>JAFFJZ010000049.1:0-1200000 GCA_018340375.1 Gonatopus flavifemur | reverse complement strand
AAAATGTTTTGAGAAGACCCTATAGCCTGCTCGTACAACGCTTTCGTATTTGTGATTTGTTAATTCACTGTGCTAACATATCGTCTGAATATGGCACAGCATCGGAATATCATGCTGAGAATAAGAGCTCTGGTAGACCGCGGCGATGATCGCTTTGTGCGTTTTGGCGAGGTCGAGGCGATGATAGAGTGAGGATGATAGAATGAGAATTTCTACGCGTTGAGTCGACGGAGGAACAAAGATGAAAAAAGATTCGGAAACTAGAGATTTTTATCTATCGATTCAGATATATATAAAGAAGAAATTCGTTCATTGAAGTAGTAATTGGATCGATTGAAAATGAATGATTCTTCGGAGAAAACTCAGTGCGATCGTACGCTGAACGTGGGAAGCAGGAGACGGAGCTGGAATGCAGGGTGAGGAGAGAATGGAGGGAAGAGAAGCCACGCCCACAGAAACTCTCGCTCGGTGATGCTTCAGCGGGGTTGGAGCGAGAGTAAAGCATGTGTCGTATAATTATTTATTTCTAGCTGATTTTTCGAACTGCATCCCGTTTTCCTGGTATTCTCCGACACCCAAGTGATGACAATTAACGACTGAATCATTTATTCATCCAGGTTCGATTACTGGAAGCTTCTGAAATGCATGATAAGCGACTACCATCATCAGGTGATGGTGCGGCGATGATACAACGTAGATCATGAACTTATTGAGTTTCAACTCATTTTTCGACCCATGTCTCGTTTGCCTGTTGTTCTGTCACCTTCAGATGGTGAGAAGTGAGGGATATTCATTCATTGAATCTAGCTTGATTGCTGAGAAATTTTGGAATGAATAATTAACAACTGTCATCACCGGGTGATGGTAGAGCGAGGACACAGCGTGGATCCGATGAATTTGTGATGGGTCTATCCTGAACCCACACACAAAGGCGCATAGGGTTTTGAGCGCATCCACAACCCGCGTCGTGGATATTTATAATTAGTAGTGGCACCTGAAATATATTGAAATCGGAAAAGTGATGCGTCCACGATAATTTGGAAGCGGTCAAGGGATAAGGGAAGCTCAGGGAGGGGGGGGGGGTTGATTTCAATTCACCAAAACAAACAAACTCAACGTGTGATTAACCACGTGCCACAACGTGCCAATGAATATTCAATAATGAACAAATACTGCTGAGAACACACGTTTTCGCGTTTCCACGAAAAGAAGTATCGAGGGAATTTTCGATTTCGGGTGAACTCAGAGCGGCGAAGTTCGTCAATGTTCGGAGAAGTTTCCCTGAAATTTTCAGGTCAATCGAGTTGGAAATGTAAGAGATATTAAACATCATTTACGATACCGCATTTCGCTTATCGTCACGGCAGTGCTATTCAACTAACACGATACACGACACTATATGCTCGATGGTTCTCAAACGAGCGTGTTTCGCAATTACTCAGTGGAATATTTGCGGATTTGTAGGAAATTTGTTATTTAGATTCGTTATGCATCAGTGAAGTCCATGATTTAGTTCAAATCTTGTAGAATCACCATTAATCACAGTTATTAGATAGAACATGAATATACGTGTCAGAATTTTCAGTTTTTCAGTTCCAAATGTAGAAAGGATTGAGAGAAGTTTGGACTTCAGCAAATTCCCAGCGACAAAGTTGTGCCTCTATGTTTGGAGAAGATCTTGTGAAAATTTGAAATCAAACGGAAAAATAATGGAGGAGATATTGAATTGTAAAGTAATTACGTGAGATCCGCGGTATTACGGATCACGTCAGCCAATCTCGCATGAAATGTTTACATGATTTGAGACCAATTTTTTTCTAATTGGGGAGTTTTTGTGGCCATATCGTTTCAATGTGGTTATGATATTGTCCTGCACAGTGGTCACTTTCCTTGGTAGTACCTTTCAAGAAGAAGTATGTATAACTTCTGCGATAGTTTCATAAAATATGCACACCGAATACATTGAGCTGAATTAATCTGCGATTTGATTGTTTAGAAACAAGGATCTCTTATAATCGCAAATTTTGCTTAAACCCAAAGTTCACACATGAAACATACTTCCCTGACCACATAATTTCTTCCAATTTCCTTCATCTTCGCACCCCATTCCTCAAAGCTCACATTTAATTTTTAATACAACTAACTGTATTCTGTTCCCGTTTGCAACGAAATTTGAAGTCCCTTGAAGTACAACATTTCCCAATATCAGATGATATGTGATAATTCATTCGGTGATGTGGACAAAATTATTGTTAACGAAGATGCATTGAGGCAACCGAAAATTCAATTTTGCTTATCGAAAGATGCTGTCGAAAAGCATTCGACTGTAACCAAATTTACGAATATCAGCGAACAAATGACAGATGAACACCTCTACATAACCAAAATGACCATCAACATTGTTTTTCGAGGGAGCCGGTTGAATGAGTGATTGAGTGAGACGTAAAAAAATCAAATACAAATTTTAGTTGATTAAATTTTGATTTTTTAAGGATGATAAGAGTTTTTGTTTAGTCTGAATCGAAAGGTGTTCATCCTAGAACTATTTATTTGTGAAGTATCAATAAATTTTATTCATTGTGGGGAATATAAGAGTTTTTCCCATGGGATAACCTCAAAAGACGTTATACACGTCGTACAACGGGCAAAGTTAAAAATGAAATGAAGAGTGAATCCCAGTGTAAAGGAGATGGAAAAAATAATGAAAAGTTATATAAACAAACTTAATCTGATCTGTGGATTGAAGAAGGCCTAAATGACCTTGTGGTTGAAAGTGGTCTAAATAGTCAAGTCGCGACAAGTATGGAGCAATCTTCAGAAGGAAAAGATAGTTTGAATGATTTACAAAGGGAGGCAGACCAGGCGAATCAATCGGAAAATGAAAAAGATGAAAGAAAAGAAGATGATGGGACCGGTAAAAAGGTCAAAACATTTGATAATAAAGTACCGTATATGTACGAAGTTCAATACGTTATACATCCTTATAGAGTTGGAGTAGTTGTTGATGAAAATAAAGCTTATAAGAATAAAAACGAAACAAAAAATCGAAATGTGTTGTACATATGTGCCACGTTATCTAAACTTGATTTTAAGCATTTGAACACGGTTGACTTGGGTTTCAAGAAGATTGGAATTGATTTTGAATCCTACATAGATGCAAATAAGCTCATATAGTGTGCGACCAGTTTTCTGCGAATCACCTGAAGGTTTTATACCTTTTAAAAACGTGTATCGAGAAGGCATCGTCTTCGGTATCCCCGGAGAAATTGACCCTGAGGGGCTTTTGGGAGAGCGTGTCAGTAGCGTCCCAATAACTGAGATAAGACGTATGACCAAATCTCAAAAGGATGACAAAGGCAATTGGATAAGAGTACCTATCGAGGCTGTATCAATCACCTCCAAAGGCGGAGAGATGCCAGAAAGAATTAGATTTCATACCAGTGTTCCTTATGTGGTCCGAAAATATGTGCAAGCAGTTAAATTATGTTATAATTGTTTCAACTATGAGCACACTGAAAACAACTGCAATAAAGAAGCAATTTGCATCAACTACGGAAAGAAAGATCATATAGAAACGAGTAAGAATGAAAAATCTAAAGCAAAAAGAGATATATGCCAAGAAAAAACAACCTGTATCAATTGTGGAGATCCTCATGTTCCCACCTTCAAAAAATGCAGTAGATTTATTAGTAATCAAAGGGTAATGTGATTGAGTGCTACGCATAATATGTCACCGTACGAAGTTCAAAAAAAGTTTAAGCTCTTCAGAGAGTGCAATAGAAGAAATGGATATTCTAATGGAATGGACAAAGAAGATAACAACGAGAGAATGGGACTAATGCGAGGAGAGAAATTCCCTTCGTTGGTAAAATATCAGGAAGATTTTTCTGGCAGAACGGACAAAGATATATTCAACGGAATTAAATTTTCTGAAACGGTTAAGACATCACGTACGATTCCAAGGAATGATATTGATACATGTTCTTCTGAGGAAAACAGGTGGTCTAAGCTAAGTATTGAAAACGATTTCAACCGGAGTCTAAAAAAATGTATTCAAGATTCGTATCCAAACGGAATTACGTCTTCGGAAAGTGAGAAAATTTCTAGGCTTTTTGTCTTCCAAATCTCTAAGCTATTGAAAATTAACAACAATAAAAGTAACAAGAAAATCACAACAAGGAATATTAATATGAAAAAGGACACGGATGGAATTTTTAAAAGATATTATCTTGAAGTGCTAAATTTGAATCCAGAAGGATTGACGGAGGAACAGGCGAATCAACATCTCGAACGGGCTAGGGAAATGATAGAAACAATCTTTCAGACTACATCATTCAATGACTCAGAATTAGATTCATCAACTGCAGCAGATCGAGAAGATCTATGTATATAACAAATCATCAAAATAATTTAAGAATGATCTTGTGGAATGCGAGACACGAAAATTTGTTAATCTTGTTAAAAACAATTTTGACTCAATTGTTATCACAGAAACATGGTATAAGGAAAACAGTTTCATACCTCGATTGGGGGGTTATAATTATGTGTCTGAATGTAGAAAGGAGCGACAAGGAGGTGGTCTTCTAATGTATATCAAATCATCACTTTCAGTCATCATAAAGGACGAAGTGAACTTGGATATTCAAGACAATTTTGAAGTATTGTGTTTAAAAATTATCAATGTTATACCAAATGTCAATGTTTTCATAATTCATAGGTCTCCTAGGATAACTAACTCGCATCAAGAATGGTTGGAGATTTTTGGATATTTGAATCCTAATGAACACAACATATACACGGAAAAAAAAGTATGGCTATTATAACGATCTGAAGTATGGTTAAGAAGAGATAGCTGTAATGACAATACTGTATTGCTATGGTGACGATACAGATGGCTTTGCTGGCGATCTATATCGTTCCTCGGATGATTTGTATGATCATAGCAATGATACTAATACCACTAAACTTTGGATAGTCATCACAACTATCCAGTATCGTTATGACAGCGATATTTTTTTCTCCGTGTACTTGGGGGATTTGAATGCTTGGCATCCTCAGTGGAATTGTAGTAGATCTACGCCTGATGGTAATTACCTTTTGAATACGATTGAACAGACAAATAATTTTATTGTCAATATAGACACGATTACCCGGGAAAAAAATTCCATATATGGAGCCATATATGGATTCATATATGCATTCATATATGAGCATACATGGATTTTGGCCATATATGTTCATATATGGTCATATATGAAAGTGGGGAATCTATCAGCATTGACCTCACTTCTCTCTCCTTTGGTTTTTCATCACATTCCATGTAGAATTGTGACATTTTTTTGTCCATATATGGATGTATATGATAATTTATGATTGAATATGATCACATATGGCCATATACAGTCTCATTCATACATCATCATATATGGCCAAAATCCATATATGCTCATATATGATCTCATATATGTTTATATATGTTCATATGTATTTCATACATGTTCATATATGATTCATATATGATTCATATACGCTCATATACGACCATCTATGAATTATTTTTTCCCAGGTACTCATTTCTGTGATAGCAATGAATCTAATATTGATCTATGTATTGGCAGCGCTGGTATATACGATCATGTTCCTTATGATGTAGGTACGAACTCAATGGGTTCTGATCATTTTCCACTATTCATTGAGGGGGGCAACCCCTTCAGACAACAGGTTTTTCAATGATTTTTCACAACAAATTGAGAGTATTTATCGCATTCAAAGAAAGAATTTATCATAATTGAAGTTTTAATTTATTCATATGAATTTTTTCATAACGAATAAGAACAAAATGGCGGAGTTACAGCTGCTGAAACTTGGCTCCTTCATTTTGCGCCGGGGAGTGCCCAGCCTCTTGTAGTCAACTGAAATCAACCAACCAAAATTTTTTCATTAGAATAAGTTATTCCGCTCAGCATTTACCTACTTTCAACAAAAAAAAAATTGAAAATTTGGACACGGAAAGAACAAAATTAAACCTTTTTTTTCATGAACAAATTGTTGTGAACAATATTTTGAGTTATAATTTATGCAAACCTTCAGGTGTATGCTGAGGTCAATACGTTGAACAATATCTGTGGAAAATTTCAAGTTGATATCTCAAGTACTTTTTGAGTTATAGTCCCCGGCGCGGAAAAAACATGCTTTGAGAAAAACGCCTCTAAATTTTTCGTTCTTGTAAAGTAGAATTGAGAGCAATTTATAGTTACCCAAGCTTAATCCACGATACCAGGACCATGAAGCAAACCTCCTACTTCGTGAAAATCATTCATTACGGCCGCATTCTTTTCTTTCTGTGCAGTTCTGGCTTCTTTTGTCGATGTTAACGAACGTCGTTCTTGTCTGTGTACTTGATTGCTATCGTACAAGTCTGCGGAAATCTTACATTCCAAGCCTATTGTTAAGCCCAGGTCACTCATTACTTTGAGTACGAAGGAGTAGCTATCGTTGAAAATTCCTGCAGCCAAAAATGCTGTGATTTCAATAATTTTTGAGCCACAATGCAAGTGCTTGGGAGCTAAACGCCATACGGTTGAATTGAAAGACTCGTTCGCGTTTTGGGTTAAACCGCCAATGCAACGTTCAAGTAAATCATCCCGTGATGAATCTTCATAAATTGGCAGTATTTTCTTTTGTACATCTTCGTGCAGTGGAGCTGGATGTTCATAAGAAATATTGTTGGCTTGTGCAGCGTTGTATTTACACCACGAGTCGACGCCCGTGGGACAGAACTGATGTTGCGGCTTTTTATTGGTTGAGATCAAGTGATAATACGTGGCCATAATCTCTTTTTTCATATCATCTTTCGAGTGCGCATTTCTTCGTATCGCAAGACCATAGTATTTTGTAAGCTTTTCAATCAAAGCATCGGTTAGTTTGCCTTTTCCACCGAGCTTTGCGGCCTTTTTTAAATTTTTGAGGCGGCGTCCCATACGCTTTTCTACGTGACCTACGCACTCACTTTTTTCAACTTCAACATCTTCGTATGGACTAGCATCTAATATAGCTTTAAATGTTTTTGTGTAATTAAAAACAAAAATAATGCATTGCATAGAGCGTATGTTACCATGAACACGGATGACTGGATAGAATGGAGAAGATGTGCGGCAATTGCGAAGAAAACTCTTAAGATCAAAAAGGAAGCTAGTTTTAAAGAATTTACTGCCTCTATGGATAGGCATACTGATGTCTCTGTTTTGTGGAAGAAAATTGAATTTTTCAAAAACAAGGCAAATGCTATTTCGTCACCTTCAGTCTTCGATTCGTTGAATCATACGTTCACTAATGAACAGAAAGATCAAGTTATTAACGAATTAATAGAGGAACCAGAAATTCGTGATTCATTGGTGCATGGTACTTTGAATAATGATTCTGATTTAAATGGCTCGTTCAATTCAAATGAATATTGGGCAGTTATGAACTCCTTGAAGTTGAATAAGATGCCTGGTCCGGACTGCATTGATAATAACTTGATTAGGAAACTACCTATGTGCATTCACCTGCAGCTACTAGACATTTTGAACGAATTCTATGAGAAGGGAATTTATCCTGACTCATGGAATGGATATCTGACTTTTCTTATGGATAAAAATGGCGACAAAGGCATTCGTCCTATATCTATTTCGTCTACATTATGTAAAATATTTGAAAAACTATTGAATTCCAGATTTGAGTACTGATTAGAAGCAAATAATCTAAATTATAAATTACAATTCGGTTTTAGAAGAGGGATGTCATGTGCTGATAATTTGGCGTATGCTACCTCCATTATAGAAGCCAAGTTGTTGAAAGGTAAAAATCTACCTGTTATATGTTTTGACATAAAAGCTGCTTCCAATAATGTCATTCCTCATGTGTTACTAGATATGTTAAAGAGGGATAATTGTCCTGTCAACTTACTTCAGGTCATAGAAAAATGGATTCATAATAGAAACATTCTCTTGTGAAAATATTTCTACGCCAAATGACGCCGAAAACTACGAAATATTACATCAATCTACGTCCCACAGCTTGGCATAGTTTTACGTAATTAGGCATAGACAAAAATATGAACATTCGTGCCGAAAATACGCAAAATTGAAGCAGGGGAGTAGAAATATGTGAATTTGGCATACAAAGTCCGAGAGTTTATGCCATTCTACGGATTTATACACCTTTGTACGCCACAGTATACGGGTAAAACTCTTGGTCATAGATTAGCGTACTTTGACATAGAAGTGCGTAGAATTTTCTACGTTTTTTTTACGGAAGTGTCCGAAATGTAGTGTTGCCGCGATATTATCGTCGATAATTGAGGAATAAACGATTATCTCAATTCTTACACGTTCCTATGGAATATATAATCCAGGAATCTTCGATTATGCTCATAATAAAACGGAATAATGAATAATCCCTGACTTGTACACAAAATAAACCAAGATATGCTTCCTTTTATCGTTACGATATATCGTTAATTATCGTTACGATAGTGTAAGAATATTTTGATTCATTTTGTTTAAAAGACCAAGATGATCCATTATCCCGTTTCATTTCGTGCACAGTCGAAGATCTACGCGTTAAAAGTTCCATGGAAACCTGTCAAAATTAAGATAATCGATTATTTCTGAATTTCGACGATAATATCGCGGCAACACTACCGAAATGCAGTATTTAGGCGTACTTTTTGGCGTGATTTGGCGTAGAAATATTTTCACAAGGGTTACTTTTTATAGGAAATATAGAGACACAGTAATCCATCAAGTGTGTGAAGGAGTACCACAAGGGGGTGTTTTGAGTCCTATCTTATTCAATTACTATGTAAGTCAAATTTCTAAGAATTTGCCCAACAGTATAGATTTGGTTCAATTTGCTGATGATTGTTTTTTGATACCCAATTTCAAATCTAGCCCCATGCTCAGTAAGATTCACCTTATTATGGCTTTTCATAGAATTTCTGATAGTCTGATTAAGATTGGGCTTGGTCTATCACTAGACAAAACAAAATATATTAACTTTCATAACAAAGCACTGGAGAATGGCAGGTGCTTGGGCTGTGAAGAGGTGATCTTTTGGAAAGATGTCGAAAAACGTTCTGAGGAAAGCGCTAAATTCTTGGGTATAATTTTGGGTAGTCATCTAAACTATGAATCTCATATCAGAGGCTTAGCCGAAAAATGCGAAAGGTGCACGAATGTTATGAGGTACCTTACAACAACTTGGTGGGGAGGCGACCCTGTCACTTTAATTGACATTTATGAAGGTTTAGTCAGAAGTAACATGGAATATGGGATGTTTATTTTCAAAAGAAGTAATAATTCCTCTGGATTGAGGAAACTTGAAGTAATTCAAAATAAAGCTATAAGAATAGCCTGTGGTTATAGGAACTCTACACCTATTGGTGTTATGCAAAAAGAAACCGGGTTAACTAGCATCTATACTAGAGCATATATGCTCGGACGTAGATATTTTTTCAAAATGGCCAGTATTAATAACCATCCAATAATAGAAACCTTGAAATTATACTATAATATACATAGTAAACATTCCTATCGTAGACCGAAGATTAGGACATCTTTATTACTTGATATTCATAGCAAAAATTCAATGTTTATACCAAAGATAGTCAAAAGTAATTCTTAGTTAGAATTCTGCCTAGATGACTTTGATAGATTTGTGGATCTGAATATTGACACAGAGTCCGGGAGATTAATTAAAGAGGATACAGATTTTTTGGTATTTCTAAATGATTTTGATTACAAGAGGATGAGTGCAGGCAGGATTATCACAATTTATACTGATGGTTCAATTCAAAAGGGTAAAGTGTCAACCGGTGCAGCAGTGTATGTTCACTGAATCCGATATGTGATATCTACACGGCGGAAAATGTTGCTATCCTACAAGCTATGGAATATATAGTAGATTTCCATAACCATTAGGTAATTTTTTCTGACTCCTTATCTGCACTTGAGGCTCTTAAAAGACCGCTGATTAAAAACACTCATCCTCTTAATATTAAAATAAGGGACAGGATAATAGAGTTGCAGAAAAAACTGAAGACTTCGAATGGATCTCTCACTATTCGCTGGGTTCCCGCACATAAGGGCATTCGAGGTGATGAAATTGCGGATAGATTAGCAAAAGAGGCCACTTGTGTGGAGGCTAGTGACCAATTTTTAATACCTTCATCCAATATTATTAAGTTTCCAGATTTAGATTTAAGAGAGAAATGTTTTTTAAATATAATGGATACGGTCTTTGAGAAAGACGAAGGAGTTTATTTCTTTCAAAACTTCTGGTCAAGTTCATTTGAACCGTGGTTCTTGGGTTTAGACAAACCGAGAAAATTTTTTGTTTTGTTCAATCGATTGAAGGCGAATCATAATTTGGGTTACTCCTTATGGAGGAAAAATATAGTCGGGGTACCTGTGTGTCACTGTGATAACGAGTCTTTTGAAGATATCAATCATATCATATTTGATTGTATAAAACACCCAAAATGTAGATTAGAGTTAATTGAGGAATTAACTAAATGTGATAACTTAGCGGTTATAAATAAAGACATCACTCCTATACTTCAGAAAAACAATATTAGTATACTCGAGAAAATTTACGTCTTTTTCTCAGAAAATAACATCATTCTATAGCTCTACATTATAATGTAAGTCTGTTCAATCGTACTGATTCTGAAAGGCTCCAACCAATTATGTAAAACAACTTCTTTTTGTTTAAATTTGTACAGTTATGTAACTTTATGTTCTCATATTGAGATTTATAGTTGGTGCCGAGCATAGATTACTGTATATGGATTGTAAGAGTTTTGGGCTAGTTCCCAGTTAACCTCAAATAAATGATTATTCAATTCAAAACATTGTTTTTCAGAGTTTGTGCTAGTACCCATTCAACCTCAATAAATGAGTGAAAATTGTTTTTATTCCGTCTCAACGCGTTTTGGTGAATAAAGATCTCGCTTGAATTAGTAGAAAAATCATCTCGTATCATTCAAAATTGAGGAATAATGTAAACTCCGAAGGGATCAAAATCTGGTCGCAAACGAAAACGTAATGAACATGGTTGGATCCGGAACCAAATTAAAACATTCAAAAATCAGGTAAAAATCATAGATTTGACACATGATATTCATTCGTTTCAATCGATACACTCAAATGTTACAAAGGTAAATGTTTGTTATAGAAGCGATCAAGATATATTCACATCGATCAATAAAAACAATCGATACGTGTGAGTCACCGAATACAGCGAATTCACATTCACGAACTGATCCATGTCTCTGATAATCACAACTCCTTACTCGGAGTATAGATTGGATGGAGAGAGACGAACTTTTCATACTTTGAAACGCGTCAAATTTTATTCTGTCTCGTATCAAGTAATTTTCTCTCGTATAATTGTTTTCATTGATCGATGTCAATACATGTTCGCTCCTATAAGGAGGTACAAGTGTATCATCCGAGTAAATTTTTTTTCTGCAACATTTCTCCAAACTGAATTTATGGAATAGTCAAAAGTTTTCAGGAAATAATCTTTGATACTTCATCTATTGCAGTACATCGCCCGAATTCCAAATTTCGGAGAAAATCGTTCTTCTCAGTCGGTAACAGAGAATTTTTTTCGAAATTCGGGCGATGTACTGCAATAGATAAAGTATCAAAGATTATTTCCTGAATATTTTGGGCTATTTCATATATTCAGTTCAGAGAAATCTTACAGAAAGAAAGTTCACTCAGATGGTACGCTGGTATCCTCTTAATGCGATTCCTAATCATGAATGTGAGGAAGAACTTTTTGATAGGGAGATGAAAAATCTTCGAAATATTTGAAATTCTTCGAAATCCTAACCTATTCTTGCAACTTGACAATATTCTAAGATGATATGAAAGGACCCTTGAAAAGAACGAATTCACTCGTTGAAGAAGGTTATGAATACATAAAACAAAAACACACCAACCAGCTGTAGTCGATTGAGTTCTATGGGAATTTTCAAATTTTCTGAGTGTTTTTCTAATTCTTGGGTGACTGAAAGTGACCTACATTGCAGGGACAAGAATATTCTTCACATCCGGGAAAATCAATCCCAGCCAAAACATTTGAATGTGTTCAATCTTGCCGGCTCAAAGAATGTTTTCGAAAAATTGAAATTCCACAACAAGAAGAATTCCATGATACGTTCTGGAAGCAGGGAGAATACAAAGCGCAGAACGTCATGCTCAGTTTTTGTATGAAGAGGAATTCCACAAATGTGAACGTCAATGATCCGTAACCGAACAAACCAGGTTCATGCGTATATTTATTCCAATCTCAAGAGATAAATACGATAGTTTGCCAGAAATTTGTAACCACTTCACTATATATGTACGAATTAGTTCGGTTGGTTTGAAAAGATGACTCTCGCTCTCATAAATGTTTCATAGTCACAACCGATTTCAATTGTTTCAGAGAGGTTAGACACCTGTGAATAATATTCAGTTTATATCACTCCGAGTTCCTTCTGGAATCCCGACTTCAACTCAGTGGAGTATGTCAAATTTCGTTTCAACTAAGCAGCATTTGCGGGAGCTGCTAGTTTTCTGTTTTAATTGGAAAAAAAGTGCAGCTGAAGTCCATAAAATGCTTGTGGAAGTTTATAGTGACAATGCTTCAACTGATAAATCATGTAGGGTATGGTTTCGACGTTTTAAGAATGGCGATTTCAGAGTCGAAGACAAGCCTCGCTCAGGACAACCACAAAAATTCGAAAACGAGAAATTGGAGGCTTCACTCGACGAAGATTCGAGTTAAACGCAACAGAAGCTTGCGGAATCATTAGGAGTTACGCAACAAGCAGTTCCCGTACGATTACAATCCATGGACATGATTCAAAAGCAAGGCAATTGGGTGCCTTATGACTTGAAGCCTAGAGACATTGAACGGCGATTTTTCACTTGCGAGCAGCTGATTCAAAGACAACGAAGAAAGGGGTTCTTATACCGGATTGTGACAGGAGATGAGAAATGGATATTCTGCGATAACCCCAAGAAAAGAAAATACTATGCTATACCCGGTCAATCGTTGCCATAGACTTCAACATCGACACCAAAGAGGAATATTCATGGTTCGAAGATCATGCTGTGTATCTGGTGGGACCAAAAGGGTGTTATATACTATGAGTTGCTGAAACCTGGTGATTCTATTACGGGTGATCGGTATAGGCTACAATTGATTCGTGTGAGTCGTGCGTCACGAGAAGAACGTCCGGAATACAAGGAAAGACATGACGAAGTCATTCTTGTACACGATAACGCTCGGCCTCATGTCGCAAAAACAGTGAAAAATTATCTGGAAACGTTGAAATGGAATATTCTACCAGACCCGCCGTACTCACCGGACATTGCTCCTCCTGATTACTGGTTATTCCGACAGATGCAGCACGATTTGGCAGGCCACCGGTTCACTTCGTTCGAAGAGATCGGAAATTGGCTCCTAACTTGGACCGCCTCGAAAGACGAGACGTTTTTCCGTAACGGGATTCGAAAATCACCCGAAAGATGGGAAAAAGTGATAGCCAGCGATGGACAATACTTTGATTAATTTGATAATTCATGTTCTTCTGAAATAAACTCATCTCTAACTGTAAAAAAACGGGACGAATTAATTTGTCCTCCCAATACGTGAAGGTACATTGAGAAGGAACTTTTGAACAATAAGTCTTTGGGGGATGATCGAGGTAAACATGATAATCACGAAGTTTGTTTGACTGACAATGTGAAAGAATTAATACATGCACATTGTTTGACGATACCTCATTTTGAATCACATCATGGCCGTGAGAGTTCTAAATTAGCATACTTTGATCATCCTGAGCTAACTCTGCATAAGTTGTATAATTTATTCATTGATTATCATGCTGAGGTTACTGGTGATAAAAGAAACAAACACATGGGCTGAAAAGTCCCGGGCCTAACAAATAGATGGCGCGAATTTTACTGCATTCGCCTGTTTTTCAGTTAGTACTAACCTTCACAGGACACCTGTCGAAATTTCGGGACATTCTATTCATTAGTTTGTGAGTTATTGTACTAAAAGTGACGCTACTTTCGTTATTTTCAAAACAATGGATCAAAAACCATCCCGTGTTTAAATTTTATACTGCTTCTTGATGGGACAAAATACCGTTCAAGCAAAGCAATGGCTTGACAAGTGTTATGGGAACACCGCTCCATCAGAAACCACAATGAAACGTTGGTTTGCTGACTTCAGAACGCAATGGACGTCCAAATGAGGCAGTAACACCAGAAAACATGAAAAAATTCACAAAATCGTTTTGAATGATCGAAAAGTGAAGTTGCGTGAATTAGCTGAGATCGTAAAAATATCAAAAGAACGTGTTGGTTTCATATTGCATGAGTATTTGATTATGAGAAAGCTCTGTTCAAAGTGGGCGCCGCGTTTGCTCACTGTTGACCAAAAACAAGAACGCGACGATGCTTTTGAACAGTGTTTGGCCATGTTTAAACGTAACAAGCCAGAATTTTTGCGTCGGTATGTTACAATGGATGATACATGGATCCATCACTTCACTCTGGAATCAAAATGATCGTCATCTGAGTGGACAGCCACTGGTGAACCTCGTTCAAAGCGTCCGAAAGCATCACAACCGGCTGTAAAGGTTATGGCGTCGGTATTTTGGGATGTGCGTGTTGTAATATTCATCGACTATCTTGAGAAGGGGAATACCATCGACAGTGAATATTATATCGCATTATTGGAGCGTTTGAAGGCCGAAATTGCAAAGGAACGACCGCATGTGGCGAAGAAAAAAATGGTATTCCATCTAGACAACGTACCATGTTAAAAGTCAGTCAAAACAATCGCGAAACTACATGAATAGAACTCCGAATTGCTTCCACATCCACCGTATTCGCCAGATTTGGCTCCCAGCGACTACTGGCTGTTCGCAGACCTAAAAAAATGCTCGCCGGTAAGAATTTCGTTCGAATGAAGAGGTTGTCGCTTAAACTGAGGCCTATTTTGAAGCAGAAGATCAATCGTTCTACGAAAGCGGTATCGAAATGATGGAGCGGCGCTGGAATGATTGCGTTGTTCTTGATGGAGATTACGTTGATGAAATAAGTTAATTTTGAACAAAAAAAACGTGTTTCCTTCGTTAGGCCCGGGACTTTTCAGCCCATGTGTTATGTTATCGAAAGAAATGTTTCATGTTTGGGATTTGATTTTGGACAAAATTCGCCGTTATCTGGAATCCCAGTCTCCGAACGATTCTATCGCAGATTGATTCGGCTCGATGTGTTTAATGTACATATTTTCGGAGACCATAAGAGAAGTTATATGTCCTTCTCCTTGGAAGGTACTACTAAGAAAGGCGAGAATACAATCTGTGATCTGTTGTTGGGTGCGATAGAAAAAGGATCCAAATTGGATTGTTATAATAAAATTTCTCCATTTTCGAACGGTTTTGGGGGTCAGGATAAGAATTTTTTGGTTTTATTTTTCCTCTCATTGCTGTCTCGGGAATTACAAGTGGAGATCCAGCATTTATTCCCAGTTCGTGGAACATCTTATTGTTCGTATGATAGGAATTTTGGAATGTATGGGCAATGGAAGAAAATGCAGAAACGATTGAAACTGATGAAGAATATATTCAATTTATAGAGAAATCCACCGTTCAATGTTATCGGGCAATCAGAACATGTATATAAGAACTTCGAACCACTTCTGCAAGACAGAATCAGATTGCCGAAAGATTTGTACATCAGTAAAAGTGTCAGAATGACTTATTTTCCAAATGGTCAAATGAATATTCATTACGGCTATAATGGAAAACCAAAGACCAACTTCATTGAGTCTACGATAACGTTGGATTATGTATCAACATGAATAACTCACAACCGGCAGAGAGTATAGGTATAAGTCCAGCAAAAGTGAACGATGTGGAGAAACTAATGAGGTATTAGAGCGCGAAAAGGCAAAAATTTTTCAACGATTCATTTACGGGAGTTCCGTTTAGAAGTACAAAAGATGAATCGTGTCGTGAGATTCCATAACTTTGAACACAACTAGAATAAGGATTCTGTTGTATTATTCCTGTTTCATTGCAATTATATATGTATTTTATTGAAATCCAATAATATACCCATTTCATTGCACTCATTCTTCATGAGATATTCTCCAAATATCATTCTGATCCGCCATACGAGAAATACATTCCGCCATGAGTATGTATGTATGAACCCACTGTGTCTAATTATTTCAATGACTTTTTAATCAGAAAAATTTTCAGGAAGCAATGTACATACAAGTTCGTGTCTGGAATCGTGTAAACATTCCAAGCGAGATTGGTTGGTGCGATACCGTAACAACGTGCATCTCATGCGATTACTTTACAATTCAATATCTCCTCCATTATTTTTCCGTTTGATTTCAAATTTTCACAAGATCTTCTCTAAACATGGAGGCACAACTTTGTCGCTGGAAATTTGCTGAAGTCCAAACTACTCTCGATCCTTTCTACATTTGGAACTGAGAAACTAAAAATTCTGACACGTATATTCATATTCTATCTAATAACTGTGATTAATGGTGATTCTACAAGATTTGAACTAAATCATGGACTTCACTGATGCATAACGTATCTACCTAACGAATTTCCTACAAATCCGCGAAGATTCCACTGAGTAATTGCGAAAGACACTCGTTCAAGAACCATCGAGCATATAGTGTCGTGTATCTTAGTTGAATAGCACTGCCGTGACGATAAGCGTAATGCGTTATCGTAAATAATGTTTAATATCTCTTACATTTTCAACTCGATTGATCTGAAAATTTCAGGGAAACTTCTTCGAAGATTGATGAACTTCGCTACCTGAGTTTACCCAAAATCGAAAATTCCCTCGATACTTTTTTTCGTGGAAACTCGAAAACGTGTGTTCTCAGCAGTATTTGTTTATTATCGAATATTTATTGGATGATGAAATATTTTGACAAAGCTAACTCACTAGTTGTCTTCGGGGATCAATGATGGAGCCGTGTACCAGATTTCAAGTCATTCCGATCACTCCTCGCTGAGTAATCGTAAAATATAATTTGAATTGAATTGATTTGGAGAACATGAAAATTTTCACTTTTTAATTTCTAACTCACAAACTATTCATGTTAGAAAAAAATGTTTGGTAGGGAAAATGTGTGTTTTGATGAGTACTACAAGGGTATATGTTTTATTTTTCATTTCGACGAGTTTTTTTCCCATCCCCGACTTCGTCGTTTGGACAATACTTCCACAGCTTTTCGAGCGCTCGTCGAGTTTCAGCATCCGAACCCTCAATTGATGGATTTATTGGTTAATGTGATAAGTATATGCTTTATTAGTGATACTATCCTGAATAATATGGTATATATATATACTTAATACAATGGGGTTCATATGTAAGTACGTAGTGAACAGTTTTGCGTCGAAGTATGCGAAAAATGACGCAAAATTTTTTACTGTGTAATATATAATCATGTACGTGGGGTACCAAAACACACTGGATCTCTCCGAAAGCTAAATTGTTGAGACGAACCTGAATGCTCTCTCCATTTGACAATTCCTGTTCCGAAACTAAGTGCCGAAAATTTCATCAGATCAGATGATGTACTCCTTATCTAAGTGGTCACCTTATTTTCTTCGTAATTCGGAAGCTACGCTCCGGATCGGAAGATGTTCAACGGCAGAGTTGTCCACTTTTGTTTCCAAAATCTACCCTCGGAAAGAGCGATGTGTTCCCTGGACATGCTGCATAAATTATGCCTAATTTCGATCATTCTCCCACTATACGTCGAATAATGCACATGACTCCTCAGCTCAATACATAAACGAATATTTAGAACCATACTGACATAAACAGACACACACACGAATACGTATATACATGCATATACGCACGTACACTCACACATATACATAGAAACACGAATATCTATATGGACGAATATATGGCAATGCATTCGCGATCGCACGCACAGACCTACACGTATACACACACATAAATAATTTTTTCCTCACCATAATATCTACGTATACACACATAAATCATATGGAATCACATGTCTTCCCATCTCAGATCTTTACTTTTATAACTATTTGGCGGATTTCCCGTCCATTACGATAAACAATCAAGAAACGCGCAGATTCCTTGCGCACCCCAATCTCACCTGCGTATTTCGAAGAGAAAATTGGAATCGATCCGATCAAAATTGGGGCATAGTATGAATTTTGTCCATGACAATATCATACAATTCCACTGTGAGCCATATTGGTAATCATTAGACCGGAGTGGAAAACAAATTGGTTTCCGGATAGAATCGTTATATTGCGGAGAAGTTGCTACTTGTTAATACAAACATGGGGAGAAAAAAATTTTCGAGATCGAACAATATCTCCCGTGCGTGCATCGCGTTCAAAATTTTCAAATTCGAACAAAAATTGAACTGATATACGAAAAATTGTAGAAGATGTAGATTCTGTCCGATCGAGCTCATTTCCTGTATATAACATGGCGTTGAGGTATAGAATAGGTGGAAAAAACTGATGGAATTCAAAATTATGTAGATAACGTTCTATTCCAGAAAACTAACCACACTTATTAGATGCTTTCGATCGCAGTCATCCATGGGCCCTGGGACTTGAAGATTTAATTCTTATTGGCTAATTCATGGCCCCTGGGGCCAAGGGCTCTTGTAATCGGGCAAATCCATTGTCTCATTCGATCATAAATAATAACCAACCTTCATCACCTGTTCCATAGATCCATTGATGATACAGCTGAAATCGAGTCCCCACACCCAAGTAGCACACGAAGTTTCAAAACATTTTCCGTTCGTTCTATGATCATGCATAGAATGTGCGGGTGAGACTGTTTTGGATAAATACGAAAAAGACATTCTAAGAATGTGCATAAAACATACTTATTCGGAACAGTCTCATCCGATGATTCTGAGAATGATCATAGATCATGCTCAGAACACCTAAGAACCTTCTCAGCATTCATAACCTGTTGTGCTACTTGGGTATGGACCTCATCAGGACCTAATCACACGACCGCCACATGTCTCAACTCAATATAAAAAATTCTTGATCATGACCCGATTTCGAATTATTGTTTCCCAAATCAAATTGCTACTCGAAAACATGTCCATTCTGAAGTGCATATTTTTATCTTGTTCCAGACTTCCCTACACTGAAGCGACAATACGTGAAGTATTGAGAGTTGAAACTCTTGTTCCGATGGGTATTGGGCATAAATGTGTCAAGGAAACTTCTTTGTTCAATTATACAGTACCGAAAAATACTTTAATTCTAACGAATTTGGATGCATTGAATAAAGATCCTGGATTGTGGGGAGATCCCGAACGTTTCAGACCTGAAAGATTTCTGAAGGATGACGGCGAATTAAATAAAGACCCGACATTCAACTTCGGCCTAGGTATGTGAGGGAAATTCTCGCTTCTGATATTGTACGTGAAAAGCCGCATATGACCGCATATCTCGGCGACATTACCAGGATATTACGTTGAAAAGATCCAATGTTCTGCAAAATATCTCCAGGAATCGTCAGAATCTCTCCAGCATGTCTCATGTCACCATCTTTATAACTTTGTAAAAACGTTCTGAAATATCACTGAACATAGTCGTAATATTCTGGAAATATTTTGGAATAATTCTGGGATATTTCTGAGATCATCTCAGCGATAACAAGGTTTGAATAGGATTCAACACAAGGGTTCAACGCATCAAATGAATTTCAAATCATCTTTGGAAATGAAAACTCACGGTTTATACGAATCCGAGAATCGTTACAGAATTTACCAAGCATACACTAATGTTGAACAGAATGACCAATGAGGAAACTGAAATGATCAAAATGCACATAATCCAAATGTATCTGAAAACACCGAGGAAACGAATGTATTGGGAAGTCCTCTAATGTATCGAGGATCAGCTCCAGTCTGTCACGAATGAAATTATTTATCGGAATTCATTTCTGAAAGTACTATAATTAATTGTGTTCCTCCAGAAAATTATGGCACTTCCGACGCTGCCCATGTGAAAATTGCCAGAGTTGTTGGAAGACGCAGTACTGGCAAGATTGCATTTGCCGTAGTTTGTCAAACACAACGATTTGTATTCAGGGGCAATACTGTTTCTCAACTTGCATCAACCGTTCAACAAATTCCGAGAGGTATTGGTTCCTATAGATAGACGGTCTTGCCCAGTGCTTGATCTTCACCACTGAGCAAGGACCCAAGTTTCAGGAAAAAGGAATTGAACCAGTATCGAACCAGAGTTGGTCACATTGTAGAGTGATATCAAAATACACTACCGGGTCAGCACACCGGGAGAAGTTCATACTAAAGATCATCAGACACAGCATCGTACTGTAATGGTATGAAACCGATGCAACAAGATCATAGGAGATAGGAATTTATCCATTGAATTGGAACAATGAAATTTGGAAGTAAAATAGGATGAGAAGGATGAAGGCCAAATCAACGAAAAACCAAATCAACGAAACCGTGAGTTGGAAGAAATGAGACATCATACATTATACATCTCTTCCCTCTCAACCAATGGTTTCGTTGATTTGTCCTTCCGTGGATTCGGCCCCCATCCGATAGGAACGGTTAGAAAAAGAATTCGGAATCAAAAAGCTAATTGAAACGCAAAAGAGTCAGAGAAACACTCCCGGATAAAGAAATCATAGATCAGAAGGAGCGAAAAATGAAAGAAATTAGGAATAATATAACATAACTCGAACCAGAGATATTGTATATACATATAAAAGAACTGATATTTATAGAGGATTAATACTATGAATCAAAATACGCAACAATCGAGAGTTCACAACATACACAACGGAACGCGTACGCGGACACGGTCAGATTTGATTGAACAGAAATACAAAAAGGGGAATCAACTCATATATATATATACAAGCCGCTTTCGGCGCGCACTTCGCGCGCGCATGATCGGTTTTCCGCGAAAGTTTATCATATCTAGTAGAATGACGAAAAGTTCATAAAAGTTATTCAAAGTTATTTTGTTGAGATTCACATAGAAGAAGTGGTAGGAACGCATTTCTGACCAAGGTCTGAATCTCTCCTCTCGACAATAATGATGTTGCAGAATTTTTGAATGATGAAATGCTTTATTTTTTTCTTGTTACAGTACAATTGAATAATGATGGGTTCAGGGGCCCCAAGCATCCAGAAATAGGGGAGAGAAGGAAGTCCAATTTTGCACAAACTGTTTGCAAGGAAGACGGTTATGAGTAGAAATTTTAGGTTAATACTAATAAACTACATGCCTGAGATTGTGCGTTGTCGGACACTTTGCATTTCCCAAACATTTCTGCAGGCCAACAAATGAAAACTATATGATTCCAACCTTTAAACGTCGAAGAATTTCCTGCAGGAGTTACGGGGGAATAGAAAGTTTTCGGCAATGCGCAATTTTGGACATGTACGAGGTGTGTTCAAAAAGTAAGGTGACTTTTCAAATTTCGTGGGCAACGTACTTTCGATTATCAATTTTTTTGTTTCGTTATGTTGGCACACTCTTCCCGAACATCTGTACCAAGTTTCAAGTGTATAGCATTTTTTGTTTGGTTGTGAGAGGCATAAAGGTTATAAGTGTTTCGCGTGCTCGGCGATTTCTTGCTATCGAAAAATATGGATCGAAGGATTTGCATCAAATTTTGTGTGAAAAATGAAATAAAGTGCTCCGAAACACTTAAAATGTTGACAGTAGCATACGGTGAAACTGTTCTGAGTGAAAAAAATGTTTACAAGTGGTACAAACTCTTCCAAGGTGGCCGGGAAGATGCCAATGACGAGCCTCGCTCTGCACGCCCAAGCACGTCAACAACTGATGAAAACGTTCAAGCAGTGAAGAAAATTGTTTTGGAAAATCGTCGAATCACTATCAGAGAAGTTGCTGAGGATGTTGGTTTATCGCTTGGCTCGTGCCATGGAATTTTTTCTAACGTTTTGGGCATGAGACGTGTGTCAGCGAAGTTTGTTCCATAATTGCTAAATTTTGACCAAAAGAACCGTCGCATGGGCATCGCTCAAGAACTGTGGAATGACGTCAACGACGACCCAGATTTACTCAAAAGGGTCATAACTGGTGACGAATCATGGGTATATGGTTATGATGTCGAAACCAAAGTCCAATCGTCCCAATGGAAAACCCCAGATGAGCCAAGACCGAAAAAAGCACGCCGAATTCGATCAAATGTCGAAGTTCTGCCCACTGTTTTCTTCGATTACCATGGCGTGGTGCATCAGGAGTTCTTACCATATGGTCGTACGGTCAATAAACAGTATTATCTTGAAGTTATGCGCCGTCTGCGAGGAGCAATACGAAGAAAACGTCCAGAATTGTGGAAAAGTAATTCATGACTTTTGCATCACCATAATGCCCCTGCTCACTCATCTTTGCTCGTGAGAGATTTTTTGGCCAAAAACAACACCACAATCATGCCTCAGTCACCATTTTCACCGGATTTGGCCCCATGTGACTTTTTCTTGTTCCCAAAACTAAAGAAACCTATGAAAGGACGGAGATTTGCAACGATTGAAGAGATAAAGACTGCATCGCTGGAAGAGCTCAAGGCTATACCGAAAAGTGCTTATGAGAAGTGCTTTGAGGATTGGAAAAACCGTTGGCATAAGTGTATTGTATCTGAGGGGGACTACTTTGAAGGGGACAACATGAATATTGATAAATAAATAAATATTTTTCCTTAAAAATACAAAGTCACCTTACTTCTTGAACACACCTCGTATTTTATAGGATGCACTTCAAATCTGTATTTAAGTGACGTTATTTCTGAAACAAGTTTTCGTAGAATTTGACTTGATCCTCTCTCTCCCATTCCCTAATGCTCAAGTTTTCTTAGATCATTGCAATGGATTGACTCCAAAAACATGAACTCAATATAACATGAAAATGAACTCAATGTTCGTGAAATTTCCACACTGTTTTTGGAAATAACGTAGACAGTCTCAAGTTACAAAAATCTACAGATCACTAACGGATTATTATTCATGCATTCTCATAAATAGCGTAAATCATCGTCCCTGTCTCTGCATAACAACTTGTCGCTGAAAATCTTTAGACCATTTATAAAACGTGTTGGCCAGGTTCGAAGAATACATTGCGTTCCTTGGGGAATTATATTATATTATATATACATTGGGAAATTTGTTATTTAAATTCAAGTGATAATTGTGTATGCTTGAGTGTACAACACGAATCTAATGGGAATAAATTTTTCTAACATATTATGAAATTTGAAAGTACTCTTTTGACATGTAACCATTCACATCCCTTCCATTGGATTTACTACACAGCACCTAATATCCTTCCAATATTGTCGAAATATATATCAATACCATTTCAATAATACAAATCACAATACCCTATTGAAACAATATACCAAGATGACCACAGAACATTACAAACTGAGAAAAATATTCTAATTTCACAGATCACGAGTTGACATTTGGCCAAGTATGTTTTAGAATCATAAGAATATTGCATATTGGGAAATTCTTCCTGATATCTTTTGTCGGTTCACAACAACACTTCTTATTTCCAAGTTATAATACACTGACAGAAAAATTAGCTTAATCCTAAGAACATATTTTCCTGGTCTGAGAATATGAATTTTTTTCTTATCTAGATGAAATACGTACTTGGGGTAAGAGAATTTTTTCCACACCACGGTGTATAGCTCCAAACTAAGGGAATGTTTTCTTCGTTTGAGGAAAGTTTCCTTGATTCGAGAAAATATCGAATTGGACTCGGTCAATCCGATATTTTCTTGATTTGAGATTTTTTTTCTCTCAGTGTAATGATACTGAGGATAGGTTTCAACGACAATATACGAAAATCATATCCAATGGATAGATGAAGGAATTTCCAAGGATGAACAAATTGATTATTCAATTGAATTAGAATCAATGAATTTCTTGAACACTGAAATCATTGGGACTCGATTGTAATGTAAGAAAGAAACACCAAAAATACAACCAAAAAATCCTGACAATTGGTGAAATTCACGGGCGCTAAACTCCTGGATCTCCTTAAAAAAGAGTTAGTGCAGAAATTTATATCATTGTAATTGGAAACACATCAGTGTTCACGAAATTGATTCTAATCCAATTGAATGATCAATTTGTTTATCCTTGGAAATTCCTTTATCTATCCATTGAATATGATTTTCGTATATTGTCTCAGTATCATTATTATAACTTGGGAATAAGAATTGTTGTTATGGACCGACAAAAGATATCAGGAAGAATTTTCCAATATGTAATATTCTGATGATTCTAAAACATACTTAGTCAAATGTCAACTCGTGATCTGTGGAATTAGAATATTTATCTCAGTTTGTAGTGTTCTGTCGTCATCTTAGTATATTGTTCCAATGGTGTATTGTGATTTGTATTATTGAAATGGAATTGATATATATTTCGACAATATTGGAGGGATATTACGTGCTGTGTAGTGAATCTAATGGAAGGGATGTAAATGGTTAAATGTCAAAAGAGTACTTTCAAATTTCATAATATGTTATAAAAATGTATTCTCATAAGATTCGTGTTGTACACTCAAGCATACACAATTATCACTTGAATTTGAATGAAAAATTCCCCAATATATATATAATATAATATAATTCCCCAAGGAACGCAATGTATTCTTCGGACCTGGCCAACACGTTTCATAAATGTTTCAAAGATTTTCAGCGACAAGTTGTTATGCAGAGACAGGGACGGTAATTTATGCTATCCATGATCATACATGAATAATAACGTGTGAGTAATCTGTAACAAAAATCATTTTTTGCATTCATTTGTGCAGAGGAATTCATGTGTGTCATGAGAACAATTCCAAAAATCCACAATAAATCAGTAATAAATGAATTGAAAATTATTATGTGCAAATAGAATTTGATTCTCAATTTCTCTGAGAGAAGAGACAAACGCATCTCCAGTAACAGTCAGCTATCCATTCCTCCTCATCATGGAGTTTGATACATGATTCATGAATAAATAAGTGATGCTGGAACAGAAAGAACAAGAAACATTCACAAAAACAACTCTTTATAAACATAATTTTTCACCTCCAAAGTATTTCTCTGGTGACCCAAGCATATTTTGAAGGAATTCCATGATCGAACTTGTGACAAAGCAACATACGAGATGTGTTCAAAAAGTAAGGTGACTTTGTATTTTTGAGAAAAAATATTTATTTATTTATCAATATTTATGTTGTCCCCTTCAAAGGAATCCCCCTCAGATAACATACACTTATGCCAACGGTTTTTCCAATCCTCAAATACTGTTTATTGACCGTACGACCATATGGTAAGAACTCCTGATGCACCACGCCATGGTAATCGAAGAAAACAGTGGGCAGAACTTTGACATTTGATCGAATTCGGCGTGCTTTTTTCGGTTTTGGCTCATCTGGGGTTTTCCATTGAGACGATTGGACTTTGGTTCCAACATCATAACCATATACCCATGATTCGTCACCAGTTATGACCCTTTTGAGTAAATCTGGGTCGTCGTTGACGTCATTCAACAGTTCTTGAGCGATGCTCATGCGACGGTTCTTTTGGTCAAAATTTAGCAATTTCGGAACAAACCTCGCTGACACACGTCTCATGCCCAAAACGTTAGAAAAAATTCCATGGCACGAGCCAAGCGATAAACCAACATCCTCAGCAACTTCTCTGATAGTGATTCGACGATTTTCCAAAACAATTTTCTTCACTGTCTGAACGTTTTCATCAGTTGTTGACGTGCTTGGGCGTCCAGAGCGAGGCTCGTCATTGGCATCTCCCCAGTCATCTTGGAAGAGTTTGTACCACTTGTGAACATTTTTTTCACTCAGAACAGTTTCACCGTATGCTACTGTCAACATTTCCAATGTTTCGGAGCACTTTATTTTATTTTTCACACAAAATTTGATGCAAATCCTTTGATCCATATTTTTCGATAGCAAGAAATCGCCGAGCACGCAAAACACTTATAATCTTTACGCCTCTCACAACCAAACAAAAAATGCTATACACTTGAAACTTGGTACAGATGTTCGGGAAGAGTGTGCCAACATAACAAAACAAAAAAATCGATAATCGAAAGTACGTTGCCCGCGAAATTTGAAAAGTCACCTTACTTTTCGAACACACCTCGTATAATTGTCCATGACTAAAGACGTCCTTTCGAAGATCCACTGAAATTCTTTTAAAAGTCTGTCCTTGCGATTAATCAATAGTCATGGCAAACGCTAACTTAATAGGGAACTGCCGTTTTACAGAAGTGAAAGGATAATCATTTTCAGAATAAAGCGTGATTCGGTTAAAGAAAACCACTTTTCCAGTTTCATCACCAGTTGAAATTCTACAACGTAATAAATTGTTTGTGAGTTTCAATACCAACAACCTAGTCCGATTGCGAAGACCTTCATGAATACTGAGATTTCTTATAAGCATTACCACACTATACTGTCTCAAACGTACTCCATGAGGAGGCAGTGACAGGGGAGATGAAGAATCCAAATATTCTGGAAGAATACTTTCTCCAATCCCTCTATTATCATAGTTTGAGACATTGTCCACACTAAGATATATACGCTCTGTATTCACATCCAATAAGTCCACAACCTTTCTATTAATTTCTTCCACGTCGATATTCCTAGCAGATAATATTGCACGATTACTCAATTCGAGATATCGTTTTTGATCAATTAAGTCAACATAAACATCTTCAACAATATCTGCATCAGGAAGAGCTACACAATGTTCAGGAATAATAATATTATCTTGTTGATTCAAATCTCCAGTTCCCACTTTCAGAAGAAACTTAGCAAATTCTAGTTCTTCCGGCAGAGCACGCATATTTTCCATTAAAACATATTGTTTGAACAGAGGCCATGAAGGGCTGAACTTGATTGAAAGATTAACCGTTCCAGTGCGAGTTCCATGTACTTTTATAGGGAGTAATCACCTGAAATCACCTTCTAAAATAAAAATTTTACCTCCAGAAGGTAAGTCATTTTTCATTACATCACGCATTGTTTGGGATGGGGGCCAAATCAACGAAAAACCAAATCAACGAAAAGTCGGTTGAGAAGAGAGATACGTCACACTCTCTGTTTTCAAACACTGACTACGTTGATTTGTCTTTTCGTTGATTTGGCTCCCACCCATTGTTTGGTCTATGATGTCTAATGAATACCGAGGAGCCATTAGTGCTTCGTCCCAAATCAATACATCAACTTTCCTCAAGTATTCTCCTTCTCTAGATTGTACCTCAATATTTGAAGAAGAATCTGCAAAAATAGGGACTGGTAAACCGAATGTTTTATGTACTGTTCTACCATTAGGAAGTAATGTCGCAGCAATTCCAGTGAATGCCATACAACATACGTTTTTTCCTCTCACCTGTAACAAACGATACAAAGTAGTGTACACGAATGTTTTTCCAGATCCTCCTGGTCCATCGATATAAAAACAATTAATTCTGTGATTATCTGTAGATGTAAGATCAACTGATTCCAAAATAGCGTCGACAATTTCTCTTTGTTGGCTATTCAACTGGTTGTATTGTCGGGTTCCATCATGGATATGTTCCGTCGGACAGATATCCTCATTCTGAACGTCAAATGGCATTTGTTCCATTGTTGGGGAACGGCACAAATCCCAACCTTCAGCATTCAACAATCTTGAGATTTCTGAATATCCTTGTTTTTGACCAAGAATTGGACCGATTCGCCTGATATAATCCTCTGAAAGAGATACTTTGAAATTATTCCATAACCGTTCAGGGTGCAGGGATTGACAATGTATCAAAATCCTAACAAATAATCGTCGAAGTTGTTGTGGCATCATTCAAAGCACACCTTGTTGCATTGTTCTAATCCATTCCTCGTCATCTGCAATCAGACCTAAAATTAGGCACGTAGCAGTGAATGTTGGGTAGATTTTTCCATCAACAGTTGTCGAATCTTCAAAACTGTTCGCTGCTCTAACCGTTGATAACAATAAACGTCAATGAAATAATTCTACCTGCGACGGACTAACGGAATACATGCGTCCAATCACATTAAAACAACTTTCACGACGTTCCCAACGCCATACATTGTGTCCATCTTCCTTGACTTCTTTGAATACGTAATGACATGGAATCTCTGAATAGAGGTACTTCTTCGCCTCCTCACTACGAACATTCAGTTAGAAGTAGTCAATCAACATAGTCACTTTCTCAAGAGCATTTCTCAATTCATTTGCATCATCATTATTAGGAATGGCCACAGTTTGTTGATTCGGTAAATGAACAGGCAATCTCATGATAGAATGACTCTCTTCTTGGAGAGGTTTATTGAAAATTCGCCATACAGCCTCAACAGGACCCACATAACGACTTTCTATAAAATTCTGTATTTCATTGTGATTCATAGAAGAATTATCACCAGGACACTCGCGAACTACAACAGAAGCTGCATCATGACCTTTATGAATGTATTTGTACGAATACTTCACAGCTTTAATACTTGATACAACTTCTACATTGATGTGACAGTTGACGAGTCCTAATAACTTTGGAGAATAGGGCACTACATGGCGATTATCAACTACGTAGTCGCCAGGACGTTGAAAGGTATTTCCTGTATTCCGTCTCCGATAGAATGGATATCCATCTGCATCCATTGCAGTTCCTTCCCTGAATGTCTGTTGGTAATGTTTAGAACATTCACCATCTACCAGGCACCATTGTCCACACGGCCCATGTATCATATGTTTAATTACAATATTGTGCAACGTGGCAAGTGACTTATCATCTGGGATTTCTGCTGATATATGCTGATCAACAATACAAGGGGTAGTAATTTTACTGTTCCGTTTTAATGTGACTAATTTGAAATTGGACGACGTAAACGTACGCTTGGACATCCCCAAAATATTCCTGTCAGACAATGACATCCGAAAGGTAATCTTTTTTCAAATTAAATACACGAGCACAAATATTGGGCCTATCGGATGCTTGTTGACCAGGAAGGAGATTTTCTTGGATTTCACGCCATTGAGGATTACACGTCATAGTGATAAAAAGATCAGGTTCTCCGTATTCACGTACAGTTGCCATCGCGTCCTGGTAATGTTGTATCATGTTTCGTGGAGAACCTACATACGTTGCTGGTAATATAACTACTTTTCCTATATCGGCATTATCAACATTAGCAGCACTTTCCAAATAATCTGTCAACCCAGCATAACTATCAAGACGTAAGCTTTTTTGGTTTTGCGATGGGAAATTCGTTCTATCCCTTCCGATTCTAACATAGGAATCAACAACTCATTGCTGGAATAATCTGCGACCCATCAGAATTACATTAAAATTATCACGCACAGCTATCCGATATTTGCAATATGCAGCTCTACTCACATGTTCGTTTTCAGTCCTCAAGGGTATATCACGATGCCATCCTTGGGTACCATAAGGATAGAACAAAGGATAAATCCACGGTTCAACATTTGGATCCATGGTACTAACTGATTTCAACTCCTTCGTATTCTTATCACGTATAGTGACATACGATTCTGGAATTTCTCCATCAGCCGATGTAGAAAAAATTGTTGCGACCTCATCAATGAAAGATAGTAGATAGTCTTCATTGAATCTCTGATCACGTAAAGAGGGGGAGTTTGATTTCTTCTTACTCAAAAATATATCTCTGAAATTGTTCTTTAATGGAGCTACAAAGGAGAGATGAGAAATTGCTCTCAGTACTGATGAAGAGGTTCAGAAAGATGAAAAAGTCAAGCAAATGTGTTCTAATTATTATTCCCTACAGCAATAAGGAGTTAGAATTCAAGAAAACTTTGTGTGACCTGCGTGATTGAATCAAACCATTATCCATAACCCAAAAAACGAAGATTTTATTCTAAGTTCAGAGGATATATAAACTGCTGATGGTTGAAAAAGTCAGAATTTGGAAGACGTCTTGAAATCATCAACATTTGAAGAAATTTAATAGAAAATTTTTTTCAGGAGATCATTCAAAAATCTTTCCCGAATAGAATTTCGCAATTTTTCTATCGTCAATACTTCATATATTCTCTAGACTGAGGAGGAGATCTTTTGTTTTTGGATTGAGGATAATCTACCGGCCTGGATCACTCACGCCGATTACGAAGGTGTTCTTTGAATTATAATTTTTCATCGCCATAAAGAATGATATCCACAGCGCGTTAGCATATCCTTCCTATCTCTCCGAATTCTCCCATCATTACCAAAAGGAATTTCCCATCCATTTTCTTCACTTTCTTCGGAAGAGAATTCTTGAGATGTTACATCTCCAAGTCAGATGAATCAAACCCCTCCTTAACTACTTTGATAATTAGTGTATTGATTACCTGCTATACTGCCTGTAATGTTTGGAAAAAAACGATGTGTTTGCCTGGAAAATCTTTCGCCAACGATGAAATGTTCACGACTATTCAGTTGAAACAAAGTAAATCCTAATTTACAGGCTCTGTTATAGAAAAACAAAAGAGTATGTATATATTCGTGTATTGTTCATACTACCCGTCAACAAAATCGTTGAAGTTTGAATTATTCATGGAGACAAATTCAGAGTCAGACAGGAAAATCAAACCAGAAACTGATGAGAGGGTTCAAAAATTGATTTCTTCGGATGAAATATACAAATTAGACGAATTATATTACAAAAATCAAAGAGGTGGACAACTTAGTATTTGTGTATCCGTTGATAACCTTCTTTGTAAAGTACTTTTGTGTTCGACGATAATTTTCATAAACGGTTCAAACTTCAACATCATCAACATTCAAGTGCACAAAATCTCCGAAGTAACTTCCATCCTGGATATATTTATGATGAAAATGGCAAGAAGTTTCTATATGAAATTTCGATACGCGAATTTTTCGAATCACTTCTCTGAATTTGCACCTTGAACTAAGCAGGGAAATTTGCTTTCTTATTTCGTATTGGTTCAGACCTGAAATGAATTAATTTTGGAAGTTCCTCCGAAATGCTGAAATTAAGAAGACATAACACTATTTCCTCGGTGAAATGAATCAAAAAAAAACTTTGAACATGCACCTGAAACTTTCTCTCAACATTATATTCAAATCATTCAATTCTCTTTAATAGGGGAGACTGGGGCAGGTTGCCGGTAAAAACTTTTGCCAATTTTTTTTACATATTTGGAATCGTGTTAGGGACTCAATATTTGCCAGTTTCGAAGGTTCAACCTTCAACTAAAAATCACCGTAGAATTAGTTACCTGAAATAAAATAGCAGAGATACGATAAATGAAAGAAGTAGAACCCAACATATCCGCCAATCTGCCCCTATGATGGGGCAAATTGGCGGTCGAGATGGGGCAAGTTGGCGGTGGAATTAAAAGAAAATTTATGGAGATAATTATGTATACATATCGATATAAAGAGTATTGAGAACGAAAACAGAATATTTTATTCTACACTAATCATTCAAAAATGAAACTGAAATATAAACCTTCATAATAATAACGTTGCTGATAAAATTTTGCAATCTATTTTGATTTCTGCTTCACATTTTTTTTAAGAACGTTTTTTATTTTCTTCTTTTTTTGACCATTATCTGCCATTTCTTCTACGATGAACTGTTTTTTCAAACGTTTTTTCATATTTTCTTCTTTTTTCTGTTTCCTTTCAGCTACCTTACTTGCTAATTCAGACAATGCATTCCTCACTGGACTATTTGTTAAGATTTCGGTTTTCCTTTTACGTGTTGATGTTTTCGTGGCCTTCCTTGGTCCCGCCTTTGGTAGTGGTATCAATTTTTCAATTTGTTCTTCAATATCCTCTTCAATCTCAAAAGAAGGTTCATTTTGCTGTAAAGAAAGATGTGTCGATGATGTGGGTATCGAACAAATTGGCGTAGGAGTTGAAGGCGTGGAATCAATCGATGGATCGGACCTATCGGTTACATACGACGGTAGGAAGTCTTGTCCAGAAAAATTTTCTTTATTGAATGGCATGATTCCTGTTTTTTTGAAGCCAACCATGATGTTAGATGGTGTGCAAGCTTTGGGAAGAGCTACTTTTATAATGCCAGGAATGTCATACATGGACATTGTTTTACCTGGATGAGCGGTCATCCAATCATCAATTCCCTGATTTATAAATCTTTTCAATGGACCATACACAGAAACATCGAGAATTTGCAATTTGTGACTACAATGCGGTGGGAAAGAAAGCATTACAATGCCATTGTCTCTAGCGTAATCAAGGCCTGGCACTGATAAGTGGGACGAGTGGTTGTCAAGAAGAAGGAGGACTGGCTTTTCTTTTGAACATTTTGTATTCCTGACAAAGTGTTCCAAAAATTGTACGAAATTGATTTCTTTCATCCAACCAGATGGATTTGCACAACCAACGCTACCAATAGGTGCGTCTGTTAGAAAATGGTCACGAAATTTTGCGCGAGGGAACACAAAAAATGGTGGAATGGAAGACCCACTTGCAGATACAGCTACCATGAGTGTTACTAGTTCGCCTCTTTCGGCTGATGTGATCCTTCCCACTTGCTTAAACCCTCTTCTGGCAACGACGCGATTAGGTTTTTGAACTGTTGTGACCCCGGTCTCGTCACAATTCCAAATATCAGCTGGAATAAAACTATGGCGTTTCAATACAACCTCGAGATTATTGTAAAATTCATCAACAGAATGTTTATTAAAGCCTGACGCTCTAGCCAAACTTGTTGCCTCAGGAGTTCGGAGAGACAAATTTGGATGTCTCTTCATAAATCCATAATACCAATCTGATCCGGCTTCCTGATTTTTGGCCCATGCAGATGGTACTTTATCTAAGGATTGAGCGTAAGTGAAAGCCAGTTTACGAACGTCACTGATTGAGAGGCCGAAGTCAATATCCGCTGCTTTCAGTATATATTCCATCATTTGTGTTTCTTCAGCGTCAGTAAAAATCTGAGAGCATATTGATAGTACTGGGAATAGTGTTCTCTGAACTGTGGAGAATGAGAATCTGACGATTTCACTCCATTCCTAGTGACAAGAGGACCCATCCAATTCAAATGAATTTTTTACTCTTTTCGAATGATATTCCTGGTTGAAAGAATCCACTCAATCTGACGAGTAAATTTCATCAGATTTGGTTAGATCATTGTCCTAAATTCAGTGAGATTTGACGAGATTCAACTAGATTCATATTGAGAAAATTCATTTTCCTCACAGAATCCCATTGACAAATCGCCGGATGAGATTTGGTCAAAACATTGTCCGAGATTTGATAAAATTTGGCAAGACTCAGTGAGATTTGACGAAAATCGATGAATTTTTTTCAACTAGGGATTTCACTTTTGCGAAGTGGAAAATCCACTTCGAAACTGTAGTGATCGTGAAATTCTCTCATTAAATTTCAAGCTTTCATTCTTACAGGATGAATATTTTACTCGAAAATCATACAGGTTCCCTTCTAGTTGCTTAAAGAGTGGAATTTCAATCCAAGAATTCGGAAGAGTTGAACATTTCAATTGAATATCGATTATCAGATGTTTATGAACTTATATAAAATAATATTGTGACAATTACCTGAAAATTACGCGCATAACTGCCGCGGTTTTTCGGTTGCGGAGGTTGCATGTTTGTAATGTCGTGCGCAGCTATCAATTCTTGTAGATTGACTTTTTGAGCATGTCTTTCTAATGTTCTGAGAGGAATTTTATATTTATCAGATGTGTCTTTGAAGGTTTTCCTGTGAATTTTCACATCCACTAATGCTTCTTCCAATGTATTGATGTCGATATTTCCCCTATTTGTTTTTCTTCTATAGTTCCGAACCATTTTCTGAAAAATGATTTGTTTGAATATTGGGAAACAACCGCCAATGTCCCCCATAAGAAACCCGCCAACGTGCCCCAACCTCACTTTCGGTATCCAAATGAGATTCTTCGGATAAGGTTGAAAACTATGATATTATATAGGGTTTATATCTTCACAGGAGGGGTTGAAGACTGTGTAAGTTCAATACTTACATTAATTCCAATCTCCGAACAGTCAGAATAAGCTTATAAAAAATTATTGGATTTTTTTCCTTTTTCACTCACGAACACATAAGTCAGTTTATGAAATGATTTTGTTTATCAATCATAGTGAAACTTTGTGACATGACGCGGTTCATTGAAGCTTATAAAATATCCGAGGGATGACGCTGAGAAACAATTACCGTTAGAAAAAAACGCAACCCGTCAACCTGCCCCGCCCGCCAACCTGCCCCAGTCTCCCCTACAGTACATCTAAAATCGTGAATGAAACCACCGTTTAGTTTCAATTCCGTAGGTTTGGTAATTGGGTGACTCATAGCACTCTTTTCCACAATATATATTCCCAAAAAATCAGGGCACTTGTGCGATTCTTCCAAAAACATGTTACATACATAATTAGGCCTGAATACAAACAAAAAAAAGATAGTTTCAATTCAACACCCGTTTTCTTTTGTACAGCTAAAACAATATTCTCCTTCCCAAACAAACTTGGTTCGAATTGAGGAAGTGTTGTTTCAGTTCAAGAGAAATCAGTGGTACCAGATAAAACGCGGCGCACAACGTTGATTGGCTCATTCTTTTGGAGACTACAATATGAATAGTTGGCTCTTCATGAAGTACCCAATCAGCAAAGACACCGCGTTTTGCTGGCAACAGTGAAAGAAATTTAAAACCTGAATTTCACGCAAGAGAATATTCTCTTAATTTGAAACCAGTTTATTTGAAACGAGGAGAATCTTGTTTTGAATATTTTTGTAGTTTGATACAAGATAACAGGAGTTGAATGAATGAAACTTAGTTCCTCTATGCAGGAATACAATATATAAAGTAGTACGTAATATCCCAATGAGAGCAGTTTGTCAAAATTACATTGGACTTACATCAAAATGATGTTATTTTGAAAATTTGTAAGCTATCATGAAGAACCCACACACTTACAATAGGCTAATGTATATACGCGGAACTTTGGTGAATGTCAACAATCAGCGCCAGGGTTGGCACGTAATATACTTCTGAGTATTTTACATAGTTTATGACACGTAAGAAACCGAGTATCTCACACATTAAAAAAACCCCTTGCCTTTGGGGGACAGGAGGGTTCAAGTATCTTACATATATTACGTGTCAAGAATCGAGTTTGATACGTGAGGGATTGAAAAATCATGTAATAAACCCAACCCTGATCAGCGCTGGTGCGAGGAATTCTTCTCCTTCCTTCAATCGACATTGTCCTTTGCTCAGCGTCGGTTGGAAGAAGAAGGAGAATTTCTCGGAACGGCCCTGTTAAGAATAAGTGATTTGGGAAATCCTCATAAACTACCTTTCTCCACAAATCTATGATTGTATTACGCAAAAAATGATACATATTGTGAGATAAAATGTCGAAAAATCCAACATATCTTATGACCTTACCTAATAAAGCTTCAAACCTATTTCGTTGAAAGCAAAAAAGAGAAAAAAGAATAATTGAATAATTGAATTCACATGAGATGACTCACGTGAATACAATTGCGCACATATCAGAGACATGCGATAATCACAGTATCGTTACTGTTATATAGTAAAAATGTTTAATCTAATCAATATATATGTAACATGAAATCTTATGAAATATATTACTGATCGAAATTTGATAAATTTGTTCATGTAAAAATATCAATACTATGAGTCCATGTTCCTAGTATAAATATTCTTACCTTGCGCAGGAACTGATCCACAATTTGACACGATATCATAATTTTGAAACACTGTCACTTCATCATTTATATGAATATATTCACTTCATTGTAACACAATGAATAACTGAATTCCCGCGCGCATAATTTGGCAAGACGTGTATATCACCTTGTACACCCCCTACTCTCTGTACTCACGGTCAGCGAAGAGGAACCAATAAGACTTTTGGAAGGGAAATTATCTTTGTCATACACACAGCTTTGATTGACTCTCTTTGAATACGCGCGCGTCAGAGAACGGAAACAATCGAACACGGATCAGAATGCAGATGAAACGATCACATTTCCGCAACACCGACTTTTTGTATAGGGATCAGTAGGGGAGAGTGGGGCAAGTTTCCTATAGGGGCATGTTTTCCAATGCGTTATAATTCCTCAGTATGCTGGAACAGCGCGCTGCTGGATGAATGGTCGTGAGTAGTATCATCTAAGGTACCAGTCACGGCAATATCAGGTTAATAGATGCTTTCATCATAATAAGAGAACTGTTCTCACGATTTTGTCGTTGGTGAGTAAACTCTACATGTGTTCATTCGAATTGAAAAAAATCATACTTACGTTATTCTGATTGTTTTGGTTGAATATGTGTTTGTAAACGAAAGTCCCCTGAATCGAATGATGTGATAATTTTTGTAAATTACTCGCTTCTTTATGATTTTAACCTAGTTCCAAGTTGACAAACGATGATGTGGCAAATTTTCCAACGTGACACGAGGCAAATTTTCTCACAAAGAGAATTTGTCCCGGTCTCAACCAAGTGATTTTAGAGTGTTGCAAATGCATTTCTTATATTATATGATCAGTCTCCGCGATTGTAGGTTAGTTCAGAGTTGGAAAACAATGATAAAGCGATGTTTTTCACTGCGAAAAATTATCTCAGTCTCAATCAAATTATTGTAACGTATTACAAGAGAATTTATCGAAAAAGATAAGCGAATATTATTTGATATGATTTATCATTAAGTTCAAACAGATTACGGGTGGTTCGAAATTTCAAAAGGAAAACGAATCGTGACTCCTACAGCCATGATTCAATGAAGGCAGCTGTCTTTTTGTTCTTCATACTTTTGCCTACTTCTTATGTACTATATTCGTTATCTCGTTTTCCTACATCACATGTACTCCCTATTGTAATTGACTTCCAAATAAAAAATCGAATGAAATACTCAATTCGTATTGAAACTACAATATTGAACCTATCTTTGACGATTTTGAATGAGTGAGAAAATTTGCCTACATATGGTTTGAAGGTGCTGGAAAACTTGCCCCGTATGTGGAGCAAGTTTTCGCAAGTGACATGACTGCCAATTACATTATTTTGCAACAACATACTTATGAAATCATTACATTCATTTATACTAGGTTGTGGTGGAAGCTTCAACGAGCAAAATAGTACCCCAAACGCCTTGAAATATGCAACGGGGAAAAATACAGAAATCGACAAAGAAACAGTGGGAAAACATGCCTTACTCTCCCCTACATGATACGAAAGGTGAAATTCAGAATCAAGTTCGAAAACCAAAACAAAGGTGTAACATCAAAACATCCGCGTCATGGAAGCGGAGACACTTTGAATAGAGGCTATGAGAAGTATATATACAGGTGGAAACCCAACGCCGCTCGATCTCATGTGGAACAAAGATCAGAACATACCCCAGCAATTTCATCCATGGAACTGTCTAGGGCCTCGCGAGAATCTAGCCAAGGGCTAGAAAGAGTCTAGTGGCTAGTGGGGAACTTGTGAGGGCCTAGCGAGTGCTGATATAACGCTTGCTCGGGTATCTCTCTGAGGTCTGAGTTCCGACAATTCAGAAATTTACTAGAAGTGCGTTTTTTCTGTACCGTAATCGCATGGGTCGTTTGAGATGGCTCCCGATGAATTTCGTATCGTTTCGATTCAGAGTTGATGTGAGAGGGTTATAAGATACATTTGCGTATTCCGGTTTAACTCTTCGTCTGCTCAGAGATGAAACGTCGATGATTAGAAGAACATTAGATCCGCGTTGGAAGATATATTTCAGAGGCCACCGGAACATCTTTCACATATGACCGTGTGGACCCGCGGCACGAAATATATATGAGGATAGCTTATTCCATATCATATTTCTATTCCGAGTGCTTCAAAGATTTCAAAAGCAACTGACGTTCTTTTGAATAGGGTACTCAGGACCGACAACGGGAGGAGGGGAGACGAGGGTCTTGAATGTGGAGGGAAACGTTTCTTTTTCCGTTGATTCAAAAAGAAATAGAGATTCATGTAGAAGAACTCGATGAATTATCTGTTAAGATCAGCTGATTCGTGTTAGTTATTGAGGAATGTATGCCCGCGTATATATGTGGTTGAAAACATATAATCGGCCTGTACGTGAATAAGAAATAGTGGTGATGGGTCGTATTGTCGCGTATACCTGCCGTTTCATACACATTCGATAGCACATACATAGAGTATTACCCGCATGCATCTCACTAACGTTTTCTTTGTCTGATTCCTATGATTATGGTGAATCAAATCAAATCATCTTATTCAATTATCAAAGGGAAGATGATATCATGCAATCCTATCACAGTCAGTTCCTCTTATCGAATCGTTGAATTCATTTGGAGATAAAATTCGCAGATAAAATTATTATTCATCAGGGAAAAACGTGAATTTTGTGTGAAACGAAATCTATTGTTTCAGTACCTATAGGATATACACGATTATGATAGTGGGAACTATATCTTCATATTTTCTTATTACTCCCCATACTGACTTTGAAGAGACTTGTGGTAATCTATCGCATACTCTTGGTTCTTTCCGCCACAATGAAGTATATTCCATGGCTGCGATATGAATATAATAATGTTGACAACGAAACTTTCTCCGTATATTCATAAAACGTCGTCTCACTACGGAATCGGTCGAGGGTTAGAGTTCAAATTAACTCCGTCGCAATACCGCTGTTTTAGAATTCATTCCTGTTGTGTCTTGGAGTAGCATTTCAACAGCATCGATTCTTTTCTCTTGCATGTCGTTGTTATCATCGTCATCAACGACAGTGATTTCCTCAATCTCTTGTGAGTCTGGAATTACACGTTAACGACATATGTTCTCATTTGGTATTGACAATTTGTTCTCACAAAGTCACGAACCGTTTCGCGACTCATCTCCTGATTCCAAATTGAATTCCACTAATTGTTCATTATCAATTTCCATCATTGTTTCTGAAACCAGTGGAACTCAATGTGAACACAGGGATTCTCTCATTTTTGCACAAAGATTAATTCAAATCACTCACCAATTGAAGCATTATGAACACAAATCAACTGTTTCATACTAGGGTCCCACAAATTGTGCATTTTCAGGTATGACATTTTTTCGGTGATCATGTGACGTAAAACATCGAAACCGGTAAAAACACTTCCAATGTATAATCTCATTGGAATGAAGATTTCACATTGTTGTATGATTTCACCGGATGTGAGTAAGACTTCCCGATCCGATATATTTTCGTTGGATGAGCGGCGTTCGAAAGAGACAAAGCGAAACATTCTCTCTGCAGAAAATACATGTTTCGCACATTTCAACACAGTAAGACGAAGAGAAATTTTGGGCGATTATAATACGGATTTCAAAAGCAGAAAAATACACCATGAATTTCGTACTGATAATGACAGAGTTTCACGATGTTAATTGAATATACAATACTGAGTGGGATTTCCCTTTCCCCTATTATTCATTAATGTGTCATGAAAATGATTCTGCTGATTTGGTACCGATGTTACGATGACATACAGGTTGGTTAAAAAGTTCCTGCGCTCACCAAGAGATAGCACTGCTAGCTCAAAACTTTTTTTTTCTCAAGTTGGTATATCTGTCCTGAAAACACATGCAAAGTTACAAGTCATTCTGTCAACTCATTCTTTGTTTACAAGCCATTTTAAGTTGACGTGTCATTGATTTTTCTTAATATGGAGAGCATTGAATATCGTGCAGTCATTAGATTCTTTGTTTTGAAGGGTTTAAAAGTAAAGGAAATTTATGACCAATCGTTAGAAGTGTATAAAGAGTCCTCACCTTCAAAACGCACCGTTGAATTCTGGGCTGGTGAATTCAAACGTGGTCGTACTAGCCTTGAAGACGATCCACGCGAAGGACGACCAAAAACTGCAACCACAGCAGAAATCATTGAGCATGTACATAATATGGTTAGTAAAGATCCAAGTTTGACTGAGCGTGGAATTACTAATGCCATAGGCATCTCAGACGTACGAGTACTCCATATTTTACATGAAGAATTACGTATGATAGAACTGTTTGGAAAGTTAGTGCCGCACACGTTAACAATTCAACAAAAACTGGATCGAAAACAAATTTCTCAGCGTAATTTGGAGCGTTTTGAGCAGAATAAAACCGACTTCTTGCGTCGTTTCATAACTATGGATGAGACTCGGATCTACCACCATGATCCTAAATTGAAACAAGAACGTTTACAGTGGACCGAAGCTGGTTCTTCAGCTCCGAAGCAGGTGAAGTCACAACGATCAGCAAAGAAGGTTATGGCATCAGTTTTTTGGGATGCAAAAGGAATTTTGTTCATTGATTATCTTCAGAAAGGTAAAACAATCAACTCTGAATATTACTGCAGCCTTTTGGATCAGCTGGATGAAAAAATTCGTGAGAAAAGACCTGGTTCAAAGAAGAAAAAAATCAATTTTCATCAAGATAATGCACCTGCTCACAAAAGTGTTTTGACGACGGCTAAATTCAAAGAACTCAAGTACAAATTGCTTGAACATCCACCGTATTCGCCAGATTTGGCTCCTAGCGACTACTATCTCTTCAGAAATCTCAAACAATTGCTTCGTGGAAAGCATTTCTCGTCGAATGAAGAGGCCATAGCAGCCGTAGACGGTTATTTTGCAGAGCTTCCGGAAAACCATTATAAGGATGGGATAAAGTTATTGGAAGATCATTGGAACAAGTGTATTCAGCTTCTAGGAGATTATATTGGATGAAAAAATATATTTCGTAACAAAAACAGTATTCTTTCATTTCGAGCGCAGAAACTCTTCAACCAACCTGTATGTATATGTATTTGTAGACAGATGTGGAAGATGCGATGGAGAGATGTCTGAGATGTTCGTCAATACTGTCCCATATTTCACGACGTCGTATCAACTGAATCGTACGAGATGATTCAATCCCCTCTATCAAACCTCGTATTTTTTCTATTCATCTATTTGATTCTATTTTGTTCCCAGTTCGATGGAGGATGAAGATCAATGGTAGTGATGAATAAATGGATAAATAAATGAATTGAACATGTTCCTTGAAACAATACTTTTTCGAGATCCTGAGAATGGAGAAAAATGAGGGAAATTCATTCGAAAATACGCTGGTTCACAAAACAACCATTGTGATACAATTGATATTTTATTTTACTCATAGAATCATGGTGATGAATACATACAATACAGCCTTGCGTATAGCACATAATATTGTTCCATTACGCAAAATTCCGCAAAATCATCACTGTTATGACAAGACAGACACGGTGATAGAAGAAGTATCTACAGACTAATTCAATGATTGAATCCGTCTCTCCATCTACGAATGATAGTTTCAACCAGATAAGGCAAACATATAGCTTTCATTTCTTCATACAGAAGATCGGAGTGTCCATTTTAAGATTCTAATGACAATTCCTTCCCCACGTTGTGCCAAATATATTCTTCCTTGTTAACAATCTGATACATTCCTTCAACCTCAATGAAATCATTGGGAAGGAATGATTCCATTCCTTCTCCATACAAGTCATAACACTTCCGCACTTCTTTGAAGATGAGTTTTAAATTCTTGTATTTCAAAGTGAAAAAATCGTATATACCACGCTATCTATCGAAAGTCGGCTTCCGCATAATTATAGGAGGGACATACAATTTCCTCTTCTTCGTTAGAGGTTCTCGAGCATCATTCACAAGATTGTCTGCTAAACATGATTCTGAAGAAGATGATGATGAGGGTTTCTCTGATTCTCCTTGACGTTCAAGGATCATAGATTCGGTCTTATATGAGACTGTGAATAGTATACGATCATCCTTCATCCTGATTGGTGACGCTACACCCGTGAATTCAAAATATTGGAGTATCTCAGAGGAGTGATTTTGTAGATGTATCCAATCCTCATGCCCGAATTTGATTATGTTTGGTGAAGAATTGGTCTTCAATAGAATCACGAGTTCTGGTGTGTTATTTCCACACAATGACACGCCAATATCAACTTCCGTAGTACCGGATGCATTTGAATTGTAGATTGTTGATGGGAGTGAATTATGAGGTAATCTCATACATGGAGGCTCATTCTGATCACAAGCTTCTGGTGAAGAGATCTCCGCGCGTTCTATTCCAATTGAATATACTGAATAGTTGTTTCTAATTGGAATGAACGGTATTAGATAGGAATGACTTCTCTGTGGAGAGTACTCTTTATTCATGCATGAGGAATGAAGGTGGGGAAATATACACATTGAACTAAGAGGTGGGAATCTTCTCTTTTTTTCGATCCTGAGTTGATTGCTGGAATAATATGAATATAAAAACATGTGATGAGCATATTTGAGACAAGGGAGCATAGAGCGTTGGTGAAAGGGGCTGATCCTAGTTGATCATCAAGTTACATCAGCTAATCACACAGGTCAACACTTGATCTACGCTGGAACACCAGAACAGAGGTGTGTACCTATGAGTTCTGGGGGGTGGAGATTACGATTCCTGGGTCCATATGACCCCAACACGTCAGGATCAAGGTCAAATCAAGGTCAAACATCTCAAATCGGAAGATATCATTTTTTTGGCTCCGGGTTCCGAACCAGCGAGAAATTTCACATCCAAATACACTTTTACATTCAAATAGGAGTGGTATTTGCAGGTCATATGTAGGTAAGATCCTTTTTTCCAATCTTCCCCTGATATTAGGCGGAACAGGCTCTTGGATCAGTCGACTTCGACGTTTTTGGGTTCGCAGAGTGAGAATCCTAGGTCTACATGACCCCATCACATCAGGATCAGGGTCAAATCAAGGTCAAACATCTCATATCGAGAGATATGATTTTTCTTACACCAGGTTCCGAACCAGCGGGGAATGTCACATCCAAATACATTTTCACATCCGAATGAAAGATATATTCGCAGGTCATATAAAGGTCATATGTGGGTGAGATCCTTTTTTCAAATCTTTCCTCTGATATTAGGCTGAACAGGCTCTTGGATGAGTTGACTTTTACGTTTTTGAGGTCGCAGAGTGAGATTCCCAGGTCGGATCCTGGACGGCCGATATTGGATGAAATGATATCCTTTGATGTGAAGATGTTTGTTCTCAATTTGACCTTGATTCTGACATGGTGGGGGCATAAAGTCCCTGGAATTGTGGGCTGCGATCGCGAAAACATAGAAGTCAACTAATCCAAGACCCTTCTCAGCCGATATCAGAGAAGACATTCAAGAAAAGGATTTTACCTACATATGACCTTCATATGACCTGCAGAAATAACGTTGATCTGAATGTGGAGATGTATTTGGATGTAAAATTTCCCGCTGGTTCGGAATCCGGGGCCAAAAGAATTATATCTTCCGATTTGAGACGTTGGACCTTGATCCTCAAGTGATGGAGTTATATGGACCCAGGAATCGTGATCTCCGACCCTCAAAACGTTGGAGTCGACTGATACAAGAGTCCGTTCAGTCTAATATCAGAGAAAAGATTCAAAAAAAGGATCTTATCTACATATGACGGTAATATGACCTGAAAATCCCAATTTTTCCCGAATGTGAGAGTGTATTTGGATGTAAAATTCTCCGCTGGTCCGGAATCCGGAGCCGAAAAAATTAAGTCTTCCGATTTGAGATGTTTGGCCTTGATTTCACTTGCACCCTAAGTGATGGGGTCATATGGAGCCAGGAATCGTGATCTCCGACCACCGGAACATATAGGTCAACCAATACAAGAGCCTGTTCAGCCTAATATCGGAAAGAAGTTCAGAAAACAGAATTTTACCTACATATGACCTCAATATGACCTGCGAATACCACTTCTATTTGGATGTAAAAGTATATTTGGATGTAGAATTCCACGCTGGTTCGGGATCCGGGGCCAAAAAAATTATATCTTCCGATTGGAGACGTTTGACCTCGATTTGATTTTGATCCTGAAGTGATGGGGTCATATGGACCCAGGAATCGTGATCTCCGACCACCAAAACGTGAAAGGCAACTAATACGAGGGCCTCTTCAGCCTGATATCGAGAAGAAGGTTCAAAAACAGTATTTTACCCACATATGACCTCAATATGACCTGCAGATATACCGTTGATTTGAATGTGGAGATGTATTTGGATGTAACATTTCCCGCTGATTCGGAATCCGGGGCCAAAACAATTATATCTTCCGATTTGAGACGTTTGACCTTGATTTGACCTTGATCCTGAAGTGATTAGGTCATACGGACCAAGGAATCGTGATCTCCGACCCCCAGAACCTCAAACTCAACAAGTACAAGAGCCTGTGGAGCCTTACATCGTGAAAAAGTTTCAAAGACAGGATTTTACCTCCATATGACCTCGATATGCCCTGCAAATACCACTTTTATCCGGGTGTAAAAGTATATTTGGATGTGGAATACCCCGCTGGTTTGGAATCCGGGGCCAAAAAAACTATATCTTCCGATTTGAGACGTTTGACCTCGATTTGATTTTGATCCTGAAGTGATGGGGTCATATGGACCCAGGAATCGTGATCTCCGACCCCCAAAACGTGAGAGGCAACTAATACGAGAGCCCGTTCAGCCTGATATCGAGAAAAAGGTTCAAAAACAGTATTTTACCTACATATGACCTCAATATGACCTGCAGATATACCGTTGATTCGAATGTGAAAATGTATGTGGATGTAACATTTCCCGCTGGTTCGGAATCCGGGGCCAAAAAAATTATATCCTCCGATTTGAGACGTTTGACCCTGATTTGACCTTGATCGTGAAATGATGGGGTCATTTGTACCCAGGGATCGTGATCCTCGACTCCCAAAACGTGAAAGTCGACTGATACAAGAGCCTGTTCAGCCTAATATCGAAGAAAAGTTTCAGGACAGGATTTTACCTACATATGACCTCAATATGACCTGCAAATACCACTTTTATTCGAATGTAAAAGTATATTTGGATGTGAAATCCCCGCTGGTTCGGAATCCGGGGGCAGAAGAATTATATCTTCCGATTTGAGACGTTTGACCTTGATTCGATTTTGATCCTGAAGTGATGGGGTCATATGGACCCAGGAATCGTGATCTCCGACCCCCGAGACCTCAAATTCAACTGATACGAGAGCCTGTTGAGCCTGATTTCGGAAGAAAGGTTCAAAAACAGGATTTCACCCACATATGACCTCAATATGACCTGGGATACCACTTTTATCCGGATGTAAAAGTATATTTGGATGTAAAATTCCCCCTGGTTCGGACCCTGGGGCCAAAAAAATTATATCTTTCGATTTGAGACGTTCGACCTCGACTTGATTTTGATCCCGAAGTGATGGGGTCATATGGACCCAGGAATCGTGATCTCCGACCCCCGAGACCTCAAACTCAACTGATACGAGAGCCTGTTGAGCCTGATTTCGAAAAAAAGGTTCAAAAACAGGATTTCACCCACATATGACCTCAATATGACCTGGGATACCACTTTTATCCGGATTGTAAAAGTATATTTGGATGTAAAATTCCCCGCTGGTTCGAAATCCGGGGCCAAAAAGATTATATCTTCCGATTTGAGATCTTTGACATGATCCTGAAGTGATGGGGTCATATGGACCCAGGAATCGTGATCTCCGACCCCCAAAACTCATAGGTACCCACCTCTGTTCTGTTGTTCCAGCGTAGATCGAATGTTGACCTGTGTTATCGTTGAATCAGCTCATTCAGAATGTGTGAAGTCTTGTATACATGTGTGGGTATATTTCATGTAACACAACCCCCACGTATACCACACTTCGTTAGCTAATATTTAGTGCACTGTACAACTTGGGTACGGGTGGAACAGAGCCCAACGGGAAAATATTCTCGTATTCATCGAATTTCTGGAACTATAGGACAAGGTACAAGTAAGAGAGCATTGGTCAGTTGGTGTGGATACCCTGAAGTGTCCAATCCTTGGATTTCATCCAATTCTGTCAAAAATTTGTTGGGAGAAAGGAAAAAGTAATCATGAGGGATGATTTTTATATCGTTCTTCCCGGTAACAGTAGTATGGAATATTTTCCTAATAATACAACAACTCTTTCCACGACAAGATTACCGAAACAAATCAATGTAACGGGAGAATGGGTTGTCGTATTGACTGAAAGTCAAATTCCTATCACTTTCCTTAATGTAGCCAAGGATGGAGAATCTCACTCCATCAGTATGATAACAAATGGTATACCGACTGCTTCAAACAGTGATAATGCTCGAAAAATGGGGACTGATCATCATGGAGAGAGATCATGTGTTGCCCCAGGAATATACAGAACCATTGATGAACTGAGCGAAGCTGTCATCTGAAGTTGGCCCCCAACCCATTAATGCCCATGGCTAAACTGTTCGGCCTACGGAAGAAGTAACTATTGGAAATAGGATATCTGTAATTGTTACAATCTGTTTGAACAATTATTTTCCAACAATTTGTTGGAAATATCAATTCATGTGGATGAAAACCCCGGAATTGTGTTCTACGGAGAATTCCACATGAGAATAGGTGGTTTGGGAAATTTCCAACCATCGCATTTGTTTGAAAATGAGAATTGTGAACAATTTCGAATACTCCATGCCCGTTCGTGCTCACGGTGAAACTGTTCGGCCTACGGGAAAAGTGACACTTTGAACACTACAATAATTGTTTAAACAAATTGTGAAAATCTTTTTCCTCGTGGATGTTCATCCTCCACCTAGATATCCTATTCCCAATAGTCACTTTTCCCGTAAGCCAAACAGTTTTACCGTGGGCACGAACGGGCATGGAGTATTACTAATTGTTTATGATTCTCATTTCCAAACAAATGCGATGGTTGAAAATTCTCCAAACCATCTATTCTCATATGAAATTCTCCGTAGAACACGATTCCGGGGTTCTCATCTACGTGAATTGATGTTTTCAACAAGTTGTTCAAACAATAATTGTTTGAACAAATTGTCAACATTCTTCTTCCCCTTGGATGTTCATCCTCCACCTACATATCCTATTTCCAATAGTTACTTTTCCTGTAGGCCAAGCAGTATCGCCATGGGCAATAATGGGTTAATCATGGGGGTATTGTGTCAATTACTCGTGTTTGTGATGTGAATTGTGACCAAACTGGACTTTCAATCTTGATTTCACCGGTTTTGCGTCATGTGCTTGGGTTTGTACCCCCCATGGACAGACATAAAATTCTGGTCTCCAACGATGAATTTGAATATAAAGCTCCGAGACCTGCTAATTTAGCGAGCGTTGCACCTACAACCCACTTCGTATATACATAGATTTGTGTGAATCTTACATCACAGGCAATACACAAGCTCCATTATTACGTGCAGTACCGTCAGACATAACGGAGTATTTGTACTGAGCCGTTACGATGAAAACATCCTCACCGTTCGAATATATTCCATTGCTACGTTCAAATTTTTGAACGGTGGATATCGATATGAGAGATCAATTTGGACATCCGATCCCGTTTGAACACGGGACACTAGCGGTGACACTGTATTTCAAACGTATGTTGTAAACATTTTCAAAAATATGGATCAATATGTGGAGTACTTCGAAGCTCAGGTGGGTGGTGAGGTGTCGAATGTTCACGTTGGGACACCCTGCCAACGAAGGCAAGGTATAGGCATGGTCGTTTCCTTGGTAATCTTCTCCGTAAGGTCTTCCTTTTAATTCGTGTAGGTGCACGTGTTATTGGGGAAGAAGCTTTGCGCACAGGATTGGATGTTGCAGATGATATATTGGAGGAAGATATACCGTTTGATGAAGCACTACGAAGGAATTTGAAAAACGCTAGTAGAAATTTGAAAAGGAGAGCAGGAGAACGCATCGATCGATCGATGAGCGGATCAGGATATGAAGTGGTTAAGATAGCGAAAAAGGTTCATTCAAGGACAACTCATTGCCGTATGAAGACACGATCTGGTACTCAAACGAGGAAACCTGCGAAACGTCGAACGACACGAAAGAAAGAAGATATCAAGAAGAGGAAGACACAGAAGGAGATTGTTAGAATCTGTAACACAAAACCAATATCAGAGACATCAAAACACAGAATCGAATTCCGTGGAGTAGTTTATATATTTTCATAAAATATGAACGTTGTGAAGGTAAAGATTAGAATGGCGTTTCTCATACACACTCGTGCGAATGTGTCAAATCAGAATTGGAATTTTCCACTCTCCCACCAACACAAACAACAATCGAGGGGTCTCAATGGGTCCATTACAAACCTATATTGTCTTTAACTGATGATCCACCGATAGAATTCGTCGTTCCTAGGCAAGGTGAGTTGTATATGGATTTAGCCCATACAATGCTTAGTCTAAGGGTACAAATCAAACGTGATGCTCAAACAGATGTTAAGACACCAGATACTTCCGAATGCGGTCCATTCAATAATTTTATACATTCATTGTTGACTCAAGTTGACGTTTACTCCAATCAAAAATTGGTATTACCATTCAATGATGCTTACGCATACAGAGCCTATATTGAAACATTGTTGAATTATGGACCTGCTGCTAAAGAATCACATCTCACCAGTGTACCCTGGTGTGACGATACACCTGGACAAATGGATTCCATCAATGCCAACAATAGAGCTTACAGCTGGAGAAGATCATTGATCAACGAAGGAAATTCAGTGGACTTGATTGGTCATTTGCATCGTGATGTATTCAATCAACGGAAGTTTCTCATCACTGGAGTGGAGGTTCGTTTACGCCTCGTTCGTACAAAAGATGCCTCTCGTCTTATGGCCACTGGGGGCAATTACAGGATACATATTGTTGAGGCAACCCTCATTATGCGTCGAGCGAAAATATCACCATCAGTTTTACTAGCACATGCCCGAGCTTCAGCCAAATCCACAGCCAAATACCCTTCCACACGTGTACAAGTGGAAACTTTCACCATTCATCCGGGTGCACATAGTGAAACATTGGATAATGTGATCCTTGGTGAATTACCAGGAAGAATTATAGTTCGATTTGTAACAAAGCATTCAATGATGATAGATCACGTAACCTACAATTTTCGAAATTGTAAAATGAATTCATTTTCGTTATACGTAGATGGTACACCTATTTTGGCAAAACCGTTACACACAGATTCCACAACTGATAATTTATATGTGGATGCGTATCACACCCTGTTTTCGGAGAACGGAATTCATTTTCTCAATGAGGAAAATTCCATATCCCGGAAACACTATGCTGATGGATATTGTTCATTCGTATCCGATTTGACTCCTGATTTATCAGTGAATAGCAGTGCGCATTGGGATCTCGTAAAACATAGTAGTGTAAGAATAGCAGTTCGTTTCGGAGAAGCACTCACATCAACGATGAATTGTTCACTTTATGCTGAGTATGGTAATATACTGGAAATTGATTCTTCAAGACGAATTATTGTTGATTTTACGACTTGATTGGAATTGTGAGCGGTTGATCGAAACGGTTCATCTTACTATTACTATTACTGACACGTACTATTTAGGAAAAATGCCGAATCAACAAGAACGTAAGTTTCAGAAGGAACAAACACATCTGTAATCTTGAAGTGCTTCAGTTTGTATCTAGCATTGGACGAAGTAACCTCGTCTCGAATCACCACAAACATCGAGTTGATCGGAACAATATTCATTCCATATCTATTATCTGGAAGAATGTGCTGAATCGACACAAATAACTTTCAAAAAATAACATCACATCTGAATTCTTGAAGAGGTTCAGCTCGTATTCAATTTTGAGCTAAGGAAATAACGTCTCAGACTACCACGAATATCAGGAATGAATATAGTTGTAGATATTCAAGGTTGTAAGGATAACGAAGGGAAATTCTTCCCGGAAGAAATCGCTATATTATCACTGGATGGTACGTATTTCGGACATGAGATATTACCATTGCCTTGTTCTTTCGGAAAATCACGTAGTAAATATAGGATACAGAATAATTGGTTGTGCCGGAAACTTCATGGCTTAGAATGGTTTGAAGGCGATGTTGAATATAAAAAATTCCTCCATACTCTCAAAAATTTGGTGATGATTCCCAATCAAATTCTCACACGTGGAGTGGAAAAATCTGCTTTCTCACAATCGATAGCATGTTGAGACATTATTAATTCGGAGGATGAAGTGGACTGTCCCCCATTCCGCAAATTACCATCATCGGATGAACTCTGCATCCTTCATGATACGAAAATTCTAGACATCAGGAGTTTGCTTGTGCTTTGAGACACGTTTTCCAACTGAAGAAGTGGTTAGTGGATGTGCCCGATTATTCCGCTCCTACATGGAAAATTGGCTTACAAACTGAAAATGACGCGGAGAATGCGGTAGATACTTCATTTGTGGATACTGACCCATGTGTTGAAGAAACCTCAGAATATGAACGACATTCAGCTCCACAACATATACCGTACTATACAGTAGGATTGTACCCAGCAGACAAGATTCCAAAGGTATGGACGAAACCTGTAGCGATCATTGGTAATGCAGACATTCATACGAAGCCGAGAACCCATTGCATCGCTACGTATGTGGATAAGATTGATCGTGGAATATATTCCGATAGTCATGGGCTACCTCCTATTATACCACAACATCTCATGAGATTGAGGAAGAATTGTTCCCATTTGGAATTCAACACACAACAGCTTCAAAGCGAAAATTCAGTCGTATGTGGTCAATTTTGTGTCATGTTTCTACGTCATTTCCTTCCGGTTTCGGTATGCATGATTCCTGTGATATATTTTCTCATAATTCAGATGAGAATGATGCGATTGTACGTGAATATCATGCTTCATTTATGAATGAAGAATCCAAATGTGTGAGTCGAAATCAATGTGGAATCAATTCTTCGTATGAAGGTAGTTTTATGACATAACTGTACCAACTTCTTTACTACGTATATATATGAATATATATTCATATATAAATAATTATTATTATTATCCAAGTTGGTTCATATTATTATGTTTATTCTAAGTCGTATGATGTGATGCAATGTAATGTAATGTATCGACTTGTAATCAATTCGAATGAATAATAAACAATTTCACCACTATGGTGACCTCAACGCCATCCCCACTCCTTCTCCAATGCTGATTGATAGAATGACATCGTACGAGGTGGCATTGTGGGGGAAGGAGTAGGGATGGCGTGGGGGGTTGCCATAGTGGTGGAATACTACTCACGGCAATAGGGGAAGGAGTATGCTGAATCCAAACTTCTTGAAATCACACGGCAGTAGGTCAGGGGACCTGCCGAATCAAAACTCCCCGAAAACCTACGACAATACGCAGAGGGGTATTTTGAATTCGAACTTCCTCAAATGACACGGCAGTAGGCAAGGGGGCCTGCTACATCAGAACTCCCTGGAAGAACATTTGGACAGGATCTGGAATAAAAACTCCTCATCAGACTCCTTTGCAAACTTGACCCATGAGAGACCACATGGTGGAGAAGAATACTCACCTTCATAGATTGTAATTATATGTTTGGAGGAGTTTTTCTGGAGTTACTAGATTCCCCCTCCAGTTTTGACCAGTCATGGGCAATTTTTCCTCCCTCTCAATTTAGCATCAATTATTTCGATCGTCCTGGTGGTAGTTCCTCCGTACTTGATTCAAAGTTGAGTGGAAAGTCCAGAAATAAGAAAAACTCCCCAAAACAAAGAGGAACAAATTTTTCGGAATAGAAAGTTCCTCGATAGTTCTTTTCCCTGATACTTGAAAGCGCGTGTATTGACAGCATAGGTTGATTATTGACTGTTCCACCATTAGGATTGCAGTCGTTTGACCAAATGAACAAACTTGTTGTTATGAGGAATGTATGACAGAGCAGTATACCGAATTTCAAGTGATTTCGATCATTTCTCATTGATTGAATAATTGCTCAATAAATTTTGGATGGGGAGATACAGTAAGTTCCTTTCATCGACCGCATGATATTCCTAGCACACAGGTCATTGGGAAAACCAGACGCTTGATGATCTCCATGGATTGGAAATTGTACACCCATTTCCTGGTATACTTGACCTTCTTGACAGAAAAACTTGAGCTTTCGTTTGAGACCAGAATAGAAACACAAAGCCCGTATAGAAAAAATCGATTTTGATTTTTCACTTCATTTCCGAAGGTCGAATGATTATTCATCCAGAGAATGGATCTCACTAACAGGAAGGGAGTGGAAAAATCTATCGACAATGAACTGAAGAAAAATGTCTTCAAGTGTTCGTCGACGCGTAAAGCGGCTCGGTTGCCAGCGTGATAGATGTACCGATGTTTTTGACACTGATTTTCATTGATCAAAAGGTCGCAGCCCACTTTTTCACCTATATGATTCTGTAGAAGGAAACCTGATCTTTCGTTTGAGATTGAAGAAAAAATGAAAAATATCCTTTTTGGAAAAGAAATCGATTTTAACTTGAAATTACATTTTTCAAGGTCGAATAATTATATTTCAAAAAACACAACCTATCAAAGGAAAGAGCGTGAAAAAATCTATCGGAACTGACTTACAGAAGATTTTTTCATCGCCTCAGACTCAGTGAGAAATATATGGCATATGCACGGAAATCAAAACTTCTAACCCTACCCCTGTGATGAATATTCATCCGATCGTGGAATGCGTGCTACCACACATTGCTATCCAACAAAGCAACACTCTACCTAAGTATGGGGCCGATCGGAAAAATTTGATTTTTCAACTTGTTACACTTGGGGTGAAATGCCTCATATTGAGGTCGATAGTTTCATCCGTCACAGACTAGCGGTGATCTTCAATATATCATGGGACTTTCTAAAATACATCCTTCTGCGTGTGTAGCAGATAATGCTCTAAAAATATGTCTCGAATGCTTCACCGGGGCGGATTTTGGAGGCTCTGTTGATTTCGTGAGGAGTTCCTTCAGTAAGGTTGAAGCCCGGGTTTGCGCGGGACAGGCTTTCATCACATCAGCGGATCTTCAAGATGACGACAATGCTTTTGAAATGCCAGTAATGTCTATCATAATTTTTATCATCGCGATGGAAAATTCTGAACCATGCATTGTTATCAGATATGCAAAATCTTCTGGAACGAGAAACGAATAAGTCGTGGAAGGAGGTCGTTGTCTGCGAATTGGACTTGTGAATTTTACTAAGTGCGCGATCAGATCGACGGAAACTTTCGAATCATCCGTTTCCGTGAGGTGAAGAAGAGCGAGGTACAATGTGACACTCCTACTAAATTTGGAAGGAAACACTTCTCGCATAGCGATATTACAGTTGAGAATGGAATATTGATCCAATGTAATCGATCTTTTGTTTGATTTTTCATTCCCAACAGGCGCAGCACTATTGGAGAAATGCGTCCTTCTGAGTTGAGTGGAAGTGTCACATGGTTCCCCGCGTCCGATTGTATCCCACTCTCCCCTATAGATCAATCAATTCAAAACCTTCTGAAACGAGATATAAGGAAGTCACCAAATTCATTGTTCCCGCCCGTCAACCATCGAATTCCACCAAGTTCCAGTTGACAATGATGAAAAATTGTACTGCTGTATATAATATCGTTACTAAAATATTCCCTTGATACTTCATTTGCAACACCGTCAAAATACACCTCCCATCATACATTTCCAGAACATTGCGAAATATCATATGGGCAATTTCACAGTTGGAAGACTTTCAGATTATTAGTACCTGATTGTACCGCAAAAAATTCCGTTTGTACCTCAGACAAAAAGTTACAGAAATTTTAAAAAATGGGTTGCCCCCGACTTTCACCGATTTTAATGAATGATAGCTAATTTGAAAGGTCTTGGAACGTGGATGATTGTACCAAGAAGGATTTTCCGGACGAGTCCAGGGGGGGGGGGAATTACAAGCGAAAACTGATTTGACATCGGAGAGAAATTTCTTTTCGAACTTGAAACAATCATACAGAACTGCCCCTGACTGGGGCAACTTTTCTATGCATGGATGATTGGTCAAGGACCTCCCGAGGATATTCCCTGCAAGTTTCATCGCTTGTACCTCCTTGGTTTGGAAGTTATGGGCCTTGGAATATCACAAGGACATACTTTTCGAAGTTCAAGAAATCATACAAAATTGCCCCTGACTGAGGCAATTTTACCATGTATAAATCATTGTTGGAGGACCTTCCAAGGATATATCCTGCATGTTTCATCGTTTGTACCTCCTTGGTTCGGAAGTTGTGGGCCTTGGAATAAAGGAAAACCAGAATTTTCGAACTTTGAAAAATCATACAGAATCGCCCCTGACAGGGGCAACTTTTCTATGCATGAATTATTGTTCGAGGATCTCCCAAGGATATTCCATGCAAGTTTTGTCGTTTGTAACTCCTTGGTTTGGAAGTAATGGGCCTTGGAATATCAAAATGACATGAGTTTCGAAGTTTAAGAGATCATACAGAATTGCCCGTGACTGGGGCAACTTTACGATGCATGAATTATTGTTCAAGGACCTCCCGAGGATATTCCCTGCAAGTTTCATCGTTGGTACCACCTTGGTTTGGGAGTTATGGGCCTCGGAATATCGACAAATTATGTATGATGTTCCAAAGTTCGAAAATCATGCTATCCCGATATTCCGAAGATCATAACTTCTGAACCAAAGAGGTACAAACGATGAAACATGGAGGAAATATTCTTAGGAGGTCCTTGAACAATCATTCATGCATAGAAAAGTTGCCCCAGTCAGGGGCAGTTCTGTATGATTGTTTAAAGTTCGAAAAGACATTTCTTCCGGATGTCAAATCAGTTTTTCGCTTGTAATTCCCCCCCCCCCCCCCCTGGACTGGCCCGGAAAATCCTTCGTGGTACAATCATCCACGTCCCAAGACCTTTCAAATCAGCCATCATTCATTAAAATCGGCGAAAGTCGGGAGCAACCCCTTTTTTCAAATTTCTGTAACTTTTTTTTTGAGGTACAAACGAAATTTTTTGCAGTACAATCAGGTACTAACGATGTTCTTTCGGATGCCATGAAAGAATAATTTTCTCCTCCACTTCGGGTGCTAACTTCATACAGGTGTTCAATCCTATTGCAACAATGCGATACACAAAATATACAAAGCGAATACATACTGGTGTGACAGGCCAACAATTCAGTGTTTGCGGGATAATTTTCGATCATGGACAATGTGGAATGACTTGTATGGCCCCATTCATATCCGGATTGAGGATTTTGACCGTCCACACACATCATAGCATGCCACGACATAGGCAAAATGCAAGGGAAAGGGAAAATACACGGAGGATACAAAAAAGTGATAGAGCGATTTATCCCTTGTTTATCACAAATTTCGAATTTTCTGCTATGTTGCAGGATATCTTGTAGAGCATTCACACCTAGGATATGGATTCTGCGAGTTGCTTGTGAATTCGAATGTGTTCAATCTTTCTGAATAGGTGTGATACACAAAATATACAAAGGGAATACAAACTGGTGACGGATGCTCATAATCCACCGTTTGCGTGATAATTTTCGATCATGGACAACGTGGAATGGCTTGTACAGCTCGATTCACAGCCGAATCAAGAATTTTGATCGTCCATATACATCATACCCCGCTGAGACATAGAAGAAATGCAGGAGACAGGGAAAATACACAGAGGATACAAAGGATCGATAGGACTATTCATTTTTGAGTTTTCCTCGTAATTCTTGTTCCTCTGTGGTACTGCACAATTTTTTGGAGATCATACACACCTGGAATGGGAACCGATGCGATACACACAACATGAGGAGTGCATACATAGGTCTTATAGGCGGGAATATTCCAGAGCCTCTGTTGAAAATCTTGTGCCTAATAATACCGGTCAGTTCCTGGGAAATGATTGCCTTCTGGATTCAGATTCCAATCGTTCACGGAGCTCTCAGATGCCCTGAGACAAATAATAATCAGGAAACTGTGGGATCATGACAGGGAGTATACACAGAGGATAGAAAGGAGTGACAGGGCTGTTCATTTCTGAGTTCCCGCCATGAATTATAATTGATATTTTAGAATTCTTTGGAGCCTACCCACACCCATCGGAATCCACAATTCGAGAAGTGATCGGGCCATACAAGCTATTCCACATTGACCAGGAGAGGAATTCATCAAGGAAACGCTGAATTATAGGCGTTTATCACGCCTTTATGTTCCCTCTTGGTTCGAATCCTAGAAATGTAAGATTTGTGAAATTTCTAAAAGTTGAGGCAGGATCGAAACATATAACTAAGACTCAGGGTTGAATAGTCCTAACACTACTTTGAGTCGTTCCATAATGCTCAGAATCGGAAATTATCACGCAAACGCGGAATTATAGGCTTGTACCCGACTTTGTATTCACTTTGTATATTTTGCGTATCACACTGTTTTAATAGGATTAAACACGTTCAAATTCACAAGCAACTTGCAGATTCCATATCCCAGGTTTGGATACTCTACAAAACATCCTGCAAGATGACAAAGAATTGAAAATTCATAACGGAAAATTCTAGAAGATAACGAGGAATCCAAAGTTTACGACGAAAACCCAGACATAAATGACTTTATCAATCCTTTGTATCTTCCGTTTACTTCCCCTGTCTCTCAAATTCTTCCTAAGTCTCAGTGTATTAAAATGTACGAGGGCGTTCAAATCTCATAATTCGGATGTAAATCGTGCCATACAAGTCATTCCGTGTTGTCCAGAATCGAAAATTACCACGCGAACGCTAAATTATACGCCTCTGTCACAGTTTGTATTTGCTTTGTATATTTTCTGTATCGCACCGTTTCAATAGGATCGTAGACTTTTGAATTCACAAAAAACTTGCAGCATCCATATCCGAGTTGTGGATACCCTACAAAACATCCTGCAGGATAACAAAGAATTTAAAATTCAGAACGGAACCCCCGGAATCAATAGCCCTCTCATTGCTATGTATCCCCTATATATTTTCCAAATCTCCTGGATCTTGTTTGTGTCCCAGCGTACTACAACGTATAGTTAGCGCATTCGATCGTCCTTGGACATGTCTCCGACATATTGTCCCGTACAAACTCATCCCCATATAATTGTTCTCCGCGGCGGCAAGTGCCACGTCAGTTGAGCTTGTGAGATAGGAAATCGAGTGATGTTGGATAAGAATCGGGTTGATGAGAAATCTCTAACGCGGAATTCGATGAATTCCGATTGAATTTTGTAAATCGATGGTAATTAGATTTCGAAGTTCATGGTCAACATTTTTTAGTATCTTCTCACATGAATGGAGCGCAATATTTACAATTCCCTCCTCCTTTATTCCACTCATGTTTACTGACAATATGAATAACATGTACTCGAAATACGTCTTTGTATTGATGAGAATGTTCACACTTGGTTCTCCGCTGGCATATCTTGTTGATGAGGTACAATTCGAATTTATATACATCGATGGACGCAGTGCTAATCAGTTGCTGTACATCTGTGTGAAAAGTGAATCATTAATACACAGAGATCTAAACCTTTGCTGGTGTACAACGGGTTTACGTACACAGTTCATCGTGTACTAATGATAAAGTGATGTAGCGGTGCAGTGTATACAAGAAATTCCATTGTGGTGGACCAATCCAAACATCTTCCCAATCGTAAAATGATGCATGAGCATTGACAACACAATTGATAATTCGCAACATTGAGACAATCGCAATATATCACAGCGAACACTGACGATCTTACTGACATTATTGATTACTTTGAGAATACTTGGATCGGTGCCTCAGCTCGTAATACCAAACGGCGTGCTCCAATGTCCAAGATTCCCCTCTGGAACCACTACGATCTTGTGTTACTGGATGGAAGAAAAAGCCTGGCTGTTAGAAAAAGCCTGTGCGGGCAGGGCAATTGATAATTCAGAGCGCAGGAAATACGTAGATGGTAATAAGAAATCAGTAAATGTTGTTGAAAAGTATAAAAGCACACCTATCTTAGATTACTTACGTGGCATTGCTCACAACGGTGTACTGTAAAACCAGAATTCTGCTACACGCCTTCTCTCTTGTCTCAAAGGAAAATTGAACAAAAAAAGTAACATTGGAATATAAGTATGAAAAACTCGCAGAATCCATATCCCAAGTGTGGATACTCTAAAAGAAATCCTAGAAGATAACAAAGAATTGAAAACTCATGACGAAATTTCGGGCATGAATGACTATCAATCCTTCTGTATCCTTCTGGTATTCTCCCAGTATTCCGCATTTTTGCTCAGTTTAAGTGTATCATAATGTTACGACGATGGAGGAGACAACGAAAGATGTCGTTGTATGGTTGTTTGAAGTCAGCGTGTGCCTGCTGGAGAAGGGCTGCATCAGCCCCAATGGGTGACCGATACACTCCGGTGGATTAGGAATTCTGCCTCTTACAGGTGTCGAAACGCCCCTTCATTGCAATGCATCGCGAGAGATGAGGAGGGGTAAGACTATGAAACAAGAGAGGTAGTATTTGAGGTTCCTTCAACCCTCAACCACGCACCCGGGTCATTTTGACTCGGACGATTTTTTCTTTGACTTGTCATTCCGACGCATTGCATAATTGGGAGCTAGTACTGTAATGTAAGTAACTCGAAGCCTTTCTACTCCGAATGCTTTTTGGGAATGCGTGATCGGCCAAATAGTTTCTGAATACCATGTATTTGAAATTCACCTCGGGTCTTTTTGACCCGAGGTGCATGGCTGGGTAACTTTTTTGATGAAGAAGTGAGAAATACTTTCAGACTGTATAAAAGAAGGTTGGGTATTATTTCGAGTGGAGGTGTATTGTGTTGTAATGAGAGTATATGTGAACAAGGATACCCCGCAACCCGGAGGGGGGGGGGGGGTTGAATTGAAAAATATGCAACTGCACTAAAAAAATGTATTTGAATCAAATACATTCGTTCTGTGTATCATGAGTATTTAGTGTATTTATCAAGCATTTAATTGAAGTAATTGAATATAATTTCCACAGATGATCGTTTTTGTCTCATTCCATTTACTGTGGTTTTGATAGTAATGAATATTTTCCGGATAACGAACGAATTCAATATTCAATAACAATATTCATCCAGTTCAAAAAATTCTTTTCTTCGGTGTTCCTTTACTGACGTGCATTTAGGGTACTTATAGTCAACAAATCATAGTCATGAAGAATAAAAATGTGCATTGTACCCTGACGCCTCCAATCGTGTGCTTTCATTCAAATCCGTTTCAGATCGAAATTTCGTCACTAGGTGGCATCAAACTCATAGGCCCGAACAGCTGGTTGAGTCCACGCTATTCTGTCGTACTCGCTGTTTCCTTTTACTGATCCTTCATTATGGATAAATTGTAAGTGAGTGTATCGGAAAGCGGTGGATCTTCTAAAATACCCCAACTTCGCCCTTGCAAATAATGATATTTTTTCTCAGCCATCACTATGAACTCCTCTTTTTCTCGAAATCCAACTCTTCCTGATTCCGGAATGATAATTTTTCTTGCCCTCGCGTGTTCGCGCGGGAAAGATAATTTTTTGAAAAAAAAAACCTTTTCCTAACAGCGTGAGCAAAATTAGGTTTCCTAAGCTTGTGTTGCGTGCGCGAAGTGAGTGATTCCCACACAGCAGTCAGACCAGTGCGGGAAAACAATAAGCGTGCGGTAAAGTAACTTTCATGTTACTCATGTTAATTCATGTTACTCCATTCTCATATAATTCACACAATTTTCATGAAAATCCTCTCTCGAAATGCAGATTACTATTCCTGAGATTGCAACGGATAGATTAAAAAAAAACTCTGCCAATTGGCACATGGCTTCCTCGTTTATGTTGAAAAAAAATACATGTTTTCTCTCCCCCTCCCGTTTTTCTCAGAGAATCAGGTTGAAATCTATATAGAACTTCGATCAACACTGCATAAAGCTGTGGTGGAAATTTCATGACAATTGGATGATAGAAACGGAAGTCATCCGCATGTTAACGATGTTTACGAAATTTCCAAATTTTGTTTCGAAGCTCAGTTTACCACTTTCTTCCTTCAATTCCGATTCGTTTGAAATTCACACCATACAACTCACACCCCGTAAACTGATTATACTACAAGTTTCATGGCATTTGGATGATACCGACATGGGGAAGGCATGCTTTCAAAATATTGTAAAATAATATGAATCGCGAAACAAACATTTTCCACAGTTTTGAATCGATTAGGATGAAACTCATATGGGGCCACTATAGGATCATCGCCAGAGCGTGGTATAAGTTTGATTGCAATCAGATGATAGGAAGCGGAGATATACGCGTTCGCAAAATCACGGTTCTTCGAAAAATTTCTCCTCACCCCTCCCGTTCTTCTGTAACAATGAGGTTGAAACTTATATGGAACCACTATCAACACTGCACATGACTCTGGTGAAAATTTCATCACGATCGAATAATACGAACAAAAGATGTACAGGTTTGCAAATTTGTTACATACACACAGACAAACAGACAGACAAACAGACAGACAAAAAGTCACCTGATTTCCTTTTTGCTTCCTCGTTTAGAGGGAAGCTTTTTTCTACTCCCCCCCCCCCCCAATTCCAATGTGCCTGAAATTTACATCATGTAACTAACATCTCGTAAATCGAATATAATCAGAGTTCCAAGACATTCGGGTAATACGGACATGGGAGAGGCATGCTTAAAAACAAAATACAGATTCCAAAGAAAAATTTTCCACAGTTTTCAACCAATTTGGATAAAACTTATACGGGGCCACTATCGGGTAATGACTAAGACGTGGTTGAAGTTTGATCGGATCCGGATAATAGGAAGCAAAGATACACGCGTACGCAAAATGTTCATTTTCTGTCAGAGTTCTTCTCATCCACCCAATTCTTCTGAATGAATCAGGTTGAAACTTATATGGAACCACTATGACCCTAGTCCACAACTGTGATAAATATTTCGAAACGATCGGATAAGCATAACGGGAGATATACGCGTACGAAACTTAGGGGGGGCTATAGCCACACAGACAGACAGACATACAGACACGGTGACAAGATTGTTCCCCGAATTCTGAGGAACATTTTGGTCTAGGAGATTTTTAATTTCGGGACAAAAAAATTTTTGGCTCCTCGAAACGATCACAAAGCTTCCCTCTAAACAAGGGAGCAAAATCATCTGAAAGGGATGAGATTTGAAGGTGATACAGCCAAAATAAGATGAGACGGGTTCGAAAGGCCCGGGTGCGTCGATAAGGGATCTTTTTGAGAGTGCGTGGTTGAGGGTTAGTTTCAGACAGATTTGAATGTTCATAAGATCATGTGACTGCGGCACATGACGTACTTTATAGTATGATAGGTGTGGACTTATGTTATCGAGTGATCTTGGATATCTACGCGGAGGAAGAAGATCATGGAATGATCACTAGAAAAGATCGTGAACTGGTGACAACTACGAATTCCTGTACATAGTCATAACAGAGACGAGTGATGGTTCCTATTCTGGTATAATATATTGTATTTCAGTATACCAAAATAGGAACTATTACTCGTCTCTGTTAGACTATATTGTATTTTAGTATACCGAAATAGGAACCATTACTCGTCTCTGTTAGCGACTGTGTACAGAAATTCGTAGTTGTCACCATTTCACTATCTTTTCTAGTGATCATTCCATGTCCTTTTTTCCCGTGTTGTGAGATGTCCTTGGTATCATTCCTCTTAAATCATAAGCCGATAACGTTCCTCCTTATAATAATTGCAGAGATATGATACTGATATCATTGAACATGGATAACTCGTATAGTGAAACAAATTATTTTATTCAACTATGAATCTGTTCCGTCAATTTCATAAGTTCTCCTTCCTACTACTTTGTACTCGATTGTGTATAAGATGCGGAAAACATCTTGGTGATTCATGGAAATCCTGAATGTTTGTAAAAAAAAAGCACTGCGAGTCGCATGAATTCACTTCTCGGAAACTGATTTCGTAAGAAGTCAAAAGATTTTCAGAGGGAATGTTTGAAAAGGTAAATAAATTTATTTCACGGAATTGATATATAAGAAGGAGTAATTGGAATATATACATATTGTCTCACCCTCAGTGTACTCAATTCTAAATCAATCTGTTCACACTAGTGACGGGGTGAATAGAAGGATACAGGAAGCGAAAAAGTAGGAATAAAAAACAATCCAAATCCACACTCACCGGTCCTGTTAATATACAGGGGGATTCAAAATTCCCGCACTCTTTTTTGGGAGTAGATTCCTGATGAAATTCTGAAACGATTTGTCCTTTTGCACAATGCTCTCCGACGCATAATTTCCGAGATATAATTAATTGAAGTTGACTAATTATAAGGTGGATTCATCGGTCATTCAGGAGCGTCATAACAGAACAAGAGAGGAAGGTGCTTGCAGAGGGCGCTCATACGATCAGCTGATCGGTATAATCGGTACGATTTACCAACATACAAATTAGTAAATTTTCTATGTAGAACAATTGAATTCGTCGACACTGTGGAAAAATTGATTATTGTCATGAATTCTTATCACGATATGCTGTAGGTGAAAGTTGTAATTTCAGTAATGATTTTTATTACGCAGACAAATGTAAAATAGTGTTCTTTCGTAGGGATAGGGATTCAAGTGGGAGAAAAAAGTATAACTACTCGTTTTCAATCAGAATTTTCATGTAAAGAAGAAAACATGAGAATTTTCATTCATCCGACACCCAATTTGAACGGTTTGATTAGTAAGTTTAACACAAGAGATTGGATTCCAAATCCTGTATTCTGATTGATCGAGAATCAATGTGTGTTAGATCAATCCTCGGCCGTTTCAAATGATTGTTCTGGAGAATGTGTTTTCGACTTATCCCAACCACAACATTGAACAATGATGAATTTATTCGAATTCACCCTTTTTACATCATTCGATGATTATAAAGGGTTTATCGAACGGTAATAACTCACTTCAACTTGCAGAATCCATCAATTTCGACGAAAATACAAGGTGTGACATCGTATACGACCCAATCATTGCACTTGATTGACATTGTAATCACATACGGTTTGTTTAGCTTAAATCAACCATCCGTGATACGAATCAACCAATCAGGTGATACGAATCAACCAATCAGGTGACAGCTCGAAACAGTTTCATTTAAAGCACATATGACTTCAAAGGACATATTGTTATTTCAAATGGAAAAAGAATTGCAACACAATTTGAAGAACTTGCACAATTTGAAGAACTTGCACAATTTGAAGAACTTGCACACAATTTGAATTAGATTTTGATTTAAACATGAATGATCTTGAGTGATCTCAAGTAAGTTATTAACGTTCGATAAACCCTTTATAATCATCGGATGATGTAAAAAGGGTGAATTCGAATAAATTCATCATTGTTCAATGTTGTGGTTGGAATAAGTCGAAAACACATTCTTCAGAATAATCATTTGAAACGGCCGAGGATTGATCTAACGTACATTGATTCTCGACCAATCAGAATACAGGATTCGGAATCCAATCTCTTGTGTTGAACTTACTAATCAAACCGTTCAAATTGGGTATCGGATGAATGAAAATTCTCATGTTTTCTTCTTTACATGAAAATTCCGATTGAAAACGAGTAGTTATACTTTTTTCTCCCACTTGGATCCCTATCCCTACGAAATAACACTATTTTACATTTGTCTGCGTAATCAAAATCATTACTGAAATTACAACTTTCACCTACAGCATATCGTGATAAGAATTCATGACAATAAGGTAACTGACCCCATTAGCGAATGCGACCCGTTTAGTGAACCTCGAGACAATAAAACCTCTTTTACAAACAAGAAGTGTTCACCTATTACGTGCTGTGGAGATTATTCCAATCTTCAAACATTATTGTTCGTGATTAATGCGAAAACAAATGGGAGAAAGAAAAATGTAATTCACGAAATAAATGAAGATTCATGCCGAGTGTCACAGCGAGCTTTGCCTTCGTGAATCTTACAAGGTGAGTTAAGAATGGACATTTTTTCAATTGTGCATCTTCATAGTATTAATGCGACCATTGAACTATTTTATGTATCCAATCTATTGATATTATTAAAATTAAGATAATCTAGGGTTATTTTCAATAAATGTCAGTCGCTAACCTAGAAAATTGCGCGTTCAGAAATACACACACGAAAATGATCGGTGAATCTATTACTGAACGAATAAACGTAACAATTCATATCATAGGTATCTACTCTAAGAAAATTTTCTCATGAATTCTCATAATGCGCATAATTTTTCAATCAATCCATAAATTTCTCCAAGGATTGGAATAAACATGTAAAATTACAAACTCTACTTGAAATTCTCAATTTTTCTCGCCAAGGTAACTCAAGCAGCAACAGAAGTTCAAAGTATACATGAAATAAAAACGTCGGTAGAATTTGAGAATGAGATACGGAGAACATATCATGGAAGTTCATAGAATACACTAATGAGACTGTTTTAAATATACTCAGAACGTACATAGTACATTTGAAATGTACGATATTCATTCAATCGACGTTCGACTGACGTCCCGTCATATATTCGATTACATACGTTCGATGAATATGCATAGCAGCTATGAAAAGGTCTCATTAGAATGTGCACAGAATATATTTCGAATATCATCAGAAAAGTGATAATAACTCATCTGAGCAGCCTCAGATTCTACGCGTTCAGTAATGGGGTCAATCAGCGTGCACTAATTCATGCGACCCGTTCACTAATGGGGGTATTGTTGACATTTCATTAATTTCATTATTTTTATTGTTATCACTTGGAAAATGAATAAAAAATCACCGTCAGAGGAAATTGAAATGCTCAATCTACCTTATTTACTCGTGGAAATTCATTTTAAAGAAATTATTCATGAAATAATTTATATTTAGAGTGCTTGTGTTCTTAAATGTCCACTAATGGGGTCAGTTACCTTAATCAATTTTTCCACAGTGTCGACGAATTCAATCGTTCCACATAGAAAATTTACCGATTTGTATGTTGGTAAATCGTATCGATTATACCGATCAGCTGATCGTATGAACGCCCTCTGCAAGCACCTTCCTCTCTCGTTCTGTTATGACGCTCCTGAATAACCGATGGATCCACCTCATAATTAGTCAACTTTGAATCATTATATCTCGGAAATTATGCGTCGAAGAGCATTGTGCAAAAGGACAAATCGTTTTAGAATTTCATCAGGAATCTACTCCCAAAAAAGGGTGCGGGAATTTTGAATCACCCTGTATATATGTATATATAATGTCATATATATATATATATATATATGAGATCTTGCCAATCACTGGTCCCTCTTTGATTAGTAAGAACGCTCCGAGTTGCACCAGATCACTTGTAAGCACTCCACATTGTCTCTCGTTCCACTCGTGCGAGCAAGCTCTGGGCCTCTTCTTTGTTTCGAGATTCACGCGGTCGGACAGGATCAATTCAAAATCAGATTCACGAATAGTCATATTTGACTTGGAGTGAGGATTGAATTCTAGAATTGAGAACGAATTCCTGACTTTCTGAGAACTCACTTGGTGTCTCTCCCGTACTCTCCAAAACGTACACCCGTGAACGAAAAGTACCGACGGTAACAAAGGTTACTCCAGTGTGTATCCAACTCCCGAGCGGAAAAGTCCCGAGTTTCTCCCGAACTCATCGCTCCATAGCTCGAAAATTGGATACACCGGTAGTCTTTCGAGATTTTGACCATGGGAAAGTGTGAACCCCAGTGGAGTCTTCGTACCGCCGGCACCATCGCCCCGTGAGGGCGAAATCCCCAGAGAAGGGTGAGAGAAAGAGGAAAAAGAAAACCGACGTTTTTGGACGGATTAGAACGCGGTTGAGTGAGAACCGATTCGGCCGACGGCGATTTCCAGCCAGGAAGGGTGGCCGAGAGAAATTGCAAGTGGACCTGGCAGATAAGTAGGGGGTCATTTGTTCTCAGCCTGATCAGCACTTCAACTTGGACCCAGAATTTCCAGGGAATCATGGATGAAGTTTCAATGCTGATATGCTTCGTACGTGACTTATCGTGCTGAGGCAGGCGTTTCGTGAGTCTCAGCAACGGTCAAGAACAACAACGTTGAGAAAAGAAGAAATTTTTTACACGTGAATAATTTATTGAGGATTCATGATCAAAACACGGATAGAATAAGGAGTAACAAAGGGCCTATTTGATGAATTCGGCCCAGCTGCAGACTACAACTGAGTTATTGCCAGTTTAAGAAGTGCGGATACAAAGGTGGACCAAAAGGGAAAGAGAAGCACCCGTTGTGTCGTCACGCCTAGATACACACACATGGCAACAATGTAGTACGCGTGAGACATCCGGTGCCACGACACGTGGAGGCAGAGAATAGAGAGATCAGAAGGAGGAGTACATTCCCTCGCTGCATACTCCAGTATCATGTGGGATGAGAAGGACAATAGGGAGAGAGAACGAGAAAGAAAAAGAAAGAAGACGAGTCACAGTAACGCACTCCGATGCGAAGGCAACGTTCAAGGAATTTCTCAATGGTGTTCGAACTGTTGAAAATGCATCTCATTCCCTGATTTCAGAAGTCATGGTTGAAATTTGTAATGCCTTCCTTCCGATTCTCTCTCTCTCTCTCTCTCCAGTCCGCGATACTCTGCGCTCGACAATTTACTTCTACCAGGCGTGTTAGTATGAAACCGGAATTTTTGTACAGAAAGAACACGTTCATTGTAATGATATGATACAAAGTAACTTATTCAAAGTATTGTCCGTCGCTCTCTATACAATTTTCCCATCTTTCTGGCAATTTGTGGATTCCGCGCCAAAAGAACTGTTGCTCTTTTGAGGCAAACCAGTCATCGAGCCATTGTCGTACATCTTCGTAAGAAGTGAAGCGCTGCTCAGCAAGTGCGTGTCCCATCGGTGCAAACAAGTAGTAATCGGATGGGGCAAGGTCCGGTGAGTAAGGCGCGTGCTGAAGAATCTCCCGACGGAACGACTCTATCGTTTCCTGGACCTGTTTCGCTTTGTGTGTGGGTGCATTGTCATGCAGCAAAATCACCTTGTGTTGTCTTTGTTGGTATTCTGGTCGTTTTTCACGCAAAACTCGATACGAATCGATCATTTGTTGTCGGTAGCGTTGAGTATTGACAGTTTCCCAGGTTTCAGCAGCTCGTCTTCGTCCAACAAGGCTTGCAGGTCAGCGTCTTCAAACTTTTTCGGTGGTCCCTCACGTTCTTCGTTCCTGACGTCAAAATTGCCACTTTTGAACCGTTTGAACCACTCGAAACACTGTGTTTCACCGAAAGCATGCTCACCAAACGCCTCCACAAACCTTTGATGCGATTCGGCTGCGGTTTTCTTCAGATGAAAACAGAAAAGTAGCGCTGTCCGCAAATCGTAATTTGTTGGCACAAAACTCGACATGTTGATCTCTAATAAACCAATGCTACTGAATGAAACTCGTGTCATTGTGAGTTGGAAATCTTTGTTGGATATCAATACAATAACAAGACACCGCTGACGTGATGTGTCGGTAACTGCATCGACATCTAGCGCCACCTATGGGCAAATTCCGGTTTCATACTTACACACCTGGTATTATTACGATTGGTGAGAAATTTCATGAATCAAAAGCAGAAAGGAACCAACAAAAGTGTGAGGTCAAGCGTTCTTGGAAGAGATAGCAAGTGGTCGTGATCAGATAGCAAGTAAGTGGGAGAGAAAGCGCGTCAAGCATCAAAATTTCCCCTGGAGAAGGAAAGCAAGAAACAAGAAGGACGTCAGAGCAGCACGATAAAAACCGGATTCAATCAGGGCACCAGCTGACGGTAAAAAGTCACCAATTTTCTAATAGAGACAAATTTCGATCTCGTTACAAGTGTTCTAGCACTGGCATGGTTTCTACCGTACTACTTACCAGACTAGCAAGTCAAGAGAGGTGGATTCAGGAGGATAGCCGAAGCATACAAAGTTCAAAGCAATGAGAGAGCGAATTTATTTTTCAAAACTATTTCCAACCCAATGAATTGGTGAACGAACGGTCAGTTCACTTTTTCTAATACAAAAAATACGTTCACGTAAAAACGTTATCCGAAAGCGTACTACTGTGGGCAAAAAGTAAGGTGAATTTGTTTGTAAAATGAAAAATCTTCATTCATTCTTCTACATCAATTTCATCCCCTTCAAAGTAATCCCCTCTCGATAAAATACACTCATGCCAACGTTTTTTCCTATCATCGAAACATGCTGAATAGTCCCTTTCCGGTATAGCCATCAGCGCCTTCTTCGATTCAGCTTTTATCTCCTCAATCGACTCGAAACGCTTTCCCCGGAGTGGTCTCTTGAGTTTTGGGAATAGCCAGAAGTCACACGGAGCCGAATCAGGTGAATACGGTGGTTGCGGAACAATATGCGGCGAATTTTTGGCGAAATGGTCACGAAGAACGAGTGCAGTATGGGACGGTGCATTATCGTGATGCAAAAACCAAGAGTTGTTGGCCCATAATTCTGGTCTTTTTGGACGAATTGCTTCACGCAAACGACGCATAACGCTTGAATAATATTCCTCATTGACAGTTTGGCGAGGTGGGAGGAATTCATGGTGCACCACACCACGGAAATCGGAAGAAACTGTCATTATGACCTTGATTTTTGAACGACTTTGACGTGCTCTTTTCGGTCTGGCCTCACCTTTAGCACGATATTCACTTGATTGGTCGGTTGTTTCAGGGTCATAAGCATGAATCCAAGTCTCATCTTCCGTAATCATGCATTTGAGCTTGTCCTGATAGTCAGAAAGCATTGTTTCACACACATCAACGCGACGACTTTTTTGCAAGATATTGAGCGTTTTCGGTACCAAACGAGACTTGACTTTTCGTAGGCCCAAATGGTTTTCACAGATCCTTCTGAAATTTCCGATCATATCAGTGAGGTCTCTCACAGTCAACCGACGATTTTTGAGCACTAATTCCTTCACTGCATCGACGTTTTGGTCATCTGTTGACGTCGATGGTCGTCCGGAGCGCTCCAAGTCATCAACACGTTTTCGACCCTCTTTGAAGTCTTTGTACCACTTATAAACATTTTTCTGCGACATGGTAGAATCACCAAAAGCCTTCCGCAACATCCTCAAAGTTTCTGCAGCCGAAATTTCATCCCGCAAACAAAATTTGATCACACTTCTCTGCTCAATTAAATGAGACATTGTAAAAATCGAAAAGTGCACTCTTGGTCGTTTGATAAACACAAGCGTAAATGTATAACTGATAATGACATTGACATGAAATTTGGCACAGATGTCATTAACAGTCCTGTAAACTTGAGAAGAACAGAACTAGCCTGAAATGTCAAGCCCGCGAAGTTTAAATTAAAAATTCACCTCACTTTTTGCCCACAGTACACAGTGGGCCGAAATCCACAAAAAGTGCCCAAAACTATAAGGCGTTGTCTGATTCATGCATTGTTCTGGACTAAGGGGTTTTGGGAATCGCTAATTACGAATCTGTAGTCAGATTTTCCGAATTCAAGATGGTGGATCCAATACGGCGGACGGAAATGTCAAAATCACTCCGATTTACCTAAAACAAATTCCAGGAGAGTTTTTTGGATCGCTGATTACGACTCTGCAGTCAGATTTCCAGAATTCAAGATGGCAGATCCAATATGGCGGACGAAAATGTTGAAATCACTCCGATTTGCCTAAAACTCATTCCGGGAGAGTTTTTTGGATCGCTGATTACGAATTTGCAGTCAGATTTTCAGAATTCAAAATGGCAAATTCAATATGACGGACATAAATGTCAGAATGATTTCGATTTGCCTGAAACCCGTTTCCAGACAGTTTTTGGAAGCCGCCGAATACGAATCTGGATTCAGATTGTTCTTCAAAATCTTGAGCTGAATTATATATGATGCCAATGATACATTAGTTTTGATCTTTCAATTCACTTACGTGCTTTACCGCGTGAAGATTGTAAATTGGACTTTGGAAACCCTTTTTTTTCATTTTTTAAATTTATTTATTCATTCTCTTTTTATTCTCTTTTTTAATATTTTTTTCAAGGTTTTTCATTCTTCATTTCTTGTATTATTTCACACAAATTTTTCTTCATATTCAATGTTCGAATGTTCCTTGGCCAACTGTATCTGCGGATCTTGTGGAAGTGCAAGGACTTCTGGCGAAGAAGATTTATTTTTTTTTTGGGATAATCTCCGTAAAGAGGAAATCAACGGATCTGATGATATCAGTAGCATGTGTGAAAAGTCTAGATTGGTTTAAAGTCTCGAAGATTTTCTTGTATTATGTTCTTCATAATATTTGCAATCTTTGTTCCCAGCCTCTTGGGCTTTCTCAGATAATTCACCAATTGGTAAGTCAGCATGTTCTATGATATCAGACCCATGAACAAGCACCTTATGGACTGATGCTGACATAGGATACCAATTATAGTTATGAACATACAGTTCAGCCGTATCATGTGCATACTTAGCCAAGCCCTCAACATTGATAGCAAAACCACTAGAGATTGTTTGCAATATTACGCGGAATCTTTTAATAACTTCCGAATCTATCCCTGTGATTTCAGATGATGTGGACGCGTGTTCGAAAAATTACCGGGCAGTATTGCCATCATTGGTAGTTCCGCTTCCTCCAGGTATAGGCATATCAATGAGCGATCCCATTTCACTCCTGAATCTAATTTGTATAATTTTTTTTCTTTGGGAGGATAAATCCTTGTCTGCGACACTTCGAATCTGCCACTTCTGAATGGGTAAACGATAAGACATGTGCAAGAGCAATTAAAAAAACCTTATCCAAGCATGGAGAGAAGATAATCCGAATTGAAGATTGCATTGATCGACTGTTCTTGTGGAGACTACTTCAATATTATTGATTTTTTTGGGCGTTGCACCACAAATATTACAAGTTTGCGCAGATGCCGTTGATGTGATCGCGTTGCAAACTTTTCCGTCTATCATAGTCAGTGCCATTTCATGAGTGACACTTACACCACCCACAGGACATGATACTTTGAAAGGCACGAGATTATTGATCTGATTCTCTATGTATTGTTTCTCTCCTTTACTCACTTCAGTTGTTTCCTTTATCAATTGTATCCGTATTGGGTGACAGAATCTCGTTGACGATGGACGTGGATTTTTCGAAATTATTTTTTCCGGGCATTTAATTCATTGGGCATTTTAATGATTGAAAATTTGACTATTCCGTTGAGCCAGTTTTCATTCCTGTCGAGAAAAATCTTCAATTCTCGGGGAGCTTCATCGTACTTATCAAATATACTTAAACCAAACAATGTAAACTGTCGTCCGATGTGTTTTACATCCTCATCTTTTTTTATGTGTAAGTTATTGATGACGTAACTCTTTAGGTGATTCATTTTCGCATCACGTGAGGCACTCTTCACGTTCCGTAAGATATCAAACAACTCTCTCCGTGTTGAAGTGAATGACATTATGACGTTGCCAAACTATCAAAGGACAGGAGTCAGAGATCAAATAGAATTCATCCAATATTCTAGAAATTTCCGCACGCTCTACTTAAACCTTACTTGCACGGAGAAAAATGATGTATCAAATATTACTGCATTCACTCGTACAATAGTGCCCGTAAATGAAATAGTATAATGTTTAAAACTGAATGTAGCAAAACATCGTGCAATTTGGTGCAACTTCATATCATAAAGCATGAGATTTCACTACATTCAGTTGTAAACATCATACTATTTCACTTACGGGCACTAATGTACGAGTGAATGTAGTAATATTTGATACATCATTTTTCCGCATGTGATTTATTGTAATGTTGCATGTTGCATATCACTGTTAAAAATTTCCACCGCAAATTTAAGAATATTCATATTAATTTTGATACAAAAGTTTGTAAGCTATTGACAAAACATATTTTGTTTATTGAATTTCCCATACTTCTATTAAAATTCGAACACAATATCATTTTGAAGTGCTTTTCATACGAAATTTGATTCGAATTCTCATGAAATCTGTAGTAAATCCCAAACACGAATATGTCTGGTCATTGCTTCCAAATTTTGTGTATTCAATTCACAAACTTTTTCAACAGTGTATACCGGAGAACTAATACTTTTACAGATACTGTGTCATAAAAATCAACATACCACTCGTTGCGCAGGTCTGCGCAGCATAAATAGTGATTTGCAAGTAGGAATCATCTGAGAACACATTGCAAAAACCTCACAGAGAGAGTTTTTTGGAGTATTTGAGAAAATCGTCAATGAAATATCGAAATCGATGATTTCATTCGTACGCACAACTCTAAAACGCAATGTTCCATCCTAACACTCATGTCCCCTGGACAATATTCATCATTTTTATATTGAAACAACATGTAAACTTCAACAAAATCCTTAGATATCAAAATCATGAGGGCTTGCAAACGTTAATGACTTCGAAAACTCTTGTATTATTTTTCGGGAATTTTTAGAATTTCACAGTAATTTCTGTATCTTACGTAACAATATCTCACAAACTAACTCGCTTCCAGACACAGCGTTACATACCTTCATACTACTCATGTATTGGAGTAAGAAAATACCAACATTCTTGAATTTTAGAGTATTTCAGAAAAGGGGGTTTTGCACACTTTTTGTGGATTTCGGCCCACTGTGCAGTAGTACAATGACTCGTGAAACTGGAGGTAATGTGCGGGCATCTACAATTCAAAGCAGTTAGTTAACGGTACCTTTACATTAAGAAGTTGACAAAATCAAATAATCTATATATACGTCGTCCTCAAAACAACTATTTATGAAAACCGACGACGAAAGGTCCTCACTAGAATGACGCGAACCACGTGACCACCACGGCTACTATATCATTCATCGTGCGAGTTGCGGTGAATTCAAAAACGAAAGAGAATGAACAATGATAAAATTCTTTGTCGCGAGAGACGAGTGATGGGAACAAGTAATTCGGACAACGGGACTGGCGAGAACCGCTCGCCTTTGGCTTCTCGAGAACGTTCCGGTGGCGTTGTCGTCTCCTGGTAAGTCCTCCAAAATATTCCCTGGCCACGTTCACAAGACGAAATCCAAGAGTAACCGACGACCACAATTCACGCCAATGGTGATCGTTCGCGCACGGACACGAGTGTGAGTCGGGACCCGTCTACGACACCGTTCAACCACAGAGTGACTTTACTCGATGAGAACAACGGGTGATTCGTGTTGCGCCTGCACGTTGTGCGTTCGCGAGTAGCCTTGATGGTACGCATTTTCCTTCAACACTTCAGGGTGGTCCATTTGGAGTGATATAGCGAAATATCTCGGAAACTAGTGGAGATGGAAAGAATTTTCCGGATAAAAAGTTTAGGGTTCCAAGGAGGAAGTATAATGCTGACCTTGAGAAATCCCTCAGAGGTCACTTTGAAGGTCATTTAGGGGTCAAGGTGGTTTTTTTAAATAGGACCAGCATTTTTTCATCATGGCATGGGAAAACTGGTTTCAAACCCTTTACAAAACACTGGTCATGGACCCCTTCCCGCCCATTGGGGTGCCAGGTATAGACCGTCGAAGTTATTGATGAACTACTCTCAGCGCTACCCAGGAACAACGACGTGGACATGGTAATTCTCTGTTCCCTCCGGAGTACTTGATTATTGTGAGTTCCCTTGCCTCTCACATGTGGGGTGCTCCATTATTGTGAGTCCCCTTGCCTCTCACATGAGGGGTGCTTGATGCTGTTTTAATAATTGCTCGGAGTTACTCTCCTCTACCTGGATACATGATCCCATTCTCCGCCGAAAATTTGTAACCGTCTCCAGGAACACTGATCGCGGTATGTTGGCACAAACAGTGCGGATGCGATCGATCATGTCCTCCCTCGTTGTTGGTTGGGCCTTGAATACTTCGTCTCTCAGAAATCCCCACAAGAAAGAGTCGGGAGATGACAAGTCGGGTGAGCGTGGAGGCCACGCAACTGGCCCACCTCGTCCAATCCACCTCCCTGGGAAATAATGATCAAGGTATTCTCTCACGATCAATGCGTAATGGGGTGGAACCCCATCTAGTTGGGCCCACATCCTGTGCCTTGTTTATGAATCCAGATCCTCAAGCAAGCCTGGTGAATGATCCACTAGAAATTCCAGAAACATGGGGCCGTTCAAAGTGCCGTTGAAAAAATGTGGATCGACTAAATAGCCATTGCCGATCCTGCACCACACATTTACGCTCCAACGATGTTGGTTGTCGATTGCTCAATACCAATGCGGATTAACATCCGACCAGTAATGAGAGTTCTGTCTATTCCAATGCCCAGTGCTCTGAAAAGATGCTTCATCGGATACATAGTCGAAGAATTGAGGATCGTCAACCAGCCTTGCTCGTGCCCAGTTGCAGAATCTAATTCGGAGTCTCATGTCGTTTGGAGTGAGAGCTTGAGTTAACGTAATGTGGTATGGTCGATATTTGACATGCTTCAAGATTCTCAAAACAGTAGTCCGGGGTATACCAGTTATTCGTCCCAACGATCTGCTACTAACATGAGGGTCCAAGTGGATAAATCCCAATATGGTGAGAGCACGAATATCATTCTCATCGTGACGGTGATGTCTTAGATCTCGCTACAATACTCCTCGTCGAGCCCTCAATTCGAGTCGACGGATGGTCGTGGGGTGTGCGATGTGGCGATCGGGATACCGATCCTGGTAAACTCTTGCGGCTTCCTTGTAATTATTGTGACATGAGTCAAGCACAAGCATCATATCAATAATTTTAGACGGTGGATAGTGATTCATTTCTCCGATTAAATCGAATGGAATAAATTGATAAATTTACATGATTGAATATGCAAAGGAGAAGAACGATTGTGATGGTCTCAGTTTGGAACCAGTGTTCAAATGATCACGTATTTCCGTATTCATCCACATAACCAACCATAATAAACAGAAATTCGATGTTTCTGTTCGTTTATGTATTCTTGTTCATCGCTTTTCTCCGAAGATCGGGACTGATGTCGATGCAGATTAGAGTTAATTCCATTGGAAAAAAAACGTAAACATAAACAAACGGGAACAGAGAGTCTCTGCTCATCCTGGTTGACGGTAATGTGTACGATTTATTACGATTATTGCGTTTCAAATCGAATGAATTATTTCATTCGATTCAATGAGGGTTATAAATGTGGATCGACTCTCAAAAATTGTTGAAAAGTTGCTGGAAACATTGGAAGTATTGACCATACCACATAACGTCGATTGGGACGCACATTCGAACGGATACAAAAATCCTTCGAGCTTCCAGAGAATTCAACAGAGAGAGTTACACTGTGAAAAATTTCTTTGTAGATTTACCAAAAAAATTTGGAAGTTTTTTTGTGAATGAGGGAGGACATGATTGATCGCATTCGCACTGTTTGTGTCAACATACCACGATTATGTATCCAGGCAGAGGGGGGTAACTCCGAGCAATTATTGTAACAGCATCAAGCACCCCCCATGTGAGAGGCAAGGGGACTCACGATAATCAAGCACTCCGGAGGGAACAGAGAACTACCATGTCCACGTCGTTGTTCCTGGGTAGCGCTGAGAGTAGTTCATCAATAACTTCGACGGTCCATACCTTGCACCCCAATGGGCGGAAAAGAGTCCATGACCAGTGTTTTGTGAAGGGTTTGAAACCAGCTTTCTCATGCCATGATAAAAAAATGCTGGTCCTATTAAAAAAAAACCATCTTGACCCCTGAATGACACCTTTGAAATGACCCCTGAGGGATTTTTCAAGGTCGGCATCATACTCCTCCCTCGGAACCCTGAACTTTTTATCTGAAACATTCTCCTCCATCTCCACTAGTTTTCGAGATATTTGACTATATCACTTCAAATGGACCACCCTGTCTATGATTTTTAGAGGAAAATGATTATTTAATTATTCCTTCAACGGTTGTTGAAGTTTTCGTTTGATTGCTCGCATGAGTTCAGCTTGTGGATGTTAATAATTGTCGATGATTCCCTTCGTGATCTTTGGCGCTTTCCTACTCTCTATGACGGTAGAAAGAGAAGCCCGAGTGAGCCGGTGCAATGTAGAGAAGAATGGTGGGTCGTCAACGGTGAACGATGAAGGCGGAACTCCCGCTCTTCTCCTCCCTCACATGGTCGTATACGTTGTATAGGGGCATCCTCCGTTTGCTCGCAACATATGAGTATCATACGAATTTCAACGTTATAGAAAATCGAATAATCATTTCCTCGGTTGGTCACCCGGTTCGCACGTGTATCGACGATCCTCTCTCATCATTCTAGATCTCCACTTTATTCTTATTTTCAAAATCAAATTCCCAGTTCGGAGTTATGATTGTCTATTCTTACTCATTCTGATATAAGTATACTCGAAAAAAATATAAGAGATATTTGCATAGAGAGAAATATCATGTCCGAAGGACAAATCCGTCTGAGACTCCGAAGTTGAAAGGTTAACTATTTAGAAGAACCGAGGGCGATGACGAAAGAAACGGAGCATTGCAACTGCCCCGTTACAAATTGAAGGAAACAATCTCAAGTGAGTTGTAATTGGTATGTGGGAATTCAGGACGAAACACAAAAAACAATTCCTTATTGCACCATGGAAGAACTCTATGGATATAACAATAATGTATGTGGGTGATCATATCCCATAATTCGGATGTAAATCGCATCCTACAACTCATTCCGTGTTGTCTAGAATCGAAAATTATCACGCAAGCGCTCAATCATAGGCCTCTATTACAAGTTTGTATTCGCTTTGTATATGTCATGTATTGCGCCGTTTTAATAGTATTTGGCACGTGTGAATTCAGGAGTAACCCATGGAACACAATTCTCAGTTATAGATAATCCCATGAGCATTATAAAATATAATTGGAAATAAACTTTATCATGTGTTTTAGCTTCAGCTCAATCAACATACATACGCCGGATGCTCATTTGTGTGGTATAGAAAACAATTGACCAATTGACATAGCAGAAAACATATTAGAGAAAAGAGGAATCCGCCCTATCTCAAGGAACGATTTGGTTCGAAATGTTAGAAATAAAGACAAAAAAAAATTGAGTTTCACAAGAGACAATATAATTGAAATTGAATCAGTGAATTGAACATCGATAAATCCCATCGGAATTATAAGAAACATATATAGAAGAAATGTGAGCTCACCACACACATTCAATCCTCCCACACCCTTAAAAATTGTATTTGAATGAAAAGAAAGCCGATACACATGACTCGGGTTAATAAGTAAAATCCATGGACTCATTTGATATGAGAATATTCAACATTACATGTGTATCAAAGTACTCATCGGTTGTCTCGTATGAAGCATTGATGCAGGACAAAGGGAAAAGGATGGCCCAAACTGTCGAAAGAAACGTCTCCTTGCAGCGATGAATGTCCCCGTAGAGAACCAAGATGTCTAGAATCAGTTTTTTTCACTATTTCCACATCCTTCGAGTCGAATTTTGATTGTTCACTTGGTTTGCGCGTTACTATTTGTGAATTACTGTGGAGCAACACTAATTCAAACTAACCGACTCCTTTGCAAAGCTCAAAAATGACTCACCGACCGACGATAGAGAGTGATGGATTCATCGACTATCGCTTCTAATTCTCACGATCAGTTCACTGTTTTACAGCTCGATAATTGAAGTGCTTGAAGACAAAATTCTGCGACCTTATTCGTCTCAATCAATAGGTTGAACTCCCTACTTTCCGTACCTCTTTTGATTTTCCTCTCTACATCCGATTTTCGCATGGGAATTCAATTCTCTCAGTCTGTCTCTTCACTGTATTTCTTGTGCCTTCAATTTGCACAAAATGACTTTCTTTTCGGCGTACTAGGGATAAACTTTCAAATATTCATCTGTAAAAATCTCCAATTTTCTTATGAATTCACACTGTAAACAAAAAGTCTCGAATTCAGTTCATTTCATGATGAGTTCATGATGCAAACGAATTGAGCCAAACAAACAATCACCGGCACAATGCAGAAAACATTGTCTGAAATTAAGATGCAAACAGATGAAGACTTCCTTTTTATAGTGTAGTTTTCATTGTTTTTGACAAAAAATATTCATCAGATGGAGTCTTTTTTGTCCTCGTATCAACTTGAATTTACCAAATGCTTGAGATCTTTGAATGCCCGTGACTTGCTTGTTGAAGGTTGTTCATTTGCTTCATTTGAGACTTTCACATCCTCCTCATTAGCTGGCCACAACCTTTTTGTTCACTCAATGTATAGTTTTTATTCACCTTTCAGGCATTTGTCATTTGTTCAACAAATGACAGTTTGATATATCCTTTTTACACGCTCGCTATAAACTTGCCACATGCTCGCGACAACCTTACTTTGTGTCAACTATCAAACTTGTCGTGAAATTGTCATAAGTTTACACCATTGTTATCTGCAACCGTGTATCAAGCTCCACGCTTGTCATTGGGAAGTTTGCAACAAGCTTGGAGCGAGCTCGAGTTGGTATCAAATTGACAACGGAATGAACATCAAATGGCAAATATCCGATTCACCCCAAAATCGGGGGCAGGAAGGATCAATGATGCAGGTGGGACGTGTATTGATGGAAAACGAATGTACACTCTCAAACTCCCTTCTCAATCCTGAATACATTGATCGCATGGATAGATTTATTCCACGTATTTGTGGTAAATGAACGGGTCTATGAGACTTTTTCCACAAGACTATCCTTCACATCTACTGCACTGAATCCAGTCTTCGTTTGGCAGATATCAGAATTTTTCAGAGCAACAGATATCAGTACGAGACTGTTGATGTATTATGGTTACTTTTAAGTTTCATATGACTCAAAAAAACCAAAGATCCATATTACCCCAGAAAACGTAACCCGATGCACTCCATATACTATTTGGAAGAAAACATCCATCAGGTCATGAAGGACGTGATGATATCGTCTAAACAATTCACTTATCCAATTCAGTACATGGGATTCTTAGTTGGAAGGTCATTTCCGCGGCAACATAAGATAGACCGGGAATTGAACATTATATTCGGTTCATTTCATATTAGATTTATTACCATAGTATGAATTCCAACCAAAATTTTTCTTCGCATGCTAGAAAAGAAAATAATCGATACTCATTCTTTTATTGTGATCTGATACCTTGTACTCCCGAGATACTATTTTCTTGATCTTCGAAGTGGACAAAATCGAACATTTTCCAATCGCTGATATCTAAAGAACCCTTTGATTCGGAAGAAATTTTCTGAAGACAGAAATTTTGATTTTGTATGAGCTTATGTCCTAGATATATGAAATAATTTGTTCTCATTCTACCTATGTATTTTGCTAATTTTATGAATGAAAATTGAATTTGCAAACAAAAAGACATACTGAGAATTCATGTTTTCGTGGTGTCAATTTTCATCACTCCCCATAGAATATCTCATGAAAATTTCAAAGTGGGCAGCTCAATAGTTCTTGAGAACTATAACTATATTCATAACATGAAATCATGGCAGTATCAAGCGTGGAGCGTCGCATCATCCACATGGAGCGTTCGGGGTCGAGCACAATGGACACGTTCATACGAATTTATCCCTAAACATCACTAGCATGTATGTCCTATATAGCCTACACTGAGCCAGCATTGACTTCATCCTACCTACATGGGACCAAGATTGGGCCAAAGTGGGGCCGAAATGCATACGCGCTAAAGATTGTCAATAAATACAATATATGGTATAATATATATAAAATATATTGAATGTACATCATTTATATATGTACATTAGGGTGGAGCGAAAAACGCGAAAGTCAACCAATCGAAACCCCTGAGCCGGGGAAAGTTGCCTCATAATGTCAATAAGAAACCTTTAAAATTTCAGCCCAATCGGATGATATCTTCTGCCTTCGAAACCTCTGTAATGTTTTGAACAATTATTCCCAAATGCGTACTAGGCGCCAAAATCTTCGTAAAGCCTATGAAAATATTCATTCGACCTGGGCTGTATGCTCAGTAACCCCTACTCTGTACGCTGCTCTATGTGCTTCGAGACATTTCTGAAGTGTGCTCATTGGAATACTGCACAATACTTTAAGTGGGCGGAGGTGCGTAGAGGGCACGCTCCATATTACTGTTGTGAGCGGCCCCACTACGCACCTTATTTCCGTTCTATCTCCGACTGCTTTTACTTTATTGTGTGATTCAGCACTGCTCTCGAGCTGGATAACTTTCTCCATTGAAGGCAACTAATACTTTATTACAAATTGTCTCTTCGGCATAATCATTATTTCAAGTTCCTTGAACAAAAACTTTACTATCGTCAAAAAGTATATTAATTTGATTCCATACTTCCTAAGTATTTCCATAAATCTTAGAGTAAGAAAATTTTGCATTGAATATCTAATATTGTTTTTACTTTCATTTTTAGATTAGTTTGATTTTAATTTCATACAACCCATGGGGAAGGATAGCAAGTTCAAAACCCGGACTACATTCGTTTGCCCGCTTTTTGGAAGTCCTGCTGATCTGAGTCCCTTGCAGTTGCCAACCCATGAGGATATTTTGAAGTGTTTTCCTTTTGTGAGACAAAATTTGGCACCTAATTCTGGAAACAAAGAGTCTTCCTTCAGTGATATTGCTGAGGTTGTTGTTCTGAAGATCATAGCAATTCATGAGAAAGCCTCTATTCCTGTCATCAGCTCACAACGTATTTTGAGTAAATTGAAGAAATATCATGATGATTACAAAACAATAATGAAATCCTACACTAAGATGCAGTACAAAGGAATAGCAGAGAAGATAGAGAAATTCAAATCAAGTGCTAAAAGCACTCTTTTTGACATTGCTGCGTGTAAATGCAAGAGTTTCAAATCTTGCACTTGCGCAAAATCTGAAAAAGTTTCTGTCAGAGAACAATCATTTCTTATCGACCAAAAAACTAATAGAAAACTTTACATCAGATCAGTTGATGTCACTACCAGCAAGACATTGCAAAAAAGAATTTCTAAACAAAACGTAATGTTGATACGTACAACTAAAAAAGAAACCGAACGTGAACCGTTCATACCGGATCAAATTCATCAGATTGAAACTGAGTCCTTGGACTATAATGATTCTCGAACTGCAACACAGGGAGAAAGTGATGATTCTTCTCAATTTGATATTCACAATCAACCATCTACATCTCAGATGAGACTGAGCCTTCAAACCACTGCTTTGGTGAGTGATAGATTTGGCCTATCGGACAGATCTGTTGCAGCTATCGCTTCTGCAGTTTTACAAGATGTGGGTATTATTTCAAACACTGATACCAGCAAAGTCATAGATAGGACTAAAATCAGAAGAGAAAGGTGTCTAATGAGAGGAAGAATGAAAGGAAATGCCATTTCAGTAACCGCACCAGTAATAGGAACATACTTTGACGGTCGGAAAGATGAAACGATGATTCAAGTCCACGAAGGAAGTTCTTTTCATCGAAGATCCATAAACGGAGAACATATTTCCATTATCCAAGAACCAGGGTCACGTTATTGGGGTCACATCACTCCTTTTTCTAGTTCAAGTGCTTCTATTTGTTGGAGCATCATGGAATTCTTGGACAGCCAAGAGCAAGACATTGATGACATTGAAGCTGTGACGGCACAATAGTAAACACTGGACATAAAGGTGGTGTGATCAGGCTTTTGGAATCAAAATTGCAACGACCATTACAATGGTTCATATGTCTCCTCCATATGAATGAATTACCATTAAGGCACCTGTTTTCCTATCTTGATGGTACGACGACCGATCCTCAAACTTATGGGGCACTCATCGGTAAGAGTCTTGTCACATGTGAAACTTTGCCAGTAGTTGATTTTGGAATGATTGATTGTGAAATCCCTGATGTGACTGCTTCTGATCTAAGTACAGATCAAAAATATCTTCTCGATATAATGTATGCAGTAAAGTTTGGCAAATGCTCTAACGAGCTTCCGAATCTAAAACCTGGTCCGATTTGTCATTCTCGTTGGCTAACCACTGCAAATAGAATTCTCAGATTATATATTGCTACAAAACAACCATCTAACGAATTCAAATCGCTAGCGCAATTAATTATGAGAGTCTACGCTGCTGCATGGTTTTGAATAAAGTGTAAACCATCGTGTACTGAAGGTGCAAAGCATCTATGGGGCATTATACAAAATTCTAGATACCTACCTGATAAGCAAAGAGAACTTGTAGATAAAGTGATATCACGGGATGCTTACTTTTCTCATCCTGAGAACTCACTCATGAGCATGATAGTAGATGAGAGGGAAGATATCAGGGAACTGACATTGGAACGTATTCTCCATATCAGGAGTTCTGTTCAAACAAACACATCGACTAGTGTGAGAACATTTTAGGTGCCCAATTTGACTTTCGAGGCATCCGATTACACTAAAATGATTGACTGGACACAAGTTCAGATCACAGAGCCTCCGGTTCTTGCAAATCTTCCTTCTAGTGTTCTCCAAGATATAACTCAGGAAAAGAGTTCACAACAATTTTCATTTTCCGAACTCCCATGTCATACGCAAGCAGTAGAAAGGTGCGTGGAACTTGTCACGGAGGCTGCTAAGCATGTATGTGATCATGAGGAAATACATGGTTTAATTTTATCTAAAATACAAGCATGTGATAAAATGCCAACTTTTGAGTCCAAAAGCCATTACAAAGTTTAATTTTCAATTGACTTCCCTTGTGAATTATAGAGAAATTCATAAGCTCACTCGGAATTGAATCGATTTCGACGGTGTTGTTCCAACTTCTTCTGCTTTGAATTCGTTAAACCCTTCTCAGTTGAAAATGAAAAAACCATCTTCGAGATACACGGTACATTGATATGTTACTTTGGGGAGTATACTTCACAAATGAAGAATAATTTCTACAATCCCATTTACATATTCACAATACTTGGATATTTATTAATATGGAGCTTCCCCTCTACGTATCCCCTCCCACTCAACGTTCTGTGCAGTATTCCAATGAGCACACTTCAGGAATATCTCGAAACGGATGGAGCAGAGTACAGAGTAGTGGTTACTGAACAAACAGCCCAGACCGAATGAATATTTTTATAGGCTTTACAAAGATTTTTGCGCCTAGTACGAATTTAGGAATGATTGTTCAAAACATGACAGAGGTTTTGGAGGCAGAAGATATCATCCGATTGGGCTGAAATTTGAGAGGTTCCTTATTGACATTATGAGGCAACTTTCCCCGGCTCAGGGGTTTCGATTGGTTGACTTTCGCGTTTTTCGCTCCACCCTAATGTACGTTGCTCACATCATTAGGTTTGCGAATTTGGAGAATCGATGAATGGTTTATGATGAAATAAAACTTTCGTGGAACTGTTTTTCCTTATCAAGGCATGTAAAAATCTTTCAATTCGAATTGTTCCTTCATACCCGTCCTTACGCCTGTACTAGAAGAAATTGAATTATTTGTACACAAACTCACAGGAGCAAACACACTGTGTGAAAGGACGCACGAAATATGTGAATAGATAAAGTTACATTTATTGACAGTCCGTATTGACAGTACATCTGCCTTCAGTTCAGTCCAGTCTTGCCTTCATGTAGGCGGGAAATCAGCTGGTAACGATGAAAAACTGCGTGAATCTATAAAGGCAAAGCTTAACACGTCGTCACAAGAATAAGCCAACAAACTCGGTTGTAACCACCCCACGATTCTCCAACATTCACAAGAGACGGGATATAGAGAAGTTGTGTCGTCTTGGATACCACACGATCTCAGCGAATCAAACAAAGCGTCCGGGTGTCTATATGTTCCTCACTCCTGCATCGTCCGAACAGAAAGGATTTTTTTCGAGGAATCGTAGCTGGAGATGAAAGTTGGGTGCTCTATGGTAACCACACACGCAAGCGACAGTGGCTCTCGAAAGGAGAAAAACCAGAGCCAACTTCTAAACTGCCTCGCGGAGTACAGAGAGTATTACTCTGTTGTTAGTTAGGGCTTGCCCTATTACGAATTGCCACTACTTGGAACCAGGATATCGGCTGAGACTTACACTGGAGAACTGCGGGAAATGGTTGGAATTATCGAACTAAAAGGGCACAGACGTGTCCAAGTTCGACCTCTCCATGACAACGCTTGACCCCACGTAGCCAAGATGACACAAGACTGTATTTCGCAGCTCGGTTGGGAAGTTTTACCACATCCATCGTATTCACCAGATTTGGCTCATACCGGCTACCATCTTCTCCGGCCATTGGAAAATTATTCACAGGATAAGGATGATCTCGCCGATCTCGAAAATGCGCTGAACGACTTTTTTAACTTACGATCAAAACAATTTCATACGGAGGGCGTGAAAAGTCCACCACAGCGTTGGGCACGAGTTTTCGATGCAGAGGGAGCGTACACCACCTGATAATATTGAATTCTGAAAAAAATAGATATTTGTTTTTCACTTTTTTTGTGTGTTGCAAGACTCCCTTGCCAACCTAATGAAACCAATAGTCATATCATAACCGTCTTTGTTCTCACTCCCTTCCAACCACGTTTCCTCCACCAAAGGGCTTGGGTTCGAGTCTTTCATCCTTTTCCCAGCATCTCAACCGATATGGAAAGATAGATTTCAGGGATGTCCGATCGTACCGGTGACCAACCTACTGGTCAGACGCACGTTGGGTGGAGAACCTACTGGGATTGGAACGAATGATGTTCAATGTGGAACTGAAGAATATTGTGGTGAAACAGGATTTTTTGATTAAATCTAGGTTGAAAGAAAGTTGCATCATAGGCATCGACATGTTGGACACGTTCAAGCGAAAATTGATATAGAGAAAGAAACATTGAAAATTGGAAAAGAAGAGGTGGCAGAGAGGAGAGAATAGGATAAGAGACAAGAATGTGAACGAAGAATAGAAATGAGGGAAGTCAAGAATGAGGGGGAAGATGAACAGTCAACAGATGGAGAGGTAGATGGAAAAATGAAAGAATGTGGAAATTTAGATAACGAGACATACAGAAAATTGGTGAAAATAATACAGAAGGATAGTGAGATTCTTGAGAAGAGAACAGGAAAGATAAGAACATATGAGCACGAGCTGATAACAAGGAGAGAAGTACCTTCTTATAGGAAAACGTATCCGGTATCAATGGCGTGGAGGGAAGGAGTAAAGGAAGCGATTGAGGGTATGATGGAAGAGCAGATTATTCGAAGGTCAACAAGCCCGTGGATCAACTCGATAGTTCCGGTAGTGGAACCAACAGGTGAAATGAGAATGAGTCTAGATGCGAGACAATCAAACGAAATTCTAGAAGACGATAGAGAATGTTCATTGAGTATGCAGGCAGCGTTCCAAATGTCATGGTGGGAAAGTACTAGGTATAGTAGACCTTACGAATAGTTTTTGGCAGATTTCGTTACATGAGAATTCGAGAAAATACACGGCTCTCGTGGACGAGGGTCATTGTTAAGAATTCTTAAGTCCAGCAGTCGTAAGAGCCATGGCAGGAGTACTACAGTACTTTTCCGCCCAAAATTCAACTCTGTCCTACAATCGCGTGGGGTGTTTGAAATTTCTTTGGGTTACTTTCGGGTTCGTCATATTTCAAGAGGGTTCTGGGATACGATCACGTATCCTGTTTCACTCTCCTTTTTCGAGAGATATAACTCCGGCGATCAGGCAAATAAAATAGGTGAAAAGAAGTCAGTATAATTTTCCCTGGTAGCAATATTCTCTACTTTGAATTCGCGAATAGGCGTCTCAATGTAGGCAGAATGATTGATAGTCAAATGGAACAGCCGTTCCAAGATATCAGAGAATTAACCTCCTCTTTGATAGGAAATCCGCACTGCGCAGGAGGAGAAGGAATAGAACAGATGAGAGGACCGGTCGGAGAAAAAAAGATACAGGGAAGATGAGAATAATAGTCATGTTTAAATGAAACTTGAATTGTAAAGATCAGCTTATCGTGCTCATTATTCAAATACCAGGCTCTTATGCACGTGGAATCACATACAAGTGAGCGAGTTTTGGGGTTGGTAGTGAGGTTTAACCAGTGTTACTGGCCCTCACATGAAGTATAACGCACACAGTCAATCACACACAATACTGGCTGATCGCATGCATCTCAATCACTTCCCTCTCAAATTTCAAGGATCATCTCCGAGTTTGAACAAAGGGAAGTATATTTGAATATACTTCATTACCTTTTTTATCACCTCCCGTATGAGGAATTGATTTGATTCATTCAAATAAAATCAAATGCATGTAATCAAATGCAGTTTTTCTTCCCTCCTTCCCTCGATCTGTATGGAATCCTATTTCGGAGGATGGATCGGTAGGTGTATCAAATATTCAATGATTTCTTCTTCAAGACGTGACTTTGCAGGAGACGAAAATCATAAATCTCAGTAGAGATCGAGAATGGACCGAGACCACAAGCAAGGGACGAAGTGAGTACTATATAGCTGAATGTTGATCTTCGTTTTGATACATGCGATGCGCAGACAAGAAATTTTTGATAACCACGCGCACTTAAGTAACAGATCACTACATTGTTTCCGCTACTAATTCGATGATGAAAGAGAAGTAGTGAATTGGGGGGAATAGTGGGTAGATATCATAAGAATCAAATCAGAGCAGGAAGTATTAATTAGCTTCCACACAGCTGCTGATTCAGGGTAAACAGAGGATTGACATCTCACCAAGGGTGATGCACCTCCTTTTGTTTGGTCACGGGCCAGCTCCCGTCCTAGGACATACCCGCCCTGACCCCTGTGGGTATGGAACCAGGACTCGCCTGCTCGGCGCGAACGATCAAATGCCCGTCCTGCCAGTTCACCGCCTACCAACAAGTCGGCGGCCCCCCTGGTGAGGGTGGAACCTTTCTAATCCCTTCCTGGCTGAGCAGGCCAGGCGCCCGAGCTGTACAACGCGTAGCTCACCCACCTGGGGTACGGATTCGACCCCCTCGTCCAGCATGTGAACTTCCAACCACTGCCTCCGCGATCGCACCACCTTCCGTGGGCCGACTCAACTCCCGGAGACGGCTTACGCCGTGGGCACTCCGGGACCCCGGTATCGGTCTCGTCTCAAATATGCCGGGTTACCATTTGAACTATTCACGATCCCCCAGGGATAACCTGAGGTGATCGCTACTAATTCATGAGGTCCGTCCCCCCAGGCATTGGTAAACCAGCTCGGATACGTGAGGGCGTCATGCCCGAAGGAGGCCTCCCCGCAGTCCAGAACCACCACTGAGCCATCCCAGCCCGGTGGAGGAACCTCCCCCCGGCGTATTGGAACCCCCCCGCAATTATTCTCCGCCTAATCACAAAAACCCTGCCCGTGGGTTCCCTCGACGCCTATCTCCCATACTCGGTCCTAATCAAACCCCCTCACTCATCATCCCCCATATCTCTGTGAATCTTGAACTCCGAATCCATTCGCGCCCTCCCATACGAATAACAATCCGTTAATATATGTCACATCCTCTGCATCACATCCACGCCCACACATTTCCATATCTGCTGACCTCCTACGATAAGAAAACCCGTCCATGCTCCCATGCCCTGTGAGTGAGAATTTAAGATCCCACCCAACCCCCTCATCGCATGCACCCACCTCACCTCACCCACAAACCTTTCCGTTACCACACTCACCGTTCCCACCCTCCATCTCTCATCCCACGCTCCTACCATCCGCTCCCAGACGTACGCCTCCTGACCTCTCCTATCACCCAATTCCCTTCTCACCCCCCCATCCACCACCCCCATCCCATACACCCTTCAACTCTCTCTCAACTCATGAATAATCACCCTCCCCATAACCTACAAATCTGAAGGCGGAAATTTCATCAACACCTGCATCACCGCCGTCGGAACCGTCCTACAAACACACAACGAGACTAACATCATGACCCTCTGTATCCTATTTACTCCCTCCGCGTACGTCACTTTCCCTATTTTCGCAGCCGACGCCCCCACCCCATACGCAACCACCGCTAAGGAAAGCCCCTTATAAATCATACCCACCACCCTCCGCCGATAACCCCGTTCTTTCCTCGTGACACCCCACCATTTTCACCGTCCTTCCCCTAAGGTACCGCGGATGTCCCCGCTACCCAAACCTCTCCCTCATAACTAATCCCAAGTAATTCACCTCCCGCACCATATTCAACCCCATTCCCCTCCCCCTCACCACCGGTCCTCTCTTCAAACTCCTCTTCCACGGACGACTAATTGACAGTCACCGTGAGCCCCGTCCACTCGCACCTTGCCCGTATATACACCCACCCTACCCCCTAACTCTGCTCGTGAACCCTCTCCTACCACGACCACCCAATCATCCGTGGACGCGACGTTCCTACCCCCACCCTCCTCTACTTCATCCAACAGCCTATCCATACTCAAATTCCGCAACACCGGCTCACACACCGACCCTTCCGGACACCCTCTCGTAACCGCCCTCACCACCTCCCCATAAAATTCCTCTTTACGAAAGCCTCCCCGTCTCTAAAGTAACTCTCTCACAACCCGAAATACATGCACCTCATCTCACGCAAACGCTCCAGCATGCAGTTCCAACCCAAGTTATTGAGAGCCTCCTTAGAATTGATAAAAGACTGCGAGCAATGTGTATAACCACTCTCATGCACAATCCTCTGGAGCTCGATCACCGCGTCCTTCGTCCCCTCCCCTGAATCCGAACAGTCTTCCCGATCCCTCACCCGCCCCCCTCAGGGACGTCAGGGACTTCCCACCCGACGTCCCTCAGCATCAACCTCTCCAACACCTTCCCAAAGACCGGTAGCGAACTGACCGGCCTGTAGGATCCCGGGGAGCTCCTCGGTCTATCCGGTGCCTTGAGTGGGCACAAGACCCGCGCCCTCCTCCACACCTTCGGAAACACCTCATCCCTGCGACACTGATCAAGAAGACCCTTCAGGAACATCGGCCCTACCCTCAACAGGGACCCCAACATACCCATCTCCGCTCCATTCCATCCCCGCGCCGCCAACTCTCTTATCCTGCCCGAGGCCTCCATGATCTTCTCTATCCCCCACTCCACCTTCCAAGGACTCCCCGGCTCCCATTCCCCCACAGCACCCTCCCCTCCCTCAACCCCTGCACATTCAACGGCTCATTCCCTGGAGAGGAACTCTCCAAAATCCCTCCCCATCGTATCCTCCCACGAACTAGACCACCCATCCTCGAATCTCAAGAACCTCGACAAGAATCGCGACCCTCTCCCGAAGCAAGCCCTATAGACCTGCCCCCGTGGATCTGCATTTCCCTCTTCTCACGAACTGCTGTCAGTGCCCATCCTTCCCCCTTCTCATCTTCACCTTGAACCGCCCCACCGCCTCCTTGTACCTCCTCGTTCCGGGACCCTCCTTCCCACCCTAGCCCTCACTCGCTGGCTCCTGTTCCTCATCCCACGCGCCACACCCCTCAGCTTCCTCATCCTCGACGTCTACCACCTCACCTCACCTTTCCGCCCCACCCTTACCTCCCCCCAGAACGATATCCGCTAGCCCCACGACTTCTTCCTCATCCATTCCTCTCTCATTCACGTCATGATCCGAAAATTCACCCCACCTCCTCTCCAACGACCCCACCTGCCACCCAATTCACAACACGTTGTGGTCACTATGTACGCACCCTGGTTCCAATCTCCAAACCACCGTATCCCGACCTCAGCCCCCACTAATCAACCCAACATCTATATCGGACTTTCCATTGGCGGTGCTCTACGTGAACCACTCATTCGCCTCTTTCAACACCACCAACCCTCTCTCCAGGATGTATTCCGCCAACTCCCTCTCCCTCACCTCCGTTCCCCTTCTTCCACCTACCCTCTCACTAAATCACAGTGGAGAGACCGCGTTCACATCTAATCCCCCCAAAACGCGCTCCCCACCGACTAATTCTAACACCCTATCCATGAACCTGGAATTCTCCTCCATTCCCCCCCCCCCCAGCTACAACGAACCAACACGTGCACCCCCCAACATCTCCTGCATCTGTACACAGACCCCCACCTACAACTAGCCTCCTTCACCATCATGCATTCCCATCCCCCCTCACCAACTATCACCGCGGCCTTCACCCCAACCTTTCCTACCTCAAACACCCTCATATCCCCCGGGATCCCACATACCCTCACCTCAGATACATATGGCTCCTGAACCAGAGCTGCCCCGAGCCCCTCCTCCCTCATGACCTGCCCCAACTCGAACATCACCTTTCTCGAGCGCTGCGCATTGATCTGCATGACGTTCATTCCCACCACACTCTCACCCGCACTCCGCTCCCTACTCTATCCTTCAACCACAAGCCTCCCATCCGTTGTCTTTCCGTTCCCCGGCCCTGTCCACTGACCCCCTGTATTCCAGGCAGCCCTCCCATGACACCGCATGGTTCGAATCCCGTCCTCACAGCTTCTACCCGCTTTCCCCTGTTCCCTACATCCCCTCGCGGAATGCCCATACCCATAATACTTGAGACAACGCTCCACGTTGACGTACCTCACTACCCGACACGACGATGCCCAACCCAAATACACCCAATCCATATCCATCAACCGTCTGAACGCCCAAAATCTTCCTCCCCCACGTAACCCTCAGATTCCCCTCATACAACGTTTGCAGGAGCTCATCATCCCCTAACTCATGCACATCGGAAATCAGCACCTCCAGTAGCATCCTACGCGGCAACTCCGCCCTCAACCCCACCTCCCTCACCTCATCAGACGCCAAAAACGCCTCCTGTTCTTCTTCCGACGCTGGCGTCACCACCACACCTCTCCACTACGCCACGCACCTTGCCTTCCTCATGCGCCTGACTCCAACGCTCCCCACCACTGGCCTCACCTGCTCCTTGAACCTCCTCGTCACCTCTCTCATCTTCACCCCTGGCTGCTGTGGCCTGATAACCACAGGGTCCTGCTTCTCCCTGACACGGCCCCTCTGCTCTCCCACAACCCCTCCCGCCTCACTCCCTGTTGTCCTCGCGGCTGTGTCCCCTGAATCCCCGGCCTGACCCCTTCCACCCCACCAATACACTCGCACCTGTCCGAGACCATCCCCGCATATGTTCGCGTCCCATGCCCCACACCCAGCCCCCTGCATTGCCCGGCTCCCAACTAATCTCCCCTCCGATTCCATATTCTTCCCCAACAGCCTCATCACCAACCCCTCCAACTCCTGAACCTGCCCGAATTTCTTCTCCGTCACCTCCTTTGAAATCTCAGCGTCCCTGCTCATACAAATCGCCAAGATACTCGCACTAGTCGCCCTCATCCTATTCAACACAGCCCCGCTCCCCTCTAACGCCTCCATCACCCCTGACAAAGGATTAACAGTTGGAACTCCATGTTTGCCTGGGAATGAGGTCACAGATTATAGGTCACCGATTGATGTGCGGTAGTTCGCGGCGAAGTCAATGGCGCTTGTGTCGGCCGAACCGAGATGAGTTATGTCACATGAACGTGGAGCTAAGACGATGATAGCAATATGGCCGCGCCCAAGGAATTCACAGGTGACAATGAACTTCCATCAGGATGCATCAAGATGATCGGTGATGATAGAACACCTTTTTCAGCAAAAATTCATTCACCTAAGCTCGTGAAGAGGGAGCTCAACGTTTCATGCTCAATAATTGCGAGAGCCAACGTGTGATGAATTTCTGAATTGAAGAATCGACCCACGAGGAACCAGAAGAAGCAGAAAGCCAAAGACAACAGCAAAAGACAACAGCAAAAGACGAAATGACAGAGAAGAGGAATAGGCCAGGAAGAGGTCGAAAAGCATGGGGGAACGGAGCGTTTCCACATGTTTGGTCGAGAAGAAGAAGAATGTACCGAACAAAAACTCATCATCGTTTGTGCTTAGAGTATCAATGCAAAAAAAACCAGACGAAAATGCTGATGTAGTTATAATTAGAGGAAATCTGTTACATTGAGTGAGCTCGAAGACTGTGTTTTCATAGTCCTCCGTTCTACTTTGAGCTTATCGAATGTTGTTGTGTTTGTGTGGTGATTTGTTCATGTTATGGTGGTTCATAGATTCATGGGTCGATTCCGTTCCCACTGGTGGATGTGGTGGTGGTGGTGGTGGTGGTGGTGGTAATGCTGGTCTGATGAGTGTTGGATGCATTCCTACGACGATGTGATCTCCAGTGCGGGGGTCATGGATTCTGGGTTGTCTGGAGTGTTTCGATCTAGGAGATAAATATGTGTTATTCAGACAGCATGTACTCTTGAGTTTCCTGTATGCTAGCACTGTATGATAGCTGCTGTTGATGCAATCTCTATAAGTGGATTGTCTTGGAGGGATATTGACTCGGACAGTACGTATATTAATGTGGACCGGAGAAGACATTTTTTCAAAATGCAAAACATAGGGGGTTCGAAAGTTCCTCCGAAATGATTGTAAGTTACTGTGAAAATTTCAGATTTTGGAAAAAATATTCACCGTTCTCTCATGGACCATAAAGCTCAGAAAACAGGAAAACGTGTTTCCACACTGATCGATGCCGACGGAGAATATATCTGACAATTGAGAATATCAGATTGCGTACATAACCTTCCCTACAACTGATTATGAACACAGAAAAGGCATCTTTCGTGAGAAGGAACCCCCCCTCTGTCCAAAATGGAGGATGACCTACAGTCGTGATCATAGGATCAAATCGGAGCTTGAAATGTTTATTTCCGATAAAACCATGGCCTTTCCGAGAATTCATCACCGTTGAGTCAGCATGGCTTAAGTATTCTACACGTGTCACAGATGGAAAATGCAAAACTCAATACAAAGGATAGGCAAGCCCACTAATCGCGTCACGAAATCGTATATTGGCCTTTCCTGGGCCGCTGGACCCAAATCTGAAGGTCACATTCAGAGATTTCAGGATTACAGATCCAATATGGCGATACCATTTCCTGAAAAATCACTCAGATCAAGGAGAAGAGAAGCTTCACAATTAGCACATGAACATGATCGATCATCGTCTCCAATGATACAAGCTGCGGGCATAGTTGCTCGTCAAGAAGGCGAATCGGATTTGGCTGCAGTATTGAAAGGAGTTGATAAAAGTCCAACTCGTCCAACAAAATTTCGAAAAATATTATCTTCCCCCACGAGATGTCCAGTCAAGTGTACAGCTGAAGAAGCATTGAAGCTTGTCCGAGATTCTGATTTGAGCAAACAGCGATATCCAGGTATAAGACATGGAGCCAATTCAAGGAATTGTGATATTCATCCTAATTACGAAGAAATTCGGAAATATGAACCCACATTTGGACCATGTAACATCAACGCGAATGATGTGGTAGCAGGAGTGCCATCAAGCGATTCACAGAGCGAATAATATTCTTACATGAAGTGATGATTCTACAATGTATAGAATCGTTGAATATTATTGAAATCAGTACTGAGATGATTTTGGGCTATGGTTTTGACGGAAGTCAGGACAATCGAGATATAAACAGAAATTCAATACTCCTGGTTCTCCTTCTGATGCATCTCTTTTCGCAACAACACTCAGACCTCTGAAATCACAATCTGGAAACCATACCGTGTTGTGGAATAATCGAACCCCGCAATCTGTGCGATTCCGCAGACCGCTGAAGCTAGAATATGTTAAAGAATCTGCTGAACATATATTGAAGGAAAAACAGCATATCGATTCGTGAATCGAGAAACTCGAAAACTTGAAAATATCGTTACCGAGGAATAAGATCATAAATATGAAATATAATCTATCCATGACACTGATTGACGGTAAGGTACCTAGTATCTTAACTGGAACATAGTCAAGTCAGGCTTGTTCAATATGTGGCGCGACTCCTCAAAATTTCAAACAAGTGGAGAATTTCAAGACGACAAAAATTTTCGCTCCCAAACCAAATACTTCACAATATGGGATGAGCCCATTACATTGTTGAATTCGCTCTTTTGAATGTATACTTCATATATCCTATTGATATGATATAAATGAATAGCAAGTGAGAGGTACTGACAATGAAAAAATATTAGACAACAGGAAGAAACTAGTACAACAAAGATTTTCCACGCAATTGCATTTGCCAGTGGATGAGCTGAAATCTGGTGGATTTGGTAGTACCAACGCTGGAAATACTGCCCGTCGAGCATTTAGTGACTCAAAACAGTTTCCCGAAATTCCTGATGTCGATAAACATATCATTTCAAAATTTAGAGTCATTTTAATCTCTGTATCTTTTCATTATGGGATAAATACAGAGAAGTTCGAGGAATATTGTAATTCAACCGCAAAACTATATATGTCAGAGTCCTCTCGGTATTCACTGCCTGCTACGGTGCTTGAGGTCCTTATGAATGACGGACTAATCATGGAGAATAGTATATTACCAGTGAACTATTTTGGAGAAGAAGGATCTGGAGCCAGGGATAAACTATATGAAAATGATCAATTGTGTCATGCGAGAGAATCTAGCAGGAAGAATGGTTCGCAATGCGTTTTCAATAGGGCCATGGGCACATCAGATCCTGTGATTTCAACAGTCGATGTCAACGGAAAGTAAATCACCCTTCTAAAGCAATTGATATGTTGCAACAACGAAGCCTGGAAGTTTTGGAGCCGGAAGAAATTGAAAAAGCAGAAGGTAGAGACAGAGAGGGAAGGAAAGAAGAAGAAGAAGGAGAAGAAGAAGGAGGAGAAACAAAAGTCAGAAGAGGTGTTTCAGATGAAATAATCCCTATCGAACATCTAGACTGGATAGAATTGGAAAACAAGATGTAGAACCAATGTTGTCAAATAAAATCATTCCGCGTGTTCGTCATTCAAATTTTCGCATGTGAACAGCTCCAATTAGTATCATTCTACTGTCAATGACTACCTGGAATACTTTGGTCAATTAATTACTCAATAATTGAGGATCTATTAATTTTGTCCAAGAAATTATGCCTCAGAAACTATAGTGTAACTGCTGGAGTATGAACAAAATTTGTGAGGAATTCGGATCATCCAAAAAATTGGTGAGAAAAGTCAAAGAATTGAAATCAACTGCAGGTATCTCAACTGAAGTTAATGCGAGAGCAGGAAACGCATTACCAGCTTCCATTGTCATCGAAGTAGAAGTTATTTACAACTGCGATACGATCAGTAGGATAATACCTGGAAGAAAGGATGTCGTGTCAGTTGAAGCTGATGGCAAGCGTGAGAAGAGGCAGAAACGACTCCTGTTGATGGACCTGAAAGAATTCATTATTCAAAACATCATATCCAGAAAATCCAATCAGTTTCAGAGCTTTCGCAAAACTCCGTCCACGGCAGTGCATTCTACCTGAGGCTAACGGGACTCATCCAGTGTGTATTTGTACCATCCATCAAAATTGTGAGGTAATCCTAGATGCAATCGAAGTGGAAAATTTGACGGAACACCTGAATACGCCAATTCGTGACTATAAGGATTGCTTGGAACTGATGGTTTGTAAACCTCCTACATCTGATTGTTTCCTCAATACATATGGGCAGTGCCCAGATATGTCGGAATTTCAAGCATTGTTACTTGAAGCTCTCCATGATGCATGTATCGATGAGGTGAAATACAGCTCGTGGACAAGTACAGACCTATCAACGTTACAAACATTTGAAGTTCACGTAGATGACTCTGTATCAGAGGTGAGTTATAAGATGCGAATCTTGAAGCCGCATTCATTCATTGCGAAACAGGTTTCACAATTCATAGCACGAACGAAAGATAATTTACGTGGAGATACCGTAGTTGTCATGTTCCACTTTTCGGAGAATTATTCGTACGTTGCTCAAGATGCTTCCCAAGCATTTCATTTCAACAATGAGCAATGTAACGTATTCTCAATTATTCATTATTCCAAAGAAGGCCAGGAATTGGAGCATGATACTTGTGTCTTCCTGTCTAATAGTGTCCAACATGGTACTGCCGCAGTCTTCACAATCCAGCAACAATCAATCCAATAAATAAAGGAGGATGTGAAAGGAGTTAGGGAACTCATTCATATGACGGACGGTGCAAAACAGCATTTTAAGAATAGATTCCAAATCGCGAACCTAAGTGAGCATAAGGAATATTTTCGCTTGAAGCGGGATGGCATTATCACGCGAGTGCGCATGGCAAAAGCGAATATGATGGTGTCGGAGCGATCTTCAAAAGAGGAGCTTATAGGAGGAGTCTCATAGTGAAACGTCACAAGCTCTTCCTTCACCAGATGCTCTTTTTTTCGATGGACTGGAACGCATTCCGAAAAAATGAAAATATTTTATTCCAGTAAAATCGACCATGATGAAATGTCAAGGGAGCTGAATGAACGCTTCAACTCGGCATCAAGTATCCCCGAAATTCCGAAGGATCACTGTTTCTCACTCTTATCATCAGGGAAACTACATGAAAAAATATTCTAATGCTACACATGAACGAGGAGTTACTTTGGATAATCAGGAGTGAGATTTCTCGTACTACTACATTTTTCGCGAATTGAACCACTATTTTCCTCAGAGTCTTGCTTTTTTCATATCACTGCTGTGCTGTGATGTATTGTTTAACATTGCAGTCGAGAAGATTTTTGATTTCATGGTCGCCATACGGGCTCGCCACTTGATCGAATTTTGCGAAATTTATTCCACACTCGTAATCAGCAACCCCCAAAACCTCGGAGTACCAATTTTGCCCGTATTCAAAGTTTTGCGAGCCGCAAAACGAGCCGTAAAAAATTCTAGATTCCGAATCATCTTAGTTGGAATTGAAAGCCTTATTGGTCACCAAAATTGGTTCGAAATTTAGTTTAATAGATCCATAACTGAATTCGAAGGTTCGAATTGGTGTATATCTTCACTAAAACAAGTTCTGAATCAATCTATACTCGAGCCGGTTTCGAGCTGCATTCATGCTTTGGATATATGAATCGATCAAAAATTCAAATCCACGGGCTTGTGAGTTGATATATATCCTTCTGAACCAAACGACAGACCCATCCAATGGAGTGTTGAGACAATTCTTTCTTTCCATAGTTCGAACTGAACCGAGTTGGAGTCTGAAGCTCCATGGCTCGCAGAGACACTAATTCCAAGAGATTCTCAATTCCTTGACCGTCATGTTGGATCTTCGATGTCGAATTCTGGAAAACTGACTCCAAGTTCGTAATCAGCAACCCCCAAAACCTCTGGGTACCAAGTTTCATCGCGATCACGGAGATTTTCGATTTCTCGACCGCCATATTGGATTCGTCATTTTTAATCTCGAGAAACCGACTCTGAATTCGGAATCAGCAGCCCCCACAACCGCCGAGTACCAAGTTTCATCGTGATCACGAGGATTTTCACTTCCTCAACCACCATATTGGATCCACCATTTTGAAATCTTCAAATGTGACCCCAGATTTGTGTCCACCGGCCCAGAAAACCCCTATATACGATTTTATGAGGCATTTTGTGGGCTTGACTATCCTTTGTATTGAGTTTTGTATTTCCCATTCACGACACGTGTAAACTATTTGGACTATGCTGACCCAACCGTGATGAATTCTCGAGACAGCTACGGGTCCATCGAATATAGACATTTCAAGCTTTGATTTGACCCTATGATCATCACTCTAGGTTATCCTCAATTCCGGACAGGGGAGGGGGGTTTCCTTCTGGCGAGGAATGCCCCTCATACAGCCATGTTCTGGAGGAATCTGCAACAATTATCCCAAAACAGACAGGAAAACTTGCTGAAGAGCACATTTTTCGATTAGTGGTCCATATTGCACCTGGAATAACCCGCCATATAATATTTTCATTCACACTTGGGGGTTGATTGGTCACTTACCTCTCGGGAAAAACCAACATCGATTGGATTCCCTTCATTCGGATCTGATTATCATGCTCTATTATGGAACGCGTGATATGATATTCGGACGATATTCGAAGATCAAATATAAAATCATCCAGAACCGCTTGGAACATCTAATTTAGGAGTTTTTGGGATCGCTCATTACAGATCTTATGCTACAAATCGTAAGCTCAAAATGGCGGATCTAATATTGAGGACGAGAATTAGGGAATTGACCAAAATCGGTGGAGAATTCGCAGTAGCATGTGTTTCATTGCCCTGATCCTAAATTTGATATCTGAATTGAGGAATTTGGAATGGCGGATCTAGTCCCACACCGCAAAAAAATCAGGAAAGGCTCTGAATGCGTTTATTTTGAATTCTCATGATTCGAAATGAATTTATAATGAACTGTTTCTAGATTGGAATGTGATGGACTAGGATTGCATTCTGTTGAATCATGCTATCGTGTCTATCGCGCTCCACAGTTGAATGCACTTCAAATCAGATATTCAACGTATTGAACATTCGAATATGCATATTCTGATTCTCATTGAAGTTTCTTCTCTCATTCTTTTCATTTTCCCATCATCAATTGATTACTCACTACGAGTACAGACTCACTAAATTACGCACTATGAGACGTGAATGATATCATCGATTCATTCTTCGGAAGAAATTGATTTTTGTCCCTCAGAAATTCACGACAGCCGTCGTGAGTCATCGGCAATAGGTCATCACCATGAGATTATTGATTATCAGTCTTCAACGTTGACAGTTCTTCGTAGTGAATTATTAATCTCCGACTAGCGCATCAACTCAAACCTAATTTCTATTTTATCCCACAACCTACCTCTCAAACCGTTCATCAGGCTGTAATTCATTCTGATCCATTTATCAAAATTAATTCTTCCATGAAGTATTTGGACGTAGCGCGAGTGTCTTCCTTGCTAGCAGACGAGCTCTCATGGATCCATCTCTACTTCCGGCACCACACAGTCCGCAAATACAATTCTGACCTCTTTGACACTCCTTTTAACTGCTTGGGTATGGCACGGAAAATGTAAAATATCATCCTCCACCATACTTGTCACATCATCATGAAGAAATTCTTGAAGTTCATCGTCTGTAAAATGCATTGTCAAGGAAGTTCAGTCACTTTCTACTCGTTCCAATCGATCATACTGAAATAATCTTTTGCTTCGAAATTCAATTGTGATACTTCGAATTTGCGCACACCTTTATAATTGGATTTCCTGGCTGACCTAATATTGTCCACAGCTTTCTGTCTAACGTGTAATTGTTGGTCACACAGCATGGCAAGAATCATATTTTCGGGATGCGTGGCGATGGCATTTCTTTGAATCACCTCATCAATTTTTTCCTATCAGATCACCTTGCAAACATCCTGACAAAAATATGCTTTGAAACAGGTTCAAAGGAGCATCTTCCAGTTTCACATTACATGTAATAGAGAATCACATCGGTGCGTATACGCGTATTATGAACTTGGACAATGTTTTCAAGTTGTCCAATGTATATCCTAAGGATCCGATCAGCCATTGTGAGCCACCTCGCATTTGAATTCTTACCAGGATTGCTTGAGGGTAATCTTGGGAACTGATCCCAGTTTCCTGACGAGACAGTTCCACAGATATTTAGGAGATATTGTTGGTCCGTGCCAAGGTCAGATACTGTAACCTCAGGCAAGTTACATTGGATAGGTTCGAAACGCGTAACGAGGAGCTGAACACAAGTTGATAAAGTTTCCCTATTGGACCTGCACATACGACAGGCCCTGATGTTGCACCATCTATTCTTTTAAATAGGTGCCGTAACTGCAGTTCATCGCTATGAGGTTGACAAACTACCCATTGCAAGGGTTTTTGAAGTCTAGTAGTTTCAGTCGATGAACAATACCAGAGTGTTTGCCGGTATTGGCGAGACAACCATCGCACCCAATACATTTCAAGAGAGATGTATCAATTTGGTTTCTTTGCTAAATAATTTTGAATAGTCTAGGTAATATTTTCAGCACCGGAAGATGGAGGCGTGACATGTCACAAATACAGTGATCCTAGTTCTTGAATGAGGACTATGTGTTCTTCAACATTAGTGTTCCCATGTCATCCTCCATCTGATGTTTTTTCCATCAACAAAGTTGTATCCCTTCTATCATCAAAATATAATGCTCGTAAGTTTGTGCAGGATAGACCTTTCTTCAGTTGAATTTCCGTATGACATTTGTTCCTTCCCCGAGAGAATCTTGTTTTTGTGGATACAAAAATCTTTAACTTCTGGCATTTGGGTAGAGAGATCGTTCAAAAGTGTTGAAGCAAGATTTGCTGCAGATCTGTCACACGTCATTGTTCGACATATCCGCTTGTCAATGCCAAGAATGGCATTGTACTCGTGAAGGAGTGACAAAAGTGTCAGCAGCAATGGATTAGAACCTTTCTGACCAACGCCCTTCCAGTAGTATGAGAATACCCTTCAGCTGTGAGTCTTCAAGTTCAGGAGGAAATCAAACGTCGAAATCATGACTGCTCTGATGAATTTGGGATTACCAAACGCCAGAGAAGTTGAGATTGTGAGACAGGTGATATTGAAAATCACAAAATAATTGTAGAAAATGGGATTGATCATGCTCCCATCACAGAAGATAATCTTGATAATGTATCGGAGATCGATGACGATGCCAATTATACCGAGTCCAGTGATGATGAGCAAGTGTATGGTTGACTGATGACGTGGACGATAACAGTAGTCACAGACGAATGCAATTCCCAAACTTCTCAATGACATGTGGCAGATACGGAGTAAGCGACAGATGTGCAGCAAATCTCGCTTCAGCACTTTCGCACGATCTTTCCACCCAAATACCAGAAGTGGGAGATTTTTGTATCCACAAGAACAAGATTCAATGGGGCAGGAGCAAATGTCGTACAAAGATTCAACTGAAGAAGGGTCTATTCCGTACAAGATTACAAGCATCATATACTGATGGTAGAAGAGATGAAACTTCGGTCATGGGACAAACATCGGATGGAGTATGGCATAGAAACACTAATGTCGAAGAACATATAGTCCTGATTCAAGAACTAGGATCCCTGTATTTGGGGCATGTCACGCCCCCATCTTCCTGTGCTGAAAATATTATCAAGCCTATTCAAAATTATTTAGCAAAAAAACCAAATTGATACATCTCTCTTGAAATGTATTAGGTGCGGTGGTCTGCCCGGACCAACAATATCTGCGAGATATTTGTAAAATTGTCTCGTCAGGAAACTGTGATGAGTTCCCAAGATTTTTCTCACGTAATCCTGGTAAACTTTCGAATTCGAGGTGGCTCACAATGGCAAATCGGATCCTTGGGATAAACATTGTGACATCTAATCCATTGGACAACTTGAGAACATTGTCCGTGTTCATAATACGCGTATACGCACCGATTTGGTTCTCCATCAAATGTGATGCGGAACTGAAAAATGCTCCTATAAATCTATTTTGAAGCATATTATTGTCGAGATATTTGCGAGATGATCTGAGAGAAAATTGATGAGGTGATTCGGAGGAATGCCCTCGCCGCGCATCCCGAAAATATGACTCTTGCCGTGCTGTGTGACCAGAAAATGACACGTTGGGCAGGGAGCTGTGGATCATATCAGGTTAGCCAGGAAATCCAATTAAAAAGGAGTGCGCAAATTCGAAGTACCACAATTGAATTACGGAGCAGAAGATTATCCCAATATGATAGATTGGAACAAATCCAAAGTGATTGAACCTCCTTCAACAATATTTCCAAAAAATAATTAGAAAAAAAAATTGATTTCATCTTCCACGTCTCATTGTGCGTAATTTATTGAATCTGTACTTGAAGTAAGTAATCAATTTATGAAGGAGAAATGAGAAAAATCAAGAATAAAACTTGAAAAAGAATTAGAATACTCATATTCGAATGTTCCATACGTCGAATGCCAGATTTGGAGTGCACTCAACTGTGAAACGCGATAGACACGACAGGATGAGTCAACAGAATGTAATCCTAGTGCATCACATCCTAATCTAGAAACAGTTCATTATAAATTCATTCCGAACCATCAGAATTGAAAATGAACACATTGAGAGCCTTTTCTGAACTTTTTTGCGGTGTGGAATTAGATCCGCCATTCCAAATTCCTGAATTCAGAAATCAAATTTAGGATCAGAGCAATAAAAAACATGCTTTCGTAAATTTCCGGCTAATTTTTAAGTTTACCATTTGTGACATGAGATCTGTAATAAGTGATTCCAAAAAACTTCTGAATGAGATGTTCCAAGCAGTTCTGGATGATTCTGTATGGAATCTTTGAATATCGTCCAAATATCACATCACGCGTTCTATAATAGAGCATGATAATCAACTCCAATTGAAGGAAACCAATCGATGTTAGTTTTTTCCGAGAGACAAGTGACCAATCAACCCCCAAGTGTGAATAAAAATATTATATGGCGGGTTATATCAGGTGCAATATGGACCACTAATCGAAAAATATGCTTTTAAGCAAGTTTTCCTGTCTATTTTGGGATAATTATCGCAGATTTCTCCAGAACATCGCTATATATGTGTTTCCAATCAGTTTTCGGAGAGTTGTGTACTGATTTTCCCAATTGTCAGATATATTCTCCGTTGGCATCGATCAGTGTGGGAACACGTTTTCTGTTTTTTGAGCTTCATGGTCGATGAGAGAACGGTAAATATTTTTTCAAAAAACTGAAATTTCCACGGTAATCCACTATCAACCCAGGGAAACTTTTGACGTTGTTCTCAAGTTCCTGATGACTTCTCCGGAAGATTGAGAGGTAGAACATCCACTCCCAAGTTGTTGAGCTAGTGCAGATAAGTCTTCGAACTGTTTCTCATGTACCAAATATTGAGCAGGGCCAGTGAGTTGCGTTTGAATCTTGTTTACTGAAGCTCCATATGACAGTTCAGGATTCATTCCACTAAATCGATCTATCACTTGTGGAGTTTTGGAGGGGAGAGGAAGGAGGAGGAAGAAAGATTATTGTCCTTCTTCTTGTAGTCTCACAGAAGGAACATCCTTCCCGTGGGATGATTGCGGGTCTTCCAGGGGGATATTTCTGATACCTGTCCTTGATATCCTTTTTATCCATCCTTGGTATTATCTGCTTCCTTTACGTGGTAGGGAGGATGAGTATCTCAGATTTAAGTCTCTTTTCCGGGTAGAATGAACGACCCAAGAGGGAGAATACAAACTGAGAGGAACTAAATCATCCCAACGCCAGGAACACCGGCAGAAACGGAAGGAGAGCAAGGGGAAACTACCTTCCTTGATATCTTTGAATATTCCCGAGGGAATAAAATCTTTCCTCCAAACCGAGAATTTTTAATTTCAATCTATCGGAAAAAAAGCAACAACAACAATATGATGGCGTTCTCTCGGGTGAAATATTCCGGAGGTAAAATAGCCTCCCGTTCGGATCTCCGGGTGGAGGCCACTCGAGAGAGCCTCATCAAACAAGACAGAGAACCAAAGAGGATAGGGGAAGGGAGAACATTCTCCGAGTCGGGGCTTGGAATGTTGGATCACTGAGACAAACAGGAAAATTAGAAAATTTGAAATTAGAAATGAAGGGGTTAGGTATCGATGTAATGAGAATTAGTGGATTGAGATGGCTGCAAGAAGGGGATTTCTGGAGTGGGGATTATAGAATCATTCATACAGGATCAAAGAATGGTCAAGCAGGTGTGGGAATTATAATGCATGAAAGGGTAGGGAATAGGATAGAAAATTATTCGCAACATAGCGAACGCATAATGATGGTCAGAGTTGGAACAAAACTGGTAGACACTGTTATGGTTCGAGTATACATGCCCACATCTGCAGACTCAGAGGAAGATATCGAAGAAACGTACGATGAAATAGGAGAAGTGATAGAATATGTAAAGGGAGAAGAAAATTCAATGATCATAGGTGAATGGAATGCGGTAGTAGGGCAAGGAAAAGAGCCCAACATAATATGAGATTTTGCGTTAGGAAGAAGAAATGGAAGAGGACAACGTTTAATCGAATTCTGTGGAAGCTACAGAATAGTTATTACCAACACATAATTCAGAAATCATCCAGGAATAATCTATATTCGGAAAATGCCAGGAGATACAGCAAGATATCAAATTGATTACATATTAGTAAAACAAACATTGAGAAACCAAGTGAAAAGCTGTAAAACTTATCCAGGCACAGATATAGATAGTGATCACAATATGTTGCTGATGGAATGTTCTCTGAAATTCAAAGCTCTGGAAAAGAAAAGGGAAATGCAAGAAAGATGGAATTTGGAGAATCTCAAACAAGGAAGAACACGAGAGGCATTCGGAGTGATGTTGGACGAGAAATTGGAGGAACGACAAGAGGAGGACTTGGAAATAGAGAGTAGATAGACAAATATGAAGGGAAACATAGAGCAATGTGCAGATAAAATTTTGAAGAACGATGGGATAGAGTCTAAGAAACCATGGATAACAGAAGAAATTCTCGATTTAATCAATGAAAGGAGGAAATACAAGAATCAGGATAGTGAACAAGACCAGCAGACAAACAAGGCACTGAGGGATAAAATAATCAGAGAATCAAGGGAAGCAAAAGAACAATGGTTGGAGGGAAAATGTCAAGATATAGAAGTAAGATTACATTGAGGGAAAATTGATGAAGCATATAGGACGGTTAAGGCATTTTTTGGACAAATCAAATCTAGAAGCAGTGAGATTCAAAATTCTCTAGGGAGACAATTGATAAGAACGGAGGAAAAAATAGAACAATGGATAAATCATTTGAAAGATCTGTATGAAGGGAGCGATAATATAGGATTTTCAGAGAGGGAGGAAGATATCGATGAAGAAGAATTGGGAGATTCAATTTTGAGATCAGAATTCGACAGGGCTTTGAAGGAATAAAAAAATAATAAAGCGCCAAAAAATGGATGGCAAGCGAGCGGACCTTATCAAAGCCGACAGTCAGAGAACTCGTGACGCACTGTTTTATTTGGTCAGAGATACGTACGAAATAGGCGAAGTACCGAAAGATTCCCAGAAGAATAAAATTGTCGCTGTTCCAAAAAAACAAGCAGCAGACAAATGCGAGAACTACAGAACGATGAGTTCAACTCCACATGCCTCGAAAATACTGACAGAAATCATATACAGGAGGATAGAGAATAAAATAGAGAGTAGATTAGCAGAAGATCAGTTCGGTTTTAGGAAAAATAGGGGAACGCGGGGAACAATATTAGCACCAGTGATGCCAGTATTCCCTAGAAAAATCTCCAGATTTTTTGGCATTGGTCATTTCTTTCCAAATTAGGAATATGATTGGCCGGTTGTGCAAGAAATGACCAATCATCAGATGCTGAAGATTTTTCTAGGGAATACTGGCAACGCTGATTAGCACTGAGAACAGTAGTAGAGAAAAGTCAAGAGTTGAAGAAGTCTGTGTATATAGGTTTTGGAGATATACAAAGAGCATTCGATAATGTTGATTGGGAGAAGATTTTTACGATTCTGAGAAAGGCAGGAATCAATTTCAGGGATGGGAGGATAATATATGAATTATATAAGAATCGAACGACAATAATAGAAATAGAGGGTCAAAAAGGGGAAGCACGAATCAGAAGAGGGGTGAGACAAGGATGCTCACTATCGCCATTGATTCTCAATTTGTATATAGAAGAAGCGATGAACGAAGTGAAGGAGCAAGTGCCATTGAAATTACAGATTCAAGGTGAAAATGTAAGCATGTTGAGATTTGCGGATAACATAGCTATATTAGCTACGAGTGGTGCTGAATTAGAAAATACTCTCAACACTATGACAAAAATATTACCAGAAAAGTATTGTATGAATATAAATGAGGACAAAGCAAAATTCATGATTTGTACAACAGCAAAAACATCAAGAAGAACGAAAATCAAAATAGATGCAGAGACAATTCAGCAAGTCAAGGAATTTAAATATCTAGGAAGCATAATAACAGAAAACGGTAGAAGCGAAAGAGATATAAGAGCGAGAATAGCACAAGGAAAACAGGCTTTCCACCGAAAGGGACAGTTACTATGTTCGAAGAATATTAGCTTAGCAGTAAGGAAGAAATTCTTGAAGAGTTACGTTTGGAGCACAGCATTATATGGTTGCGAACCTTGGACAATTGGAAAAACGGACCAACGAAGACTCGAAGCTTTTGAAATGTGGTGTTATAGAAGGATGCTCAGAATGAAGTGGATAGAGGAAGTAAAACATGAAAAAATACTTGAGAAGGCGAATGAAGAAAGAAGTCTCTTGAGACAGGTCGTGAAAAGAAGAAGTAATCTGATAGGACACACATTTCGGCATGATACCTTATTGAAAACAATATTGGAAGGAAAAATGGATGGTAAAACTCGAAGAGGTAGACCTAGATTGAGTTATATCGAGCAAATTATACAATATAAGGGCTGTCGTAGATATGCAGAAGTTAAGCGTTTAGCGGATAATATACAGGGTTGGAGGATTTCATCCAACCAGTCATAAGACTGATTACTTCGTGATGATGATGAGAAGAAACTTGGTACTCCTATCCTCCTTTTTTTTCAAAATAGATATCGTTTAGTATGAACTTGAGGATATCTTCCTTCCTGCAAGGAGAACTTGAAAATTAATTCGGATGCTTGTTAGATCGATAGGGACCGGGATTGAAAGTCTTGTTATGCTCAGATTCAGTGAATTTATTGAATATTCTCCTGATGGTCCGAATTCTTCTTTTCCTGGAAAATATTTGGAGCGTTCACTAGAGGGCTCCAGCAATTCAATTCCTCAATCGAAAATTCTGTCTAATAATTCGGCCTTTCCGAACTCCGACAAATTTTGATTTTGAAAAAGTGGTCCCTTCAATCCTCCGAGGACTGCTCTCCGTCAAAATTCGGGCATTCATATGAACAACAGAAAATTGCTCGCTTGAGAGAAGAACCCACCAAAAACTGTAGTCAAGCCTTCTCGAAACCAAGTGAAGAGAAATTCATTCATGAAAGAGACCTCTCTCCTTTTTTTCCCCTTATGATTGCTTGTTCAGCAGAGAGATTCACCCCTGATTATAGTCGAGTTTCCGTCGTAACCAAGGAGAATTGGATCGAAGGATCCTTCTGGTATGAAAGGAATCAGTTTCCAAAGATTCCTTCGAACTGTTTATCATCAACTATTTACGGCTCTGAGGACGATCAAGCACCACCTGAGCGGCAGTCAACGACAATTCAAGGAGTCCATGAAGAGGATTCAAATCCGTACGTCACTCCCCTACAATTAGTGGACTACTCAGCACAGAATGTAGTCGAGTGTCCCGCCAACAGAGAAGGAATGACAAAAAAATCGGTTCGAAGATCCGAAATTCCCACTTGAACAAAACTATTTTTCGGACGAACAAGAGCACCTCAATTTTCATTTGATGAGAATATTAGTGGGAACAAATAAGAGGAAATTATGAATCCGAATGAACCTTTGAATTCCACAAGAGAAGAACAAGATTAGTTCCAGACATTCGCGGAATACGAAGCTACTCGTATACTTTCTGATTGTGGATGATGAAATCCCCTCAGTTCTCGACTGTACGAGATTGTGGTTCCTCGAGAACTATTGTGACGTTAAATGCGATAACTCGAATGTGATTGCCGTTTGCAATCACACTACATACAGGGTGTCCCATTTTAATCTGTCACTTAGAATATCTCAAAAACGAATAGATTCAGAAGAAAATGTTCCGGGAAGAAATGTAAGAATCTGAGGGGGACATCCGATGGTGAACTTGGCTTTGACCTCAGATCCCTCTTTCAAGGTCATTTTGAGGTAAACTCATGTTTTTCATATGAAATCCCCTATTTTTCACTACCGAGTTAGATTCTACGCTAAAAACCAAGGAACTTTTGTCTCAAACGTTTTTTCGAAATCCCCATAGATGGCGCTCTAATTGATGAGAAAATGAGAATTCTCAAACCCTCGGATTGTATTCTGTCTAACATAATGCTCAACTCTTGAGTGTTTCTCATCTCCCGGAAATTGCCGTCGGTTGTGTTTTGTTTTGGTTTTGTTCTTGGGAATTGTCATTGTTTTGATTCACTTGTGAATACCTTAGAAATTCAGCATTCCCGAACTGCTCAGTTCTCTGTTATCATTTGGAGGGAACACATTTCTAAATATCATGTCTGATTACGCGTCAAACGATATTGTTGACGTTTTGTTGTGTCTTGGTGAAGCGCGGGGAAATTATGTTGAAGCTGTGAGAACGTTTCAACGTCATTTTCCGGATTGGAGGTGTTCAAATCGCATTACGATCCGATTTCTTGAACAACGTGCTCGTCAAGGTCTCCTCAAACGACAGAGGAACAAGAAAGTTTATGCGGATGACAATGATCCTGATGTGAGATCGCTGGCTGTGCTGGCATTGATCCATAATAATCCCCATATCAGTCTTCGGGATATTGAGAAAATGACCGAGATTCCTTGATCCACAGCTCAGCGTATCTTGAAATCGTTGGATTATCATCCGTACCATATCACTTTGGTGCAATCTCCAACAGCTGAGGATTTCATAACAAGATTGAACTTCCGCACGAGGGCCCAACGGAGAATTGAAGAAGATCCTACTCCCTCTCTATACGTTATGTTCTCTGATGAGGCAATATTTCACAATGTTGGAATCCTCAATAAGCACAATTGCCATTATTGGAGTGCTCAGAATCCTTACTGGGTCCGTACAATCAATCATCAACACCGTTGGAGTGTGAACGTTTGGTGCGGAATTGTAGATTCCAGGATCATAGGACCGTATTTTTTTTAAGGAAACCTGACTGGCGCGGAGTATCTTCGTTTTTTGCATTTTGAACTCCCTGCTCTTATGGAGGACGTTAGTCTTGACGTGAGATCAAGGATGTGGTTCCAACAGAATGGAGCACCTCCTCATTACATGCGAATTGTTCGAAAATTTCTGGACGAGAAGTTTCCCAGAAGGTGGATTGGCCGTGGAGGACCTGTGCGATGGCCACATAGGTCGCCAGATCTGACGTCGCCTGATTTTTTCTTGTGGGGTCACATAAAAAATGTTGTATTCCGTGAACCTCCAACAACACGCGATGACATGAAAGATCGAATAAGAAGAGCATGCACAGCAACAACACCTGCTACGTTGCAAGCAACTGTATCAAACTCAATCCAAACATATGTTTTTATAAATGGCTCTTGACACTATCTCCAACGCGACATTCAATTGGCGGAATTAGAGTAAATCATAAATTTCAATTGAGGAACGTGAAAAATCTCGCGTCTCACGTAGATTACCCGAGACACAACTTGCAATGAGTGTGGTTTGGGTTTGTCTAAGTGAGGATATGTACCGAATGAAAAATTTGCGAATAACTCTATACGTCAATGTCGCAATGACAGAGAGTCAAAAGCATTCGGTGAAAATGGAACTGTGAGGGTTTCACTCCTCTTGATTTATTCTCCGATCAGGTGGGAGTGGGAATGACTACAAATGAATGAATTCGAGATGTAATTCAGTTCCCCGTTTTGTCGAATTTGACCCCTTATCATAATGTTGGAAGTTTATTATGAATCATGTGTGAATCGAGCACTTGTCGGATTTGTTGATAAGTTTTTCTATCGGATGATTCAATCGAAAAGATCAATCGCATAAATCATTCGAAAACACCGTGTGTTATCATTGGCTTATTATTCGTGCGTCTCGATATCTCAGTTCGAATTTGTTCCAATCTGTCATTCGATTTTCATCTTGATGAGAGAAGGTTTACTCATATCTATAGTGGCTCTTCAAACTTTCTTTGCTTGTAAATTATTATTTTGACGCGTTCTTTCCTCTTCTCTGGAATCCGTCCATTGCATTCATACAAGATTCTTTTTTCTTCCCGTAGTTTCGTCAAGCAAACTCTCTTATGTCATCGTCGTATACATTCGACGAGTGTCTGTTTGGTTCAACACATGCGATGCCCGTGCGTACTGTGTGTTGACATTTTTTCTATGTAGGTGTGATCGACGAAATTTTGTATCGACTTTCGCTTTCGATACTTTGATTTCAACTTAAAGAATTCAACATTATGTGTAATAATTGACTATCGCGTGGCGTTGTAACCGTATGAATATTTTATCATATTCGTACCGTTACAAACTCCCACCGAATGAATCATTTGTGCAAATGAAACACAACTGGGAATCATTCGTGAAAGTTTTTTTCGACTTCCATATGATTGTTAAGAAATTCCAACTTATAAATTGAAGACGTGAAAATTTTGAAAGAGAATTTCTGGAATGATAGTGGAATTCACGAGTATGCTCTCCTTGATTGATACCTGTGGAGAGATGATGGAACAAAGAGAAGGGAAAAAATTGTGTTTGTCTCGTCGAATATCTCCTTCTATAGTGAGAAGAAAGGGAAGTTCAGAGTATCGCGGAGAACTCATATGGTGAAGTGAGCTCCACAAGCAACGGAACGTATGCAACGTTCGTCGTCGTCAACGTCGTTGAAAATGAATCGATTATTCTTCCACAACAACGTGAGAAAAAAAATTCTCACGATGAGTTATCCTTCGTCGTATATGAATGTTCAATCGTTTAGCTATGGGAGTAATTCCTTTCAATAAATATTCCAAAAAGTTTGATTTGAAAGAAAAAGAAATTGACTTCATGAATGACTCGAATTATGACGCAATGGACAGGCTACGTCATTGAGCAGAATCTCATTAACTGGATGGGTATTTGATTGAATCGTTATAAGGTTTGAATTTCAGTTGACAAAAACTATCCCACACCCGGCACCAATTCTGTTACGAAGTAAGATTGTGTTTTTGTTCAACTTCGTCACAAATTCATTATTTTTCGAAACGACCCGAGCGGCTGAATCGAATTGGACGTGTGGGTCTGCTCCGTTCTAAGCTTGCTGGAGAGTTTAGGAACTCTAGAGCGACACCCGTAGCTGTGCGAGTGGCACTACAATTCCTTTGCGATTGAACCGAAGAAATTGTTTATAGGCATTTGATAATGAATGGAAAAAAATGATTCGATTGAGATGGTAAGTATCTATTTCATAATCCCGAGAATCGAAAATATATATGAATTACATGGGATGGAATCCGGAAGCGTGAGTGTGGATGTGTATGTGTATGTATATATATATATGTATATATATATATATATATATATATATATATATATATATATCTATCGATGTAGACTCACTCTTCGCTGACAAACTATGGATTGCAGAATCTGCTGCGAGCTGTTTTTTCAGTGGCAATGCAAAAGTTCGCTGGTGAGAAGGTTGTTCTTGGATTCGGTGGATCAGGAGACAAGTGCACTGAATTCACTTGCGATGTCACTTAATTGATTGACCCAGTAAAGATCCGGGTGTGAGAACTCAGTGAATGGATGCGAGAAGTGACCTCGGTACCGAACTAGAATTTTCTTCCTAGTTTATGTGGGTAGGATCCGCGTTTCGTCTAAATAGCTTGAGTAAGGCGTGAACCCCGTGGAAATCCCGGAAGTGTAATTCATCTGTGATTGAATCAAAGAAATCGTTCATAGGCATTTGATTATGGATGGAGAAAAATTATTTAATTGAGAGGGTCAGTATCTATTTTATAATCCCGAGAAATATTTTCAATTTATTCTATTCTTTCAAGTGTTTCTTCGGATTACAATTTCTCCGAAGTCCTGTTATCTGTTTCAAGTTAATATTCTCTTCCGAGAGAAATAGTTGGTGGTTGATAATTTCCGTTCGTATCCACCGGAATAGTATTCGCTGGAGTAAGGCATTGTTGACCTTGAGACTCTTTCGGACCTTTGATGTCTGGATTACTGCAATATTGTTTGGCTGGATTACCCAATGAGTCCAGTGAATGAATAGATGGAATAAATATCTCGTATAACAAGGAAAGTTTCTGAATTTATTGTTTATTATGGGGAGTCATCCAAATGTTCTCGATAATCAGTGTTCTGAATATGTTTGATGATTGTTTTTTCCATTTTGTGGATGATATCCTCCCAATGAATTGCGAAGCTCATCCTGTTTTATAGGTGAGAGATTACATACAACCAGACGGAAAAATGAGGGAAGCAAGTTTTTGGTAGGGAAATCACATCAGAACAGTTCTCAAGGGATATCCAATGCACTTCAGAGTAGCCGCAAATGTTTCTCACACAAAGTTGGAATGTTATACTCAGGAAATTGTGATGATCATATCTTTGGAATACTACCACGAGAACATGGTGGTTCCAAGATCATTTCCGTAGAGTTACTGAATGGCCTGGAGAATCCTTAGGATAGTCTTGGATCAGTCGTGGAACAGTCTTCAGATATACAGGTTTTATGTTGAAGATGAATCTTGAGCCTCGTACCAGTAGCTTTGGAACAGTTTACGAATAGTCCCCAAGCAGTATAACCGTATATAGAAGATCTACAGAGTATTCCCATTACGTACATTCGGTTCAAAGTATCTTCATAGAACGTTCATGGAAATGAACGTGCGATAGGATGTTCTTCGCTGACCCAAATGAATACCCTGATGAAAATGGAGAAGGTACCGTCCTCAAAGTTCCCCAAGATTCACGTGTCATATGAATTGACGTCCGCTATATTGGGTCCGCCAGCGTGAGTTTCGTGTCTGTGACACTTGGGTTTGGATGAGGCGGACCCGAGAACTTCCAGGAATCGTATGTCAACGGAATTCATGCATAAATGTCGGAATCACTAAATTCACACCCCTTCTTGTGTTCCCGCATTTCCAATTTCGTAATTCTGACGTTAGAACTGGATTCAGCATTCTCGAAAATTCTTAAACCCTACATCTCATATGACTATGTCTATTACAAGAGGCTGGGAAGAGAATTTCTTTCTCCTCGATCACGATGCCTCAGGAAGGGTTTTTTCGGCTGAGCTGAGGTGAATGCGACAAAAAAAATTGAAATTGAACAATATCTTCTGTTCGCGCATCGCACTTGCAGTTTGAAACATCGCTATATTCCGCAGTTTGTTGTCAATTTTTCATAATTACTGAGCTGACTACTGTGGAAATACTATGAGTCCGTATGTGAAGTTTAAGGTATGAGGAACGCAAAATCGAATCGGAAACTGTACTCTAAGATTATTCATTGTTGCACCGAAAGATGAAAGAAAACACAGTGTTCCGGGAAAACGGTTCAATTCAAGATGACTCTCGCTCTCATGAATGTTCCATAGTCACAACCGATTTCAATTGTTCCAGAGAGGTTAGACACCTGTGAATAATATTCAGTTGATATCACTCCGAGTTTCTTCTAGAATCCCGATTTTCACTCGGTGAAGTATGTCAAATTTCGTTCTAACTAGACAGCATTTGCGGGAGGTGCTAGTTTCCTGTTTTAATTTGAAAAAAGTGCAGCTGAAGTCTATCGAATGCTTGTAGAAGTTTATGGTGACAATGCTCCAACTGATGAATCATGTAGGGAATGGTTCCGACGTTTCAAGGATGGCGATTTCAGTGTCGAAGACAAGCCTCGCTCAGGACAACCACAAGAATTCGAAAACGAGGAATTGGAGGCTTTACTCGACGAAGATCCGAGTCAAACGCAACAGAAGCTTGCAGAATCATTAGGAGTTACGCAACAAGCAGTTTCCGTACGATTACAATCCATGGACATGATCCAAAAGCAAGGCAATTGGGTGCCTTATGACTTGAAGCCTAGAGACATTGAACGGCGATTTTTCACTTGCGAGCAGCTGATTCAAAGACAACGAAAGGAGGGGTTATTACATCCGATTGTGACAAAAGATGAGAAATGGATATTCTACGATAACCCCAAGAAAAGAAAATACTATGCTGTGCCCGGTCAATCGTTGCCATCGACTTCAATATCGACACCAAAGAGTAATACTCATGGTTCAAAGATCATGCTGTGTATCTGGTGGGACCAAAAGGGTGTTATGTATTATGACTTGCTAAAACCTTGTGATTCTATTACGGGTGATCGGTATAGGCTACAATTGATTCGTTCGAGTCGTGCGTTACGGTAAAAACGTCCGGAATACAAGGAAAGACATGACAAAGGTATTCTTTTACACGATAACGCTCGACCTCATGTCGCAAAAGTGGTGGGGAATTATCTGGAAACGTTGAAGTGGGATATTCTACCACACCCGTCGTACTCGCCGGACATTGCTCCTTCTGATTACTGGTTATTCTGACAGATGCAGCACGATTTGGCAGGCAACCGGTTCACTTCGTTCGAAGAAATCGGAAATTGGCTCCTAACTTGGATCGCCTCGAAAGACGAGACGTTTTTCCGTAACAGGATTCGAAAATTACCCGAAAGATGGGAAAAACTAATAGCCAGCGATGGACGATACTTTGACTGATTTGATGATTCATGTTGTCCTGAAATGAACGCATCTTTAACTGTAAAAAAACGGACCTAATTAATTTGTACTCCCAATAGATTTTTCGAAAAATTGAAAAATGCTCATGTCTCCGAATCTAAGAATCAGATCTGGTTATTCCGGACCAAAATCTTCTCAGAATTCCATCAAGAATCTGCTCTCAGAAAAGTGTACGGCAATTTTGAATCACCCAGTATACATCGGTGGAATTGCCCCTATCCAACAGGATGTGATAGAATCAATCAATCCTGCGTGACTGTTGATCAGAAAGACAGTAGAATCACCCCCCTATGGCGGTGCCGTGATGGGAACCAAGCTCCCATACGGGAAGGCTATGCTATGCGCTATCTAGTGTATATTATAGATCAGCAGATTCACGCTTGAAGGTGTCAATCTCTTCTTCAAATACGTCTTTGTTCATATCGCGCTGGTAAGATTTCCTGTACTTATAGTGCTTATCGTCGTACTTATCAATCGACTGAACCATCCTACATCCGGACAACGCGGGGAAAGGAGCCTTAAGGTATAAATGGTCAATCTCCTCAACCACTATTCCAGTCAATTCACGGAAACACACTCTCTTCTGAGTACAGCATGGAAACATGTCATTCCGCTCTTCAAAGCCACACATTGGAACATCTTGGTAACTGAGAAGCTCATTCTGCAGAAGATCTCTTTGTTCACCAGATATCGGACACTCAAAATCTACTCTCGTATTAATTTTCTTGGACAAAGGTATTTTTACAACGATTCTCGGACGTAACTTGCAGTACACAACAATATGATACTCATATAAAAAAACACAGATAATTCACGTTTGATGGCGTGTATTGTTTCAAACGTGGCTCTGTTACACGGGAAGACCGAGTTCATTGATATTTAGATGGATCATTGTCAATGTAGGCAGGGCTGTCGTTGAATATTGCGATGACCTAGGCGAAAACCATCAAATGCTGCCCAATTGAGTGGCAGCTTGTTGAAAACGACTGCCCTCTTATCAGGACCGATGATGCCCGAATGTTTCAAAAACTCTGATGTTCAAGGACATTCTTTTGAATAAAAGAATTCAAGATAGAACATACATCCACCAGGTAGGGAAGTTTTTATACTGAAGATGAAAGAGTGGCAGTGAAGAAATTGAATAAATACCACCATTTTCCCGAAACATTGTGTTTTCTTCCATCTTTCGATACAAGAATGAATATTTTCAGAGTACAGTTTCCGATTTGGTTTCGCGTTCCTCATACCTGAAACTTGACACACGAATTCATAGTATTTTGACAGTAGTAATTATGAAAAATTGGAAACAAACTGCGGAATGTAACGATTTTTCAAACTTCAAGTGCGATGCGCGAACTGAACATATTGTTCGATTTCAATTTTTCATGTTGTATTTGCCGTTTTCAAGGTATCACGATCGAGAAAAAACATGGTTTTTCCGGCCCACCCTAATGTCCGCCATCTCGAATATCCCAATTTCAGCAAAGAATTTGAATTCAACATCCACGAAGAACATGTAACATGAAAATTCGCCTGTGAACATCAAAATGATTGAATTGGCATCCGTCATATTTCATGCGTCAATTTGAGCTGATTTTTTGCCGTCCGATTTGGATTAAGCATCCTCGAAAACCTCCAGCACCCATATTGCATAGAAATCTGTCTAAAAATGATGGAATGATTACATTCATGTTCCCCATCTTGAATCCGCTATTTTGCATTCGTTTTTTGACTTCGGATTTAGCAATCTTGAAAACTTCTAATACCCATGTTTCATGAAAATTTGCCCATGAATGCCGGAACGAATAAATTCACGTCTGCCATATCGGACCCGCCGTATTGGAATCCTTTCTCGAGATCAGATTGAGATTCGACATCCTCGAAAACCCCTAGAACCCATATCTCATAGAATTCTATCCGTGAATGTCAAAATGATTGATATCACGTCCGCCATATTGGATCCGGCACTTTGGACTCATTGTTCGACGTCAGATTAGGATTCAGCATCCTCAGAAACCCCTGGAGCCCATATTCCATCAAAATCTGTCAATACTTGCCGGAATGACTGGAATCACGTCAGCCGTTGAGGATTTGTTTTTTGACTACAAATTGGGATTCAAGACCCTCGAGAACCCCTAATACCCATGTTTCATGGAATTTCGTTCATGCAAGCCAGGATAATGAATATTTGAAGACTGTGGAAATACTGAGTTATACGAGGGTGGATTGATAAGTTTCCGGCCTGACCAAGAGATGGCGCCACTAGGCCTACCTTGAGGTGGCGTTCTATAGTACCATCCTTAGATAGCTTGTAGCTATAGTTTCAGTGCGATCGCCATGTTAGTTTAGTTTTGAGAGCACGCTGACCAAGACGCCTCTGTGTTTTTCGTGAAAATGGAAAAGCTGGAAAATCGTGCTGTCATCAAATACTTTTATTTGAAGGGGTTAACGCCGAAGGAAATTGAAGAAGAGAAGGACTCAACACTGGGGACATCCTCCCCATCATATTCAACCGTTAAGCAGTGGGTTTCCGAGTTTAAAAAGGGTCGTGTGAGCACCTCTGATGAGCCTCGCTCAGGACGCCCCATTGAGGTCATAACTCCAGATATGATCGAAAAAATCCATCAAATAGTGCTGAAAGATCGCAGATTAAAAGTTCGTGAGATAGCTGAGACCTGTAAGATGTCATATGAACGTGTACAAAATATTTTGCACCAACATTTGTATATGGAAAAGCTCTGTGCAAGATGGGTGCCGCGTTTGCTAACAGTCGACCAAAAATTGATTCGAAAGAACATTTCTACCGCCAATTTGGCGTTGTATAAGCGTAATTCAAGCGAATTTTTGCGTCGATTCGTAACCGTTGACGAAACTTGGGTCCACCACTACACTCCTGAAACCAAAGAACAGTCTAAACAGTGGATTGGACCAGGGGAACCAACTCCAAAGAAGGCAAAAACAATTTTTTCGGCGAACAAGGTTATGGCTACTGTTTTTTGGGATGCAAGAGGTATTATATACATTGATGACCTTGAAAAGGGTGAAACTATCACTGGTCAATACTACGCAGACTTATTGCAACGTTTGAGCCACGAAGTGAAAATTAAACGACCTCATCTGGCGAAGAAAAAAATCTTGTTTCATCACGATAACGCACCAGCGCACACGTCAATCGTTGCGATGGCTAAAATCAACGATCTGAAGTTTGAATTAATGCCGCACCCTCCCTACTCTCCAGACCTAGCCCCGAGTGACTATTATCTGTTTCCTCACCTCAAAAAATGGCTTGGCGGTAAGAGATTTGCGGACAATGAAGAAGTAATCGAAGCTGTAAATGGGTATTTTGAGGAGCTTGACGAATCAGTCTATAGAGATGGCATTACTAGACTAGAACACCGCTATGAGAAATGTATCAGCCTTGGAGGAGATTATGTTGAGAAATAAAAAAAAAAAAATTCTTAAAAACGTTGTTTTTCTTGGTCAGGCCGGAAACTTATCAATCCACCCTCGTATATACAGAGTGACCCGAGTCGGATAGATTATATTCCAAGGGTATATTCTGCGGCCAAGATACAATAATTTCCCGTATGAAAAAATTTCTTTGAGGCCTTGTTTTTCGAATATGCGCATTTTTAGATTCATTCCCAAATCCGAATCGGTCGAAAGCGTTCACTGCTACATACTCAAGCTTAGCACCATTCGCTGGATCAGCTGAATTTTCAATTCAAAGTTATAGCGATTGGAAATCTTTTGACTGTCAGCCAATCACATTTCAGCAGCTCCAAATTGTTATAGCTCTGAAACGGAAAATGACAAGATGATTCAATTTTTTTCAGAGATCTGCCATTCCCCAACTCAGCAAAAAGTGTAAAGTTCAAGTATGTAGCACATAACACTTCTGTACGATTTTGATGTGAAAAACGATCCAAAAATGCTTATATCTCCGAAACAAAACCTCCAAAAAATTTTTCTCGCACGGGAAATCATCGCATTTTGGCTGCAGAATATGCCCTTAAAATATAATCTATCCATCTCGGTTCACCCTGTATATATATATATGTATATACGAATATAGCAGAGAAAATTTTCTCTGAGATCGTCTATTTTTGAGGAAAAAATTTTTCCTAAATAGAAGAAATTGTCTAATCCACATGAAAATTGAATGATCCCTCGGGAGGGGTGTGAGGAAGGTTCCCTAGAAATTGCAACCAATTTGGACCACCCTAATTGGAGGTATCCCAAATACAGACAGACAACCTCACTGAATATCAATCAGTATTCAATGAGATGAAGAACTATCCAACTCCCAAATGATTTACTGGAATATTTTAGGATATACGGTCAGGGAGTCAGGTAGCGGGTGCAATAGGTACTCCGTGCTGGATATGATACGTATATCGATGAGTGCCTAACAAAGGAGATAAATGTGCAAAACAGGGTAACAAGAATATCAGATAAGAAGGAAGGGGGTGAGGGATGGATGAAGAGATTAGAGGGTATTAGAGAAGAGAGGAAGGGAGGGGGCAGGGGAGAGGGATGTGAATGTAATGCGGAGATTGGAGAGTGAACGATTGGAGCTATGAAAGGCACAAACACATCTACACACAGTAGAGAGAAAGAGAGAGACAGAGAGATAGTTCAAGTTCCTTAGTTTTCTAGATGTCAGTTAGATTGAGATAGTTTTGAGAAGAAATTTCTGTGAGAGGTATCAGTGGAAGAGGGGGTGGCGCTCTAGGATATGAGAAGTATGATCGGTATCAAGGGGTTCTTTTGGTGGAGTTTGGAGTGCGATTTAAGGAATTCGAAATGGTGGATTCAATGTGTCGATGGAAGAATCAAAACTGACCTAATTCCCCCGTAAATGGATAGTTGGATTATTTTTGAGGTTGCTAAATTCGAATTTGCGGTCCACAACCTCATTTTTTCCTCTAGGAAAGTGAAATCGATATCTTTATGGGAGACTGCTCTTGTATTATTTTTTGGTTTGAAAATCAAACCGGTTTGATAATCATATTCCCAGATTCTTCAGGAAATTAGGACCCCTGAAATTTCTTCGATGTTCCGTCAAACACCCTGTGGAAATGAAACTGTCATTTGCAGGAAGAAATAATTATCATGAGAGAAATAACCTTGTATATCGTTGTGATGAGAAATTGGAGGAGCAGAATGATTTGAATAATCATATAAGATTCGGCGCAAGTTTGATCATTAACAAATTCTCATTCTAAATGTTTCATAAACGTCCCATGTGAACCAGAATAAGACTATACCGGACATTCGTACATCTCTGGTATTGACATGCGATGTTTCCTGAACGCCCCGAAACATTCTTAGAACATTCCAATGTTTCAGGAGACGTTCCAAGGATATTGATAGTACCTCCCGGTACTCTATGGCGACCGTCACTATTCCATCGAAATCAGGAAAAAAGTATCGGAAATCCTTCGGGAAGGAAATGATTTTCACCTCATGTAGTTTTTGCCCTTGCTTCGCTCGGGCAACAAACATCACCCTCGGTGAACATCACTCATTTGCCTCCCTCGTAGCATTATGTATTATTCCTGTTCTATGAGCCCAAGATTCTTAGATCAACACGATCCTTCTCCTGTATGAAGGGGTGATGGCTAGGTCGTATAAGCGTGAGTATCTGAGATTTCTCGGGGCTCTCGGAATATGATTTTTCAAACGATTCTGCTCCTCCAATTTCTCATCACAGCGAAATACAAGGTAATTCCTCTTATGACAATTATTTTTTCATGCAAATAACAGTTTTATTTTCACAGGGTGTTTGACGGAACATCGAGAAAGTTACAAGGTTCCAAATTCCCCGTAGAACTTTGGAATACGATCTTCAAACCGGTTACGATTTCCTAGTTTTTCTCAATAAATAATACAAGAGCACTTTCTCATAAAGATACTGATTTCACTCCTATAGAGGAAAAAGGGGGGTTGTTGACCGCAAATTCGAATTTAGCGATCTCAAAAACCCTCAAACCACCCATTTACGAGGGAATCAGGTCAGCTTTGATTTTTCCATCGACATATTGAATCCACCATTTCAGATTCGTAAAATCGCACTCCGAACTCCAAATCAGTGATCAGGAAAAACCCTCAATACCGACCCACTTTCAAATCATGAGTCTCTTCGGTTGAATAATCCACTGCTTGATTTTTCCATAACCGTTTCCTGATGACGTTTCACGTCATACTGGCTGCACTATATTGGATTTTCAAAAAGGCCATTATTTATTGGAAAATAGACCATTTAGACTCTCATTTGACACCTCAACCGTATTTTTGTGTCTACAACAATTTTAGACAGGAGGCGGTCAAATTTGATGAAGAACGCCCCATATATATGTGATGAGATAAAATGTCATTCTCAAACTTACACTAGAAGATGGCATAAACTTGATTTCTCTCTTTCTCTCTCTCTCTCTCTCTCTCTCTCTCTCTCTCTTTCTAGCTTGTTGAAAAGGTCGAGGTGCAAGGGTGATATTTTTCCCAGTGTTTCGGCCTTCATCATGATGACATAAAAATTGAAAGCGGGTTGAGGTGTAAACTTAGGATTTCTTGATCTCAACGAATTGAAGAGTAGAGAGGGAAATACCAGTGGACTGTATGAGGGTTAAAGGGAAATTGAATCAAGTACATGGAGATGTGGAATGTTCTTTGAAATGAATGATTGAGTGGAAAGTTGAATTGAATTAAATCTTAAATCTCTATTTTCAAATTCAAAATACAATCAACAAATCAAATTAAATATTGAAAAACTCATACAGTGGAGTGTGTATGAAAAAATTATTAACTTGTTCTGGCCAAAACGAAATCCTTTCTTACATGACTGGTCTCTAACTGAATGGTGGCTTGCATGAGTCGATGAGGTTGAGATAAGCTGCTCCACGGAAGAGAACTTCGAGAAATGTAGAAAGGATCCTTGAATTGATTGAGAAGAGCACGAAGTTGGAGATGTTCCTTGGCCATTGTATGAGATTACGCAAAACCACTACTTTTCGCTGAGGAGACTTGAGTACCACGTTTTTTACGTTGGAACAGAGGAACGCGCTCTAGTAATGAGAGTAGATGTGGAACTAACTTGTGAGGGGGGATTGATGAGTAGGTCTGACCCTTCGGCCTCCCACCTTTCTTGGTGTCTCCTTGATGGTCGTCGTCAACTTGAATGCATGATCTATTCCCCTACGACAAGCGATCATCCACCCGGCTCTTACAAAGGATTATAGATGGGCCATACGATTTCGATATTCACCAATATCGATGTTTCTGTTGTCGATATTTGTATTCGATACTTACGAATCCGATTCATCGGTATATCAACAGGAATATCGAAATATCGATATTTTCCTTCAATTTCCGGTAAACCAGAATAAGCCCGGATAGGAACAGTTCCGAAGCATAGTAGACAATAGTCCCGAAACATAGCTATCCATCACTAGTCGTTTGCAAATCGGAAAAAAACATAACTAAACTTTTTTCGGAATTATTGTCATTTGGGACTTTGAACTTAGGGTCTACTGTGCTTCGGGATTCTTTGTATTCGGATTTATTCTGGTCTACCTAATTTCCCACCTACCAGTATACTGTTGACTCAGGGCAATGCAACTTCATTGGGAATACTGTTGTTACCATGGATATATTATACATACGTTGAAAAAAAAACTAGGGATGTCAACCACGCGACGGGGTTGATTTCTCTAGTGTTTTTTTCTCAGTGTAGAGGAAGAGAGTACTGGAATTTATATAAGTGGAAGTGGAATTAGAAACAGAGAGATGCGAAGTGAGTATTGATGTCATTTTTGCACTTACGTTCAAAAGACAATAACATCAATATCAGTTGTTCCAGCGAAGATTCGCTGTGCGGTCTTCCGCAGCTAACAAAATCAAATGAATTTTGAGCTTCCGGAATGAAACCGCGTCTTGTATCAGTTGGTTGCCAACGTTTTGTATATCATTGCAGCTGGCCTCTTCAGGGTGGGTGGTCAATTTTATACCATGAAGTGAAAATAAACTAAGATATGATATTTCAATGAAATTTCTGTACATGACTAACGTTTACAGCCCCACTAGTGCTAGAATTTGACTCGTGATTTTGTCCCAAAAAATGTGTCGCATCCTGAATCCGACGCCATAAGAGGTGACACTTCTTGTATCTCACTTCGTGTTCATTAAGTATACACCGACATTGTTTTTGAGATTGTATTGACGAATTCGTATCAATTGATGGATGGCCGCCATCCCCACTGCTGGCTGGATTTGGCCACGCCGATATTTCCCCGGTTAGCAGTCCAGCTATTATACATAGGTTTGTGTGGTTTTTACCAAGGAGAATTAGTTAGAGTAGAAACGGAAGGTTCAACTTCAAGCACGCTATCTGCTGAATATGTTGACACAACTTCAATACGAGCAAAAGAGAGACCAGAGGGAATGATCGACTTTTCTCTTCGTATGTTATTGGAGTTATGTCAGAGATCCTCACCAGTTGAGACACGATAGATTTTATCGAGAACATTTCAACAGAAAAGCATAAGTGCTAAAAAATATTGAATTGAGTTACATATATCAATTGGAAGCTCTTAAAGAGAGCTTATGAATGATATATCCTAGTCAATTTGATGATTTTATGCACTTACACCTTTTTGTCAAAGCGTCCCCGATAGGTCATGAGAACCTTCCACTCTATCTGATTCTCTTGGGTTTTCACATTGGTGCGTTCACTTCAGTATGTATACAGAACTCAATGGCTCTGCACGCTCATTGCACCCTCACACAATTCCACCTAATCACACCTCTCTTTCTCTCCTCCGGCTTCGGTAAAAAAAATTTACGCAATCATTGATAACGATGCAACATCCCGAAAGGCCGATGACCTGAAGTTATGCATGATGGTATTACAATAGAGAGAGCAAGCATGGACATTTTTACATAAGCAGAAACATTATCGAAATCAACAGAGAGAATAGATGAGAGTGCCAGAGTGTCACTGTCTTGCATATGATGACGTATTGAATAACCGAAAGTAACACTCCTTATGAAAAAACCCAATATCGGAATTTCATTCTCAAATCATCAGTTGTATTAATACTATCCGAAATTTATCGTGTTACATTATTGTACAAGTCCGATAAAAATACGATATATACGATAATTATCCAATGTAAACCCTATATAGATATCTATCGGGAAATCATCGGGTTGCTGGTTCGGTTTTGTATCGGATAATTATCGTGGACATCGTATTTTTATCGGACTCCTCTGATAATGAAACAACACGATAGATTTCGGATAGTATTAATACAACTGATGATTGAACAATGAAATCCTGATATCGGGTTTTTTCATGAGAGGTTCTTGCATCCTCATCTCTCCTTTCTGTTGATTGCAATCACGTGATCAGCTCCAACATGCCCCCTCTATTCTGATATCTCTATAGTTCCTGTCCCGAAATAAAAATATCCCAAAAGTTCAATATCCCAGAATTTTCTGATTAGTCAATCCATAGAGAATCTCTAGTAAGTTACTGAGGACTGACCAATCAACACAGTTTAGGAAATATTATTTCGAGACGAATTATTCCAGGATACAATCGAGTTGGGACATTGAGCAGTCGGGATATTGCGGCCCTATCACAACTACTGATCATGTTGTAACTCTCGATATTCCGATACGACATTTTGAATATCAATATTTTCGGTAGGGGGTGAATTTGCCGAAAAAAGTATTTCACCGAATAAACATAATTTGACAATCGCTAGTGATAATCGAAAAGTGACTAGCGATTTTCAAATCATGTCTATTCGGCGAAATTTGTATTCGGCAAATTCACCTCCTACCAATATTTTCATTTTCGATAATTTTAATTATCGATATTCCAAAATGAATGCGATACGTATCGATACACGATATCGATACTTTCGCTTCCCTGGTGAAAATGAAGCGTATACACAAAGCGAGAAGGAAACGTATACGAAGCGAAAAACGTTTCAACTCCCTCTTTCTGGAGCGTATGATACCCGCTTGCTGAAAAGTCATCGAATCATACGTTCTGTATACGTTTCATCAACTTCCGATCCCGTTTCGCATATGCTTCATGTAACGTAATAGTAGGTTATATTGAGCGTATGCGAGTCATACCTATTCTGACTTCAAATAACATCTTTCAGCAATCGATGTCAACGACGATTCATGGCTCAGTGGATAAGACCCTACCATAGTGAAAGTCAACGGTTCGATTCTCCCCACAGTGTTGATTTTTTTGTCTAGATTTATTGAATTTCTCCCGCTTTCTTTGTTTCAATTCCCGTTTCACATACTCTTCGTATCCTTCCCATTCAAGCTTTGTATACTTTCCATTAGCGTTTCTGTTACCCTTCATCATACGCTTCGTTTACTCTTTCTTCTCGCTCCCATTTTTACCAGGGTCCGTATCACCCATCTCTAGTAACCACAACTTTATGCCCTACGACGTGAATTTAACGGATCAAAAGAATGGAGTTATAACAAAGTTACACACGAGTGATTTCACGGGTGATCTCAGAAGTTATGCCCGCAAAGTTCTCTATTTTCCAATACTACCTGACCACGTGGGACCACGTCGAGTACGCGTAAATCACGACTTTGTGTACGGGACGCAAGTGAAGTTTTCTTCTTGTTCGCTTCCCTCGTCAACTTTGACATCCCTTCCATCAACATGAAAGGGTGTAGAAGTTGACTTCAATTGTCTAATCAGAAGCTCTAGACGGACAGTCCCAACCCACAGTGACAGGACCGAAATAATGGCCACTATTTGCATTTTGTCACGTTTGTCGTGAAAAAAATCGAGATCAAATATGAAACCTGAGCTATGGATAGCTGATGAACAGGAAAAATGCTCCATTGTTCGAGATTGAATACTCACACTTTCTCATACAGAGATGTTGAATTGAGGAGATTGAAGATAGAAAGAGTGAGAAGATGAGATAGAGGAACGAAGATCTTGGGGTCTAGCAGGAATGAATACTACGTTCATGATGATTTCAATGGCAAATATCCCAATTTTCGTGGTAATTTTCAGGTCGACCAAAGCATATTGTTCCTCAGGTGAAATTCGAATGACAGAATTGACTATTGAATTAAATGATGACAAAAAAAATTAATTACAAAATAGGATAGGATTAGAAAGAATTCGAAATTTCATAGCAATAGAAGAAGGTAGAATTCAGGAAGTTATTCATTGTATACGGCAGCGACCACACCATCCTGTCGATATGAGCATGACCGAACCCCTCAAATAATCCCTCATAAAATTGATAAAAAAATTTGAGACGAGGTAAACGCGAGTTCACAATCTTAGTTCCTTTCCTTCAATTTTATGCTTTGGGATATATCGTCGAACACTCATACACGTGGACATATACATGTCATGCACACACACGACATGCCAATGCATTGATGAAGTGAATTAGGAAATATTAAAATAAAAATTTGCAAATTTTTGGTGACGGGACGTAACAGGAGTTATATAAAGGAAAATTTTAAAGATTATTTTACCATAGATGAGCAGAACGGCACATCTCATTTATCATTCCTATTTTCAAATGTCCGAGTTAATACATTTTTCCTGAAAAAACACCCTTCTCTTTTGATTTTCTACATTATCAGAAAAATCAGTACGAAATTTCATCGCACGGATATGAAGTTTTCTACGAATGGAGTATCACAAAACTATGAGTCAATATCCATTATTATCGTTATTACAACACTCAAGATGATTTCTGATACATTTTCTATCGCAGCTTGCCACAAGCTCATGAGAAAGTATGAAAACCTATGAAAAATTAGGAGAAACTTTTTAGCCAGGGCTATCCTATCAATTCTATCAGTTCATGTATTCCTGTTCCAGATATCAATTTGTATCCATTCTAAAAAAATCCATATGAACTCGAACTCGAAAATCTCGAATGATGCGAGATCTGAAGTGGGTTTCATTATGACCGTTTTATTCGTAATGTGATTGGTTGATTGATGTGTGGCAATCTAATGGCTACGTTCACGTGTATTGTTGTTTGAGCGGAAGATGGTTTGTTTTTTATGTTTGAATAAAAGGAAAACAAATTTAATAATGAATAAGCATTCACTGTTGAAGATTTCAAATTATGAAATCGCCTGCTATATCGTTGATTATAAAGATTCACAAACAACTTTTATTCAAGATAATTCATCAATACTTTGTTCGTTAATATTTTTGATTGCTATTATTATCCGTTGTCTTTATATCACTTGTCACTTATTAACAAGACTCATAAATTAATTAACCACTGATGATCGAACCTAATGTTTGAGTATAACAATAACAGAGTTTGCAGATTTCAATTGATTATTCATTTATTAATATGAATCTAAAGATTTGATAATCACTCATCACTGGACAGTTATTGACATTTGATGTTTTATCAATAGGAAAGTCATGAAGTAATTAACAAAACATATCGATTGTTGAATCATAATTGATTTTATACGACTGTTGCACAAGTTCTGTCATATCCGAAAATAATAAGAATAATAATTAACAATTCATTAAAACGAAGAATATTTCTTTGATTCTAAGAAATACTTTCATTCAATGGTATCTATAAAATTATTTCATTAAATCATCAAGATAAATCATTCACAAGCATGTCGTGAAACTTGGGTCAGAAAAATTGGATCCTTTGTGTTAATGTCATGGGCATTGGTACTGAAATTATATTATTTTGGATTGGAAAAATATTTCATTCACGGAATGAACATTTCATTGAAAACAATGAAAGATCACTTTGAGTCAAATGAATATTTTTTCCATTCAAAGAAATGGATTCATTCAACAGTGACAATCAAGTGATGTATTCAAATCCGCAATTCTTGAGATTTGTTTTATAAAAGAAATTGTATTATTTATCAATATTTCATAGTCTATTTTAGTGCTCCTGAACTTTTTGATAAACGGAAATTCTGCGCACTTTGAATCATCTTAGACTTGAATGAATGGTTGAGGAGGCTTTGGGTAAGGATCTGTAATTCACCGTCATAATCTGAAAGAACTATTTATTTGGATCAAGTATTACTCCCTGGAAGGACAGCAACATTAATTCTTTATATACAAACCGTACAATCAGGCCAGAGCCTGTGAGAAAGTGGCGACACCTTGTGAAAACTAATCACAGTTTGTGAGAGTGAATGAAATTTTGAATGATTCCAAAAATCGATTTCTTCATTTCAATGAATTATGCAGTTCAATCAATCCATGGATTGTATTGATTCAGTTTAACATTTGTTTTCGAAAAGACATTGTGTTGAGAAAATATTCCTTCGATTTGATGAAATAAAATTTTCCATTCAACGACGTAATCCATTATTCCTATCAAATGATCATCTTTGAATGAACATTGTATATTCGTTCAATAAAAGTTGAACCCGAAAAGATTTAGTTCTTTGATGCAATGACTATTCTTCTCAGTATATTGATTCCCATATCTTTCTGTGGATGATGAAAACTCTTTGAATACATATATCATTTTTCTTAATCCAAAGAAATCATTAGTTATCACTGATGAAGAAACATTTGTTTCCTTTCAAGAAGTAAAATATCATAGCAAAGATTATATGATACAAAATTTTCGAATGATTAAGATGATAATCTTATACTTATATCTAAAAAGCTAAGTAATGGAAATGAAAGAATTATTCATAAATCAAGAATTGAAGTTTTGATGAAATTGGGAATTTCATTCTCAATTAATGGAATGATTGAAACAAGGTCTTAGATATCTCTTCAAAGAAAGATTTCTTTGGTTTGAAGAAAAAGACTCTAATGAAATCGTTTATTAAATTCTATGATATAACTCATAAAAAAGATGAATTCATCATTGCCACGAATATCAGTTATTCAACTCAAAAAACTCGAAATCCGAAGAAGTGTATTTCTTTGGGCTAATGAATTTTTTCTCTCAGTGTATATTTGGATGTACAGTATATTACGGATATTAAAATAAAAATCACATGCTCAAGAATCGAATTCATTTTCTTCATTCGCATATGATAATATCGTTGGTGAATGAACATTACGAACACATCAGCTTCTTCTATCGAGAAAGCAAAAACTGATTCGTATTTGATGAATCTTTATTTTGACATGGTGAATTGAATATTTATTCTACACAAACAACGCTTGCAAAAGTTTCCCTCGCCCTTGTAGAATTTCCTCGTTTTCTTCCATGATTTTCCCTGTTTTTTGTTTTTCTGTTCTCAATACATGGAAAAAATATGGAAATTTCAAAAGTCTGTAGGAATGGATTGTACAAACTTTGCTGGGAGATGGCGTATTACTCTGAAATAAGGTTATCAACAAATAAGAAATCTTATATGACATTTCTGAATTTTTAATGAACCTTCTTATACACTAAAAAAACTGGAAATTTTCCGTGCAACTGGACTGGTAAAAAATTCAGTGCTAGGACTGGAATATGGATATTCAAGAAATTTTTCAGCATGGTCCTGAAAATTTACATAGTATAACTGAAAATTCAGTCTTTGTATTGGAATTTTCAAGTTCAGACTTGTGTACTGAAGTTTCACTATCCTTGCGTGAAAATTTTACTGAGTTTGTACTAGAATTTCACAGTTCTTGTCCACCGATAAAAAGAAGTATTATTCCTCAAATTAGGAATCAAAGAAAATTTCAAATTTGAAAAAAGCGCACTATCAATGACAGGTTTTTCACCCGTTTCATGAAATTTGGAATCGAATGGTTCGTGTGAAAGAAACCCACTTTTCTCTGTCTTTGCTTTCATCCCGACTGCAGATTTAGGCTGGCCTTCCATGGACCGGAATTCGTTCCAGCGGAATGACTGTAAACCAATCGCATTCACGATTTTTCCAGAGCGATATATCAGAAATCTATAAAAAAAATCGTGCATTGGTTCAATTTTCATTCCGCCGAAACGAATTCCGGTCCATGGGAGGCCGCAGCCTCATACTGTTAGGAAAATTTGTGAATTTCATGACCATTTATAAACATTTGTACATCAAATTAATCACTATACATATATGGACCCAATTCCACTATCTACTTGTACATTACTTACATACGCAATCGACCTGCAGAAGTTCAATACTGTAAAAAAATTGTATGTAAAATTACACAATATATCATTGGCTGACATATTACCAATAATAAATTGTTTAATTTTTACATACATTTTTTACAGTCAAGTTCAATTTACAAGTGTATATATAAGAAAACTTCCAAATCTGGTACATGAAATTTAAAACAAATAATTCTAACAGTATAAAAAAATTTCGCTATAGAAAAAAAACTTCATCGTTGGAATGTTGGAATTACACGGGGTTTGGATTGAAATTTTCAGGGTTGTGTAATAATATTTTCCAGTTATTGTGTAATGGAATTTTTCAGTTGGGCTAGAATTTATTCATTGTTGTAATGACATTTTTTACTCGTATTGGACTTGGTCATTTCTGGCAGGGAAAATTTCAAGTCTTTATATTACGAATGTATGATTTCGACCTTGTGGGTTTATTGGTCGGGATTTTGCATAATAATTGTCATTTTAACGAATGAAATTGATAAATAAGGTTTTTCGAAGTCTTATCCTTTTGTATATTCTAGATATAAAGCATATGTAATCTTCCAAGCTAACTATCCAGCATGTCGCGCCATGGCTCAACGATTAGGGTCTTAGATTTCAGCTAGTAAGCAGGTAGGAATGTCGGTTCGAATCCTGTTAGGTAGATATGATTTTCTCTCTATCCGCATGAGAGTGATTAAGTTCTTCAATGATCTTAAAACGCAAGGAACATGCAAAATCACTTTGTGTAATAAATTTTTCTTAATTTTTAGGAATATTTCCAACAGTAATTTTCCAGTACATGTACTGGAAAATTCCAGCACGTGCACAAAAAAACTTCAATGCTGGGGCTCAGGAAATTTTCAGTTTTGATGGTGGAATTTGATGGCAACTTCACTAAATTCTTACAGTACAAATGTGCTGAAATTTTCCAGTACATGTACAGGTTAATAACTTCCAGTACTTTTACTGGAATTTTTCGGTGAACTGTTTTTACAGTGTACAGCAAAGGTCAAAAGGAGAAAATAATTCATAATCAATTCCTGAGAACCCTTTGAGAATTTTTTTTGAATACTAGGGGTTTTAAACTGTCATAAGGGGGACTTTTAGAGAATTCTACGATGAATTCATGTAGAATTCTGTACGAATTCATCTGACCTAGCGTACTGTGTAGGTTACTTCAGAGCAATTGGTCATGTTTTGGTCGAACGAATATCCATTTTGCCATATCCAAACAGAAGTTTATCAAAGCATCTCCTTTCAGTGCAGAAATTGTCCAATAACAGTATATCAGTTGCAACCAGTAAATTCACAATATTTTCTGGAGGAAACATGTTGTTCCAACTGTTTATTTGTATTTCCAATAATATACTTGATAATCCTGATACAACACATGACATGAGGCGCGCGCATTACGTGCTAGTTTAACAAAATTTCACATTGTTAACTGAGAGAGAGAGAGAGAGAGAGAATATACTGCTAAAACCATTCTTCATTCAAAAATCAATCATTTCCAATTTGCAGAATAATTATATTTTTTCATTTAAATTCATCCATTCCATATACTGAAAACAGCACCGAGTTATTCCACACCAAAAGTGTTGATTGTTTCTAATAATTTTTGAAAACCATGTCGATGCGGAACATTCGGCGCGGCCTATAACGTGAGTTTCAAGTCTTATATGTATTCAAACAATTCTGCTGAGAGTATGCGAACAGAAAGTGAGATAATAAAGTCTTCATTGGCCGTTCCAAGTATTCTGCATCGACATGGTTTCCAAAACCTATGAGAAATGATCAACACTTTTGGTGTGGAATGACTAAGTGCTGTTTCTGGTATATGGAATGTATGAATTTGAATGTTGTTCCATCCTATCTTATACTTCCAAGACAAAGATATTTTTGAAAAATAATGAACTGCTTTGAATACAGTGTAGACGTACTGGAGTTACAATATACAGTGAGATCTCTTCATAAGAACGCTTGATTTCTTCTCTCAACTCATGGCAACAACCGTTCGAATAAGAAAGAGGGTGAGTGGTTCCATTGAAAGGTTTTACTGTATTCAAAATCGTTTAAATACCATGCAAATAACCAAATGTACTTGGCCGCTCACATTGATTCCATACCGTTCTTTCAAATGGGATACATTCCATTGTATATTTCTTTGAATTTTTTCCGTGAGTTTTGATTAGATATCCATGTACTTGACGTTATTTTTTTACTTTTTTGGAGTTTTATATATTATACTACAAGCCATGTGAGTGAAAAAAATTATCATTTTCAACCGTAGATCCAGTACTTTTATTTCATGATTACCAATATTGAATTATACACTTATTTTGGAATTTCCAATTCAAATCTCCAAATATAACTCGATAATTATCCCACTTCTCACGGTACGGAAAATATCCTTGTTACTCGACTTCTCATCCAGCCTTGTTTTATTATTCATGAATTGATTCAGGATTGTAATCTGATATCTCACTGTCGTATGGACATGTATATATTACCGGCAGAACCCAAAGTCCAGGCATTTCGCGGAATGCCTAGGTAATTCGTGTAATACCTAACATTCCAGATAATACCCGGGAATGCCTGGAGATTCATAGACACTTCCCAATGTGCCTAGGAATTGAGCGAATTATCTGGGCTTTTCACGAATTGAGCCGTCGGATGCAATAACGACACTTGCGCTCGAAAAGGCGAACAAGTATTGTCCAAGCCGTGACGTCAGGGGTCAAAATAAAAAATTGGAATTTTGGAAATAAAAAAATACTGAGTAATAGGTCTTGAAAAATCAACCCGTGTCTTCGTTTACCATTTTTTTCTACGATTCATAGTTTTCGAGAAAAAAAATGAAAACTACAAATTTTTTTGCCCCAAAAATCGATGTTTTTCAACATTAACATCGTTCGATCTTGTTTATTTTTTGATGAATCGCAATAAAATTTATGGATTTTGATTCATAAGACTTCACTGAAGACGACGATGTCAAAAAAATTTGTAAAAATTAATAACAAATTAATAAATTTTTAATCCAAACTGAAAACCATGTTTTTGATGCTTTGGATTGAAAAAGTGGTGGGGGAAATACGAGATACAAAAAACTTCCAGCGACAAAGTTGTTCGCTAGTGTATGGGCTAACTTTGTGGAAAATTTCAGATCGATTGGATCATTAGTTCACAAAATATCACGGTTTGTTTATTAGCGCGCAACGAAAATTCTTCACGATTTCGCTTTGGTTATCGGCTGAACATCAGCGTCCTTAGAAAAGATTGTATTCGCTCGATTTCCCTTCGTACATTCATGTTTTTGGAGTTGGGGATTCCGAATATCGAACTATTTATGCAAAATTGCATTCCTCTCATCCACATTTTTCATAAACGATCTAATTGTTAACAATGTTTTCATGAACAAAGTATTGGTTTCAGAGAAAAATCGATTAGATGACGTGCGTTTCTCGAATATAAATATGAATAGTATATAACCATACTATTCATATTTATATTTATTAACAGGTTTTCAATTACTTTCAAAACGTAGAATTTGTGAAAATGAAGATTTCTTTTCATTAAATTGCTCAACAAAACATTTTGTTTGTGGTAATCGGCGAGTGTCCAAAAATCTTTGTGAAATCGTTTTCAATCAGCAACATCGACGTATTCGAAACAGAGTTTGGAGCAACATGATTCCACTATTGCAAACGATTTTGCTTCAATTGGATGTCCAGAACATGAAGTATATGCATTTCCCTAAAAGTTGATACAATGTGAAAAATTCCCAATAATGTAAATTTAAAACTGAAAATTTCTGTATGAAAAAGAATAATTCAAGTTCTTTGAAAGTACCTCGTTTCTATGTTTCTTATTGACGTTCCTTTTCCAGTTTTCGGCGAGTATGAACGTGTATAAACAAAAGAAGTAAACAAAGCTCGCACCTCAAACAAATGACAACTTGAGAATAGTTCCAACACAATATTCCCTCCATGTGGCTATCAACTATTTCCAAGTTGTCATTTGTTTGTAATGCGAGCTTTGTTTACTTCTTTTGTTTATACACGTTGTAGTATTGATTCTGTTGTGGAAGGTTGATTTGCAATGATTTGGCAATAGCTGTGGACATATTGTGTAAAAAATCAGTATAAGTTCATAAGTGTCTAATGTTCAGTTTGTCTTTTTCAAAGACATTGGTCATTTTCAATATCATGTCGGATATTCCTGAAGTGAGTTGTGGAAGAAAACGTGTCAGACATGTCGAAAACTGGAAAAGGAACGTCAATAAAAAACATAGAAACGAGGTACTTTCAAAGAACTTGAATTATTCTTTTTCATACAGAAATTTTCAGTTTTAAATTTACATTATTGGGAATTTTTTATATTGTATCAACTTTTAGGGAAATGCATATACTTCATGTTCTGGACATCCAATTGAAGCAAAATCGTTTGCAATAGTGGAATCGTGTTGCTCTAAACTCTGTTTCGAATACGTCGATGTTGCTGATCAAAAACGATTCCACAAAGATTTTTGGACACTCGCCGATTACCACAAACAAAATGTTTTGTTGAGCAATTTAATGAAAAGAAAAGATCCACAAATATGCTCAGGAAATTCAAAACAGAAGACTGGATTTGAATGGATCTATTACTTTCCATTAAAAGATGAAAATATCATTGTTTGTAAGAAGTTCATTCTTAACTTACTGAGGATAAGAGATGGCAGCATCCGTACTTTGAGACAGAAGATTGAGAACGGGAGAAGTTTGGATGATAACCGCGGCAAACATGGCAATCAAACTGGAAAATTATCAGATGATTTGAAGGATTGCATCAAAAAACATGTTGAATCTATACCGCATCACAAATCTCACTACAACCGTGAATCAACAAATTTGATGTACTTTGAAAATTCTGAGTTGAATTTTCGAACACTCTACGAATTATTTCTGGAACATTATAAAGAAAAAACTGGTGAAGATGTAATCCCAATTAGTGAGACGACGTACGCAAAGCATTTTAATCACCATTTGAATTTTTCATTCAAATTGCCCAAAACAGATGTTTGTGATACATGCTATGCAGCGGAAACACAGAATAATTGTGATGAAGAATATCAAATCCATAAAAGAAAAGTTGCAGAGCATAAAACACTGAAAACTGAATTCATATCACAAAAAAGTAATCTTTGCTTAGAATTTGATTTCGCTCAGAATTTACCATTGCCCAAGATACCCGTGTCAGCTCAGTTTTACCGTAGATTACTATGGCTGTTTTTATTCAATATTCATGTATATAATAACAATAATAGTTATATGTTCCCGTTACTGGAAGGGATAACGAAAAAAGGTGCGAATATAGTTTCTAACTTTCTCTATTATGTTTTGAAAAGGGAATTTAATTCAAATACGCATAAAAATATTGTCCTTTTCTCAGATGCTTGTGGTGGTAAAAACCGCAATTATATTGTATTTTGTTTTTTATTGTTATTCGCAATTGAATATAAAGTGCATGTGAAGCATGTTTTTCCTATTCGTGGACACCCATTCTCTCAATGCGATAGGAATTTTGGATTGTACACTCAGAAAATGAAAAGAATTGAAAGAATAGAAATTGAAGATGAGTATGTACAGATCATTGAGAGATCACGTAATCCTCCATTCACTATTGTGAATGAATTGAGCTGTCCTATGTATGATTTTGAAACTCCATTGAAAAATGAGAATATTCCAAAGCAGTCAATAAAAATCAGTACTGCCTGCATCATTGATTATTTTCCATCGGGACAGGTTGATGTTTGGGACAATTATAATGAAAAATCAAAATCTTTCACAATGAAGTTAAAACATCGGTTTCAAGATTTTCATATTTTAAAATCATACATTGGGGTTGCAACTGCAAAAATCAAAGACGTTGCAACTCTATATGAATTTTTAAGTGCCGATGGGAAAAAGTTTTTTGAAGATTTTTTCGAAAAAGTTGGTGTACAAGACACTAATACCAAAGAAGATTGAGAGAATGAGTATTAAAAATCAATCGAAAGAGTATATTTTATTTGTTTCAAGTATGTTTTTTTTTAAGTATATTTTATTTTTGTACAAGTATAGTTGATTTTTGTTGTATATTTTATTTTGTAGGAAATAACTATAAAAATTCATAAAAGAGTGTATAAAAATCTTCATTTTTACAAATTCTACGTTTTGAAAGTAATTGAAAACCTGTTAATAAATATAAATATGAATAGTATGGTTATATACTATTCACATTTATATTCGAGAAACGCACGTCATCTAATCGATTTTTCTCTGAAACCAATACTTTGTTCATGAAAACATTGTTAACAATTAGATCGTTTATGAAAAATGTGGATGAGAGGAATGCAATTTTGCATAAATAGTTCGATATTCGGAATCCCCAACTCCAAAAACATGAATGTACGAAGGGAAATCGAGCGAATACAATCTTTTCTAAGGACGCTGATGTTCAGCCGATAACCAAAGCGAAATCGTGAAGAATTTTCGTTGCGCGCTAATAAACAAACCGTGATATTTTGTGAACTAATGATCCAATCGATCTGAAATTTTCCACAAAGTTAGCCCATACACTAGCGAACAACTTTGTCGCTGGAAGTTTTTTGTATCTCGTATTTCCCCCACCACTTTTTCAATCCAAAGCATCAAAAACATGGTTTTCAGTTTGGATTAAAAATTTATTAATTTGTTATTAATTTTTACAAATTTTTTTGACATCGTCGTCCTCAGTGAAGTCTTATGAATCAAAATCCATAAATTTTATTGCGATTCATCAAAAAATAAACAAGATCGAACGATGTTAATGTTGAAAAACATCGATTTTTGGGGCAAAAAAATTTGTAGTTTTCATTTTTTTTCTCGAAAACTATGAATCGTAGAAAAAAATGGTAAACGAAGACACGGGTTGATTTTTCAAGACCTATTACTCAGTATTTTTTTATTTCCAAAATTCCAATTTTTTATTTTGACCCCTGACGTCACGGCTTGGACAATACTTGTTCGCCTTTTCGAGCGCAAGTGTCGTTATTGCATCCGACGGCTCAATCGCCCAACGTCCCGGGGAGAAAAATTCCATATATGGACCCATATATGGATTCATATATGCATTCTTATATGGACCGATATATGGATTTATATATGCATTCTTATATGAGCATATATGGATTTGGGCCATATGTGTTCATATATGGTCATATATGAAAGTGGGGAATCTATCAGCATTGATCTCACTTCTCTCTCCTTTGGTTTTTCATCACATTCCATGTAAAATTGTGACATTGTTTTGTCCATATATGGATGTATATGATAATGCATGTTCGAATATGATCACATATGGCCATATACAGTCTCATTCATACATGATCATATATGGCCAAAATCCATATATGCTCATATATGACCTCATATATGTTCATATATGTTCATATGTATTTCATATATGTTCATGTATGATTCGTATGTGATTCATATATGATTCATATACGCTCATACGAGGGTGGATTGATAAGTTTCCGGCCTGACCAAGAAAAACAACGTTTTTAAGAATTTTTTTTTTTTTATTTCTCAACATAATCTCCTCCAAGGCTGATACATTTCTCATAGCGGTGTTCTAGTCTAGTAATGCCATCTCTATAGACTGATTCGTCAAGCTCCTCAAAATACCCATTCACAGCTTCGATTACTTCTTCATTGTCCGCAAATCTCTTACCACCAAGCCATTTTTTGAGGTTAGGAAACAGATAATAGTCACTCGGGGCTGAGTCTGGAGAGTAGGGAGGGTGCGGCATTAATTCAAACTTCAGATCGTTGATTTTAGCCATCGCAACGATTGACGTGTGCGCTGGTGCGTTATCGTGATGAAACAAGATTTTTTTCTTCGCCAGATGAGGTCATTTAATTTTCACTTCGTGGCTCGAACGTTGCAATAAGTCTGCGTAGTATTGACCAGTGATAGTTTTACCCTTTTCAAGGTAATCACTGTATTTAATACCTCTTGCATCCCAAAAAACAGTAGCCATAACCTTGTTCGCCGGAAAAATTGTTTTTGCCTTCTTTGGAGTTGGTTCCCCTGGTCCAATCCACTGTTCAGACTGTTCTTCGGTTTCAGGAGTGTAGTGGTGGACCCAAGTTTCGTCAACGGTTACGAATCGACGCAAAAATTCGCTTGGATTACGCTTATACAACGCCAAATTGGCGGTAGAAATGTTCTTTCGAATCAATTTTTGGTCGACTGTTAGCAAACGCGGCACCCATCTTGCACAGAGCTTTTCCATATACAAATGTTGGTGCAAAATATTTTGTACACGTTCATATGACATCTTACAGGTCTCAGCTATCTCACGAACTTTTAATCTGCGATCTTTCAGCACTATTTGATGGATTTTTTCGATCATATCTGGAGTTGGGACCTCAATGGGGCGTCCTGAGCGAGGCTCATCAGAGGTGCTCACACGACCCTTTTTAAACTCGGAAACCCACTGCTTAACGGTTGAATATGATGGGGAGGATGTCCCCAGTGTTGAGTCCATCTCTTCTTCAATTTCCTTCGGCGTTAACCCCTTCAAATAAAAGTATTTGATGACAGCACGATTTTCCAGCTTTTCCATTTTTACGAAAAACACAGAGGCGTCTTGGTCAGCGTGCTCTCAAAACTAAACTAACATGGCGATCGGACTGAAACTATAGCTACAAGCTATCTAAGGATGGTACTATAGAACGCCACCTCAAGGTAGGCCTAGTGGCGCCATCTCTTGGTCAGGCCGGAAACTTATCAATCCACCCTCGTATACGACCATATATGAATTATTCTCTCCCGGGGTTATTTAGGCAAATTGAGAAAATTTATTGAAAGATTCGCTATGTGGTCGTCATAAATATTTCTTAATGTTCAACAATTCCACATTGGTAGTAATTCAGTGTCATGCTAACTCTCCAAATTCAAATTAGTCAAATTTTGCTGTTTCAAATTTCCAAACCTCAAAATCATCCAAGAGTAGAAATTGGAGATATTGGAGATCTCACAATTCCAATTCCAGATGTTGACATAGCAAACAGCGATTTTGAAATCGTATTTGGAATAGCTCTGGGGGAACAAGATGAACTCTATCAAATCGGAACCAGATGTTGGGGATAAGCGATATTCTCACACTATCGATATCTTTATACAGGGTGACGCAAAAGTCTAGAAACACCCCTATGACTTTAAGACGAGGCGTGACGATTCGATCTCATTTTTTTTCAATTGAAGGGGGGATCAAGGGCTATCATAACGGGGGGTTTCGACCCCCTCAGCCCTTTGGGGGCGATGGGGGGAGGGCGGCAAAATTTTGAATGAGATGGGGAGGCTTGTGATACGTTATTTAACCTGAATCCAGCGGTTCTCTGTTTTTTTTGGAATCAGACTATTGCTCACTGGGTTATGGGCATCTTGATATTTGAATGTGGCAAAGTCTGAAAACACCCCCATAACTTTTGAACGGGGCATGATAATGCGATCTCATTTTTCTTTAATCAAAGTTCTTTTCATCCCAATTTTGGCATCACCCAGACCCAACGCCATGGACGTGTCGGAAACCTGATTCCTCGTGTGTGTGTGTGTGTGTGTGTTTGGGGGGGGGGGGGGGGGTGGATCGCTTATATGGGTCTGTGTGCGACTATTCTCATCGATACTCACTCACGTAAGCGTATTTGGAATCTATTACCCACGGGCTGTTCATTTTCAAAGTCGGTGATTTACCCAAGGTATTCGGTATTTGTAGATAATAATCCGTTGATCGGAGATGTCACTTCCAGAGGGAGAACAAATCATTATTTCATTGATGCGTGGCTACGGAGATCGTCAACGATCTTTCAGGGAGGTACAAACCTTATTCAACGATGAATATCGCGTCGGGACATCGGGAGTCACCTTAGGTACAATCTCCAGAACAATCCAACGTTTTTCACAGACTAGGAGTGTTAGGAATCGCCCGAGATTTGGCAGGCCGCGCACAACCACTAAGCATGATATTGCGGTGGAAGTGGAACAATAATTTGTTGGGGAACCGCACATCTTCATCTGTAGAATATTGCGAGCTCATGATATCAGTCGTTGCTCCATTCAGCGCATTCCTAAAACTACGAAGTTCCATCCCTCCAAAATCAAACTTGTGCATGACTGAGGATAATTTTGACTTCCGCTCGCAATTTTGCGAAACCCTTATGGAAATGATCGATAAAAATCCTCACCTGTTAGACAGGTTTTTTTTACAGACGAAGTCACACCCGCGCACACACAAGGAATCAGGTTCCCGACACGTCCAATGTATAACATGGAATGTATGAACATAGTTCATAAAATTCAATATAAACTCCCATAATTTTCTACGAAAATATCGAGACAGTCAAAATATCGCCTATTCTTACCAGATATGGTGTAGTTGATGGATTATATTGCAGGCCACTCGGTTCAAAGCATCATTCTTATACTCATTTTTCAAAAAATTAAGAACTAATGACTTGAGTGGCAGATCCGAATTTGATGGATGTAAAAGTGAGTTCCTTGACGAGCAAGTAGTATCATTGAATGAATCGATCCCCTTGTGATTAATTGCGACACAGCAATCAAATACATCTGGACAAGGATTTTCCTGCTGCAACTGTCAAGTCTTGTAATTCGCGAAGATGTTTGTGTAGAAGGAATAAAGTGTTGTGCAATTCCGTATGCCATAATAGTTCAACGTGTTGCACTAAACATGTATAATAAGAATTTATGTAAGCGGATTTCAATTTTATCGTGACATGACATTGAATCAAGACACGCGGTAGCGTCTCGACGCCAAGTATATGAAAAAACCCTGGAAAAAAGATGTATGAGTATTTTTTTTATTTTAAGTGAAGAAAGCAGAAGTCGTCCGCTACCGTGTATCTTTTACTGCTCAACCGAGATTTAACCTCCTGAAGAAATGTTCAATGCACAATAACTCGACACATATTGTGTGTCAAAAAAAAATAACTACACATTCATTATATAATACGATTACACACTTTCAAAGATTTATTCTGTCTCTTTTTCTTTCTTCGAACGCCCGATAGTAGATCATTTGTTCTGTCTTTCTTTCTTCGAATGTCCAATAGTGGATCATTTGTTCATTAGTATGTAAAATATAATAACGTATAATAAGGTGCTTCCAATATTGTCCAAATGGTTTGTCAGTCTTTTGTCACCTGTACAATGATTGGTAGATGAATTTTTTTCCCTATAGAGTATATACATTGTGAATACGTAAACAAATATAACCTGTCAATGAGGCGATGTGTTGATGGGTTATTAAAATATTAAAAGAATAATCAAAAGATGAATGAATTACAGGTGACTACATTATTACAGATTACTACAGGTTATTCAGAACAATGAAACATAAATAAACAACTTGAAATTATATATACTCTCATATATTACTTCGAAAAATTCATGAATTAATGAATGAATAAATGATGAAGAGGTTATTTGTAAAAAAAAACAGAAAAAGTTTGAGAAAGGTATAAATAAATCTATTTGCTACATTCAGAAAATTGGAATATACACAGGTAAGCTCTGTATGATGAATTATTAATAAAATGCAAGATTCCTTCACAGGCAAAAGCATAGCGGATATATCATAATCCGTGACGGATAGTTTGCTACTGGTGGTTCTAACCGGAACCAGATACGAATCATAGAAAATCATACAAGGTTTAGTCATGGAAAATAATTCAAATTTATGAATTCTGAGGCGAGAGCATATCGGATACATCATAATTCCTTCATGGACAGTCCGCTACTGTCCTATCCTCCTACTGGAGTCGTTGGCAGATGATCGAATGGATCATACGGAGTATGCTCAAGGGGAATGATTCAAATTGATTCGCAATCATTCTATAGGCCAGAACATAACGGATATATCATTACTCCTGACGGACAGCCAGCTACTGTCAATTTCTCCAATTAGGATCGTAGGCAATTGATGGAAAAGATCATACCGAGCTTGCTTGAGAAGTATTCAAGTTTATTCGCTATTTCTTTACAGGTAAAATTATAGTGGATATACCATACCCTTGATGGACAGTCCACTGATCTATACTATTTCCCAATAGAATCATGAGCAAATAATGAAACAGATGATATTGAGCCTGCTCCGAGAGAAGTGAATGAATGAAACATTGTCCTCCCTGCATACCCTGATCGACAATGACTATACTTAAGCTCAACTGAATAACTAAGCTCTAAAATAACTGTTCCAAATCTTTTCCATCTCTTCAGAGAGAAAACCGTAAAGAGATGTCTGGTAAGAAAAGGTACGTTTAATATAATGTTATTGTTTTTGTAGTTTTGATGAAGAGTATTATCTAATGGAACAGTCCATTGAATCTAACCAAATTTGATTAAGAATCAGACATCGATCAACTACATTGACTACAACAACAACAACATGAACTACATTCTACTGCATTGACTTCAACTAGAACATTGTACAAGATTCAGTAGGTTTCTTTGACAAAGGCTGTTATCGGATTCTTGAATATAAATGAAATTGATAGTATTGGTAGCTAACATACAGATCTATGTTATATTTGCTTTATTTTGTTTCATCTTCATCCACCTGTGATGGTATTCGATGAATCTAATAATAGTATCGGATAGATCTGTGATATATTCACTGCACTCTTGCCTTCGCTTCACTCGACTAAGAGGCCACTGAATGGAATTGATAGTGACAGCTATCGTCTAGCTAAATAGCTAGCGTACAAATTTATGATTCGTCTGCTTCATTTCTGCTTTGTCTCCATCCACTTGTGATTCTACTCCGAGAAACTGATGAGTCCAGTATGTCGTCAAGATCTGTGACATATCTGCTGTGATTTTGCCTTTAGACAAATCGTTTTGTTGGATTTATAGTTTTGATTCAAAATATTTGATATACTTCAATGTAACTAAAGTGCCTGGAGACCAACTTCAACCTTCAACGTTTTTCAAACTTCTTATATCTCATTGAGGTTGTGTCATGAACTTCTCATTCTAAAAATTTTTTATACTGCATTGGGGTTTTTGAATGATTCCACGTTCTGATCATATTTCATATTTGATGAATTCCACTTTCTGATTATAAGCGATGATTCAGTTGTTGATTCGTTACATAATCTTTAATCATCCGTTTCATGCCATTCATTTTCAATTGAATCCACTTTATAATCTGTAGTTTATCCATTCAATACAAAATTGCCTATGAAATTGCCTAAATGAAATGGATAGTGGTGGTGGACAACGTACAGATCGAATGGTATATTTTCGTCGTTTTTGTCTTTCTTCATTGGCCTGATACTTTCTTGACCAAGAGTTGTTATCGGATTGCTTGAGTAGTATCACAGGTGTATAAGGAAACACGAAAAAGAAGCAAATATACCATAGACCTGTACGTCGTCTACCACCACTATCAATTTCATATAGGCGGTCTTGTGGAAATTTTGTATTGAATGTATGAATTACAGATTACAGAGTGGATTCAATTGATAATGAATGGCATGAGATGGATGATTAAAGATTATGTAATGAATCAATAACTGAATCATAACTTATAATCATAAAGGGGAATTCATCAAAAAACCCCAATGAAATATAAAAAGTTTTTAGAGAGTGAAGTTCATGACAAAACCTCAAAGAGATGTGAATAGTTTGACCAACGGTAGAAGTTGAAGTTGGTTTCCAGTTACTTTAGTCACACTGAAGTATATCAAAGCGATTTTCTCAAAGGCGAAAATACAGTAGATATGCCACAGATTCTTACAACATGCTGGGCTCATCATTTCCTTGGAGTAGAATCATAGGTGGCTGGAGACGAAGCAGAAATGAAGCAGACGTATCACAAATTTGTATGCTAGCTATTGTCACTGTCAATCTCCTTTGGTGACCTCATAGTCGAACGAAGAAAAGGCAAAAGTGCAGTGGATATATCACAGATCAATCCGATGATGGTATCAGATTCTTTGCGTAGTGTTTCAGGGGGATGAGAAAGAAACAAAATGAAGCGAATATACCATAGATCTGTGAGTTTGCTATCACCACTATCAATTGGCATTACAGATTACAGAGTGGATTCAATTGATAATGAATCCCTAGATTCTTCGAGTAGAATTACAGGTGGATGAAGGAAAAACAGGCAAGATGCAGATATATCATATATCTGTATAAAAGCAGTGCCAACCATAAAAATCCAAATTGCATGACACTTTTATAAAGTTATAGCCGTTGTTTTTCATCCGAGAAAAAGTATTTCCGAAGGTAACTTTAAGTGCATGTTACGAAGTAAAGGTACAAAGTGGATATTTATTCATGATCTGCGAGTTGAAGGACGAAATTGGCCACGTAATGCTAAAGACTCATACATATATTTCTTCAAAAAGCAATAATTTCACTTGCTCATCAAATAACAATTCAATTACTATAATCTTCTATAGGTGATTTTGGAGAACATCTTATAGGTTTATGATACCACAACCGACTAAATATTCTTGAAGAATTTTTCAAAATGATTTTGATGGATATTTCACAAAATTCTAAAAAATTTCTTGTACAGTACTGAAAAATGCTCTTGACCAGATATTTTGAAGATATCTCTTTTTGTTGCATGATAAATGAATATTTGACATCTCTTTAAGATACTCTTTCAAATAATCCTGAAGAGTCATTGAAACATTTTTGCTGGGAAACTATTTTCAACTTCATGCCAAATGGTACGAATTCTCGTTTTATCAAAAAAATTTCTGTTGGATACTTTAAACATATTGTGTGCAAGTTTTCTCTGTTCGTAAAATCTGTTTTGTTTCGTTTTCCTAACAATCATATTCCAAAAACAATGGGAATTCTTGCACAATACATGTTTAAAACAAAATCGTGGGCTGCTTTGAGCGCCAACTTATCGGTCAATTAATATTTACTTTTCGGAATCCTGCACATATGTATTGATTTATGGGAATTCACTTTTCTTTCCTTCTGTTCTTCATTCTTTATGTCGATTATCTATTGCTGTCCAATGATGAGATGACTGATGGAAACCCAAGTGAGTTTTCCATATCACAAATGATCTGAGGACATTTTCTTCATCGCTACGGTCGCTATTAAATTACAGATGAGCATTCGAATTTCATTCATGTTCAGTTAAGGGCACATCCAGGAAAAGAAGTGAAATCCCAATAAAAAAAATTCGAAAAAGTAAAAAAATCACGCCAAGTACATGAAAATCCGGTCAATTCTAAAAAAAATCTAAAAATACATTCAAACGAAAATTCTCCTACAATAAGAATTTCGATAAGATACAACAGGATATGCTTCACTTGGGGAAGAAAGATGTGAAATCAATATGAGCTGCCAAGTACATTCGGTTATTCCAATGGTATGTAAACGATTTCTTGTATATTGTAACTTCAGTTTGTTTAAATTGTATTCAAAGCGATTTATGATTGTATTGAATTAACAATATATAGTGAGGTGAAACAAAAATTAGGTTCAGGCATTTGACATACTAGAAACAACTCTGACCTATTTGAAACTCAACGTGTTGATCGTTTCTAATATGTTTTGAAATTTTTCACATACCAGAAACAGCGCTAAGTTATTCCAAACCAAACGCGTTAGTCGTTCCAAATAGATTTTGAAATCCACGTCAATGCGGAACACTTGGTGCGGCCGATGACGTGAGTTTTGAGCCTCAAGTGTATTCAAACAATTCTGTTGAAAGTATGTGATCAAAACGTTGGATAATAAAACCTTCATCGGCCGCGCCAAGTGTTCCGCATTGACATGGATTCCAAAATCTATTTGGAACGACTAACGCGTTTTGTTAGGAATGACTTAGCGCTGTTTCTGGTATGTGAAAAATTTCAAAACATATTAGAAACGATCAACACGTTGAATTTCAAATAGGTCAGAGTTGTTTCTAGTATGTCAAATGGTTGAACCTAATTTTTGTTCCACCTCACTATATATTGTTAATTCGATACAATCATGAATCGCTTTGAATACAATTTAAACAAACTGAAGTTACAATATACAAGGAATCGTTTACATACCATTTGAATAACCGAATGTACTTGGCAGCTCATATTGATTTCACATCTTTTTTTTTTTTCAAGTGAAGCATATCCTGTTATATCTTATCGAAATTCTTATTGTAGGAGAATTTTCGTTTGAATGTATTTTTAGATTTTTTTTAGGATTGACCGCATTTTCATGTACTTGGCGTGATTTTTTTACTTTTTTGAAGTTTTTTTATTGGTTAGTATGACTGTAGAATTGTTGAACTTGAGAAAACATTTATGACGACCACATAGTGAATCTTTCAATCAATCTTCTCGATTCGCCTAAATTACATTTTCGGGTACCTGAAATCCTAAAATCTCAGGTATTTCGCCAATTACCTAGGCATTTTGTGAAACGCCTGGACTTCGGGTTTTTCGGTAAGATATACACACAAAAATACATACGTAAACACCCAAACAAGTACACTGCATCAATTGCCGTGAAAGATGTGTAACAATAAGACATGGCGTGTTTGATGATTCAAACCAAATACATGACTGTTTTAACTGGTAACATCAGTATTTCATTTCGCGGTACTGACGTTTGAATATTTGTTTGTTTTCGAATGAGATGTCAAAGATGTAATTTATCACATTCAACTTGAAAAGATGTATCATATTGATGATTTCTAATCATACTGGAGAAGCGAGATATAGCGGAGACGATATTTATGATTAGGAATGGTTCGATGGAGAGGAATGGAGGTAAGATGGTAGAGTGGAGCAGAGAAAAGTTGAGGAAAACCCGAGATCTTCACGATTGAGTGAAGAGACGGCGTGTGCATGGAAAGAAAGAAGCACAAGTATAATCTACACTAAATATATTTGAGCACTCGCGTAAGCGAAGAAAATACAATTCCGATACAGTTCCGTAAGTACTCCGAACTTCTTGAATTTCAGAAATATCTCAAAATTCATGATTCTCCAAGATTTCACGCCTGTGGTTCACAATTATTCTGATGATTGTCAGATATTCAGGCTTATATCCTGCAAATATACCTCAATACATTCCGAACTGCTGAATTGAGTTATAATATGATGAGAAAAATGCTTTAGAACCACGGAAATCGACTCAACCCTCATTGTTTTAGTCTGAGCTAAAATCAACATACATACACCGGATGCTCGTCTGTGTGGTATTGAGAATCAAGCAATCAGAGAAAAACCATTACACATAACATGAGGGGAAACAACAAAATAAATTCAAAACAAGAATTGAGTTTGGAATTCGAGAATACAATTCAAACCAAGTAATGAAATTTACCCGGCTTCAGAAAAGTGCCAAAAGGGTTATACAAGACCAAGTTCAAAATAGTTGTGAGCTCACCACACATTCAACATTCTCACCACACATCCAATATAACGATAGAATGTCGACGTATATGGAAATCAATGGATTCAATTGATCCGACTAGAAGAGTCATAAAACCATGAATATTAATATGATATTTTATTCATGACTTATCGGTTGGTCCCGTGGTTCGCATCGATGCAGGAAATAATGGGAAAGGAATGGCCATAAGTAGTTGATTGGAATTCCTCGCAGGTCTCAAGGTCCCAGTTGGAGATGATGTCCAGTCCGGGTTACTCCTTCCAGACTTCTTTACATTAAATTAATGTTAACCACCACGTGTTACTCGGTGCCGCTTATCACCACTGCGGAGACACAGATACAAATTCACTCGACTGACTGACTCACTGACTAATGGCGGAGTGGTCGAGTTATCGACACGTATGGGTTGTCGATCCTTTGAAATCATCGCCATGAGAGATCCAATGACCCAGGACAGAAGGGAAGGGATGGACGGGGAGGATACATGAGACACTTCATTACATTAGTTACGTGTGTACAAAATTAGATTCGCGCACACGGCATAAGATTCATATGACCGGGCAATTCAATTTCTTTAGAATAGCCGAAACATACCCCCCACCAAAATGAACATTTTAGTTCCTCCTGTGTCTGCTTGGATGAACTGAATACTTGAACTTTACGAGTATTAAACCTGATCTTAAACTATCTATGGCGCTTCACCGTGGAATGGGAATGGGGCAAGTTTGTTGATGGGTCGAGTGAATTCGCCGCGGGATGTACGGATCCTGGCGACACGGTGGACTCCATCACTCCCAGAAATCACCTCGGTTACGCGTGCCACACTCCAGGAAGCAGGAGGAGACTCTTTGTCTGTTAAGAGAACCAAATCTCCCGAGGCCAGTGGTCGCTCGGGACGGTCCCACTTGGGCCGGTGAATCAGTGTATGGAGGTACTCCTGAGACCATCTTTTCCATACGTCTTGAAGTCCTCTCGTCAATAATTGCCATCGCGAACAGAGGTTGATTGTTTGATCCAGGTGATCTACTTCCGGGCGGCTCAATATCATAGGGGATCCAATTAGGAAGTGCCCGGGAGTTAAGTAATCCCATCCGTCCGTAGGATTATTGGACAAAAGGCAGAGGAGGCGTGAATTGAGGATTCCCTCAATCCGAGCCAACATAGTAGACCACTCCTCGAATGTCATTGGTCGCTCGGCTAAAACTCGTCGAAGATGATGCTTCATGGAGCGAATGGCAGCCTCCCACATTCCCCCAAAGTTCGGTGAGGAAGGTGGATTGAACTCCCACTGTATGTTTCTTTGTTCGCAATATTCGTACAATTGAGGATTTTCATTCAATAAGGCCGTGGCGATTTCCTTCAGCTCGCGGGAAGCACCGACGAAGTTGGTCCCCAAGTCGCTCAATAGTTTGGAAGGAATCCCACGACGAGAAACGAAGCGGTCGAGGGAAGCCAGGAACACCACGGTGGAGGCTTCACTAACAATATCTGAATGCACAGCGCGAGTACTCATACATATATACAAAATAATCCAACATTTGGAGGATCGTGCGTTACGCCGTTTGCTTTCCTTCAACCAGAAGGGTCCCGTCAAATCCACCCCCGTGTGCAAAAACGCCCGAACTTTTTGAAATTGAACGGATGGAACACTAGCCATCAACGGTTCCAGAGGTTTGACTTTGTAACGATAGCAGCGGACACATTTGGAGGTAATGCTACGTAATAGATATCGTATCCCAGGAATCCAATACTCCCTCTGGATGACAGATTGCATAATCTGAGGCCCTCCGTGCAAAGTGAATTCATGGCTCCGCCAGCATATTAATTCAGCTGTCCTACTTCTCCTCGAGAGCAGTATAGGATGCCTGCTAGAAGCTGGGATAGGAGCCGATTCGAGACGACCCCCCACCCTCAAAATACCCAACTCATCCATGAAGGGTGTCAGATGTCGAAGAATGCCTTTAATCGGTTGGTTTTTGCTAACCTGTGCGATGAGATCACGATAATACTGGGTTTGGCTATGACGGATAATACGATTGCGTGCTTGGGTCATCTCTTCAAATTTGAGAACTCCAATAACTCTGTCATTGCGATGCACGCGAGTATTTGAGATAAACCTAAGTACGCAACATAACACACGTTGGATTTTAGAAAAATTAGAATATTTTTCCAAGAACATATTTATTAAGGGACTATTGATTTCGATTACGGTTTGGCATAGAGCTGAAGTGGCGTTTTGAGTCTTGGATTCAGGAATTTCGATGGACGGATGTCTTACATAAGTGGGCCATTCAGGAATGGGACGATACAAGAACTGAGGACCTCTCCACCAAAGTTCGTTTTCTAGAAAAGACATCGGATAGCTCCCCCGAGAGGCGATATCAGCAATGTTATTCTCTCCAGGGACGTGTCTCCAGTAAGACAGAGGAAGTATCTCAATGATTTGTCCCACTCGATTTGCTACATATGTTTCCAGAGTATATGGAGGAGTATGCAGCCAAGATAGCACAGTAGTGCTGTCGGTGAAACAGAACACCTCGTAGGGAGGGAGATGGGAAAAAAAATCCTGGAGAGATGCAAACAATTTTGCTAATAAGGCCGCTCCATTCAATTCGAGACGAGGACTCGTTTCCGTTTTCAACGGAGCGACGCGACTTTCAGCTCGAATCAGAGAAACGTGGACCTTGTTGTCCCGTGAAACTGCCCGAAGATATACACATGCAGCGTAGCCCCTCTCACTCGCATCACAAAATCCTATCACCGTAATTACATCACAGGGGTGAGTTTGGATATGACGTGGGATCTTGAGGTTTTTTAACTCGATGATTTGGGAACAGAATTGACTCCAAGATTGTTTGAGTTCCACAGGAATTTCCGAATCCCAATCCACGCCAGCTATCCATAATCGCTGGAGGAAACATTTCATCCAAAATGTGACGGGAGTGAGGTAGCCATTAATGTCGTAAATGCGAGAAATTTGGGACAGAATGCCGCGTTTTGTGAAGCTTATGGGACTAACATTGACCTTATATTGAAACGTATCACTTACTGGATCCCAATGGAAACCAAGAAGTTCAACATACGATTCGTCTCCAAATGAAATAGGGGTTTCTTGGTGTTCCAAAGGAATTTGATCAAGGACAGACGAACTGTTACTTGCGAATTTACGCATAAGAAATCCTCCACGAGCAAATAATTGGGTCAGTTCGTGATACAGTTCAACTGCTTCCTGCACTGACGAAACAGAGCAAAGCATATCATCTATATACATATGTGAATTTAAAATCTTACTAGCTAATGGATATTCACAACCTTCATCACTCACTAGCTGTTTTACAACCCGTTGTGCCAAATAAGGCCCACAAGTGACCCCAAAGGGAAGAGTAGTGATTTCCCACTCTTGAATGGGTTTGTCGTAATCCTTACGCCATAAAAGGTGAGTATATTTGACACCAGAGGGGTGCAATTGAATACATCTGTACATTTGTTTGATGTCGGCTATTAATGCAATGGGTTTCAATCGAAACGTCAAGAGTAACTGAGATATATCAGTTTGTAACTTGGGCCCGGGAAGTAAACGGTCGTTGAGAGAATAAGAAGTAGTACTTCGTTCGCTCGCGTTGAATACCACTCTCACCTGAGTAGTGGTACTTTCTTTGATCACGGCATGATGGGTCAAGAGGTATTCTCCTGGAAGGGTTGCTAGTTGCATGTGTTTTTGGTCGACATAATCTTGCAAATTAGCGTTATACTGCTCTTTGAAATCGGGCTTCTTACTCAAACGTGATTCTAATGAGGCTAATCGTTTGAAAGCAATCGTACGCGTGGATCCTAACTTATCAGGGCCTTGGTTGGGCCTGAGAGGGAGAGCTACTTGATATCGACCTTGGTCATCTCTGACAGTATTAGTTACAAAATGTTGTTCACAAGCAACATCATCGGGGTTCTCTCTAGGACTACATATGACCTCTTCAGTTTCCCAGAATTGACGGAGCATTCCATCAATCGAGGGGGTGCGGGTGAACATAGATACTAAAGTGGTCGGGGGCTGTGAACAAGGAAGTTTCCCGAAGATAACGAAACCGAACACCGTGTTAAGGGCAGAAGGTTCACCTTTAATATGGATACAATGTTCGGCGAGAATGTCAGAGTAATGTTGAACCCCCAACAATACATCAATAGGTCCCGGTTTGTCGAAGGTTGGGTCAGCCAAGGATAAATGCTGAAACTTTTGTCGGATGACGGGATCAAGAGGTCTTTTAGGTAGTTGAGACGAAATGGAAGGCAACACGATGGCCTCAACTTCCAGAGTAGGGTTCAACGTATGAGTTGGAGCTATGTGACATGAAATTGATCCTCTCTGATTGGAGAATTTTGAGTCTCCAACTCCCACAATGTCCACGGAGCATCGCTTCCGAGGTAATCTCAACATTTGGGTGAGCGATTCCGTGATAAACGAAGATTCGCTCGCAGCGTCGATAATTAATCTACAAGGACTCCATTCACCGGTAGAGGATTGAATGCGAGCTTGAGCAGTTCCTAATAATCCTGTTGTAACGTTGCCAAGATTGGGCTGTGTTTGGACGCGACAACTCAATGCATTGGTCGATTCACTCAGAACAGGGTCCTCTGAATTAGCGGAAACAGGAAAATCATTGGTTGATATCATGCTGGACGAGGATTCATTCTCACGATGGAGCATGGTATGATGATTAGGGTTATGGCACCGTTTACATCGGAAACGACTCTGACAATGGGATCTAGAATGAGTTCCGAAACATGAAAAACATAATCTGAGCGACTGTACCTTTTCAAACCGTTGCGTAGGAGAAAGCGATCCAAAATTAGGGCATTGCATGAGTTTATGGTCGCGCTGACACATCGGACACTTAGTTGTTAATTGAATTGGGGTGCTAGTTGAAGCACAAACATTGGATTGCGGAGATTGCACATTGGAAATGAAAGATTTTGTGCTGGGTTTACTAAGCATGGGCGATCGAGAACCTCTAGGTGCAGAAGAATGACCCAATGATGAAGAGGGAACACTTGGTTTAACACTAGGGGTCTGTAGAATTGAGGCAACTTCAAATTGATCATTAACAAACGATACCAACGTCTGGAATTTTGGGGATGCTTCTTGTGCATATTTTTCTTCGAACAACCGTTTGGTATTCGCATCCAACACCCGCATGGTCAAGTTGAATACAAAAAAGTACATAAGGTCTGGAATACCTACGGTTTTGAAGGCATCATATTGAGCACAAAACCCATCCAAAAATTGCCGCAAGTTGTGAGGCGATGCAGTAGGGAGCGGTTTGAATTGCATGAGCTGATTGAAATGGTGGGTGCCGACCAGTCGTTGGTCAGTGTATCTTTCCACCAACTTCTTATACGCGTTTCCATATTTTTTATCCCGCAACTCTAAACCGTCCAAAACACTTAAAGCCGGGTAATCTAAATATGATTTCAAAAACGAAAACTTTTGCACACGAGGAAGATCAGTATTGTGCACGAGTGTATCATAAAGGGATATACACGCGGGAAACTTTTCCAAATCGCCTTTAAACCTTGGAATGTGAATCGGCGGTAATTTCGGCCGCAACGTTCGAACCTCTTGCGGAGGATTATGAATGGCATGTGCCTGAACATTAATGGCTCGCTGTAAAGCGTTATATCGAGCTAATATTGCATAATACATTTCATCAAAGGATGTGGAAACACTTTCGATGTGGACACTTTCATCCTTAAGATTGAATTTTAATAAAACCAGGCGATCCTGAATGTCCTCAAATTCATCTCTATGGGACTCGAGTTCATCACCCCGAGCCAAGAAAATATCTCCCTTTTCCGGTAGTCCGTTTAGTAACTCATACGTAACTTGTAGCCACCTATAAAGTCTTTCGCGTTTCCTAATGCAGGCATTGTATTCCTGAGCCTGGTCCATGATATTGAATTATCTAGAAAGGTTTATAATATCGATACTAGGTTGACTTGAAACAACAATTTGAGATCAAACAGCGAATTGGAAGTGGAATGAATCTAATTATTCAATTAAGAAAGATTGGAATGAGCAATTTCAAATGAAATAAAATGATATTAAACTGATCCAATCTTCACGTTTGTGAACGAATATTAAATTTGTTTCAGTTTCACGGTGGTGATAACGTTGAGAATTTTATTCGGACAAAATAAACCTATAGAAAATTAATCATATTCAACACTTTCATGGATTGACATCTATTTATAGTCATGCGAAATATCGGAATGAAATGATACATAATACGAAAATAATGACATCAGACCGAGTATCAATCGTTGAGAATTTGAAAATATATTATGTTCACGGTCGATAGTTCACCTTGGAGAAATAATATACTGAAAGACTCCAATGTCATGTGGAAAGATCATTTCAATTACGAATAAATTACCTCATTTGAAAATTCAATTATAATCATACATAACTCCCATGTAAAATTGAATATTCAACGGAAAATAGAAACAAATGACACAAAATGATTAAATCAAAGCATTGAAATACATTTTCATAATTTCACATCAATAGAATCGTAGTGAGAAAGAATAGAAATAAGTCATACACGTGATAATCATGCGTTCGGCACACTCACACCACTAAACGAGCATTGAAATCTCTCGCGTGTGCCGTTCACGGTCATAGTATATACATATATCGCTATACACGAAGGAGTTGAGACTTTTCATTATTATGAGTAAATGTATAGAAAGCAAACTCAACTCTTGTTACAAAAGAAATGTAACAGGCTTTTATCGATTACTCGACTTTAGGAAATGTACATAAATACCAAACAAACGAGCCATCCGGCTCGAAGGACCATGTTTTAGTCTGAGCTAAAATCAACACACATACACCGGATGCTCGTCTGTGTGGTATTGAGAATCAAGCAATCAGAGAAAAACCATTACACATAACATGAGGGGAAACAACAAAATAAATTCAAAACAAGAATTGAGTTTGGATTTCGAGAATATAATTCAAACCAAGTGATGAAATTTACCTGGCTTCAGAAAAGTGCCAAAAGGGTTATACAAGACCAAGTTCAAAATAGTTGTGAGCTCACCACACATTCAACATTCTCACCTATACCACGCGGATAATCCTTACATCCAATATAACGATAGAATGTCGACTTATATGAAAATCAATGGATTCAATTGATCCGACTAGAAGAGTCATAAAACCATGAATATTAATATGATATTTTATTCATGACTTATCGGTTGGTCCCGTGGTTTGCATCGATGCAGGAAATAATGGGAAAGGAATGGCCATAAGTAGTTGATTGGAATTCCTCGCAGGTCTCAAGGTCCCAGTTGGAGATGATGTCCAGTCCGGGTTACTCCTTCCAGACTTCTTTACATTGAATCAATGTTAACCACCACGTGTTACTCGGTGCCGCTTATCACCACTGCGGAGACACAGATACAAATTCACTCGACTGACTGACTCACTGACTAATGGCAGAGTGGTCGAGTCATCGACACGTATGGGTTGTCGATCCTTTGAAATCATCGCCATGAGAGATCCAATGATCCAGGACAGAAGGGAAGGGATGGACGGGGAGGATACACGAGACACTTCATTACCTTAGTTGCGTGTGTGCAAAATTAGATTCGCGCACACGGCATGAGATTCATATGACCGGGCAATTCAATTTCTTTGGGATAGCCGAAACACTCATCAATTATTGAACCCGCATCAATAATTCGATCATTATATTTTGGAAATGAATCAATCAATCCTTAACATAAACTCCAATGATATTTGGATTGAAAAGGAACCACATCATAATGATCAAAATATTCAATTGGTGTAGGATGTCCCGTAAAGCATGCAACTTTTGGAATGCTCACCATTTCTGTTCCAATGAAGTAGCAGCACTGAACGTCACCCGATTCCCATCTGTTGTCGTTGCAGTTAGTGAAGACGGAATGCTGGATGGCGCCTTATTCTTCTTTGTTTTCTGTAGGGGTATGAATTGTTGTCTCAGGAAAGAATAGAGTGTTGTCACAGTGGAAACATTTCAGAAACTCCATCTGAAAGTGTCTACTATTCAGTCATACCTATGGATCATGTGGCAAGAATGAAATAATGGGTAAAATTGGAATTTCCACTCAGAGAATTGAATAATTCGGATATAAATAGGAAGAAAAACAAATAGTAATCGCAGAGGATGAGAACAGAAAACTGACCTCCAATAAATTATACTTGAGTGTATTATTACATGCGAATGATATAACATATCAATCGCAAGAAGACGTTTTTGAAATTAAAGTATGAATCATTCCGATGAGGCAATGCGATAAGTGCATAGATTCATACTCTTATTCCAAGGAGTTCCACGGAATCAACCGGTGAAACTTCCTGCGACTGATACGTAATCGGTGCTCATGTACAAATTCCTAGATTTTTTTCTCCGTGTACTCAAGTGAAATTTATTGGAGGCCAGTGTTCTGTTCTTATCCTCTGCGATTGCTATTTTTTTTTCTCATTCATATCCAAATTAATCATTGCTCTGAGTGAAAATTCTAAATATTTGGATTGTTTGTCCATTGAAGGTTAGTTATCTGTTTTTATCCTCTGCAATTACTATTTGTTCCTCTTCTTATTCACTACTGTGGGCGAAGAATAATAAGACTTTTTAATTTACATTTCGCGCGAAAACCCAATCGTCAAAATATTTCTTTTTCTAGGTTGGTATGACTGTCAGTGACATCTGTGTTAAATGTCACATCAAAATAATCATCAGTGTTTAGTATACGCTTGTTTTTCTGGAGTACAAAAAGGGCATTCGGCGATTTTTACAATGAGTGATATTATTCAACAATTTTCTGGTGCCGGAACGTTGAGAATGTTGCGAAAGGCCTTCTGTGATAATTGTTTGTCACGAGCAAATGTTTTTGATTGGTACAAATCATTCGAAGAGGGTTGAGAACGCGTTGACGACGAACCTCGTCCAGGACGGCTATCAATATCAACTGATGATCAACACGTCAATAAAATCAAGGAATTGGTGCTTGGGAATCAGCGATTAACAGTCAGAGACCTCACTGGTATCGTTTGAATATCGGAAGGATCAGTTAAAACCATTTTGAGAGACCATTTGGGCCTAAGAAAAGTGAAAGCACGATCGGTTCCAAAATCACTCATTGATTCTTCGTGAGATTTTCGCCAAATTTTTAACCAATATCGTGCCGCAACCACCGTATCCGCCTGATTTAGCTTCGTGTGACTTCTGGCTATTCAGCAAACTCAAACGACCGCTCCGGGGAAACCGTTTTGAGTCAATTGAAAACATTGAACGTGAATCGCTACACGCATTGAAGGCTATTCCGGAAATTAACTTCAACAACTGTTTCGAGGGATGGAAAAAACGTTGGCACTAGTGATGGGCGATATTTAACGATATTTGTGGATATCGATATTTTTAAGACGATATATCGATATTTTTCATCGATATTTTTCTGTCCGATATATATCGTTATCGATATATTTTACCTTAAAAATATCGAGATTCGATATATACTTTTTGGTGATGGATTCATGAAAATTTTTAATTTTTCATTAGCTTGGAAAATTTTCTCTTGTCAAATTCTCTCATGCACTTTTTCTCATAGATCAATTCGTCAGAATATTTAATTAAATAGAATGGCCAATGAAAAGAATTCAACAATTTTAGAATTGGTCATATCGACCCTTGTTTACTCAAAACACCTATCGGAAGCATGGATATACAAGTCTGGACACTTCGATGGTAAGGGGTCTCTATTGAAGGCTATGTTATCTGTTGCAATCTCCACAATCTTTCTTGGTATTTAAATCTGGGTTCAACGTCACGCAAAATTTTACTCATGAGTCGCGACGCTATGCCTCGATCGTAGCGCCACTCATACATTCAATACATTAAGTTATGAATTGTGTATTCACTTTTTCAATTTCGACGGTGATATTTGGATTTTCGTCATTCATGAAAATCTCAAGTTCAATATTCGCGTTCTTTTTCTTCTTATCGAATTTGGACATTTTGTACGAATGTCGGAAGCATCTATTATCTATCCACATTCCCATGCTGGTGTGAGAGCACTGAGAAAATAATTCAATTATATTTACTAAATGTTTTTTTGGATAGCGCGAATTGATTGTTTTTCCAATATAACCAAACTTGATTTTGATCATCCCACATTTATTTCCTGTGAATGGATGAGAATTGCGTTTATCTTAATTGAATATCCACTGTTAATAAAAACAACTTCAGTTCAATGAAACATTATTCATACCAAACAAATATTCAATTCGTTGTATTTCATAAAATATTCTTAAAATACAATCAAACTGCTCTTTCCGTATTTGAATAACAATTCAAAAATGGTATTTATGCATAACAAATTCTTCAAACAATATTTATGTATGTATGTATGTATGTTATTATCAATATTATCGATATGATATCGGAAGAATATCGGTACTTCGGTTCCGATATTTATCGCATATCGATATTCCAGTTACGATATATATCGATACCCCAATATCGATATTTTTGTAAATATCGCCCACCACTAGTTAGCACAAGTGTCTTGGGGCACGGGGGGATCACTTTGAGGGGGACGAAATAGATTTGAAAGAATAATTGAGAATTTTCGAATTATGAACAGTCTTATTATTTTTCGCCCACAGTAGTATATCCAAATTATTTAATTCTCCGAGTGAAAATTCTAATTGTTCCCATTATTCTATTTTTGCCGCATGATCCATAGGTATGACTGAACAACGCACACTTTCAGATCAAGTTGACAAGACCTGCGTTGTGTAAGATATAAATGATCCACACGTCTCCTTTATAGAATGTTCTGAATGTCAAAGAATAAATGATATCACCAATGTGATTTTCCGTTCTCGATTTTTGGATTTGAAAACCTTTCTGAGAGGCAGTTTCAAAGGAATGTTAATATTGTCTGGTTTTGACAAGAACGAAAAACTAGATGACCTAATGGAATCCAATTTGACCTACTTGCTTATAAGTCGTGAGCTTCCAAAAATTATTCGCAAACAAAATATAACTTGAGAAAACCCTCTTAGAAGACTCGATTGAGCTATGTTTTGGTTCATCAGAATAATTTCACCACGTTCAATCCGAAGTCATACTTTTTTCAATTTCCTACATATAAATAATTTAATTATGTTTTTTCTTGTGATCTTTTAGAATTTCATCCATTATTTCAAAAAATCTTGCGCAAGAAATTGCTGAAAATTCTGATGAGAGACCTGGCATATATTATACTCCCGGCATTTTTGAAGCGAAAAATAGAATCAATCCTGCAGGAAGATTTGCTCGAAGAATGAATTATGTAAGGAGATTGTTGGTTGAAAATGGTTTGTTGGTTCTTCTATGCAAAAATACTGATGGGCCTAATTCTGGTGAACGTATAACAGGTCAATTGGATTTCGTTATTGACTCTCTTTTATATACTATATTCAATTCCATTGAATGAATATTTGTGATTAGGAAACATTGAGAAACATGCAACGGTATGAAACACCGTTGTAACGAGATTTTAGAAAAATAAGGGAAAGATGGAGAAAGTAGAAATACAAGATTGGAATGGGATAAGAAAAATGAGGAAGAATGAGAAATAACAGGGTCATAGCGGAAAATCGGGGCACTTCGTACGCGGGGCACGTTCATACAGTAGTTATAAGATACGAATGAAAAGTTGTGCGAACGTGAGTGTTCATACACGAGTAAGTTGAGTAGTCACCATGATGTCTATGCAGTTTGAGGTCATTCGTAGCAGTGAGAGTGAAGTTATAGGTAGCATTGCATTTTTGCATTTCGTGAGTAATTTCTTCATCGATGTTTCCAGCTATGTTTACTCTCGTTATGTTATGTTTTTGTGAACTATATGTTCTGAGTAACGAAGATACATTCCTGAAACATGATTTTATCAATCAATTCTTTTGGTTTGCATATCGATAATATAGTGGGAAAGTCATGTTTTATTGTTATTCGGTTAATGGGGCACATTCGTACAGAACCAGGGAGGGCACATTCAGACACGTACGGAAGTACCCCTGCAGAGACAATAGGTGAACTATGCTATGTTTTCCGTTGCTAAATATATATATATATATATAAACTGAAATCTATGTGAACTATTGTTCTTCTATGCAAAATCCTTCATTTTATTCGACTCTATATATACAGGGTGATTCAAAATTCCCGCACTCTTTTTTGGGAGTAGATTCCTGATGAAATTCTAAAACGATTTGTTCTTTTACACAATGCTCTCCGACGCACAATTTCCGAGATATAATTGATTAAAGTTGACTGATCATAAGGTGGATCCATCGGTCATTCAGGAGCGTCATAACAGAACAAGAGAGGAAGGTGCTTGCAGAGGGCGCTCATACGATCAGCTGATCGGTATAATCGATACGATTTACCAACATACAAATTGGTCAATTTTCTATGTAGAACGATTGAATTCGTCGACACTGTGGGAAAATTGATTATTGTCATGAATCCTTATCACGATATGCTGTAGGTTAAAGTTGTAATTTCAATAATGATTTTTATTACGCAGACGAATGTAAAATAGTGTTATTTCGAAGGGATAGGGATTCAAGTGGGAGAAAAAAGTATCACTACTCGTTTTCAATCAGAATTTTCATGTAAAGGAGAAAACATGACAATTTTCATTCATCCGATACCCAATTTGAACGGTTTGATTAGTAAGTTTAACACAAGAGATTGGATTCCGAATTCTGTATTCTGATTGGTCGAGAATCGATGTATGTTAGATCAATCCTCGGCCGTTTCAAATGATTCTTCTGAAGAATGTGTTTTCGACTTATCCCAACCACAACATTGAACAATGATGAATTTATTCGAATTCACCCTTTTTACATCATTCGATGATCATAAAGGGTTTATCGGAAGTTAATAACTTACTTGAGATCACTCAAGATCATTCATGTTTAAATCAAAATCTAATTCAAATTGTGTGCAAGTTCGAGCGCGTTCCTACGTGTAGAAAATGTATTCGTCCTAAAAAGGACTGATTTGGTTAATCTTCAGAGACAATTCTTTCTCCATTTGAAATAACAATATGCCCTTTGAAGTCATATGTGCTTTAAATGAAACTGTTTCGAGCTGTCACCTGATTGGTTGATTCGTATCACGAATGGTTGATTTAAGCTAAACAAACCGTATGTGATTACAATGTCAATCAAGTGCAATGATTGGGTCGTATACGATGTCACACCTTGTATTTTCGTCAAAATTGATGGATTCTGCAAGTTGAAGTAAGTTATTAACGTTCGATAAACCCTTTATGATCATCGAATGATGTAAAAAGGGTGAATTCGAATAAATTCATCATTGTTCAATGTTGTGGTTGGGATAAGTCGAAAACACATTCTTCAGAAGAATCATTTGAAACAGCCGAGGATTGATCTAACATACATTGATTCTCGACCAATCAGAATACAGAATTCGGAATCCAATCTCTTGTGTTAAACTTACTAATCAAACCGTTCAAATTGGGTATCGGATGAATGAAATTCTCATGTTTTCTTCTTTACATGAAAATTCTGATTGGAAACGAGTAGTTATACTTTTCTCTCCTACTTGAATCCCTATCCCTTCGAAATAACACTATTTTACATTCGTCTGCGTCATAAAAATCATTACTGAAATTACAACTTTAACCTACAGCATATCGTGATAAGGATTCATGACAATAATCAATTTTTCCACAGTGTCGACGAATTCAATCGTTCTACATAGAAAATTGACCAATTTGTATGTTGGTAAATCGTATCGATTATACCGATCAGCTGATCGTATGAGCGCCCTCTGCAAGCACCTTCCTCTCTTGTTCTGTTATGACGCTCCTGAATGACCGATGGATCCACCTCATAATTAGTCAACTTTAATCAATTATATCTCGGGAATTGTGCGTCGGAGAGCATTGTGTAAAAGAACAAATCGTTTTAGAATTTCATCAGGAATCTACTCCCAAAAAAGAGTGCGGGAATTTTGAATCACCCTGTATATATATGTATATATGTATGTATGTAAGTGTAGTTGTGGGGACCATTTTTCTTAGACAAGTATATTAGATTATTCACGTTGCTGCAGATGCTCTCAAGGTACCTTCATATGATTTTTTTTATATAATCAAAAGGAAGCCATATATTCGCAATTAGGTGAAATTATATGTACATGTCCTTGTAAGTACCAGTTTGTGGGGACTATTCGTGTATATATGTGTAGTTGTGGGCTCCGTTTGAGCACTAGAGTATATTATATGTAAATGTACTCGTGAGTACCAGTTTGTGGATACTATTGGTGTATACATGGATAGTTGAGGACCCCGTTTAAAAAGGGGAGATTGTCAAACAGAGGACACCGATTTTGATGAAACTTTGCTGGTTTGTATGACTTAGTATATGACTAAAATCTTCCAAACCATTTGTCGAAATAAGCAGCTGTTTTTGAGACATAAGTATTTTAATGATCTGCTGTTCTTCAAGTAGGACTATGATTGCGCCCTAACCAAGCGAGTCTCGGTAGCTGAGCAGTCAAGGTGAACCGCTGCAACACTGTAGACCCGGGTTCAAGTCCTGAGTAGAGGATACGTTTTTTTGCATACACAAGTTTCAGATCGATTGGACTATTAATTCACAGAATACAGCGATATATTTATCAACGTGCAACAGGAATTTATGACAATTTGGGGTCGTTTACCGACTGAATATCAGAGTCCATGGGGAACATTATACTCACTCAATTTTTCAACCCAGGTCTATGTGTTTTGGGTCGGTGGATTCGAATATCGGATTAGTTTCACAAGAAATTTGAATTTTTTTGATGACTTGTGGTGCGAGCCCCTAGGCTGCCGCCTAGTCAGCCTATCCTTAAATCCGGCCCTGGATAATCAAATTCCATAATCTTTCCAAATTGAACGATCATTTTACGAATTGCCATGGACTTTTAACCAGGGTTCTCATATGGTACATGAAAATATTTATATCAGATCAAGTTCCTATAAATTTCTAGGGACATATGAGTTCCTAATGACAAATTTCGATTTCTTGGGGATTCTCAAGTAGTATTTTGAATCATCAATTCCTTACTGATTTTATAGTTGTGACAGATATGAATCTGTCGTGTTCAATTATGTGCATAGTTTGAATGGGAAAGGGACTATATCGTAATGATGTTTTTCGATTGGATGATTTTTTTGCCATGGTTTTGATGATCGATATTAGACAAATTATCACCTGAATTATGACAGGATAAATTTCATTTGAACTTAGAAGATCTTTTTTTTTGTATAAGAAACATCTGAACATTTTCAAATCAATCAGGTAATCATTGTTAACTTGATTACTTAGATAGGACCCTCAACTATCCATGTATATACACTGATGGTCCTCACAAACTGGTACTCACAAGTACATTCACATATAATTCACTGTGGCACTTAAACGGGGCCCTCGGCTATCCATATATATACACTAATGATCCCCACAAGTATATTTACATATAATTTGATCGCGTACTTATAAGGAGGGGCTGTCAAACGGGGGGACACCAATTTTGATGAAACTTCGCTGGTTTGTAGGATTTAGTATATGACTAAAATCCTCCACACCATTTATCGAAATGAGCAGCTGTTTTTGAGACATGAGTATTTTAATGATCTACTGTTCTTCAAGTATGACTATAATCGCGCCCTAACCAAGCGGTCAAGGTGAACCGCTGCAGCACTATAGACCCGGGTTCAAGTCCTGAGTAGAGAATACGTTTTTCTACATACACACATACTAGCGTTTTTTTTTAATCAATTGTGAATATAAATAAAATACAACATAGTTTATGTGAATTGGAGGAGAATAGAATTCACTTTTTCATTCATCCCACTTTATAATAAATTCTGAGATCACGTTGAATGATTATCATTTTCTGCAGGTTCTGTAGGGATTGATCCCGTACGATGTTTGGGATGATAATCATCATCCGAAAAATACATTTCTCTGTAACACTTCTGAAAAATAAATGTTTTTGTAATAATGTTAGTTTCGTGAAGTGTGCATGGTGGTCCGTGTTTCAAATTTCCTTATGATGATTATCCTCCCAAACATTGTACGGAATCAATCTTTACAGAACCTGCAGGAAATGATGATTAGAGACCGGATTATATGCATAATCAATATTTTCATATGCATTTTTTTCCATTTTCATCGAACCGATTTAGTTACAATTGGATGTACGTACTTATGTTCATGTAATCTTGTCCTCAGTCATCGATGAAATTGATTCGGTCCAATAGAAACCGAGAAAATCAATGCAGAAGTTATTAATTATGCATATAATCCGGTCTATAATGATAATTAATCAAAGTGGTCTCAGAATTGATTATGACCTGGGATAAATGAAAAAGTGAATTCAATTTCCCTCTAATTCACATAAATTATGTTGTATTTTATTCATATCCACAGTTGATTCAGGAAGAGACCGTTAGGTATGTGTGTATGTAAAAAAAACGTATCCTCTCCTCGGAACTTGAACCCGGGTCTCCCTAGTGGAAATGCACCATATATGATCCATATATGAACCATATATGATCCATATATGACCCATATATGATTTATTTCCATTTATTGAGGGGTATAAAAAAAGTCTCTCCTACGAGAATTGAACGCGGTTCGTTGGGACCGGACTCCATCCCCCTTTCACTGGAGCCACCACCGGTCGCTTGAAAGAAGCGACTTCTTTCACGTATATGAACTCCTGCTCATTCTTGAAAACCATATATGGCTCATATATGAACTCCGAATTGGTAGATCGACAATTGTGGATCACATATAAAACATATATGAGTTATTGCAGATCAGATTCACAATGAGTTCTTCAATATTTTTAGAATAATTATTTTTGAATTCTTCGTTGAAAAATATGGGATACTTGTCAAATTTGTTTGTTCGCTCTTTTCTATTTTATTGTGTTCACCGGTTTACAATGTGTCAGAGCTTTTAGTTTTGACAAATCCAGTCCTTTTTAAATGCGTGTTTCTCGAAAAGGTCTCAACACACAGAATTACTAATAAGGCACAAAAGTTGGGATTTTTTCTGAACTTTTCAAAAATTCGAGTGAAATCTTTTTTTCAATTTGTGTCTAGTGGAATTCTTACGGTGGGAGTACAAAAAGGGAATTTTATTCGAATATGGACATTTTCAGCCCTTTGAGATCACCAGGAGTCCAAAAGGCTCTAGGGGGAGTCTGTAGTCCCGTACCCTGACGAAAATTTTTGTCATCATTTCCCATAATTTCGCATCGTCCCAATTCATGGAGGAAACATGAGGAATTCTATTGTTCTTTCTCATATTTTCTCCATGAATTGGGAGAATGAGAAATTATGAGAAATTATGACAGAAATTTTCGTCAGGGTAGCTTACAGTGCTTGTCGTGAATTTCAATTTGTGCTGCCTTCTGTTATTGTCAAAAACACCGACATGTAAATTTTACCGAGGAATCTGCAACAATATTTGAAAGACTGCGTGAATGGCATCTGTTGCTTTGGTTTGGGGTCCGAAAGACCCTGTGTAACTTTTACGTAAGTACTTTGAAGTGTGACCTCAACGGGTTAATTTTTTTATTTAACAAACACGATCGATCTATGGTGCATAGCAATACTTTTGGTTCAGTTCTGAAAATGGTAATTGCCTACGACATTCAACAAATATAAATGAAACAAGACAAAAAAGATAACTCAATAACTTGAAATTACACATCAATCCGTCCATGAAATGTCTCGTGTCTATGCTACATTACAAATCTTGAATAATCGAGCACGCGGAGTTCTCAGGCCGGCCTTGTTTTGTCTAGATCTCTCGAATGCCGTGGAGTACCATTTTCGAAAACGAAACGGAAATTATCGTTACGTTCCAGGAATTAGTTTTGCTTGTGAAATTTGAAAATCAAACGTATTCGAATTTGAATGAAATACTCTTTTCACTCCCATCGTCGAATTACGGCAAAATACGTCCTTGGAAAGAAATTTTCTCTTGACTTTGTGAAAAGTTGAGGCGAAATCCTGAGTTCCATGCCTTGGTAACAATTTTTTGTATTGAAAGCTTTCCAAGATACAGGCATTCGAAAAAAAGTCAGTTTTAGAGACCAAGAACTTCGACATATGTTATAAACCTGAAATCATAATAGAATAAGAAAAAAAGAAACAAATGATACGTATTTCACATTTTTCAACAGAGAATTCGGGATAACCATTCCAAAAATATTCATGAACTCTTGGAAAATCCGATACGAAATGATTCATACATAGCAAAGAATTATACCAAATATGAATCATACATGTTTTCGACCGTTTCCTGCAAACATATATGTTGCGCGCGGTACCATATATGCTTTATATGTATCACTGATGAAGCTTCGGTCACATATATGGGGCATATATGGTCATATATGTTTTGTGGGAATCATATATGGATCATATATGGGTCATATATGGGCCATATATGATTCATTCCCACTAGAGCTACAGTGTTGTAGTCGTCCACCTTGGTCGCTCAGCTACCGAGACTCGCTCAGTTAAGGCGCAATTATAGTCGTGCTCAAAGAACAGCAGATCATTAAAATACCCATGTCTCAAAAACAGCTGCTCATTTCGATGAATGGTGTGGAGGATTTTAGTCATATACTAAATCCTACAAACCAGCGAAGTTTCATCAAAATCGGTGTCCCCACGTTTGACAACCCCTCTTTGTAAGTACGGGATCAAATTATATGTAAATATACTTGTGGGGTTCTTTAGTGTATATACAGGGTGTCCCATTTTAATCTTTATATCGGAATAACTCAAAAACGAGGAGTTTTGGAGGAAAATGTTTCCAACAAAAGTTGTGAGATTCCGAGGGGGACATCTGATGGTGACCTTGACTTTGGCCTCGGATCTCAACTTCAAGGTCATTCAGAGGTCAACTTTTGTTCCTTGAATAGAATCCCCTATTTTCGACTGCAGATTCAGATTTGACGTTGTAAAACAAGAAACTTTTGTCTGAATCATTTTTCCGAATTCCGCACAGATGGTGCTCTAATCGATAAAAAATGAGTTTTATGAAACACTTGTCCAGTGTTTTTTCTTTCAGCTTCTAAGGATTACCGTCGCCATTAGAATTACCCAATGTGCACCACGAGGAGGTTGAGCGATTGGATCTTGCACATCTTTGTGACCCTGAAAATTTGATGAACTTCCATGAGTAAAAATCCAAAGTGGTAAGATCCGTAGACCTAGCTGGGATTTTCCATCGACCAATATTGACAATTATGTCTGTTCGCAGTACCGTTACTGTGAATTGTTGTCAAACACAAGTACAAAACAATACTTGTGTTTATTATGAACAAGAAAGTTCATACTAGAGCATTGTTTACAAACATAAGTGAAACGGAATGCTTAATATCCTTCATTCATTCACAAATTCTTTTCGATATACGATTCAAACTTGAAGAAGATCTTTGATCAGTGTTGTGAAGGTCTCAATACCATGGATTACCCTTGGGGTGGAATACTTGATATTCTCCTGATACTAGGAGAATGTCGACGTAATTGTGCTGCAGCATCAAGATTGTATGGAGAGAGGTATCCAAATAGACGCCAGCCTTCACTTCAGGCGATACGCTCAATAGAAAGACGAGTTGAAAGAATGAATATCCCACCAGTCAGAAGGCGTTATGATGGAAATCGTATGGATGCACGCTCAGTAGCCGTTTTAGGAATGGTGCACCTGAATCCTCACGTTAGTACCAGAGAAATCCAGCACCAATTAGGTATCCCAAGATCAACGGCACACCGCATAGTAAGATCTGGTAAATATCATCCTTACCACATTACATTGGTGCAAGCATTAAGTGAAGATGATCTTAGACGTAGGGTTGAATTCGGTCAATGGGCCTTGGAGCAACCGCCAGCTTTTTTCGATTACGTGATGTTTAGTGATGAGGCAACATTTCGCAGTAACGGTGTTATGAACAGACATAATTGTCATTATTGGTCAATTGAAAATCCCAGATGGCATCGACAAGTTGACAATCAACATCGCTGGACTCTGAATGTGTAGTGTGGGATTTTGAATGGTCAGATCATTGGTCCTTATTTCTTCCAACATACTGTTAGGAAGGAAAATGATCTGCAATTGATTCGGGACAAATTACCAAGAATGTTGGAAGATGTTGATCTCTACACACGGAACAGGATGTGGCTTCAACATGATGGGGCACCACCTCATAACGCTGCAATTGTCAGAAATTTCTTGAACACATCTTACCCACACAGATGGATTGGTCGCGGTGGATACATTGCCTGGCCGGCTAGGTCTCCGGATCTTACCCCTTTGGATTTTCACTTATGGGGTTTCATCAAAGATGTAGTTTATGAAAGACCACCAACGACCAGAGATGACATGAAACGCCGAATACGAACTGTCTGCCGAACAATTCCACGTCTTGTGCTTTTGTCGTTAGAACCACATTTCCAGAGACGAATTAGGTTATGCCAACAGGTCAACGGTGCAAATATCGAACATTTGATACGGTGAATTTTCATACATATTGCAGAGCGTTTGTCGTGGAAAATTACACACCTCTACAGTCCAGACAATCGGCCCTTTCCAGGGCCTGAAAGATGTGCGAAATCCGATCGCTCAACCTCCTCGTGGCGCACATTGGGTGACTCTCATGGCGACGGTAATCCTCAGAAGCTGGAAAAAAACACCGGGAAGTTGAATGTCGTTTTACACAGAAAGGAATACGAGTGTTTTATAAAACTCATTTTTTATCGATTGGAGCGCCATCTATGCAAAATTCGGAAAAATGATTCAGACAAAAGTTTCTTGTTTTCCAACGTCAAATGTGAATCTGAAGTTGGAAATAGGGGATTCCATTTGAAAAACGGAAGTTGACCTCTGAATGACCTTGAAGTTGAGATCCGAAGCCAAAGTCAAGGTCACCATCAGATGTCCCCCTCGGAATCTCACAACTTTTGTTCGGAACATTTTCCTCCAAAACCCCTTGTTTTTGAGTCATTCCGATATAGAAATTAAAATGGGACACCCTGTATATGGATAGCCGAGGGCCCCGTTTTAAGTACGCGAGTGAATTATATGTAAATGTACTTGTGGGTACCAGTTTATGAGGACCATCAGTGTATATATATGGATAGTTGAGGGTCCTATCTAAGTGATCAAGTTAACAATGATTACCTTATTGATTTGAAGATGTTCAGATGTTTCTTATACAAAGAACAAGATCTTCTCAGTTCAAATAAAATTTCTCATGTCATAATTCAGGTGATAATTTGTCTAATATCGATCATCAAAACCATGGGGAAAGAATCATATAATCGAAAAACATCATTACGATATAGTCCCTTTCCCATTCAAACTATGCACATAATTGAACACGACAGATTCATATCTGTCAAAACTATAAAATCAGTAAGGAATTGATGATTCAAAATACTACATGAGAATTCCCAAGAAATCGAAATTTGTCATTAGGAACTCATATGTCCCTAGAAATTTATAGGGACTTGATCTGATATAAATATTTTCATGTACCATATGAGAACTCTGGTTAAAAGTCCATGGCAATTCGTAAAATGATCGTTCAATTTGGAAAGATTATGGAATTTGAATATCCAGGACCGGATTCAAGGATAGGCTGACTAGGCTGCAGCCTAGGGGCTCGCACTACAAGTCATCAAAAAAATTCAAATTTCTTGTGAAACTAATCCGATATTCGAATCCACCGACCCAAAACACATAGACCTTGGTTGAAAAATTGAGTGAATACAATGTTTCCCATGGACTCTGATATTCAGTCGGTAAACGACCCCAAATTGTGATAAATTCCTGTTGCGCGTTGATAAATATATCACTGTATTTTGTGAACTAATAGTCCAATCGATCTGAAACTTCCCAAAAACTTTGTCCATACCCTAACGAACAACTTTGTCACTGGGAGTTTTTTATAGCTCATATTTCCCTCGACACTTCTTTCATGCGATGTATGAGAAACATAGTTTTCACTTCGGATTAAAAAATTAATTCATTGTTAATAACTTTTACGATTTTTTCCAACACTGTCGTCTTTGCGGAAGTCTTACAAATCAGGATCCGCAAAATTCATTATGATGCATCGTCAAATGACCGAGTTAGAACGAGTTTAATATTGAAAAACATTGCTCCTTGGTGCGAAGATATAGGGAGTTTTTTTTTCCTCGAAAACTGTGCATCCTAGAAAAAAGTGGTCAACAGATACTTATATTCATTCCACTTCCGGACACTGATTTTTATCGGTTCTATCTCACTGGAAGAAGTTCAGTGCGTGATTTCAATCATGCCTAGTCATTTCAATGAGGCGCAGCGTTGGTACGTACAATTTAGTGTGACTCTCACGCCCAATCTGGCTTAGATGTTAAACGTAATTGAAGTCGTACTCGCGTGCAACTCCTGTGCCGGATTTGGTGGACGAGCCGGACCAAGTCGTACGTACGATTGCTGTACCCCATTGAAATGGCAGAACAAGTACCAAACTTTTTTCAGTGCTATCTCAACGAATACCAAATGCATATGAACGATCATATCAGTATGAATTGAATACATTCACTTCAAAGTCTTAACCAATGTACATTGAAAATTCTTCAACGTTTTTCATAATTTTCATTCATTCAGAAATTTTTTCCAAAAATGTTTCCATCATCCTAAATAGAATAGTTTTATATTCCAAATCACAGTCGAATGGAAAAAAGACTGTGGAACGTAGGAAAAAGTACGAACAATAGATTCTCATAGAATATCTTCAAGAATATGTCACTACTCATTGGCACTTTATTATAATCATATCATATCTGTCAGCACTATAAAATCAGTAAGGAATTGATGATTCAAAATACTACTCGAGAATCCCCAAGGAATCGAAATTTGTCATGAGGAACTCGTATGTCCCTAGAAATTTATAGGGACTTGATCTGATATAAATATTTTCATGTACCATATGAGAACTCTGGTTAAAAGTCCATGGCAATTCGTAAAATGATCGTTCAATTTGGAAAGATTATGTAATTTGAATTTCCAGGGCCGACTTTAAGGATAGGCTGACTAGGCCGCAGCCTAGGGGCTCGCACCACAAGTCATCAAAAAAATTCAAATTTCTTGTGAAACTAATTCGATATTTGGATCCACCGACCCAAAACACATAGACCTGGGTTGAAAAATTGAGTGAATACAATGTTTCGCATGGACTTTGATATTCAGTCGGTGAACGTCCTCAAATTGTGATAAATTTCTGTTGCGCATTGATAAATATATTGCTGTATTCTGTGAACTAATAGTCCAATCGATCTGAAACTTGTGTATGTAAAAAAACGTATCCTCTACTCAGGACTTGAACCCGGGTCTACAGTGTTGCAGCGGTTCACCTTGACTGCTCAGCTACCGAGACTCGCTTGGCTAGGGCGCAATTATAGTCGTACTCAAAGAACAGCAGATCATTAAAATACTTATGTCTCAAAAACAGCTGCTCATTTCGACAAATGGTTTGGAAGATTTTAGTCATGTTCTAAGTCATACAGAAATTTATTCAGAAATTTTTTCAAAAAATGATTCCATCATCCTCAATAGAATAGTTTTATATTCCAAATCACAGTTGAATGGAAAAAAGACTGTGGAACGTAGGAAAAATTACGAACTATAGATTCTCATAGAAAACACAGGCCTACAAAATTGAACTTTTTGTTTGGTGCAACAACTGTATCATACTTTTCCGACGTATTTTGGCGCGCTGAATCAGAATCTGGCTTCAAAATTGCATTATTACGTGTGGTTTTTGAGATATTTCAACGTCAAAGTGTGAAAAACACCGTTTTTCGACATATTTGAGATTACGTGACGTCAGAATGTAATTTTTTCTCATGAAACTAGTAGATGCATCTCAAAATATAATCCATCCCCTTCCGAATGCCGTTGAGTTCGCTCGAATATCTTTTTTTTTATTGTGACACGACAATTTGAAATTTGTGTGTTCATGGATTTAGTGAATAGGTGAAATAACACAATTTTCAAACTGTCGTATCTCAGAGAAAAAAAAAGATATTTGAACAAACCTAATCGCATTTGGAAGAGAATGACTCATATTTTGAGATAATTTGAAGAATAATTTGATAAAATGTTCCTCAAGTGTGGAATAATTGAATAAAACGTTTCAAAATCGTGCATTTTCATTTTATTTTACACCTGCGATTTCTTGAAAACTACACGTAGCATTAAAAAAATAAGTATATTTCCAGAGTCAGGGTATCGAATATACTCAAAATCTGCTTTAGTTTTAGCGGCACCAAAATCATTGTAGACCTGTGAAATCTTCAAGAATATGTCACTATCTTTAGCACTTCATTATCGTTACGTCAAACTTTTCAATTCATCGATAACACGCGGTTAGTTTTTGAGGAGTTACTAAATCCAGTTTGATAACCCCTTCGATACCCCACTCCAGATAGGAAGGACCTTTACAAGGACTGGGGAAGAGTATATCGAATGAAAAATTGTTTGATTCATGCTGAAACGTATGAAATATATATTCTGATGAGTGTATTACATAGTTGTAGTGTAAAAATTCAGTTATGTGTCGTGTATATGTGGTGAATCTCTTAATTTTCAGTGTTGAATTAAGATCGATAGAACAAAAGAAAAGAGAAGAACTAACTTAATGAAAATTGAATATAAGAAGAAGGGAAGATTTGGTTATTCTCCCTCTGGGGTTCGCCCAGTAGTGAAAATATAAGCTTTTGTCATACAAAGGATAGATGTGATTTTTGAAGCCTTATCTAATGTTTTTTTTTTTATAAGTTTCGATTTGACACTAGAGGTTTGTAAGGAGTGATCTATCAGTTTAGGAGCTTTTATCAGTGAAAAAAAAAGAATTCACATAGCTCTGTTTTCCATCATTTAGATCTGGGAAATATGAATCGGATGAGGGTTTTTCATTTATGACTTGTTATTTTTATTTCCTACTGATTTATTATAAATTTTCTGTACATTTAGTTCGTTCCGGGCTTCCAAGGAACTTCTAAACAATTTTAATTCTCTAACTTAGGGAGAATTCTCTCTAATACTTTTCCATCATTTGTCCAATTAGAAATAAATTTCTTTCGGAGGGGGCCTTTTAGAGGAAGAGTTTCTGTGCGGATCCTGAGTTGCTTGATTTTTATTCGTTTTCTACATCCGTCTACTCGGGCTTGCAGAATTTCGATATCTCGGTCTAATTGAGCTTTCACTAGAGAAAAGAAGAGACAACGATAGAACAGATATTTGATTGTGTCTGTTCACTCGAAAATTTATGAGTGAGATGGAATCTTATACTGTTAAAATTTTATTCCCATCTAAAAGAATGTGAAGTTCTCTAAAATGACGATTCAATATAAGAATTTAGATATTTGATCTAAATTGGAAAGAGAAACAGAGAAAAGAAAAATAAAATAGAGGCTTTTGAATGTTTGGAAACTTACTCTTCAATGTTTGAGAATTTGTAATTGTTTGAAATTGAATTTGTTGAAAATTTTATATATATATTTTTTTTCAGAATATTGAAGTTGAATTTGATCTTTTTCCAAATTACGTTAACACTAGGGTCCAACAATGCATCTAAAACTGCATTGCTCTAGAGTGACTAGAGTAACGTAAAAGAACTTCTCGAAGTTTTCTCTTTGAGAGAAACAGTTCTCAAGGAGGGAAACACAGTTCTGATTTTCATGACGAGCTTCACTTATAACATCACCTCGGTTTTGTTATGGAAGGGAAAAAACTTCAATAGTGGGGGAAATAGGGTTTGGCTGAAAGTATTGGAAACAGGGGAAATGGAAAATATGCAAACCTTCGAGGAGTGTTATATCTCATTAAGTTCTAGGATTTGTGCTTGCTTATCGAAGAGGGGTGTACTATGAGAAAATTCTCCATTCTCTTTTGTTCAGGTACTGCCTATTCCCCTTTCTACTTGTATCACTATTTATCCTTATCTGTATATATATTCTTTCCTTCTTTATAATGACCTTCAAATTAAAACTGTTCAATTTTCCTTAACTATTGGGTTTTGCATTAACTATTAGTTATTACATTTTATGAATATTCCATTATAATAGGGTATGAATATTTATTCAATTGAGTTTTTTAATCGATTTTCTATGAGTTATAATACAGGAGTTATATTTGAAAACTTTTCTGAATCAATTATTTGAAGGTGTATACATAGTTTATTTGTGAATTATCGAATTCTTATGTTACCACATGTAGATATTATGCAAATGATTAATTATTTTTGTTACAAGTCGTTTATTTTTAGATTTAGTTATTGAGAAAGATATCTAAAATTCATCTTTTGCATAGAGTTTGGATTACAATTTTAATTTGTTCAGGAATAGAAAGATTCGAGTTTCATCATCTAATAGAGTTTCATGAATTGTTAATAACACACAAAAAGTTATATCTGAGAGAATTACTCACCTCATCTTATCAAGACGAACTATTTTGTCGAAAGTTCGGGTAGAGAGAAGGAGAAGGATTGTGTTGAATGCATTTTCGAACAATTTTGGTTCTATGCTGGGCCAAGGTTGAGCCAGCCTTGTGTCAATGCTGACCCAATGTATCAAGGTATACATATTATAGGGTTTTGTGGGTCTCTGTTGTTATTTACAGGCAATATAATCATTGTTTGTAGAATTTGAACGATCAATGGTCGAGGATCGGCCCAACGTCGGCTGTCAATGCTGACGACTGGACATGTCTATCCTCAACCATTTGATTGTGCAATTATTCCAATCAGATATGTTTCAGACCTTTCATATGCCAATTGCCCAAAATCGGATCAACACTAACAGCCAATGCTGAGCCAACCCTGGTCCAATTGTCATATCGGTAGTCTTGATGACCGATAGTGAGTACGGGAACAATTTCAGGATTGTGATTGTTCAAAAGTTGACGAGGGTTGGCAACTAATGCTCAGCCAACCTTCGTTTGTTTTTGCAGAATGGAATTATTGATTAAGGGGAGAGAGGAATTTTAGTTGGATGATTTACAGGATGAATTTTGTGTGAGACATTTTTGTGTCAATAATCATTCTGGAAAGTAAGGATAATTGGCATGCATAGATGTGAATTCCATAATTCAATACACTGGTTTATCGGTAATATCTGATGAACTACTGTAATTTTTATTTAATAAGGTTTGGTTATACAGGGTGGGGCATTTAAAGTGTCGCGGGCGTTTTTTTCAAAAATAAAGTGAGATACGAGAAAATTTTTCGGACAAAAGTTGTAGGGTACCGAGGAGGACATCCGATGGTGGCCTTGACTTTGACCTCAAATCTCATCTTCAAGGGCATTCTGAGATCAACTCTTGCTTTTCAAATAGCATCTCATATTTTTTACTGCAGATTTGGATTCTAGGTCAAAAACCAAGAAACTTTTGCCTGAACCATTTTCCTGGAATCCGCAAAAATGGCGCTCTAATCGATATTGTTCCATTTTGAATCTGACATTCGAATAACTCGAAAACGAAGGGTCTTGCAGAAGAATGTTTCGTACAAAAGTTGTCAATACACAACACATTTCAATCGTCTACATTACCACCATTCAGAGCTCACGCGATGTAAACAAACGACGGGGTTCAGTGAAAATTCACGATTTTGAAAGTCAGTTTGTCAGTTACATTTGATTATTACTTGGTTTATGACAAATTGAAAATCATGGATATCCGATACACGGTTTCTGAAAAGATCGATATGATCTACATTTACGGTGAAGTGCATAAGAACCCCAGACAAGCATATGACTTGTATGCAGAACGATTTCCTGAAAGAACAACGCCATCCATTAGGAATTTTCAACGCATTACAAAATTATTCTCAGAAACGGGAAGTGTTACAAGGGAAAAACGACATCCAATGAGAACTGTTAGCGGAGAAAATGCGGAAGTTAATGTACTAGCTGCAGTAGCCAATAATCCACACGTGAGCTCTCGTGAAATTAACTCCATTCGGGAATTTCTCGAAGAAGTGTTCTTCGAATACTGAAACGTCACAAATTCCATCCGTATCACATTTGTTTGCATCAAGACCTTCACGGTGATGATTTCGAAAATCGTGTACAGTTTTGTCGATGGGGTCTAGCGCAAATGCACAATAACAACTTCATCAACATATTATTTTCTGATGAGTCGACGTTCACCAATCATGGTCAAGTAAATCGACATAATATGCATTACTGGGCGACAGAAAATCCAAGATGGTTACGTCGAGTAGAGCATCAAAGACAATGGGCTGTGAATGTTTGGTGTGGTATTTTTCGATCTCGAGTAATTGGACCGTACTTCATTGCAGATACGCTAAATGGAGAGAAGTACAGACATTTCTTAGATCAAGTACTTCCAACATTACTTGAAGACATACCTATTCAGGAACGATTGAATATGTGGTATCAACACGATGGTTGTCCATCCCATTATGCAGTCACAGCTCGAGAAATATTGGACAGAGATTATCCTGGACGATGGATAGGACGTCGTGGACCAGTTCATTGGCCTGCCCGTTCTCCGGATCTTACTTCTCCAGATTTTTTTTTATGGGGATACATAAAAGATACAGTTTATCAACAAGCACCGACTACACCTGAGAATATGCGTCAACGAATCATCAATGCATGCGCGAGCATCAATGAAGATATTTTAGCACGAGTTCAGCAATCTTTTGTAAAACGTTTTGAAATGTGTATTGAAGTCGAAGGCCATCATTTTGAGCATCTACTGCATTAAAATTATCCAAGTGATGTAGACGAAATGTGTTGTGTTTTGTCTGTTATACCCCATCACCTCCGTTTCAGTTCAAGGGGTCCCCCTTGGAATCAGACAACTTTTGTCCGAAACATTCTCTTCCAAGACCCTTCGTTTCCGAGTTATTCGAATGTCAGATTCAAAATGGAACAATATCGATTAGAGCGCCATTTTCGCGGATTTCAGGAAAATGGTTCAGACAAAAGTTTCTTGATTTTTGACCTAGAATCCAAATCTGCAGTAAAAAATATGAGATGCTATTTGAAAAGCAAGAGTTGATCTCAGAATGCCCTTGAAGATGAGATTTGAGGTCAAAGCCAAAGCCACCATCGGATGTCCCCCTCGGTACCCTACAACTTTTGTCCGAAAAATTTTCTCGTATCTCACTTTATTTTTGGAAAAAACGCCCGCGACACTTTAAATGCCCCACCCTGTATAGATACCAAAAAGTGAAAAAAAGTGGAATTCCACAAAACATACAAATGTCTCACAAAAACCCCTAAGCACTCCAACACAATAAAAAATAACGTCAAATCTCAAAAACCATACAAACGTTTTACAATAACACTTGAAAAAAATACTTCACTCTTTCCGGAAGACTACTTGATATAACAAATATACTATCCAAAAAAAAGATGTGAAAGGCAACCCTGTTCCGGAATTCGCATCAACCAGTAACACTTGGCAGGGCCGAAGAAGATTTTATGAAATTATGTCATCTAAATTCCTTGTTTAATGTTCTATAGAAATTCATTTGTATACAGAGTGGTCCATTTGAAGTGATATGGTCAAATATCTTGGAAACTAGTGGAGATGGAGAAAAATGTTCCAGGTGAAAAATGTTGGGTTTCAAGGGGGTAGTATGATCCTGACCCTGAAAACTCCCTCAGAGGTCATTTTTGAGGTCATTTAGGGGTCAAGATGGTTTTTTTCAAGAGAGACCCCCATTCTCTTATCATGGCATGGGAAAGCTAGTTTCAAACCCTTTACGAAACACTGGTCATGGACCCCTCTCCGCCCATTGGGATGCGAGGTATGGACCGTCGAAGTGATTGATGAACTACACTTAGCGCTAGCCAGAAACAACGACGTGAACGTGGTAGTTCTCTGTTCCCTCCGGGGTGCTCGATTATTGTGAGTTCCCTTACCTCTCACATGTGCGGTGCTTGATTATTGTGAGTCCCCTTGCCCCTCACATGAGGGGTGCTTGATGTTGTTACAATAATTCCTCGAAGTTATCCCCCTCTGCTTGGATACATAATCCCAGTCTCCGCCGGAAATTTGTGACCATCTTCAAGAACACTGATCGTGGTATGTTGGCACCAGCAGTGCGGATGCGATCGATCATGTCCTCCCTCGTGGTTGGTTGGGCCTTGAATCCTTCGTCTTTCAGAAATCTCCACAAGAAAAAGTCGCCCTGGTAGAAATTTTCTCTAGTACATCGAGAGTTACTTATAAGTTTACCTATCTTACTTGTGAGTCACTCATAAGGAAAACTTACGAGTAACTTACTAGAATGTAACACTTCACTTCACTAAATTCTAGCCATCAAAACTAGCGAGGCACTCAGTAGTAACTGACCAGGAACTTGTAAGAAACTAGCGCCACACTCATGACAGCAATTATATGCCAAAAAAGTTGTGAAGTTATAATAATACATCAACGATGATTATTCAGTAAAATATGCATGCTTTGGCCCAAAATGTTTTTGAAAATAAAAAATTGAATTTCGAGCAAAAATCATGTTTCAGAGGGGACACTTGTGAATTACCACCAACGATCACCTCGTGTTCAATGCGATGGAGAGAATATTGAAAACCTCGGAGAGAATCGAACCTACCTACACCAATTCCTACCTAATGTTGCGCGATCTACTATCCTAACGCCCTAACGACCTAAGCTAAACCGGTACCTACGCGATGCGTTAGAGAAGATCAATTAAAGTGACGTGTCTATCCGATTCAATCATCCGTCGGTTGAATATCATAATCTATGAGCCTGTGTGAAAATTGCAGTTCGGTTGACAGATGTGAGGTTAGAATTTATGTGATCAAAAAATGGATGAATTATTTTTGTGAAATGTGTGGTGGTTATTTCTTGAATGTGTATCAAAAAATCTGTTAGTGAGTGCAAAATGAATCAGTAAATGTCATAGCTGTTGTAACATGTCAAAAAATCATAATTTGTTGATGCAGTGAGAATGAATTTTCTTCAAATACTTACATCAATACTTCTAGGCAAAAACTCAGAGATCATATTAGTTTTGTAATAAATATGAGTCATGAAGAACTCATTTGATCCAAAATATGTCGGAAGAATGTTCAAAATGAATTGCAAAAAACTTGGATTATTCACTTGCAGCTCGACGGATGGTTTTACTTTTCAAATTGAAGAGTACTCTTCACGTTGAAATTTTCAAATTTGAGGAAAAAGAATTATTTTCTGAGTTGAATTCGTTGTTAGGGTGATGACAAACTTGTAGGAAGAGTTTGAAAGTTGGGTGGAATCTATATTGATCAGGAAAGTCCAAATCGTGTGGAAAAAGTTAGAAAATCTGTCAACTCAGCTTACGGCACATGGGTATTCTATTAGCTTTTCTTCACTAAACGAAATCTAGGAAGGAGAAATGTATCAAAATTCAGTCAAATCAAGTTGGTCCAGAGTAAGAGAGGACAGATATATTCATTGAATTTTATTGGTTATTATAAAAATGTTGATAAATACGTAAAGGCTATGTATGACTCAATTCATCGTCTCTCGATATTTTTGTTTCAATGCGTTTATATTGTGTGCATACTTGTATCTTTCCATTAGTAGGTCGAGGAAACATGTGTATTGAACCTGTTTCATAAATATAATAACATTTATTTGTAGGAACATGATGCACCATTATTGGAACAAAAATATTAAAAGACGACACATTGGAGCTTCTATAGCCTTTCCTCATTTATCAACATTTTTATAATAACCAATGAAATTCAATGAATATATCTGTCCTCTCTCACTCTGTACCAACTTGATTTTACTGAATTTTGATACATTTCTCCTGCCTAGATTTCGTTTAGTGAAGAAAAGCTGATAGAATACGCATGTGCGGTGAGCTAAGTTGACAGATTTTCTAACTTTTGCCTCACGATTTGGACTTTCCTGATCAATATAGATTCCACCCAACTTTCAAACTCTTCCTACAAGTTTATCATCACCCCAACAACAAATTCAACTCAGAACATAAGGCTGTTTTCTCAAATTTGAAAATTTCAACTTCAAGAATACTCTTTAAATTAAGTAATGAGTAAAATCATCCAACGCGCTCCAAGTAAATAATTCAAGCTGTTTGAAATTCATTTCAAACATTCGCTTGAAATATTTTTGATTAAATGAGTTTTTCGTGACTCATATTATTACAAAATTGATGTGAGTTTTTTGAGAAATGTGAGTTTTGAGAAATTTAATGTGAGTTTTTTTTCCCGAGAAATATTGATGTAAATCAATATTGATATTGATTGATATTGATATTGTTGTTGATATTGTCGTGTATTTGAATAGAATTCATTTTCACCACATCAGCAAATTACGATTTTTTACATATTACAACAGTGATGACTGATTCAATAATTCATTTTGCACTCAATAACAGATTTTTCATCTATATTAATCAAGAAATGACGAAAGAAGAGTACTTGGTCGAAACTTATATTTGATTATGACGAAACACATATTCATTCAGTTCATGCTCTTTGAATAATACTCAAATGATGTGTATGATGATGTGTTGTGTAGAAAAGAAAAATGATGCTGAATAGTTAATAAATCAACCTTATGAAAATTGTGATAAGTTATATGAAATCATGGACATTCATTTCGCTGGTGATGGTTGAACGTTTGTTAAGTGTTTTTCTGTATGCATAACGTGGAAAATCTTATGAAATTCTCATAAGTTCCGCCTAATTATAACCCAAATAGTTGGTTCAGTTAAACTTATCACTTACTGACGAGTAATTCACGAGTTTTACTTAACTAGTTCTCCCTCACTAGTGCCTCACGAGTTGTGGGGAAAAACTTATGATATTTCTACCAGGGCGGGATATGTCAAGTCGGGTGAGTGTGGAGGCCACGTCGTCCAATCCCCCTTCCTGGGAAATGATGATCAAGGTATTCTCTCACGATCAATGCCTAATGCGGTGGCGCTCCATCTAGTTGGACCCACATCCTCTGCCTTATTTGTAAATCCAGATTCTCGAGCAAGCCTGGTGAATGATCCGCCAGAAATTCCAAAAACATGGGACCGTCCAAAGTGCCGTCGAAGAAATGTGGACCGACTGAATAACCACCGACGATCATGCACGACACATTTACGCTCCAACGATGTTGGTTGTCGATTGCTCGATACCAATGCGGATCAACATCCGACCAGTAATCAGAGTTGCGTCTATTCAAATGCCCAGTGCTCTGGAAAGATGCTCCGTCGGAGAACATTACATGGTCGAAGAATTGAGGATCGTCGACCAGCCTTGCTCGTGCCCAGTTGCAGAATCCAATTTGAAGTCTCATGTCGTTTGGAGTGAGAGCTTGAGTTAAACTAATGTGCTATGGTCGATATTTGACATGCTTCAAGATTCTCAAAACAGTATTCCGGGGTATACCAGTCATCCGTGCCAACGATCTGCTACTAACATGAGGGTCCAAGTGGATAAGTTCCAATATGGTGAGTGCACGAATATCATTCTCATCGCACCGGTGATGTCTTGGATCTCGCTGCAGTACTCCTCGTCGAGCCTCCAATTCGAGTCGACGGATGGTCGTAGGGTGTGCGATGCGGCGATCGGGATGCCGATCCCGGTAAACTCTTGCGGCTTCGTTGTAATTATTGTGACATGAGCCAAGCACAAGCAATCATTTCAGAGGGTGGATAGTGATTCATTCCTTCGATTGAATCGAATGGAATAAATTGATAAATGTACATGATTGAATATGCAAAGGAGAAAAACGATTGTGATGGTCTCAGTTCAGAACCAGTGTTTAAATGATCACGTATTTCCGTAATCATTCACATAACCAACCATAATAAACAGGAATTTGATGTTTCTGTTTGTTTATGTATTCTTGTTCATCGCTTTTCTCCGAAGATCGGGACTGATTTCAATGCAGATAAGGGTTAATTTCATTGGAAAAAAAGAATTAAACATAAACAAACGGGAACACTGAGTCTCTGCTCATTATGGGTGGTAGTAATGTGTACGATTCATCAAGATTATTGCGTTCCCAATCGAATAAATTATTCCATCTGATTCAATGAGGGTCATAAATGAGTATCGACTCTCAAAAATTGTTGTAAGGTTGCTGGAAACATTGGAAGTATTGACCATACCACATAACGTCGATTAGGATGCACTTTCGAACGGATACAAAAATCCTTCGGGCTTCCAGAGAATTCACCAAAGAAAGTTACACTGTGAAAAATTTCTTTTTGGATTTACCAAAAAAATTTGGAAGTTTTTTTGTGAATGAGGGAGGACATGATCGATCGCATCCGCACTGTTTGTGCCAACATACCAGGATTATGTATCCAGGCAGAAGGGGGTAACTTCGAGCAATTATTGTAACAGCATCAAGCACCCCTCATGTGAGAGACAAGGGGACTCACGATAATCAAGCACTCCGGAGGGAACAGAGAACCACCACGTCCACGTCGTTGTTCCTAGGTAGCGCTAAGAGTAGTTCACTGGTAACTTCGACGATCCATACTTTGCACCTCAATTGGCGAGAAGGGATCCATGACCAGTGTTTCGTAAAGGGTTTGAAACTAGCTTTCCCATGCCATGATAAGAGAATGGGGGTCTCTCTTGAAAAAAACAATCTTGACCCCAAAATGACCTTCAAAATGACCTCTGAGGGATGTTTCAAGGTCAGTATCATACTTCCCCTTCGGAACCCTAATCTTTCTACCTGGAACATTTTTCTCCATCTCCACTAGTTTCCGAGATATTTGGCTATATCACTTCAAATGGACCACCCTGTATAATAAAGGCTAAAAACTTCTACCATCGGCCACGCCAAGCGGTACTGGTTGATGCGAATTCCGGAACAGGGTTGCCTTTCACATCCCTTTTTTTCATGGTATATTTGTTATATCAAGTAATCTTCCGGAAAGAGTGAAGTATTTTCTTCAAGGATTTTTTTTCAAGTGTTATTGTAAAACGTTTGGATGGTTTTTGGGATTTGACGTTAATTTTTATTGTGTCCTATTATACTTGACAAAACATTACCTGAGATATTTCATTCCGATTCACAGGATTTAGCAGATTTCGATTGAGGAATAAATAGAAAGCGTTCATATCTTCTCTCTACAGTTGGAAATCTCCACTCTTTCATGGTATTCGTTGAATCTCAATCTGCACCCGCAGGTTTGCACGTGATAGTAGACCAAATTCGATCCGAATTCAAATCAGTCTTAGAAGCATTGGATTCAACATTCAAAATCATTCTCACATCTAGCTGCTGATATCAAAAATCCTTCATTGAGATGTGGCTTTTTATACAGAAAGTGATATATCGTTCACCAATTTCTTGGGATGAATATGGTGTTGTATTGAACAAAACATTCGATCATTCCGCAAAAGAATTAAAAATTAAACTGTAATCAACAAAAAAGAATAAAATGGATCTTAAATCATTTTCAGCATTCATATCATCAGCTGCTTCCAATTCAGTGGGTAAATTTTACAACATCAAGGATTTACCACGCAGTCGGGCTCAGAAGAAATTAACGATTCCACAATTTTGCTGGAGAATGATGCTATTACTCCCCTCCTCAATCAGATGTTGTATCGTTTCAGAAAAATGAATCATCAGATTCTTTTAGTCTGAATTTTCGTCTCGCTTCGTTCCTGTAACCGATTCAAACTCAAAAAATACGTTTCAGTAATATTATCCACCAACAAGCCTTTTCGAGAAACTAAATTCCAGGACAATGCCAATCTACTCACCATTATATTTCATTAGTTCGTTTCATCAAATGAATTGTATACTCATTGAGGCAATGATAAGAATAAAACATTCTCAATACACTGTCGTTTAGCAGTTGTTAGGAATGCAGTTTCTCATTTTGTATTTCATGATATATATTTTTAGAAAATTCTTGCATTGGTTCTTCGACAATAGGTATAAATGTGCTCAATATAAGGGTTTAGAATCGAAATGAATTTCCCCACTGAGACTGATCCAAGTTTGAGGATGGGAAATTGATTCACGGAAGAAGTGCTATCAAACATTGAGGCGTCATATTCATTACTTGTGGGTCTCACGTTACTCCTCATCAGGTAGTGGTTATTTGTTTCCCATATGATGAGCATTATCACTCCAGGTGTTTGATAGTATTCATCTGACACATGGGCTGAAAAAGTCCCAGGCCCAACAAAGAAAACACGGTTTTTCTTGTTCAAAATCAGCTTTATTCATCAACGTAATCTCTTCCAAAAATAACGCAATCGTTCCAGCAAAGCCATGACATCTCAATACCACTTTTGTAGAACGATTCATTTGTTGCCTTGAAATAGGCCCCGGTTTCGGCTCTTCATTCCCCTAGTGACAATGGAAACTAAAATGAAGCGCAGACGAAAAGTATGGTGGAGCGTAACAGAAACGTTAATGAAAAGTGAACAAAGAGTAAATGTAACGGTTTCGAAGAGTACTCGAAGCGACGTTTGGAACAAAAAAAGCGTATAAAAATCAACGCTCCATGAAGAGTATGAACAATATAAGAGGATAAAGATTCTAACTACTTGGCAAGACTCGAACCCATGATTTGCATCATTGCGATCCAGCGTCTTACCTATTCAGCCATGAAATGCTATGATTCCTGACAGTTTAAAACCGATACTCAAAGTCTGTATGAAATGATTCGCGTTACCTTTCATGGAACGTAACAGTACTCTTCCCAAAACGGCATTGAACGTTTATAAAGCGTATTGATAACGTATAACTTCAGTACTCTACAACAAGCAATTATTATACGCTTTGGCGAGGGAAAATTGGAACCTTTTCACGTTTCTTCTCAGCTTCGAATGCATTTCTTACGAGCGTATATTTTCACCAGGGTCGAGCGAAATTCTTCACCGGCGAGCATTTTTTTAGGTCTGTGAACAGCCAGTAGTCGCTGAGAGCCAAATCTGGCAAATACGGTGGATGTGGGAGCAATTCGAAGTTTAATTCATGGAGTTTAATATAAAGTTTGATTAGTAAATGCACGTATTGAATGATAATCGAGCATTGACAGTTGAGAAAATATAATACACCCTATAGATTGATCGAATAAGGACTTCCAAGAACCCAAACAAATTAAAATGAACATTCAATGACAGCGATACTCTAAGCACATGACAAAGAGAAACCTCGGACGCAAGATCGAGTACCGCTGCCGGAACATAATATATAGAACGTATAACGTACAAAATCAACATACAGAAGATTTCAAAAGAATTGAAGTGAAATCAGGAACGAATCCAAGCAAAATGAGTAGATGGAACAGACATAATGAAACATATATACTTATGGATTACAGACGCACACGTGACGAAAGCCAAGGAGAACAGAGAACAAGAAGAAGCTCAGATAACGGAACAGTACAGACAAAGACATGCCCCACAAGTAGGATATGATCGAACTGTTACACAAGATGGCTTCCTAAAGAATGACCCAGGGTTCATCGATGAGACGAACCGCTCACTAGAACACTTCGACCACCCAAACGTAGGATTTACGGGGAAGACAAAGACGAAATAAACAGAGACAACAAGAACGACCAAACAGAGACGGAGACAGTAGGATGGTGAGAAATTTTTTTACATAGAGATTCCGACTATAAGAATGAATTGAGCGCAGCAGAATCACACAATGCACATAGAATACATAGACAAGAACACATGGAACCAGAAGTTATAGTAAGAATCCTAACACATGGAAATATAAATTCCACATTAGACGGAATAGATGGTTGTGAAACAGATGTAGAAACCGAGCCAGAAAGGGATAGGAATTCTACACGGAAGGACAATCACACAGTTAGACAAAGACAGAAATACATAGACACAAGCGAAGAAGAAATAATATTCAATGATACATACAGGATTAACCTCCCCGTGGGATGATTGCGTGTCTTCCAGGAGGATATTCTTGATACCTGTCCTTGATATCCTTTTTATCTATCCTTGGTGGTATCTGCTTCTTTTACATGATGGGGAGGAAAAGTATCTCAGATTTCGGTCTCTCTTTCGGGTGAAATAAACTACTCGAGAGGGAGAATACAAACTGAGAGAAACTAAATCATCCCAACGCAAAGAACATCGGCAAAAACGGAGGAAAAGCAAGGGGAAACTACCTTCCTTAACATCTTTCAATATTCCCGAGGAGATAAAATCTTCTCTCCGAACCTAGAATTTTGAATTTTGATTTATTGAAAAAAAGCAACAACAACAACATGATGGCGTTCTCTCGGGTGAAATATTCCGGAGGTGAAGTGACCTCCCGTTCGGATCTCCGGATGGAGGCTGTTCGAGAGAGCCTCATCGAACAAGATAGAGAACCAAAGAGGATAGGAAAGAGGGAGAACATTCTCCGAGTCGGAGCGTGGAATGTTAGATCACTGAGACCAACAGGAAAATTAGAAAATTTGAAATTAGGAATGAAGAGGTTAGGTATCGATGTAATGGGAATTAGTGGAATGAGATGGCCGCAGGGAGGGGATTTCTGGATTGAGTATTACAGAATCATTCATACAGGATCAAAGAATGGTCAAGCAGGTGTGGGAATTATATTGCATAAAACGGTAGGGAATAGGATAGAAAATTATTTGCAACATAGCGAACGCGTAATGATGGTCAGAGTTAGAACAAAACCAGTAGACACTGTTATAGTCCAAGTATACATGCCCACATCTGCATACTCAGAGGAGAATATCGAAAAAACGTACGAAAAAATAGAAGAAGTGATAGAATATGTGAAGGAAGAAAATTTAATGATCATAGGCGACTGGAATGCGGTAGTAGGGCGAGGAAAAGATAGATAGATAGATAGATAGATATGTTTATTTATGTTCTAGGATGAACATCCTGTGGAACAATTGAGAAAGAAGTATAAACAATAACAAAGATACTATATACAAAAATACTTATATATATACAGCATTGAACCCCAGCCCGAAAAGCAAAAAGAAGGCAAAATGAATGAACTTAAAAATAAAGATGAAATGAGAATGAGAGTGAGGATGAGATTACAAAGGTGTGAGAAATGAAAATACAGATATAAGATAGAGATACAATAGTTATAAATGCGCAGAATGAAGATGAAGGCAAATGAAAAAACAGATATAAAATAGAGATACAATAGTTATAAATGCGCAGAATGAAGATGAAGGCAAGAAAAGCGTAAGATGAACCACGATGAACCTACTTGAAAAGGAGTATATGTCTATGAGTGAGAAAGGGTGGAGGTGAGCAAGAAGTCATAATACCTCTTTTGAAGACGTTAGGGGAAGAGCTACACTTGATGTTATCTGGGATCGTGTTCCAGAGTTTACTACCTGTTATCAAAAAAGATTTTTGATATGTGGTAGTACGATGCAGTGGTATTTTAAGGAGCCCCCTATTCGATCTAGTGCAACGAATTGCATCAGAGGTACCAAAGTTAAAACGATCGTAAAGAAAAGGAGGATCCTTGAAAGCAAATAGATGATGCAAGTACGACCCCAGGAAACATTTCCGTCGCTCAGAAAGTTTGAGCCAGCCGAGGCGCGTGAAGAAAGGAGAGATGTGGACATCTTTCCTGAGGTTGAAAATAAACCGCACGCAGGCATTCAGTTTACGCTGCAGACGTATACTGTCTCCTTCGGAGAGATCAGTGAGAACTCAGCAACAATAATCAAAATAGGGTATGACTAGCGTTGAAATCAGTTTAGTTCTCATCTGGATAGAGAGTGCGCTGCCATTAAGTCGCAATTGGTAGAGTGCGCACGAGACTTTCCTGCAGACAGAAGTTACTTGCTCATTCCAATTAAGAGAAGGTGTCAGAATAATCCCAAGCGATTTAAGCGAAGAGACAAGATTTATAGGAGTGCCCTGAAGTATGATGTCCGGTAAGGAGCGAAGAGAAATATCGTTGACGTAACGTGGAGAACCAAGGATCATGCAATTGGTTTTCAAGGGGTTCAGGATTAGGTAGTTGGTGGAGCACCAGCTGGCAATTCTCTGTATATCGTCATTCAATTTCGAGATACATTCGTCTATGAGAAAAGGTGAAGTATGCAAATAAATATAAAAGTCATCAGCGAATTTAAAGAGTTTACGATGGTGAATAATCGAATTTATGTCGGTGACATACAGTGCGAATAAGAGAGGGCCCAGGCGAGAGCCTTGGGGAACACCTGAGGTAACTGGAGTCCATTCGGAGCAACCTTTAGAGCTTCTAACTGATTGCGTGCGACCAGATAGATAGGACCAAAACCACTTCAGCACGGGGGTAGATATATTGAAAGAAGCGAGTTTTTGTATAAGCAAAGAGTGGTTAACGGTATCAAAAGCTCTTGAGAAATCAAACCCCACCAAAAGAGTGATCATGCGCTTATCAATCGCTTCACGAACATCATCAGTCAATTTTAAAAGAGCAGTTTGAGTGGAGCGGTGTTTGATGAATCCACACTGATATTGGTCAAGTAGAGAATTCTTGGTCAAAAAATCACACAAGAAGTGATGGACGATCTTTTCAAGTATTTTAGATGACTCACAGAGAATGGAGATAGGGCGAAAATCACGTGGAGTTTGTGGAGATCTTGTTTTAGGTATAGGAGTAATGAAGGAGCGTTTCCACGCCATAGGAAAGAGAGATAGCATGAGAGAGGAATTGAATGAGGTCAGTAGGAATGGAAAAATGGACGCAGTGTTACGTTCACGGATGAGATTACGAATCTCCAGAGTTATCCAGGGAGAAGGAGGACGTCTGGGAGTGAACCTTCTGATCGGTACTTCACTATTGTATAGATCAGTGAGATAATCATGGAAAACCCCAACACACTCATCAATATTTGTAATACCCGAGTTCCCGATGTTCAGCAAAATCGATGGTATATCAATATCTTGCCCATTGATACGCGAGTAATCACGCACAGAGACGATCTGCTGTTGACTCATGGGTAGATTGAAAGAGTATTCAATTGAGATCATGTCATGCCGAGATAGAAAAGGCATTTCCTTTTGTTCATGGTCAATCACTTTGGAGAGATCGTCCACTACACATAAGTCAAGCAAGGTAGAAGAGATGGACGTGTGATGAGTGGGACCGTAGGGGACAATGGCCAGATTCAGACTGGAGAGTATTTTACGGAGATAAGTACTATCAGGAGATGAACGGCACAAGTCGGTGTTCCAGCCACCCATAATGATTTTGTCGTGATAGTCAGTACTCAGTGTAGAGATCACCGTTTCCAAATTAGCAAATCCTATTTTCGGAGGTCTGTAAACTACACCAATGAGTACTTTGCGCATACACGTGCTGGAAACCTGGACGAATAGATATTCGGGTTGTGGACAAGTGGCATCGTACTCAGATTTCTGTATAATTTTGTATTGGAGATTCTGTTCAATATAGAGACAGACCCCCCCGCCAATACGACCCACCCTATCGCAAGGAAAGACCACATATCCATCCAATGAGCAGAATGAGTCATCCATGTCACTCCTAAACCAGGTCTCAGATACCGCAATAACATCGTACTTATTCGGATTCTTAGTGCAGAAAAAATCAGAGAATTCATCAAAATGAGCCATAAGTGATTGTGCATTAACATGACACATTTTTAACGAACGTAAAACTGCATTAGAGTGAGAGTTTGAGGGTCGAATCGGGAGTCACCTAAGTTGATCAAAGTCCCTGTTAGATGAGATGACGATAACATTTGAGGTATCATCTTTTTTCACCAGAATACGTCCATTCCTCGACCAAGTATGGAGATATCCTTTAGACTTCGCAACTTTCTTAGTTTCTGCGAGAAGAGAGGCTATATCAGACGGCAGATATTCATTAAGATAAAGCCTAGACTTAGGTAGAGAGGGATTAATATCAGACGCGTCGACTAATCCTGTGGAACGTTTGGCCTCAAGTATTTTCGTTCGGAGAGAAGGAGAATCAAGCTCCATAAGGATGGTACGTGGACGCGATGTAGTTTTGGTGGAGCGAAGACGAAATGCTCTCACAATGTTAGATTGGGTGATCTGAACATTAAGATGAGCCAAGACATCCATGATACGGCTCGGCATGAATTCATCAGGAAGTTCAGGTAATCTTGAAAGAGTGAGAAGGTTCCTATTTGATTGAGAGCGCAGCACTCGAAGTTCTTCTTGCAACTTGGTATTTTGTTGTTCCAATTCAGAGATGCGTGCTGAGTGAGATTGAGAGTTATCTTCGATGGTTACAACACGCTGGCTAAGCGATATGAGGCTGGCATCAGTCATTTTGATAGAAGAGGAATTCTGTTCCAGTGAGGTTTTTAATTCCTGGTAGTCCTTAGTGAGCGATTTCACATCCTGATTGACTGTCATAACAGCCTGTTCAAGCCCCGCAAATTTGCTGGATAAAGAGGAGACATTGTTTTCGATGGAAGACAGTTGTTGAAGTCGAGCATGAACCTCAGTATTATTGCGTTCTTGCCGCTCAATGAAATTATCGAGTTTATCTGAGGATATTTGAATAGCTTTCATAATATCATCTATAGTAAAGGTTGTATTAGGAGTAGTACCACCACTGGTGTTGCGATCAACCATCGAAGTTGACGGACAATCAACTTCCATTGATGAGGGAGGGATATCTCCAGACTTTTTGAAGGATTCCAAGGGACCTTTGCAAAGTACAAGCTCGTTGTTGTGGTTGTACGTTTTATGTAGTTTCACACAACCAGGATGGAAATATTTTATGCACGGTGTACACTTAATGACATCCGTTTTCACAGATTTTCTGCAGATTGAGCAAATGTGATCCATTGTAATAACGAAAAAGAGAAAAATCTGGTACTAATATGTGTGAAAATCCAAATAAAAAACGAGTTATATAGAAAAAAAGTCGTTGTAGAAACGGTTAAGATGAGTATATGCTACGTTGGGTGAGAGAGAGTACCATCGAGTAGTTAGAGAGACAGAGATGAGAGCAATAACGTAGAAAGAATACAACAACAGTGAGCACGTATCTATACACTCGGTATCATAGTATATGTGTGACACACACAACGCAGTAAATACGAACGAACGCTAGTACTATGAAATAATCGCGCATTATAATTATGAATGTAATGAAAGTATTATTGAGAAATGCATCACCGAATTATTATCTATGTAGACCGCAAATGAGGATAGAGAAAGCATGTGTCAAAAACCTCGTTGAAAAGTGATGTGATACGAATTGGTACGCCAACAAAGATGTCGTCAAGGCTCCCGTTGGAAGGCAAGATTTATGCTGTGGAGAGTGGATGTGCTACAATGGCCAATACCTCAACGTTACCGTGATGACGTGTAGAGAAGACGGACCAATCAATGATAGGAGGCGAATGATAAGCGCCACGCGCGAAAAGCACTTGTAATACACCAGCCTTGGTCTTCCCGCTTGGCAGATGCTCCAACAACACCAGATAAATGCAAATCACAAAACATCCACCATCGGCTGCCAACGAAACAGCTACTTATCGTTAGTTGCTCAAAAAAATGCCCGAGCCGATAAGGGATGCACTGAAACAAGGTCGACTCCAATAGGGCCACAAAATATGCAGTAAAACAGTAGACAAAGTAGAGCGAAGCAAGAGCGTGCAGGCTTATACTCACAGAGAGAGAGAGAGGCCAACATAATAGGAGATTTTGCGTTAGGAAAAAGAAATGAAAGAGGACAACGTTTAATCGAATTCTGTAAGAGTCATAAAATGGTTATTCCCAACACATTATTCAAGAATCATCCAAGAAAAATCTATACTTGGAAAATGCCAGGAGATACAGCAAGATAACAAATTGATTACATATTAGTAAAACAAAGATTCAGAAACCAAGTGAAAAGCCGTAAAACTTATCCAGGCGCGGATATAGATACTGATCACAATATGTTACTGATGAAATGTCCTCTGAAATTCAAAGCTCCGAACAATAAAAGGGAAATGCAAGAAAGATGGAATTTGAGAAATCGGATGGGGGCCAAATTAACGAAAGACCAAATCAACGAAAAGTGGGTTGAAAAGAGAGATACGTCACACTCTCTCTTTTCAAACACTGATTTCGTTGATTTGTCTTTTTGTTAATTTGGCCCCCATCCAAAAAATCTCGAACAAGGAAAACCACAGGAGGCATTCAAAGTGATGTTGGACGGAAAATTGGGGGATCGACAAGAGGAAACTTGGAAATAGAGAGTAGATGCACCAATATGGAGGAGAACAAGGCACTGAGGAATAAAATAATCAGAGAATGAAGGAAAGGGAAAAAACAATGGTTGAAGGGGAAATGTCAAGATATAGAAGTAAGATTACATTTGGGGAAAATTGATGAGATGTAAACAGGGTGTCTACTGATGCTGGAAATACTGGAGATACTGGAATTATACTTGAATTTTTTATTTATACTGGAAATACTGGAAATACTGGAATTATACTTGAATTTTTTATCACATTCTGGAAAAATTTCAAAAAATATTTCTAAAAACTGTTTTTATTCTTGGTAGGTATTTCAATGGTACGAGAGGTTTGTTTGCCGGAAAATTTACTGATTGAAAGGGCATCTTATCCATTGGTAGATTCTTATAAAGGCACGAATCTGAATAGTTGATAAAAAAAGTTTTGTGCAAGATTCATTTCCTATACATGAGCTCCGTTCGTGTAAAGGTATTCCATGTTGCTCCAACTTTCTCCGGATATCCTTGATCGGCTCTTTTAGTTATGAAATGAATTGACTGGGTGGTGCAGGCTGGGGCAACTTAGCACACCTTAGATCGAACGAAGCAGATTGATTATCAAACAAAAATCTTCAAGACGCTCATTCATGGATTTATCAATTACTTTTTTCATCATAAATCGATATATTTGAGGTATTCATAATGATTATAAGTTTTCCATATGATAAACTGAGATGCGATTGTCATAACATGTGTTTCTCATAGATGATTTCGATAACCTGAGGGAATGAAACTTGAATGTTCTGAAAAGAGTTTGTGGCATTGACATTCTTGCCCAGACAGCACACAAGAATCCAGAATGAATTTCGGAAAAAGACCTCTTCAAAAACTCTTAGAATATGAAGAGTCCTCAAAGAGTTCCTATCCTTCATTATGATTACGGGTCAAAAAGACATGACAATAGGGCAGTTCGCACTGAGTGCAATCAGTGGAAATCGCTATGAGAATTCCAACAGAACTCGCAAATGTCTGACGGAAGGGATTCTTTTTGAAACTCTTCAAAAACTTGTATTCTAAGAGAGTTCTTGAAGAGTTAATATCCCACAATCCATTTGAGATGTTTGTGTCGGTAGACCCTCACAGTCCCGGAAGTTCATTTACCCGAAGGTGGAAAATCCCGAATTTCAGATGCCCGAAAGTGCAGTAATCCAAAGGTTTGTTGTTCAGAGAGTGCATTATTCCAAATTATAAATCACAGAAAATGATGTGGTTTATCGTTCAGACAACAAACCTTAAGATTAATGCACTTTCGGGCATATGAATTTCGAGACTTTGCAACTCCGGGCAAATTAACTTTCGGGACTATGAGGGTCTACCATTTGTGTCCTGTCTGGGTGCACATTTCTGAACTAACGCCACACGTATTCATCAACCAAGTAAAAGACCTATCAGAAAACCCAGAAAACTTGGAGAGTTTGTGCCAGTACATACGTGAGAAAAAGTTTGTGACTAGAGTACGTATAATAAGAGTAGCGCCAACAGGCGCCGTATTGGGGTATGCGATTGTGTGAGTACTATCGGTGTATCGTAGTGTGTTACTGTCTGCGTGACTCACCCACATCAATCACGGACATACACGAATCACACATGGTACACAATCATATCTCTCAACATGGCGGTAGTCGGTAGCGGCATTTCCCTCACCACTCTCGAGTCTATTGGCGCTACTCTTATTATAGGTACTCTATGTGTGACCGCATGACAGCGCCATCAGTGGAGTGCAACTTGATACAAAATGCACGTAACGATTCTTCACCACTCGTTATTTCCCAAACTGCCCGCAAGGGACGCTGCTTGTACTATCAGAAGGTCACTGGGTACGGAATATACGAAACCAAACATCACGTGATATGTGATGCACTTCAGCTATAGACAGCATCGTTCACGCATTTCAGAAGAAGTATACTGTGGTAACAAACCGTTTCGCGAAAAATTCGAATTTACTCAGGTAAGGTGCACCCTTCTGCCATAAATAATTTCCAAAACTCCATATTTGAATTGATTTTGATGATCGATGATAGATTCAAACACTATCAGCGTGACTCACAAGATCGCTCCCCTCTTATTCACTTATATATCTTGTTCATGAAAATTCATCAATTGACCGGAAAAACGATTAACGTAATCTACCAATGAAAAAGAACAAATCGAACTGGAATTCACCGATTAGTTGATGAATTAATTACCAGACAACAATTCATCGTTTCAATCGATCAACACCTCAATCGTATAATCTTACAATGAATTGCTCAGTTTATTATCAAACATCTATGATGACCTTTGTATACCTACAATCGTTTTACAGCTGGCTTCATCTCTTTGGATTCAAGTGTTTTAAGAGTTGAAATATGCAGTCTTAAAGCGCCATATGACTACTATTGTGGGTTCCAGGCAAAACGGATATTTATTGAAAAAAAAAAAACTTTTCTAAACTTTTGAGCTATTTTGATCAAGGTTTCATATGAAATATAACCTCTTAATTGTATGTTACATACATTTCATTCATTCCATGTTATAAATGGTTTTCGATCAAAATTGCTTGGGTTCAAAATATCGATTCGAGTCCTCTCATTAAATAACACGGTTCTCTTGCTATGAAAGATTGAAGTAGCATGTGACTGAAGTCCGAATTGTTTATCGAAACGAATTAGCGTGACTTATTGATCGATTGACAGAATACTCAGCTGTCAGAGATCTGAAATCTTGCATTACATTCTTCAAATGATCCAGTTTCAGGGAGCCAATTCGAAGAACTGAATAATAATAATAATTCGTCAGGTTTTGTAAGTTTTGATTTTCATTTCGGTCCGATGAACGAATCAAACTTCAATCGGCTGAAGTAGCTCAAGAATAATTCAGACGTGATATGGATATTATCCCTAGAACCCTCAAATGAAACTATTGAATAACGATCTTCTGAACATTCCATAGGATAATATCATAGTCATCATGATTTCTCCTTATGCTGATTAAAAAATATGCTTATGAACCCATTGATGCGTGATGTCTCTGTTGGTGCTTACTAAATTATCTATAAAATAACACTTCTATTAGAATAGTCATCACTAGAAAACAGAATCAAATATTGATAACACTGAAGATATTCAGATGAATACCATTTTTGAACTACGTAGTTCATAATAATATTCTTATAAATTCTACTTTAGTTAAATTCCACGTAACAAAACATGTAACAATCAGAGAGATTTTCAAGCATCATTGATATGGGGATTGAAAACATCTCGGAAAACATAAGTATGCATAACTACATGGATCCATGATTATAAATAAAATTGAATCATTTGCACGAAATGATGTTATATCACACATACATAAAAAATAGTACATAAAATGTAAGGGTAGATTTGTTTTATCCAAGATTTAATCGTTTTTCTTATTCGGTAATTTGGATGAATTTACGAAATGAAATTCGAGTCAATTTTCGAATCCAATATGGATGGCGTTATTTCGCTGATAAGTATAACCAGAATACAAGAAAAATATGATTCCATTGACAGTTAAAATAAATCGAAGAAATCTTCAAGTTAAGCAAACTATGAACGACAAAAATTTTTCAGTCTTGAAATAAAAATGCATCCATTGCTTTGCATTTCAATGCATTCGATTTTACTGGTCGGCAACGAAATCCTCCTTTAAATCACTGTTGAAAATTTCTTTGAATTTCATGCATTTTTCAAGTACATTTGTAAATGAAATTCCCAATTCTGGGTGATTGAATTGAAAATTCAATCACATGGGATTGCATTTTCAATTTTTGCTATAATATATCCCCCACGATGGTATAGTTTGGTGATTGAATTTTCATTTATATGTAATTGAAATTTCAAGAACTTTTTCAATCACGTGAGTGGAAATTGCTTCCATCACATCCCTAACAGGACACTCCGTTGCATCCCCGTAGTCTATCTAGTAGAAACGATCTATCTCCGTGGAGACCACGAAGATGTGACGGAGTGTCCTGTTGGGGATGTGATTGCAGCTTCATGCAGAAATTTCTAACAGTGTGAAATCACCATTTTATGAAGTAATGCGCATCGTAGAACTCTAATTTGAAGTCAGAATTGGGCCATCACGTCAGAATTTTGAGATATTTGAGGCCGAATCTTCGAAAAATGGGTTTTTTGGCCACTTTTGAATTTATGTACTGAGTGCACAACATTTTTTTGGTCTTTCCTTGTAATTGTCTCATCTAGTACTACTTTCACTCTTCAAAATGAGCTATTGATAGGTCATCTACAATTTCTTCTTGTAGAGTTAAGACTATTCGAATTTGTGAAATATATCCTCAAGATTGTAATATTTCCAAGATTTCCTGAGGTTGCTGCCAGGATGAATGGGAATGAAAATTCCAATTTCCTAATATGATATTCTTACTCAGCGACCCCAAAAACTTCCAAGTACACATGTTCAAGGCAGGGAACCCAAAGCCTAAGGGGGGATTGAGTTTCGCCTAACGCGCTGATTTGTCACAGATGGCGATGATGTTCTCACTAACACATGTATAGTTCCATATCCGTGTTTTTGAGATCCCGCCATGTTTGTTAAATTCCCGCGACATTTGATTTGTCTGCGTTGTGCCGTCAACCAGATTAAAGGTATTTAAAGCTTCAGTAAGAAAAAGATTATCAAACACAAATATGAACAACAAATAGTGCTGAAAGTGAGAAGGACGTCCAAAGTGTGAGGAGAAGCAGACATTTGTAGTGCTGCAGAGGAAAATCGCCGTAGAAATAGCAACATTCTTCAATTTTCTTCTCAATTTTCAGGTTGATAAATACTAGCTGTTACACGGAAAAAAATATTCCAGTTAATTTTACAAAACTACTCCTAAAAGGAAAATTCGGTTACCAAAACAAGAAATCAAGCACTCATTACCGTCGTGTTCTGTAAAGGATACCAGTCACATAGTTATTATAATTATAATAGTATTGTAGTAGTTATTATAGTTATAATTATAAGTAACTGATCAATTATAGTATATATACAAAATTATATAGATACATAAAATCATTCAAAAATATTAGTACATGAATGAAACAATGTTTAACAGCTCTATTCTTTTTCACAGCTCTATTCTTTACCACAGCATAACAGAGGTACAAAGTTATTGGATCTTATGAAAGAATCTATTATCAGACCAACTTTCGTACACCTCTGATGATTTTTCAATGATAGTATTTTCCCAATCAGAGTGGAATAACCAGCCACTTCGTTGAAATAAATGCTCTGCGAATAAGAAGTAGGTATCCACGGAACTTGAGACGATAGAGAAATTGACTTATATATTGGGAGCGCAGTAAGTTTTCTGCACTCTGATATTACTATGAACTATTGGCACGATAGATACAAAAAAGGGACAGATTGTCAAAAATTACTTAGAATTAACTCCATTGAACTATGCAGGTAGTTATAAATAATTAGATATGAACAAATCATTCGGTCAATTTGTAAGAATGAGAATCAACCGAATATTTCTCATATCGCATGTAATTCATGGTAATAAAAGCAATTCCCTGTGCTTGTAATTTGAGAGATAATTTTTCTAACGGTCAGATTCCTACACTCCATTTACAACTACATGTACCTTTGAATGAAGTTATGTCAAAATATTTTTTGGAATCACATCACAGTCAAGTATCCATCATGCCAATTGTCTGAAAGAATGTACTACCGCTATGACTTTTGTAAATCTCTGATGACTTTTCAAGTGATCAAATGAAATCAAGTGATGTCATCCCTTCAATCCACAATCTGTATGAAGTGAAATAACCAGCCATTTGTTGAAATAAATTCTTTGCGAACAAGAAGTAGGTATCCACAAAACTTGAGACGATAGAGAAATTGACTTTTATATTGGGAGCGCAGTGAGTTTTCTTTACTCTGCCTACCATGAAACATTGGCACAGTAGATACTCATCAGAGATATGGATTGTCAAAAATTACTTGAAAATAACTTGATTGAACTATACATGAATTCATGAATAATTAGATATGAACAAATTATTCAGTCAATTTGTGAGAATGAAAGTCAATTGAATATTTCTCATGTCGCACGTTATTTATGGTCATGAAAGGAATTCCCTGTGCTTGTAATTTGAGAGATAATTTTTCTAACGGTAAGATTCTTACACTCCATTTATGACTACATGTATCTTTCAATGAAGTTATGTACAAATATTCCATTGGAACCTATACATTTTCCCATTCGTCACTGAGATTTTATGGAGTATTTGTAACAGGGAAACGAATGAATTAGGACAAAATCCCTGTTATTTTTTTCCGCATTTATCCGAATCTATGCATAATACATTTGTATTCCTTGATTTCTCAGTCGTAGCATATCAATTTATTCATGATACATTGCTAATTAATTAATCATTTGATGAATTATTCATGAATTGATTCCCATAATTTATTCATGTATTCTTCATCATTGTACACTTTTTTTCAGACGAAAAAAAATTTCGTATCCCAGGGTTCCAATATTTATAAGTTTGATCCTGACTTAGAATCTGACGTCATCACCTATCATCGTCGTGCATCCCCTCTCTTCTTTTTGCATCAGACTTGTTCCTTATTTACGTTTTATCGTACCCGGATTTTATAGGTCGGTTCAGCTCATGCAGTTAGGGCGTTAGGTTAGGTTGAATAGGTTCCCCATAGGTAGGCAAGGTATCTTGGAGTTCAAATCTTGGAAAAGCATATAAATTTTTTCAATGATTGAATTTCTCTAAAACTTGGAATTACGATTCCGTTGGATCCGTATGTGGAATTGTTGTAATGAACTAAAATTCCACAACACAAGTTTGAGAAGGGAAATTAATTTTTTCATGTTCTCAGATAATTAAAAAAATTGATTTTGAATGCCTTAAATTGTGCGGAATAAATTTTTGTTGAATAATGAATACACTTTCTTGTATTCTTTTCAAAACGACTTCAACCATCGAAATCTGTGTATTTATATGCTCACTTTCAATGCAATTCCAATTATTTTATACAAAATATATTGATTTCTCCAATATCGTTAATTGCATTCTACTTTTACTGTCATCAATCATGCCTATGAGTCAAAAATATTACGTTTTACGTATTTTCTAAAAAATACGTATATAGATATATATATGCGAGAAAATTTGGCTCACTTACAAGTCAGGAGCGCTATTGGTATGGGTCAGCACAAGGATATAAGGTATCATTGTGTAGGTGAACTATAGTTCGCAGACTTGTGGTAGGCGGCACTAGAACTCGTGTTTTAGTTCCTACATTATACTTTGGGTACCCTGGTTCAAGGCAACTTTTCCACCAAAAAAAAAACGCTGCCCAACTGGCACATGGCTTCCTCGTTTGTATTGGAAAACAGTGTGGATTCCTGAAGATTCTTCTCCTAAATTTTCCAACCCACTGGGATGAAACTTGTATGGGACCACTATCACCTCGGTGAGGGTGGCCCTTATTTCATATATAAAAAGTGTGTTTTCATTTTTTGTCGTAGATAAAAAAGTTTTCTGTATGTCCCATCCTTTCATTTTGTGTTACATCATGAGGGAGTGATACGCTATTTTTTACATAATTTTCTAAAGAGATTAGGACGGCCCTCACAGGGCTTTAAGTTTTGAACTTGAAACGCCGCGAGGGACGTCTTAATCTCTTGAAGAAATTCTTCAAAAAATACTGTAGCACTCCCTCATAATGTACAACAGAATGAAAGAGTGGGAAATACAGAAAACTTTTCTTGTCGACAAAGAAAAATGAAAATAAATTTTTCATATATAAAATAAGGGCCACCCTGACCTCGGTCCACAACTGTGATAAAAATATGACGAGTCTCGAGGAACATTTTGGTCTAAGAGATTTTGAGTTTGGAGACAAAAAAATTTTCGATCCTCGGAAACGATCACAAAGCTTCGCTCTACGAGGAAGCAATATATTCCTCAAAGGGGTGATAATGTGAATGCTCAATCTGTTGGGACAGATTTCATAACTTACCAGAACATATATGAAATATTATATAACGTATATGAAAATTTCACAAGATCTAGATGTGATAACAAATCCTGACAACGCATTTAGAGAACGACTTGGTTGACACCACAAAATCCTATTGATGAATACGAGCTGTCTCAATACTTTTTCAACATATCAAAATAATACGAATAAAACAAGCAAAACAAATTCATCAAAATAATTTCTTCCTTCCAGCAAAATAATAATGGTTGTCGCAGTAAAATAATTTTGTTGTAAGAGCAAAATTATATGAATGAATTCTCTTGAGCTGTTGTATTGATATTATTTTCATGTGCACGGGAAAAATTATGTGGTTGATATTTTGATAGCTAAAAATTAGCTACCATAGCGAAAAATATCAAATACACGAAACACCACACCTAATACCACAGCTAATTTTTAGCTATCACGGTGAATTATTTTTTCCCGTGTGCCAACAATATATTGAGCCGGCTTGTATTTATTAATAGATTTTGTTGTATTGTCTAAACACTCCTCTGGGTTCAAGAAGAGATTCGAGGCGTTGAAATCTTCATACTTATGATAATTTTGTTTGAGGGAGGGTTTGCTTGCCAACCAGTGTAACCGTTTGATAACTCATTCTGAAGGGGAAAAAAGTGGTATAAAATGATGTAGTTGGAGAGAAAGATCGAGGAAATTTTGTGCATCCTGTACATATGACCTTAAAACTAACAAAAAATGCATTTTTCGAGTAAATGTCCTTAAATATCTCAAAATCCTAACCTAATGGCCCAATTTTGAAGATATTATCACGACTTTTATACACTCGGAGAAATCGCATAGTTGAATATTAGACAGCTAGGAAATATAGTACCCCTAAATAAAGAATTCAGTTGCGGTAAATAAATCTTATTTGTCACAGCCAAATATTTCATTTCCATTGGATAAACTTTTTTATTTGTTACGAATACAAAAATTTGGTCGCGGTAAATAAAATATTTAGCTGTGACAAAAAAAATTTATTTACCGCAACTGACTTTTTTATTTAGGGTGACTATATTTCCTAGCTGTCTAATATTCAACTATGCGATTCCTCTCAGTGTACGTGGAAATCATGATTCTTGTTATTGCTTTTATAAATATGCAGCAATTACTACTAAATATCCACTAGAAGTGTCCAAGACCCTCGAAGAAATGAAAATGATTGAATTAACAATAACTTATATTTTGATACTGGAATTTTGCCAGAATTTATACTGGAAATACTGGAAATATACTGGAATTTTGAACTGCAAAGTCAGTAGACACCCTGGTAAAGGATGGTTGAGAGATTTTTTGGACGAATAAAATCTAGAAGCAGGAAGATTAAAAATTTTCTAGGAAGACAATTGATAAAAACGGAGGAAAAAACAGAACAATGGAATAATAATTCGGAAGATCTGTGTGAAGGGAGCGATAACATGGGATTCCTAGAGAGGGAGGGAGATGTCGATGAAGAACAATTGGGAGATTCAATTTTCAGATCAGAATTCGACAGGGCTTTGAAAGAATTGAAAAATAATGAAACGCTAGGGATAGATGGCATAAGTGCGGACCTTATCAGAGCCTCCATTCAGAGAACTCGTGACGCACTCTTTGTATTGGTCGGAGATATGTACGGAAGAGGAGAAGTACCGAAAGATTTCCAGGAGAATAAAATTGTCGCCATTCCAAAAAAACAAGGAGCAGACAAATGCAAGAACTACAGAACGATTAGTTCAACTTCACGTGCCTCAAAAAAACTGAGAAAAATCATTCACAGGAGGATAGAGAATAAAATAGAGAGTAGATTAGCAGAAGATCAGTTCGGTTTCAGAAAAAATAGGGGAACGCGGGAAGCAATATTAGCACTGAGAACAGTAGTAGAGAAAAGTCTAGAGTTAAAAAAGTCTGTGCATATAGGTTTTGTAGATATACAAAAAGCATTCGATTATGTTGATTGGGAGAAGATGTTTACGATTTTGAGAAAGGCAGGGATCAATTTCAGGGATAGGAGAATAATATATGAATTAAATAAGAATCAAACCGCGATAATAGAAATAGAGGGTCAAAAAGGAGAAGCACAAATTAGAAGAGGGGTGAGACAAGAATGCTCACTATCGCCATCGATTTTCAATTTGTATACAGAAGAAGCGATGAACGGAGTGGAGGAGCAAGTGCAATTGAAATTACAGATTCAAGGGGAAAATGTAAGCATGTTGAGATTTGTGGATGACATAGCCATATTAGCTACGAGTGGTGCTGAGTTATAAAATACTCTCAATACTATGAAAAAAATCTTACTAGACGAATATTGTATGAATATAAATAAGGACAAAACAAAATTCATGATTCGTACAACAGCGAAAACATCAAGGAGAACGAAAATCAAAATAGATGCAGAGACAATTCACGAGTCAAAGAATTGACACATCTGGGGAGCATAATTACAGAAAACGGTGAAAGCGAAAGAGATATAAGAGCAAGAATAGCACAAGGGAAACAGGCTTCACACCAGAAGAAACAGTTACTATGTTCAAAGCATATCAGTTGAGCAGTAAGGGAGAAATCCTTGAAGAGTTACGTTTGGAGCACAGCATAATATGGTTGCTAAGCTTGGACAATTGGAAAAACGAACCAACGAAGACTTGAAGCTTTTGAAATGTGGTGTTATAGAAAGATGCTTAGAATAAAGTGGATAGAGGAAGTGAGAAATGAAGAAGTACTTGAGAAGGTAAATGAAAGAAGAAGTCTCTTGAGACAGGTGGTGAAAAGAAGGAGTGATCTGATAGGACACACATTGAGGCATGATAGCTTATTGCAAACAATATTGGAAGGAAAAATGAATGGTAAAACTCGAAGAGGTAGACCTAGATTGAGTTATATGAAGCAAATTAAACAAGATAAGGGTTGCCGTAGATATGCAGAAATTAAGCGGTTAGCGGATAATAGACAGGATTGGAGGATTTCATCAAACCAGTCATAAGACTGATTACTTCATGATGATTATACAGGATTAAACCATATAACACAGGGAACAGAATACGGAGAAATTCGCGACCACTCGTAAGGAATCTGAATATGGATTGAGCGGGAACGAAACAGGAGACTCCGAACAATTCTCACTGCAACTAGCACAATAACGAAACACATATACGTTCACAGACAGAGAAATACTAGTACTTTCACCACGGATATTACACAACACAGCGTACGAATGGCATACACTAACCACCCAAAATGGGAAAATCTACAGCGATCCGAAAAAAGATCTCAGGGAAACCTCCTTTGCTCACAACTACGCGGGGAGATTAGAGGAGGAGTTGGAGAAGTGCACACAACAAAGAGACGAAAATATTACAAAATATTTGATACGGTTCCGATCGATAGCAACCAAAATCTGGCCACCATACTCACTGGAAGAACAATTGAATGAAGCTTATGAAAAGTTACAACTAGAATATAACCTATATATGAAAAGGGAAGAATTTGATACATGCGAACAACTCGAAAGGAAAGGGAGGACATTAGAAGTGATGAAACAGGGGGGACAGGGATGGGTGACAGACCCATCCAACCAAGAACAACACCAAGGTACAACAACACTCACACACAGTGGAAATGACCTTGGAACTAGAACATACAAAATCCACAAACATACGACAACAATAGAACAATAGAACCACTATTACCGACACCCACATACCCACCAAACGCACAGTATCGGAGAAACCAAACACCAAGAACAACACAGACACTAACAAACACAACAATACCCAAGTACAAGCAAAAACACAGGAACATTACCGAAAGGGTGTTTCAACTGTGGAGAACAAGGCCATTGGAGGATGAATCGCCAAAACAATAAAAAAAACTGAATAAGAGGGAAAAACGGTTGGGTGAGACCCTCTTGAACAAAATAAATCAAACACCCGAACTTATACACTCAACAAACTCAGAACATATTGACCTAAGACCATACATGATAGTCCAGATAGGGAACACAAAACATACGTACTGATGGACACGGGAGCAGCACATACATACGCAGACGAGAGCATACTACAAGTCATAGATCAAACCAAAATACGAATAGAGGAACCGAAAAACGAAGGGCTGATAACAGCAAGTACAGCAAGATAGAAAATCACGGGAATAATCGAGCCCACAGTAACAATTGAGGGAAAGAACTACACATTGCGGATGGGGGCCAAATTTGACGAAAAATCAAATTAACGAAAAGTTGGTTGAGAAGAGAGATACCTCACACTCTCTCTTTTCAAACACTGTTCTCGTTGATTTGGCCCCCATCCCACATTGCGAGTATGAATAGTCTCAACTCTACACTACACATTAATATTAGGGGTAGATAGCCTGAAGCAGGGTTGCTACAAGTCAGGGAAATTCAACGGAATCGACCAATCATACGTTTCCATTCTATGGACTACCAATGAAATCGATCGATTCCGTTGAATCTCCCTGACCTCTAGCAACCCTGTGAAGGGAAAAAATTCAAATATAATATTCAACAAAGGGGAACAACCGACACAAATGCAAATCAAAAAACGAGACACGAGGGAACCCACACAAAGAAATAACACAAAAACCCAGAACGACTGGAAAGAACAAAAACACGGAAGGAGAGTATCACCACGAACACCGGAGATAGAAGCAAACACGGAATGATACTCTAATGCACCAATCTTGAGTGAGGGAGGAATGGATAAACTTCTACATGGAAAAGGAACACAAACACAAAAAACAGAATTCATCAACAACATAACACAATTAAGGGGGAACGGGAAGAATCAAATAGGAGGAATAGTGGAGGAAATGACACCAGAAATGGAGGACACATTGGAGTACACAAGATGAGTGAAACATAGGAGAGAATTGGAGAAGAATGAACCAAAATAACAGACCCGTACAACACATCACTCAAAATACTACAGCACATGCACACGGAAGTGGCGGAAATGTCCCGAGGGAACATTATTGAACCATCCCACAGCAGCTGGTCAAGTCCAGTCATAATGGTACAGGAACCGAACAAGACTCACAGAATCTGCATAGATTTTAGGGACGTCAATAACTGGACAAAAAGGATGCATACCCGATTTCTAGCATGACGAACATGTTGGATGAATTGGACACAGCCAATTACATCTCAAGAATAGACCTGAGCCGGGCATGACAGGTGTGTAAGTATGGAACCGAAATTTGCCCATAGGTGGCGCTAGATGTCGATGCAGTTACCGACACATAACGTGCGCGGTGTCTTGTTATTGTATTGATATCCGACAAAGATTTCCAACTCACAATACCACGAGTTTCATTCAGTAGCATTAGTTTATTAGAGATAAACACGTCGAGTCTTGTGCTAACAAATTACGATTTGCGGACAGCACTACTCTTCTGTTTCCATCTGAGGAAAACCGCAGCCGAATCACATCGAATGCTTGTGGAGGCGGTTGGTGAACATGCTTTCGGTGAAACACAGTGTTTCGAGTGGTTCAAACGGTTCAAAAGTGGCGATTTTGACATCAGGAACGAAGAACGTGGAAGACCACTGAAAAAGTTTAGGCGCGCTGGCCTGCAAGCCTTGCTGGACGAAGACGACGCTGAAACACAACAACAACTGGCGGATCAAGTGAAAGTGACCCGAGAAGCAATCTCCCTTCGGTTCAAAGCCATGGGAAAGATAGAAGAGGTGGAGGAATGATTTCCACATGAACTCAACGAAAGACAGCAGGAAAACCGCAAAACATCATGTGAAACGCTGCTCGCCAGGTTCCAAAGAAAGTCATTTCTCCATCGAATTATGACTGGCGATGAAAAGTGGATATATTCCGAGAATCCACAGCGCAAAATGTCATGGGTTACTCCGGGTGAACCATCAACATCGACAGCAAGACTGACCGCTACGGACGAAAGACAATGCTGTGTGTTTCGTGGGACCAGAAGGACGTCATCTACTACGAGCTGCTGAAACCTGGGGAAACTGTCAATACTCAACGCTACCGACAACAAATGATCGATGTGGATCGAGTATTGCGTGAAAAACGACCAGAATACCAACGAAGACAACACAAGGTGATTTTGCTGCATGACAATGCACCAGCACACAAAGCAAAACAGGTCCAGGGAACGATAGAGTCGTTCCGTTGGGAGATTCTCCAGCACGCGCCTCACTCACCGGACCTTGCCCCATACGATTACTACTTGTTTGCATCGATGGGACACGCACTCGCTGAGCAGCGCTTTACTCCTCACGAAGATGTACGAAAATGGCTCGATGACTGGTTTGCCTCAAAAGAGCAACAGTTCTTTTGGCGCAGAATCCACAAATTGCCAGAAAGATGGGAAAATGTATAGATAGTGACGGACAATACTTCGAATAAGCTGCTTCGTATCATATCATTACAATAAACGTGTTTTTTCTGTACAAAAATCCCGGTTTCATACTTACACACCTGGTGCTTCCAAATTCCACTAGATCGAGACAGCGAACACATCACAGCACTACAGTACCAGGGAAAGGACTCTTCCAATTCGAGAGAATGCCATATGGACTAACGAACGCACCGGAGACATTCCAGAGACTGATGGACAGACTAATCGGACCAGACTGAAAACCACACGCATTTGCATACTTAGATGACACAATGATAGTAACGAAAACACTAGAAGAACAGATACACTGGCTGAAAGCTATACTGCAAAGAATTATAGCGCAAACTCAATAATGAACAGGAAGAAATGTGGATTCGGCTGCACACAAGTGGGATACCTGGGCTAGATAGTGGGCAGAAACGGATAACACGTGGATACGGAGGAAATACAATTAATATTGAATTACACACAACCCAAGACACCAGAACAAATAGGAAGATTAATTGGAATGACATAATGGTACAGGAGATTTACACAAAATTTTGCACGAAAAATAGAACCGATAAACAGATTGTTGGAAGGGAATTGCGGGAAGCAGTGGGAAGAAGAACAATGCAGAGCATTGAACGGAATAAAACAGATACTCACAAGACCACCAGTATTCAAACAACCAGACTCCACGGAACCATCCTTCATACACAAAGATGCAAGTGACACGGGATTAAGAGCAATTGCGGGATTAAGAGGGATTACACAAGAACACAATGAAACGGAACGTGTAATAGAATACGCAAGTAGAATACCCAATGAGGCGGGAAAAAATTACTCGGGAACGGAAAGAGAGTGTTTAGCAGTGAAATGAACAATAAAGAAGTTTAGAAGATATATAGAGGGAGGAAGATTCACAATTGAGGCGTCGCATGCAATAACCAGACTCGCGCTCGGAAATCCGAGGAAGTATTGTCCAACGCGACGAATTTCAGTTGAAATTTTTTTTTCTCCGATCACAAAATAAAGAATACGTAGACGTCCAGAATCGAAAGCCGCACATTTTGTGTAAGAAAAATATATTATCGAACAAGAAATACATCAAGGGATTTGACAATGAAGTATGTGATAGTGATTCGTTAATACTGAATGATTTTCATGCAATGATACTGAATTCGCTTGTATAACAATTTCCATCCCATGGTTACTGTATCCATGGATGAGATGAATATGGAGAATATGAATGAGTTCTCTTGAGTCTAAAATTCCCTTGATACTTCTTGTCGTAGAAGGTATCCGGGCGTGAGTCCCACCGATGCATGAAAAACGATCAATTACGTTAACAATTTTCCAAATGTAACAATTGTCAATCATACCATCATTTTCGACAGACATTGACGGATACGTAGTGAAAATTTCGGAAAGATCGGTCAATTATTCATTGAGATACAGTGAGTTTGAGGAGAAGATATATTGAATCTTGATCATGAAATGGTATATTACACACCTAGGGCAGTAAAATAATAAATTGCTAAGATCACATACAATTGTCGGCCGAGGCGAAGCTGAGCCCGACAAACGTGTGATCTAAGTGTTTCTTTTTTACTGCCCGAGGTGTGTATACCGTTTTTTCACCCGACGGGACCGGCAAATAGCAACTTCGTTCTAGCCAGTGGGCAGGAAGTTGCCATTTTCCGCCCGGAGGGGAGGAAAAAACTTTGTTCCCAATGTTTATTCACCGAAATATGTGATGAACAATAATATTTTCCCCAACAGCGTGTGTATAATTCGGTTTTCCAAGCATGTGTTGCGTGCGTCAAGCGAGTGATCCCCAGACGGGAGTCAGACCAGTGCGGGAAAGTAACGAGCGCGCGGTGAAGTAACTTTACCGCACGCTTATTACTTTACCGCACTGGTCCGACTGCCGTGTCAGAATCACTCACTCTGCGCACGCAGGACAGGCTTGGAAAACCAAAGTTCGTGCACCTTGTCACGAAAAATAGTATACCAGGTGTGTAAGTATGAAACCGGAATGTACAGGGAGAACACGTTTATTGTAATGATATGATACAAAGTATCGTCCGTCGCCATCTATACATTTTTTCCATCTTTCTGGCAATTTGTGGATTCCGCGCCAGAAGAACTGTTGCTCTTCCGAGGTAAACCAGTCAACGAGCCATTTTCGTACATCTTCGTGAGAAGTAAAGTGCTGCTCAGCAAGTGCGTGTCCCATCGATGCGAACAAGTAGTATTCGGATGGGGCGAGGTCCGGTGAGTTAGGCGCGTGCTGAAGAATCTCCCAACGGAACGACTCTGTCGTTTCCTGGACCTGTTTTGCTTTGTGTGCTGGTGCATCGTCATGCAGTAAAATCACCTTGTGTTGTCTTTGTTGGTATTCTGGTCGTTTCTCATGCGAAACTCGATCATTTGTTGTCGGTAGCGTTGAGTATTGACAGTTCCCCCAGGTTTCAGCAGCTCGTAGTAGATGACGTCCTTCTGATCCCACCAAACACACGGCATTGTCTTTCGTCCGTAGCGGTATGGTCTTGCCGTCGATGTTGATAGTTCACCCAGAGTAACCCATGACTTTTTGCGCTTAGGATTCTCGGAATATACCCACTTTTCATCGCCAGTCACAATTCGATGGAGAGGTGACTTTCTTTGGAACCTGGCGAGCAGCATTTCGCATGATGGTTTGCGGTTTTCCTGCTGTCTTTCGTTGAGTTCATGTGGAACGCATTTCCTCACCTTTTGTATCTTTTCCATGGCTTCCAACCGGAGCACAGTGGGGCAAAATGCCAAAAAGCTGGCCAAAACCCCAAAAATGAAGTTTGTAGTTGGGGATATTTGACCCTTGGGATAAGTAAGGTGATGTCCCAAGTATTGGAATTCTGATATAAGAAGATCTGATCCCCTCCCCCTGCCCTTGTGTACCAGTTGCAAAATACCCTCCTTGAAGTATAATCCGCGTGATTGAAAGACAGTAAAATAACGGGCATGTTCGAAAAGACGCTGTGTCTCGGAAAATGAACCGATTTAACTTTTTCAAATTGGAGTCTGTTACTGAAACTATGTAGGATACACTAGAAAATTGAGACAATATCAATTTGATGAGTGGAAAATACTGACAGAGCAATGATTGGATGTAATTTCTATATCTATAAATGAGAAAATGTGTTTGGTTTTTGAAGGAATAGTGGAGAATGACGGGAAATTACGTCGTTTAACTTATCGGAGGTTGTAGATGGGACTCTTACCTAAACATCAGAAAAAAAAACGGCTGCCCATGTCTGCCCCTAAGCAATTCCGCCATGTTTTTGTGCAGGAAATCACAAAAAATTAGACGGAGTGATGAGGAGTCCTTAGATCCGTCTGAAACTTGATATGCAGAAGTTTGTGGGGTCGCTGATTATGAATCCGTTGTCTTCATTACGGAATTCAAAATGGCGGATCCAATATGGCGGACGAAAATTGAAAGAAATCATCGGATTTTCTTCAAATTCGTGACTCGAGGGTTTCTGAGATCGCTGATTACGAATCCGTTGTTTGAATTTCAAAATTCAAAATGGCGGATCCAATATGGCGGATGAAAATTGAAAGAAATCATCGGATTTTCTTCAAATTCGTGACCCAGGGGTTTCTGAGGTCGCTGATTACGAATCCGTTGTTTGGATTCCAAAATTCAAAATGGCGGATCCAATATGGCGGATGAAAATTGAAAAAATCATCGGATTGCCTTCAAACTCGGTACCCTGAGGTTTTTAAGGTCGCTGATTCCGAATCCGGTGTCTGAATTCCGGAATTCAGGATGGCGGATCCAGTTTGGCAGAAAAAAATTGAAAAAATCATCAGATTTCCTTCAAACTCGGTATCCAGGGTTTTGTGGGGTCATTGATTACGAATCAGTTGTCAAATTCCAAGAATCAAAGATAGCGTATCTAATATGGTGGACACAAAACTCAGAATTCAGTAGATTCGCTTTGAATTTCATCTCAACGTTAGTATGTGTTTTATTTCCAGTGTACATTTGCTGCACGAGGAAAACTGTATGAGATTGATTACCATTCGTTTTTCTTCTCATCGCGGGCTTAGGGTACACAAAAGCCAGAAATCATTGATATTTAGGAAGATGATGGACCATTGAGAGAAAAACAGTATTGCTGGAGAATATTCGTAGTGAATTTACCATGAGTTGATGAATTCACTATGGGAAATGACAATAAAACTACCAACATTTAGTATTATTACTACGAATTTTTGGTAACTTCACTGCTAACATTCTTCAGCGATGCTCTTTTTCCCTAAAGTAACCGTCATTTTCCTAAATGTTTATAAATGTTATTCAAGTATTGATATCTCTTTTCTTTTCGTGAACTGAATCATGACTCGCGATTTGGTGATCGTTCTTATGTTAACCTATCGTTTCCATAGCAACGTAAATAGTTGGTTGTAATCGGTCTGATTTCAAATGGTGCTTATCACAATTGTGCAATAGCTGTCACCGAATTCTTGCTCTTGCTAGTAATCGTTACCGTAAACTTTTTTTCGCGTGCAAGTTTAGAGCTTGGTGAATATTTTTCGTTTTTTAAAATCATTCAATGTTAACATACAATTCCAAATGAGATGGATTCCGCTGCCATAGGTGAGTGTTTCAACAACCTATATTTTCTTAGTAGTTTAATTTGAACAGTTGACTGCAAAAAAAATTAGCTCAAGAGTGTTGAATCCAACCCAAGAAAATTAGGAAAATTTTTAGAAACACATGGGGTTTCTGTAGCGAATTTTATCGAATTCTACAACAATTTGTAGATTTCGAAGATGATTCAATATCTATGACTCGGAGAGAGATGTACAATATTTTGAGGAGCAGTCCTCTACCTACGTTGGATGGAAAGTTCACTTTCCTTCAAGGAAAAATCATCGAGATAACGTGTTGTCCGGATAACAAAACTACAGAGATCTCTAACCTTTTATCTACTTTTAAATGTGTATTTAAAAAGAGATGGGAATCTTCTCAGAGGACCGAAGAACGATTTCTTAAAAATAATGAAGGATGGTTAAAACAAGAGGTAGTGTTTTGTACTTTCAGGAACCCCCATTCTGTAACTGTTCACACGCAAGTGGGAAGACCTCTTGTTGAATTCAACGAATGTTCAGAAAGAACGAAACGTAGGAAAACGGAGAATATCAGAGTAAATACTCCTATCTCAGAGCTGTCTTACGCCACACAAATGTGTTTGGGAGCGTCTGAACAGATCGAAGCCGCAAAAATTGTGAAGAATGTTACATCTTCTGATCCTGAGCTTGCCAAAATGTATATGAAAAGTTATCAAACTTTCAAGCGGAATGCGCCAAAGATGTTGAATGATGAAGATGCTCTAGCTCTCCTAGTAGATGCCGAGCTCTCAAAACATCAGTACTGCTTATTGCGTGAAGCTGATCCACAGAAATTTCCACCTTATAAAAAATTCAACTGGCCAAACGCATGTGTTTCCCTGACAAGGAATTTATTCAAATAACAGAAACCTGCGCTGTTGTGCAACTACAAGCACTTCTTGATCACACAGCTACACGTATTTTGAAGCTACAGAATTCGGTTTTGTCAACTTTATCTGATGAAGAGTTACAAAACCTGGTACTTATTTCCAAATGGGGGTTTGATGGGAGCTCTGGCCACTCCTCATACAAACAAGCATATCAAAGTTCGGAAGCTAGTGATTCCGCTGTGTTCATTACTTCACTTGTGCCTCTCCGCCTACACTGCAATTCAAAAATAATTTGGCAGAATCCAAGGCCATCATCAACCAGATTTTGTAGGCCAATCAAAATAGAGTTTGTGAAAGAATCAACTGAAGTTTCGGTTGCAGAGAAGCTACGGGTTGATAATGAAATATAAAATCTGAGGGCTACTTCTTTCAGAACTGATGAAAAACATGTTTCAGTGAAACATGAGATGATTTTTTCTATGGTGGACGGGAAGGTATGCAATGCCATAACTGAGACAACCTATACCCAGAAGTGCTATATATGTGGTGCCACATCTGAGGAATTCAACAAAATTGATGATATAGTATCCAGGCCGGTCAATCCGAAAACCTCCAGTTTGGTTTGTCTTGTCTACACGGCTGGATACGATTTTTTGAGGGCCTCCTGCATTTGTCTTATAAGCTACCTATTCAGAAGTGGCAAGCACGAAAACAAGATAAATCTTTGGTGGAAGAACGAAAAAAGGTTGTACAGAAAAGTTTTAAAGAAAAATGTGGCCTCATTGTCGATGTTCCTAAGCCAGGGTTTGGGAACTCAAATGATGGGAATACCGCCAGGCGATTTTTCGCACAACCCGAAGTTTCTGCCGAAATCACAGGAGTGGATGTCAACCTAATACAGCGACTTCATGTAGTATTAGCTACCGTTTCAAGTGGCCATGAAATAGACGTTGAAAAGTTTCGGAGTTACGCTTTAGACACGGTACGCTACTACGCGACAAAATATCCGTGGTACCCAATGTCACCTACGATGCACAAGTTTTTGATCCACGGACCTGAAATCATTGCATCTGCTCTTCTACCTATAGGCCAATTGACTGAGGGAGCACAAGAGGCTCGTAACAAAGATTTTAAAAGGTGAAAATGATGTATATCACTTAATAATAGTCTATATTTGTCACAGTGGACTCGACACTTTGAAGGGAAAAATTTGACTTCTCAAGTACTGCAATCAGTTTGATACATTGCACAATACGTTTTTGACTACTAGGCAAACTATATATTTATGGTAACCGCGAGAATATATGTTCGCGAAGATTGTTTTGTTCTGGTAAGGAATTCGGGGAATTATGAATATTCATATACTTCTTTTTATTAATAAGCCACATTGTTCATCCTCTGGACACATAAATTCATAGACTAGAAAACAATTTTGAGAATCAAGTAAACTTATGAATTAGAGGATTTATTCAAAACTTTATACTGATGACCCCAAAGTGCAGCTGCTTTTTGTTTTTCCTTGATTTTGCTTGTCATGTTGAGATCAAAAGCTTTAACGGTGTCGATGAATACATAATTATATTCAAATATCTGAACAACATTTATTTCTGAAGGTACCGAGAGCATCACTCCAGGAATTTGTAAATGGTTCCTTTTGAGTTCTGATCCAATGTTATCGAGTAAAAGACAGTTGCCCAAGAGAAAACTAAAGTTTCTCCCTAGAGACGTGTGAAGCCTAATCAAAACTCCGGATATACTTGATAGAGACAACGTAACTTTCCCATTATCTTCCTCTGAAAGTGAAGAAGAAGACTTATCTGATTCAAAAAAGTGTGGAAAAAGTAAAAACCATTACGATTTCAGTTTTTTATATTATTGTATATATTGTGAATGTATATATCTTCCGATTTAACACATTTGGTGTGTTAAGATCATTCGATAATTATATTAATAATGATTCAATGTTGGAAATAATAATAATAATGATCATAATAGGAACAACAAAATGGGCCGTTCAGTTCTTGTTTAATATTAAGTTATGAATGAAGTTTTGATTTTTGGCATCCGCCATCCTGAATTTCGGAATTCTGACAACGGATTCGTGATCAGCGGTCATGAAAACCCCTGGGTACCGAGTTTGAAGGGAATCCGATGATTTTTACAATTTTCGTCCGCTATATTGGGTCCGCTATTTTGAATTCTGAATTTCAGACCGTGGATTCGTAATCAGCGACCACAGAAACCCCTGAGTACCGAGTTTGAAGAAAATGCGATGACTTTCTCAATTTTTGTCCACCATATTGGATCCGCCATTCCGAATTTCAAAATCTTGACAACGGATTCGTAATTGGTGACCCCAAAAACTCCTGGATGCCGAGTTTGAAGAGAATCCGATGATCTTCTCGATTTTATTCCACCATGTTGGATCCGCCATTTCGAATTTCGAAATGCAGACAACGGATTTGTAATCAGCGACCCCAAAACTCCCTGGGTACCCAATTTGAGGAGAATCCGATGATTTTTTAAATTTTCGTCCGCCATATTGGATTCGCCATTCTGAATTTGGGAACTCAGACAGCGGATTCGTAATCAGCGACTCCGAAAACCCCTGATCACCAAATTTGAAAAAAATCCGATTTCTTCCAATTTTTGTCCACCATATTGGATCCGCCATTTCGAATTCCGAAATGAGAACAACGGATCCGTAATCAGCGACCCCAAAAACCGTTGGGTACCCAATTTGAGGAGAATCCGATGATTTTTTAAATTTTCGTCCGCCATATTGGATTCGCCATTCTTAATTTTGGAACTCAAACAGCAGATTCGTAATCAGCGACCCCAAAAACCCCTGATCACTAAGTTTGAAGAAAATCCGATGATTTCTTTCAATTTTCGTCCGCCATATTGGATCCGCCATTTTGATTGTTGAAATTCTGACAACGGATTCGTAATCAGTGACCCCATAAACTTCCCGAGAACGAAGTCGCAAGCGAATTTGAGAGCCCCTTATGATTTTGTCCAGCTTTTTGGCATTTGGCCCCACTGTGCGGAGGGAGATGGTTCCTCAGGTCACCTTCACTTGATCCGCCAGTTGTTGTTGTGTTTGAGCGTCGTCTTCGTCCAACAAGGCTTGCAGGTCAGCGTCTTCAAACTTTTTCGGTGGTCTTCCACGTTCTTCGTTCCTGACGTCAGAATCGCCACTCTTGAACCGTTCGAACCGCTCGAAACACTGTGTTTCACCGAGATCATGTTCACCAACCGCCTCCACAAGCATCCGATGCGATTCGACTGCGGTTTTCTTTAGATAAAAACAGAAAAGTAGTGCTGTCCGCGAATCGTAAGTTGTTAGCACAAGACTCGACATGTTTATCTCTTATAAATCAATGCTACTGGATGAAACTCGTGTTATTGTGAGTTGGAGATCTTTGTCGGATATCAATACAATAACGAGACACCGCTGACGTGATGTGTCGGTAACTGCATCGACATCTAGCGCCACCTTTGGGCAAATTCCGGTTTCACACTTACACACCTGGTACGATACTCGTGCACACGTAGCTCATCCCGCACTCGCTTCGCTCGTGTGGGAACGCACGAAACGCTACTTTGCGCACTCGTATCGTAATGTCCTATTTGCTAACAGCGTGTGCAAAATTCAGTTTTCCAAGATTGTGTTGCGCGCGCAAAGTGAGTGATTCCCGCACTGGTCTGACTGCCGTGTGGGAATCACTCACTCTGTGCACGCAACACAGGCTTGGGAAACCGAAGGTTTCGCACCTTGTCAGGAAAAATAGTATGCGGATTGGTGTCCCCCCACTCGCGTGATTTGTCGACCACGCTACGGTTGGGTGACAAGCCCCACGCTCGTGCGGGAATCGCCAACTTTGCACACTTGTTACACAATGTACTATTCATCCAATTCCGTTTTGGAACGATTGTGTTCGTTTCTATTCCGGACATTGTTCGTATCGAATTTCATCTGATAAGGTTATCAGAAGGTTACTCAATAGGTTACACATATACACCACGCAGTGAGGATAATATGACCTGCGAACACGTCACTAATTTCCTACCTGTTGAACAAAAGACGAGCGCGTGGTCGTACATGAAAACTATAACTCACTGTGCTCGAGGAATGAATCACGCGTGCTCTGATAAAAACGTTAATAACTCTTTATTGACAATAGCAATTTACTCAAAATTCTCCAGATAACTCCTTCGATGCCTTCTCAATATTTTGCCTACTGGAACTCTCCTGTACTCGGGAATTCCCTGGATACTTTTTGTCGTGGAAGGTATCCGGGCGTGAATTCCACCGTTGCATGAAAAACAATCAACTGCATCAACAATTTTCCAAATGTAACAATTCCCAATCATATTATCATTCTCGACAGACATTGATGAATACGTGGTGAAAATTTCAAAAAGATCGGTCAATTATCCACCGAGATACAGCGAGTTGGAGCGGAAGATATATTGAATCTTGATTATGAAAACAAGTTTGTTTCCAATGTTCATTCACCAAAACACGTGATGAACAATAATATTTTCCTCACACAAAATGTGCGGCTTCCGATTCTGAACGTCTACGTATTTTCTATTTTGTGATCGGAGAAAAAAAAATTTCAACCAAAATTCGTCGCGTTTGACAATACTTTCTCGGATTCTCGAGCGCAAGTCTGGTTATTGCATGCGACGCCTCAATCATTACAAACCACGCATCACTGAAATGGTTACACAACCTCAAAAACCCTGAAGGAAGACTAGCAATATGGGTATTAGAACTACAACACCACGATCACGAAATGATACACAGGAAAGGTGGAGAACACCACGTTCCACACGCATTATCATGACCACATCATACACCGAGAGAAATGGCACAAGTAACCGACGTGCCAGGATTAACCTCAGGACGGTGGACCACTTCCCAAGGACGCCTACGGCCGACGCCCCGACGCTTCAACCCTCACTCCTACACATGAACTACAACCCCTCATACACTCATCGCCATACACACCCCCTAGGGATGAGATAGACTTTATTACGCCTTCATTTTATGTACCATCGTATCTGTGTTACTAGATCCTATTAATTAAACACTATTTTCTACATCAATCTCTTTCTATCACGCTCGGTGGTCACACCTGCCCTCTTTCCGCCCCAATATTCTCACTGAACCTCCAATATCATATGTTACCAAAGTAACTGCAGACCAACTTCAACTCCTACTGTTGGTCACACTATTTACTTCTCTTTGAGGTTTTGTCATAAACTTCACTTTCTCGGAACTCTTTATATCGCATTGGGGTTTTTTGATGAATTCCACTTTCTGATTTCAAGCGATGATTCAGTTATTGATTCATTGCATACTCTTCAACCATCCGTTCCATGCCATTCATTATCAATTGAATCCACTTTGTAATCTGCAATTCATCCATTCAATACAAAATTCCTACAAGACCGCCTATATGTATTTGGAAGTGGTGGTGGACGACGTACAGGTCTGTGGTATATTTGCTCCTTTTTCGTGTTCTGTTATACACCTGTGATACTAATCAAGCAATCCGATAACAACTCTTGATCAAGAAAGTATCGGGCCAATGAGGAAAGACAAAAACGAAGCAAATATACCATTCGATCTGTACGTCGTCCACCACCACAATCCATTCCATCTCATTTAGATAATATTATGACAATTATGTATTGAGCTGATGGACTACAGATTATGAAGTGGTTTCAATTGATAGTGAATGGCATCAAATGTATGATTAAAGATTATGTGAAGAATCAATAACTGAATCATTGCTCATAATCAGAAAGAGGAATTCATCAAATAATCAATATAATCAGCACGTGGATTCATCCGAAGAACCCAACGCAGTATAAAAAGTTTCTAGAATGGAAACTTCATGGAAAACCTCAATGAGATATAAGAAGTTTGAAAAACGTTGGAAGTCGAGGTTAGTCTCCAGGCACTTTGGTTACATTAAAGTATACCAAATATTTTTGATCGAAACTATTGATTGGACAAAACGATTTCTCTAGAGGCAGAAGCACAGCAGATACGTGACAGACCTCGACGACATACTGGACTCATCAGTTCCTCGGAGTAGAATCACAGGTGAATGGAGACAAAGCACAAATGAACCGGACGAATCATAAATTCGTACGCTAGCTATTCAGCTGGACGATGGCTGTCACTATCGATTCCCTTCGGTGGCCTCTCAGACGAGTGAAGCAAAGGCGAGAGTGCAGTGAATATATCACAGATCTATCCGATACCATCATCAGATTCTTTGAATAGCACCACAAGTGGATGAGGATGAAATAAAATGAAGCAAACATACCATAGATCTGTATGTTAGCTACCAATGCTATCAGTTCCATTCATATTCAAGAATCCGATAACAGCTTTCGTCGAAGGAACCTACTGAATCTTATACAATGTTCTAGTTGAAGTCAATACGGGAAAGTGAGTCAATGTTGTTGTTGTTGCAGTCGATGTGGTTGATTGATGTCTGATTCTTGATCAGATTTAGTTAGATTCAATGGACTGTTCCATTAGATAATATTCTTCATCAAAACTACAAAGACAATAGAATTATATCCAACATACCTCCTGCTCCCAGACATCTTTTCATGGTTCCCTCTTCGGAGAGAGATGAAAGAGATTCGGAACAGCCTTTTTAGAATACGCGACAACTCTAGTCGCTTTAGTTGAGCTTTGGTATAGTCATTATCGATCAGGGTATGCGGGGAGGACAATGTTTCATTCATTCAATTGACTTCGAGCAGGCTCAATATCATCTGTTTCATCATTTGCTCACGATCCTAGTTGGGAAATAGTATGGATCAGTGGACTGTCCATCAAAGGTATGGTATATCCACTATAAATTACCTGTAGAGAAATAGCAAATGAACTTGCAAAGTCTTGGAGTGAGCTCGGTGTAATCTTTCCCATCAATTGTCCACGATCCTAATTGGAGAAATTGACAGTAGCTGGCTGTCCGTCAGGAGTTATGATACATCCGTAATGTTTTGGCCCATAGAAAGTTTGCGAATTGGTTTGAATCATTCCCCTTGAGCATAGACCGTATGATCCATTTGATCATCTGCCTACGACTCCAGTAGGAGGATGGGACAGTAGCGGACTCTCCGTGAAGGTTATGTGAAGGCATATATCTGATATGCTTTCACCTCAGCATTTATAAATTTGAATTATTTTCCTTCACCAGACCTTGTATGATCTTCTATTATTTGTCTCTGGTTCTGGTTAGAGGAACCAAAAGTAGCAACCTCGTCCGTCAGGGATTATGGTATGTATGGTATGCTTTTGCATGTAAAGGAATCATGCATCCCATGAATGATCCATCATACAAAACTTACTTGTGGATATCCCAATTTCGTGAATGTAGCGAATAGATTCATTCATACCTTTCCACAACTCCTTCTGTTTTTTTTACAATCAACCTCTTCATCATTCATTCATTCATGCATTCATGAATTTTTTCGAAGTAATATATCAAAATATATATTGGGTGTGTTAATATGACTCCGCCCTATCCTAACACATGTCGTTGTTAATATTGCTTACGTGTACTAATAGATAGCAACACTTGTATTCGATAGTACTTTTTGTCAGCTGTCAAACGCACTACGCGACATTCGGTTTGGTTTGTAAGCAACAAATTTTTACCTCCAAGTAAACATCATTCACGGGAAGTGTTGTTACACTATTTTATTGCAAATAAAAGTGCAGCGGAAACGTATCGTTTGCTTGTAGAGATTTACGGTGAACATGCTCCATCTAATACAACTTGCAAGGAATGGTTTCAACGATTTCAAAATAATGATTTTTGAGCTAAGAACAAAGAATACAGGGAACCACCAAAAAATTTCGAAGATGCTGATTTGGAAGCATCATTGACAGAGGATTCTTGCCAGACTCAAGCAGAACTGGCTGCAGCATTAAATGTTGAACGATCAACTATACCGAAGCGTTTGAAAGCAATGGGAATGGTTCAAAAACTCAATATAACTAGGTCCCACATGAATTGGGAGAAAGAGACATGGAACGTCGGAGAACAATTTGTGAAATACTACTTCAAAGACAGCAACGACAAAGATTTTCGCATCGAATAGTCACAGGGAATGGAAAATGGCTATACTATGAGAATCTAAAACACCAAGAATATTGGGTGAAGCCAGGTGAACCGGGCCCATCACAGCCAAAAAGAGAAATATCCACTGTGCTGAGGTTACGCTCTGCATTTGTTAGGATCAGAGAGGTGTTGTATATTATGAGTTGCTCGAACCCTCTCAAACTATTAATAAAGAACTTTACCGACGACAACTAATGCATTTAAAGCAAGTCGTAGGGAAAAAAAGACCAGATTGGATGAATAGGCACAGTCAATTAATTCTGCAACATGACAATGCCAAACCGCACACCGCACCGGTCATGAAAAAATATTTAGATGGACAGAACTGGGGAGAACTTTTCCATCCGCTATATTCGCCAGACATAGCTCCGTCGGATCACTATTCATTTCGTACAATGCAATCAGATCTTACAGGAGAACGGTTCGCTAAATACGAAAGTATCAACATTCCGCTGAATAATTGAATCAGCTCAAAAGATCAGGATTTTTTGAGGCAAGGAATACATGAATTACCTGAAAGATGGGCGAAGGTTGTAGCTGCAGATGGAGCATACTTTGAATCGACTATTCTTCAATTCTGTAAACAAGCAAATGTGTTTTATGTCAAAAAAAAAGGGCGAAGTTATATTCACAAGCCCAATTTAACAGTCCCAAGTTATTTGTTTGTGTTTGATTTCATTGTTGTTCTGAATAACTTGTAGTGACCTCCAATGTAGTAACCTGTGATTCATATATTTTTCAATCATTTTTTCAATATTAGAATCACCTATCAACACATCGCCTGATTGACAGGATTTATTTTTCTACGTATGTACAATATATATGTTTAACCGAACTCAATTGAACATTGGACCCCCAATGCCTCTAGCTCGCCGGATCCAAGGTTCAGAAGTGGGGGAACGCGAGTTACAGACCATCGAATAAACAAAATCTGAGGTAAATTTGATTGGTTGAGAATAATGATTTATCATGAAAGATTGTTCAATAAACAAGAAATTAATCAGAAAAGGTGATTATTCGCTATCTACAAAACTGACCTATCATCACGCGCACGCGCGGGTCGAATCTTGACGATTCCACAAACCCTTAGAGAATATAATACAAAAGAAATATTTGCCGATCGGGAAATCTATAGGAATTCGGTTCCCGCCAATCACACTCAAGGTTTCTTCTTCAAGTTATAACTCTCTTCCCTAAATAGAGAAAGAGAGTAACTTTACGTCCTACCTCCAAGTGATCTGAGTGATCATTAATATGTCAAATTTCCTATATACGAATCAAGATTTGAACCAGTGAAATACTTTTGTCAGACAAAAAAATGTTGATCGTGCATTCCGTCTAGTTGGTCCTAAGGACGCGCCAATCGAAATGTTTTAGAGCAATTCAACTATAAGAGCCGTTGATGAGCCTACTTCGGGTGCGTGACGAGGATCCTAAGCTAATTGGTGCGATTCAGGATGCCCCATTCTCGACCACCAACAACCCTAATCTACGTCACAGAAGCAAGCCCCTACTCGTCTTCTGGTGCTCTGTTCTCAGGCCTCAGGATGATCCATCCACCAAATGCACAAAGCCGTGACAACAGCTGATTATTTCCCAGGAGCCGTGACAACAGCTGATTATTTCCCAGAAGCCGTAACAACAGCTATTTTTCAGACACCACCCGTAACAATGGTATCGGGCGTTTGTTCCCTTTCCAAAAAGTTGAGTAACCTGTTAGAGCACTCTGCACAGCAAGCTGCGTTAGGAGAACAAAAGTGCTGGTACACTGACCAGGCCCCTCTACATATACCCGAAGAGAGTTATGCTTGACTCTGGGCAACGCCATGAGCCGGGTCTCCACTGTGCGGTTTCGTTTCGTACTACTGACTCCTTTTGTTCTAACTTTGCGTTGGGTAGGGTGTGGGTAGTGGCGTGCCGCGCGGTCAAGCGTATGTTCGCATGAGGGTTCCGAGCGCTCGATCGGATGGCGCCACTATGGCCTTTCGCACGCACCTGTATTATTTTCCTTATTGAATTTCGCTATCCTCGCTTCATTTATGCTCTGTCAAAGACAGACGTTTGTTCAAAATGATGACTAGTCACAATATATTGAAATAAACACTATTGGACGTTGGTAAGAAGAAAGAGACAGAATACATCCATGATCCATACCATTGGATAATTTAGATGAACGCTATTGGATGTTGGGGAAGAAAAAGACACAGATATATCAACTTTCAGAAGAGAAAGAGACAGATTGGACAAACAATCCACAGTGATAAGGGGGAACCGATGATGAATCCGGACGTGATATCGGAGATATTTCGATCGCATCAGAATTTTAAATGTTTATATCTCATTATCGCATGAACGGATTGACTCAGAGTATGCTTATTCGAAAGTGCATATCCGAGTGATATCATAAAAGTTTTATTAAGTTTCAGTGAGATACAGTGTGTAGTAAGTTGTTGTGCATTGAAGTTTTTCTCGGTCGGTGAAAACCCAGTTCACCTGTATAGATCGTGACGAACCCGTATTTTTCCAACATATCGTCGGTACTATGGCAAAACCTCGTATCTCGATTTTCGACAGCATCGAGGTTCCATCGGAAATATCATCAGTACACACTAAATACACATATAATCAAGTTATATGAGATCAATTATGTTCACTCAACAATAATGGAAGGCCTATTTGTTTATAAAAGTCTTGTTCATATGTGTATTAGCATGTGCTGACCATTTTTTCGATGGAACCACCAAACCGTCGAAAATCAAGATACGAGGTTCTGCCATAGTAACGACGATATATGTATATGTTTATACATATTATAATTGTACCGTCTGTATTGGTTTGATGAATAATTATTTCGAAATTTCTGATTTCGACTTGAAGTTATTGAGTTTCACTGAAAATGAGCTTTTATATGTTGACTTGTTCAAATCTTTAGAATAATAAATATTGTATTTTATTACAAATCAGTGTCTTCATTCAACTTCCCTTTCTCAATTGCTCTGTTTCTCCCCGTCCCTGTCCATGACACAAAATAGAGGTACTCATATTTTGTGGTATTAATATCTAAAATCAATTCCTTTCCTCTGTTAGTGAAAGAAATATTCTTTGAATATCTCTGGACGTAACATGGGATGAAATTTTTGGCGCAGTCGGTGGGACCCAAACGAACAAAGCATTGGGTCGGTGCCAAATCAACGAAAAACCAAATCAACGAAAAAAAATTTACTAGCAGTATAAAGTTGTCATTTTGTTGCAGTATGAAATGAAATCAGTCATAGATCATTGATTAAATTGAACGAAAAGTAAAAAACATTGATTTGCTAACACAACCCCACGGTAAACTTAATTTCCCTTTGTTATGTTTATGATTATGGTATGGTTATGTTCATGATAACAACGAACCGATTTTCGTTCTCTACAGACGTTTGAAACAGTTTGATTGTACCGATCGATTAGGGAGATCATTAATAATTTTATTAGAATGATGAATTACGTGTCTACTGTAATAAACGGGTGCAGTGAATAGGTTGACATAAAGAATTTTCGTTTAATCTAATCAATGATCTATGACTAATTTCATTTCATACTGCAACAAAATAACAACTTCATACTGCTAGTAAATTTTTTTTCGTTGATTTGGTTTCTCGTTGATTCGGCACTGACCCAAAGCATTGAAGAAGGAAGTGATTCTTCTTTTGGATTCTTCTCCACTATTCATTCGAATTCAAAATTTTTAAACATTCAAACTTCTTCAAAGTCTAAAAAATTCTCAAATTTTTCAAAAATTCAGATTTCAAAATTCAAATTTTCCTCAGATTCAAACTTTCAACATTTCAGAATTCTCAAAACTCGAAGATTCTCAAATTCTCCCAGAATTCGGATAGCAACTGTCTCGAAACTCTCTCAGATTCAAAATTTCAAAAATTCTAAATCCTTTCTTAGAAATTAAAAATCTCAAAATATCTCAATTCCCAGTTATTATTCCAATTTTTCACTTGAAGATCCTCCTCAACTCCTTGCAACTCGTAACTTTATGATATAAGAATGGTAACAAACCCTGTTGAGTAGTGAACAAATTACGAGTGAGCTGAGGTCACACTCCAAAGGTACAACTATAAAGAAGGGAGCGTACAACCGTGAGTCGAGGTCCAATTTATCTCTCAAAGCAACAAATTCTTCCAAAATAACTCATGAAGTGATGATTTTGCAACTTTTGAATCAATTTTTACTTCGAAACGAAACGAAATTATCAACGAACGAACTGAATTCACTGATGAATCAGAAAGTGACTCGAAAAGAATCTATTTCTTGAATAATTGAATGAGATGAATGAATAAATCGAAAACAACTTGGAATGAATGCGACTAATAGAATTTTTTTCCGTTCAAACGAATCAAAACGAGGATAAATTATTGAAAATTGCAAGAATCAAACTTCTTATAAGCAAATTAACGCACGGAATGAAGAATTGAATGAATTGAAATATCATCATTGGAATCTTCCGAAAAAAAGAAAACGCCGACGTTTATCGCTTCATGAATGAATCAATGAGTGAATGAATGAGTAGTACAAATAAATTAATGAAGAAATAAACAAATAAATAAGTCAAAACGAATATTGATCAAACGATTGATGAAATATCGGGATATTATTCAAAAACAATGAATTCTCAATGTCAGGACCCACTCTACGAAGTCAAACGAAGAATTCAACTGAACAAGATAAATTACAAGTTTCATTTCAGAAACTCCAGAGAACAACAAAGAGTTTGATCCTTTCAAACCCCGAAATAAATCATCATACACACCAACTAAAGATCAGAATAAAAATTCTAATGACAATTCTGGATTAGACATTTCAGGAACGTCTAAACATCCCTTTGATCCATTCCTTTTGATACCAGAACTAAATTCTACTCTGAATTTATCAAATAATACTGCAAACAACGATATTGTTATTGAAAATTCGAATCCATTGATTGATTTTTCTCTTGAAAAAGGGGCCGAAGGAGATCTAAACTCTTTAGAAGGATCTGAACATAGTTTTTCAGACATTCCTAGTGATATAGAATATTTTTTTCTGTCAGAACCAGAGGAAGAGTTGATAAAATCCAAGAGCAAAATGCCTGGTCAACAAGTCTATCTCAAATTACATGAAGCTATTGCTTCAATACCAATTTATTCTGGTGATCGAGAAACCTGTAGCTGTCAAAAATTCGCTGCAGCTTGTGTAGATGCAAAAGGTTTAATAGATCCCAATCCAGAGAAGAATTCAACCATCCTGATACGATCTCGATGACGTAATGGTGCTATACAGACCGCTAGAAATGCAGATCCAATCACTATCGATGAATTGTCGAAGACATTGAAGGGAGTATATGCAACTCGACAATCTAGTATTGGATCAATCGGAAAATTGTCCCAATTAAATCAAAAAACTAACGAGAACGTTGCTAGTTCTTTCAATCGAATTAGAAGTTTAGGATCTCAGATCATTGAAGCGTACAAAAATGAGAATCATAATAGAATCCCGAATGAGAAGAAAAACGAAATCGAAATAGCATGTTGTAAAACATTCATTGAAGGATTAGACTCAGGAATTAGTCTTTGAATGGAGGGAAAAACTAATGTGAATAAAGCTGGGCCAGGAGCTATCGATTTAGGAACAGAAATACCAAATCAAAAGATTCTGAGAAACCTAGCTTCGAACGAACAAAAATGCGTCATTTGTGTAAATAATGATCATGAGGCCATGAACTGTCCAATTATCACTAGAGGTCCACGTGATGAACGTGATACTGAGAAATTTAAACAATCCTCAGGTGATAAAAATCAAATGAAATATCGAATATGTAATAAGATGGGACATCATACTGATGCGTGTAGAAATTCGAATTCTAACTATCGTAGTGAAGGAATATGTCAAATTCGCAAAAAAATCGGTCATATGGCTGATGAATGTAGATTTCACTTACCTATTAGAACTGCTCAAGTCATTGAAAAATGTCAACTATGTGGGATGATGAATCACGAAGCAAATAATTGCAGGATTATGAGACCATGTCCACAGTTTGAGAAACCTGGACATTCTGCCTCTAATTGTAATTCTTCGAGAATGAATCGAACACCTTTTAGATCCAATAATAATCCATCCCAATCAAATTCAAATTATACACATGTACAATGTCAATATTGCAGAAACTTTGACCATACATTGGATACCTGTCGGAAATTCCAATTTCAATCTCAAACTCGAAATCAAAATTCACCCAGACAATATCCAACAACATCACAAAATCAAAATGCTTACCCTTCTAATAGAAATCAAACTGATTCAACATCCAATCAACAATCTCCGGGAAACTCATGGAGCCTTCCTTCATAGGAGGCTGGCAATCCCAATCGCAATCGAATAGCAATGATGATAGATTTGAACAAACGATGGAATTATTAAGATTAGATCATCTGAATACTGGAGAACGTAAAAAAGTTGGAGTCCTAATTGAAGAAAGTCTTGATCTTTTTCATATACCTGGAGACAAATGAACAGCAACAGACCTCATAGATCACACGATATCTACTACAGATGGTAAACCCATAGTAACGAAACAATATCGATATCCACCACAATTAGAAGACGAAATACTCGAACAAGTGAATGATTCATTAGACGATGGAATTATACAACCATCACAATCTCCATATGATACACCTGTTTGGATAGTACCTGAGAAACCTGATTTGCAAGGTAATGAAAGATGGCGAATGGTTCTAGATTTCAGAGCTTGAAATGAAAAGACAATTGGAAATGCATATCCATCACCAAGTATTACGGAAATCTTAGACCAATTGGGCAGTGCTGAATATTTCAGCACATTTGATTTAGCTTCAAGTTCTCACCAAATGAAGAAGGAATGAAAAAGACCGTCATAAAACAGCATTCTCTACTCCACATGGTCACTATGAATTTTTGAGAATGCCATTCGGATTGAAAAATGCCCCAGCTACCTTTCAACACTTGATGGATGTAGTTTCAACCAGTTTGGAAGGAACAGAATTATCCTTAATTCAGATGATATTGTTATTTATGCGAAAACTCTTCCAGAACACAGGAAGGAATATTTTGATTCAATACACAGATTGAGGGGTAACACCACAGTGACGCTTTCAAAAAATCGATTTTTTTTTTGGCTTTAAAAAATCCCTTAGACCTTTAAAAATATGATACAATTCGTTTACAGCTGGAACAATTTTTGTTATACGTTTTTCAAGCATTCTGCCAAGAGCTCTCCAACAGCCGAATAGCGCTGTCAGCAATATAACTCCGTTACTTTCCGTTTCTTCCTCATCTAATTTTATCATCATTCGAAATGAAGTTACCGACTGAAATTAGTACACTTTTCGACTTATAGGTGCGCTGCAAAAAAGAAGACAAAAACTTTTTAACAGCTGTAGCATGTCTAAAACCGTTGATCGACGCCGTTGTTTCTTTCGCATTTTCGGAGTGAACGTGTAGTCGTGTGCGAATAAATAGTTTTTTTTTACATTAACACACATTACTTTCTCAGTCATGTCTTGACCTAAAGTGTACAATAGTGAAAAAGGTTATCAGGGTTGTTACAGAACAAGACAAAGAAGCAAAACAAGTGACCGTAAGCCTCCTAACCGCGTTGCAATAGAGGCAGATGATGAGTTAATGATGAAGGGATAACTGTATCTGGTGACGGTTCTTGGCGCAAGCGAGGATTTTCATCTCTATATGGCATCGTTTCGTTGATTGGCTGGAACACTGGTGAAGTGCTCGATATTGTAGTAAAGTCCGGATATTGTAAGGCATGCGAAGCGCGGAAATCAAAAGAAGATACTACAGAATACAAAGAATGGAAATCGAGTCATGCAAACAAATGCCGAGCCGATCATGAAGGCTCTTCTGGGGAAATGAAAGTTGACGGAGTGATTGAAATGTTCACGCGTTCGCAAGAGGTTCATGGCCTCAAGTACTGTCAATATATAGGTGACGGTGACAGTAAAACCTTCAAAGGTATTTTAGCCAGTAAACCTCACGAAAATTTTACAGTACAAAAAAAGGAGTGCGTTGATCATGTTCCAAAAAGAATGGGTTCACGTTTGCAAGAGTTAAAAGGAAACAGAGGGTTTTGGAGGTAGAGGGAAGCTGACTGGAAAGTTAATCGATGAGTTGACGATTTTCTATGGCTTTGCTATTCGCATAAATGCTGGTTCTGTTGAGAAAATGCGGAGAGAAATTTGGGCAACTTTGAGACACATGATTTTGACAAATGAAATGCCTCAACACGAGGACTGTCCAGCCGGAGAGGAATCTTGGTGCTCTTGGCAACGCTCGAAAGCTCAGAATGATATTCAAAATTATATCCACAAACCAGCTATGTGCGAAGAAGTTTATAAAGCAGTCTCACTGATGTATCAAGATCCTAGCAGAGACGATTTGCTTGAGCGCTGTTTGGGTGGGTATACTCAAGATACCAACGAGAGTTTCAACAGTGTCATGTGGGCGTTGGCTCCAAAAAGTATATCCAGTGGTGAATTGACACTCGATATTGCGGTTGACATTGCGACAATGACTTTCAACGACGGTCTCTTATCACTTGCTCAAGTTTTGGAAACAGTAGGTGTGACGATAGGGCCTAATTGCTATAATTCCTGTGTCGAAATTGATGCCAACAGGATTCCGCACGCAGAGCGCTCGATGACAGATGCAACTAAAGAGGCTCGGAGACAATTTGGCAGCTTGCAAGGCCAAAAATGAAGCTCATTCCTGCATAGAACGGCAATTGTATGGTGCTAGCATTGCTGATTAGCAGTATGTAAACAATTTTTTGAGTTATTGAGAAGTTATTGATACCGGAAACTTCAAACGCGTTTTCCTGGGGAACCATGTTTTTCAAATCTGAACGCAGTAGAACTCAATAGATTCTTGTTCAATCGACTAAAAATTTTAACCGCAGCTTCTCAAATAGATTTTTCAGGGAAGTACCTGAGCTCTTTCCGATTCGTTAATAATTAGAAAAGATATTCAACTTTTAGTACGAAAATTGTGGTCGAAAAACGTAACTTTTTCCTCAAATCAGTCACTATTTTTTTCCCGAATTTTCTAATTTCCCCAGGTACTTTCACGCGAAAACTAATATATCTCATGAAAAAACTTCATTTTTCGTTCCAGGATCAAATTCACGTGACTTCTACTGCGTTCAGTGAAGCAGATCGGGCCAAAAACAGTTTTACTCAAACGACTCTTACGTCGCCATTTTCTTTTGTCAAGAAAAAAAATTCTTTCAATGACCACAATATATGCCAATTACAGCCTGAGACTTCTTTTTCCCCTACATCAGACCAATTCCATGAAAAAAATACCAAACTCAGGTACTTGAAAATGGTAGGTCATTATGGTGTTACCCCTTCAAGACAAGCAAATTTGAAACTGCAACCAGACAAATGTGAATTTTCAAAAAAACATGAAGTCTCGTACTTAGGACATCAAATTCCCGAAAATGGGTTAAAACCAAATCATAAAAATCTGGGAGCTGTTGAAATCTCCCTAGACTGAAAACCTAAAAACATCAAACAATTTTTAGGTTTAGCAGGCTATTATAGAAGATTCATCTATAATTTTTCGAAAATTGCGTTACCATTGACAAAACTTTCGAAAAAGAATGAATCTTTTCAATGAAATAAAGAACAAGAGGAAGCATTCCAAACTTTGAGACGAAAATTATGCAAGGAACCTGTATTACAATACTCAGATTCTTCTGAGCCTTTCGTGTTAACGAACGATGCAAGTGGCTATGCAATCGCTGGTATATTGAGACAAGGACCAATAAGTAAGGATAAGTCATGCGCCTATACGTCTAGACTTCTAAATCTCAATGAATGTAAATAAAGTACTTACGGAAAAGAGGCCCTTGCAATACTGTATTGTGTGAATCAATTTCGACCATACCTCACCATCGTAACCGACCATAAACCTTTAGTCTGGATGAGAACGGCTGAAGATCCTACTTCTCGACTTACGAGATGGAAGTTAAAACTAGGAGAATATGATTTCGATGTTACTTATAGAGCAGGAGAAATGAGTGTAAATGCAGATGCTTTATCTCAAGATTCTATTCGAAATGTGAATATAGAAAACAATGATCAAGGAAACCTTAATGACGAAATGACTAATATGGAAGTAGAAAAAACTGAGCCCGAAAAGGATACATGAGATTCCACAGAGTACATTAGAACTCTATATATAGATTAAAGAAAATAAACTCTGTGTGCCCCTTCATCGGGACCCCTTATGAATGGAGGTAGAAGAATCTCATTCACGATTATGAACGAAGATTACGAACGAATCAAAACAATAGAGTACCGAGATCGTACATTGGAACCCGCAACTATACAAAAGTCCCATATAACCGAGCGGTCAGGTATGCGTCACGGGAACCACACGCTGAACCCTTCGGTTGGGTCATGCTATTGTACAAGCACGCGGTTGGGAACGAGTCCCAAAGACGAACCGTGCCTGACTCATGACAAAGAGACAGGTCGAAGGGATGAGCTATTGAATGAAATTCCTTCTTGTAGCAACGATAATGAAGGAAGGTCGGAGAACGGAATCATTCGGAAAAATGGTATTGTTCCTCGACGTTCTTCTCGAACAGAGAAATTAACCAAAGGAGGAAAACAATACAGGGAAGGATTGGAAAGGAAAAGTGGACGAAGTAAAAACCTAACTCTCAGATATCATGGAAAAAATGAATCACGTGATTTTGACTAAATTATATCAAACGGAAGACCCTTCAAAATAACACCTGAAACAATCAGAACACCTGATGAACCTGAAGTAAAACAGTTATTTGAACGAAATATGCAACTACCATCAGACACAATAGACTGTCATTTTAACGGAAATATCCAATCGTCTTCTCATAGTGAAAATTCTGATAGGAAAGACTTTGATAACGAAGATTCAGATGATGAAAATTCTGGACATGGAAATTCTGACAACGGGAATTTATGAAATGAAAATTCTGAAGACGAAAATTCTGATACCAAAGATTCGGACAATGGAAATTCTGAAAATGAAAATTCTGATAACAAAAATTCGGATGATGAAAATTCTGACAATGAAAGTTCTGACAATGACAATTCTAACAATGAAAATTCTGATACCGAAAATTCAGATGATGAAAATCCTGATACTGAAAATTTATCCTCTTTGAACGGAAGGGGAAAACCGATAGACGAAATAGAAAATTACTTTTCGAAAAAGCATTACATAGATTATTTTGGAACAATGGGAATAGGCACTTGCGAAGCAATAATAAAAGAAACCGAATGCTATATATTGTATTGTATTGCTTTACTTATTCTCCTTCGGCGCTCACTAACATTGTTTGTGAGCGCCGTCTTTCCTTACAAAATCTCCCCACCTATTCCTCTCACAACTACCTTTTCATAAATCACACTCGTATCTAAACCTTAACCTGAGCACTCATCCACACCCGCTATATATATATATAGATAGAGAGAGATCATCCTTCCACTCTCCATTATCCATCCTCCACTTCCCCCATCCCCCACCCAACTCTGCCCTTCTCTGCTTGATTCCCCTCGCCGTCCAAAAAGCCCCCGTTACCCTCCCTTTTACCCGCACTCTACACCTCGTTCTCCCATACAACCTCCTAATTCTCCTTACCAAAGCCCCCCTCACCCCTCTCTTCCTGACCTCCCATAACACTCCCCTATCTACTGTATCAAAAGCGACTCTCAAATCTACAAAAATCACCGCGATCTCCTCTTTCTTTCCTCCTATTGCTCTTCCTATGACATAATTCAATGAATATACAGGGTGGGGCATTTAAAGTGTCGCGGGCGTTTTTTCCAGAAATGAAGTGAGATACGAGAAAATTTTTCCGACAAAAGTTATAGGGTACCGAGGGGGACATCCGATGGTGACCTTGGCTTTGACCTCAAATCTCATCTTCAAGGGCATTCTGAGATCAACTCTTGTTTTTTGAATAGCATCTCATATTTTTTACTGCAGATTTGGATTCTAGGTCGAAAACCAAGAAACTTTTGTCTGAACCATTTTCCTGAAATCCGCAAAAATGGCGCTCTAATCGATATTGTTCCATTTTGAATCTGACATTCGAATAACTCGAAAACGAAGGGTCTTGCAAAAGAATGTTTCGTACAAAAGTTGTCAATACACAACACATTTCAATCATCTACATTACCACCATTCAGAGCTCACGCGATGTAAACAAACGACGGGGTTCAGTGAAAATTCACGATTTTGAAAGTCAGTTTGTCAGTTACATTTGATTATTACTTGGTTTATGACAAATTGAAAATCATGGATATCCGATACACGGTTTCTGAAAAGATCGATATGATCTACATTTACGGTGAAGTGCATAAAGAACCCCAGACAAGCATATGACTTGTATGCAGAACGATTTCCTGAAAGAACAACGCCATCCATTAGGTAATTTCAACGCATTACAAAATTATTCTCAGAAACGGGAAGTGTTACAAGGGAAAAACGACATCGAATGAGAACTGTTAGCGGAGAAAATGCGGAAGTTAATGTACTAGCTGCAGTAGCCAATAATCCACACGTGAGCTCTCGTGAAATTGAACTCCATTCGGGAATTTCTCGAAGAAGTGTTCTTCGAATACTGAAACGTCACAAATTCCATCCGTATCACATTTGTTTGCATCAAGACCTTCACGGTAATGATTTCGAAAATCGTGTACAGTTTTGTCGATGGGGTCTAGCGCAAATGCACAATAACAACTTCATCAACATATTATTTTCTGATGAGTCGACGTTCACCAATCATGGTCAAGTAAATCGACATAATATGCATTACTGGGCGACAGAAAATCCAAGATGGTTACGTCAAGTAGAGCATCAAAGACAATGGGCTGTGAATGTTTGGTGTGGTATCTTTCGATCTCGAGTAATTGGACCGTACTTCATTGCAGATACGCTAAATGGAGAGAAGTACAGACGTTTCTTAGATCAAGTACTTCCAACATTCCTTGAAGACATACCTATTCAGGAACGATTGAATATGTGGTATCAACACGATGGTTGTCCATCCCATTATGCAGTCACAGCTCGAGAAATATTGGACAGAGATTATCCTGGACGATGGATAGGACGTCGTGGACCAGTTCATTGGCCTGCTCGTTCTCCGGATCTTACTTCTCCAGATTTTTCTTTATGGGGATACATAAAAGATACAGTTTATCAACAAGCACCGACTACACGTGAGAATATGCGTCAACGAATCATCGATGCATGCGCGAGCATCAATGAAGATATTTGAGCACGAGTTCAGCAATCTTTTGTAAAACGTTTTGAAATGTGTATTGAAGTCGAAGGCCATCATTTTGAGCATCTACTGCATTAAAATTATCCAAGTGATGTAGACGATTGAAATGTGTTGTGTTTTGTCTGTTATACCCCATCACCTCCGTTTCAGTTCAAGGGGTCCCCCTTGGAATCAGACAACTTTTGTCCGAAACATTCTCCTCCAAGACCCTTCGTTTTCGAGTTATTCTAATGTCAGATTGAGTATGGAACAATATCGATTGGAGCGCCATCTTTGCGGATTTCAGGAAAATGGTTCAGACAAAAGTTTCTTGGTTTTCGACCTAGAATCCAAATCTGCAGTAAAAAATATGAGATGCTATTCAAAAAACAAGAGTTGACCTCAGAATGCCCTTGAAGATGAGATTTGAGGTCAAAGCCAAGGCCACCATCGGATGTCCCCCTCGATACCCTACAATTTTTGTCCGAAAAATTTTCTCGTATCTCATTTTATTTTTGGAAAAAACGCCCGCGACACTTCAAATGCCCCACCTCGTATGTTGTCTATCATACTCACCCTCTCCTAAACCATGTCTGATTCCCTGGTATCATCCCCTCCTCCTCCACCTCCTTCTCCACCGTCCTTGTCAATACCAGTGTGTACACCTCATACAATGCTGTTGTCAATGCTACCCCCTCATAATCCTCTACTCTCTTACCCTCTCCCTTCTTCACTATTTGGACTATTCAACTCCCCTCCCATTACTCCGGGATCTTCCTTCCCTTCCAAATCCCTTCCAATATCTCCCATAACGACCTTATCACCTCTTCACCCCCATATACCCATGCTTCCCCCGGTATTCATCTTCCCCCATCGCTTTTCTTTTCTTGAGTCTCCCAACCGCTACCCTCACCCCCTCAAACTCTATCTGACTTTCCCAAGCCCCCTCCCCCAATCCCTCCGCACTTCCATCCTCCACCCTCCCCTCTACTCCTCCTAACAGTCCCATGAAGTGCTCCTTCCAAAGCTCTGATCCTATCCCTCCCTCCACCACCTTCCTACCTCCCCTTCCGCTCCTAATCATATCCCAAACCTGGGCCTCGTTCTTCACTCTTCCAATCTTCCCGCATATTCCCATCCCCTCCTGCTCCTTCTCCCTCGCACACCCTTCCATATATTCCTCCCTCTTCGCTATGACCTCTTCCACCTTGCCCTTCCTCCATCTTCTCACCTCTTTTGCCGCCTCCCTCTTCTTGCTCCTACACTCTCCATCCCACCATGTATTCCTTCTGTCCCCCATCCTCACCTTCTTCTTCCTCATCGCAGCCTTCATTCCGTCCTCCAATGCCCTTTTCCACTCCTCTGCTCCCAATCCCATCCCTTTCCATCCCTCCCTACTCCTCTCATATTCCCTGACCCTTCCTCTGACCAACCTATTATCCCCCTTCATCCCTTCTCCCTTTCAAGCTTCCCTCTCCATTCCTGCCTTACCCCTCCAATTCCACGATTACTGGCAGGTGATCGGAGTCCCCTCTTGCTCCTCCCTCCATTCTTTCTACTCCCTCCCATTCCCTCGAAGCCCCTATAACGTAATCGATCACCGATTGCCCCTCACTCCCGATGTGGGTGAGTTCTTCCCCCTCACCCCCTTTGACCACCTCATCAATAATTCCCTGATTGAGAATTTGGAGTCAATTTTCCATAATTCAAAATGGCAGATCCAATGTAGGGGTTGAAAAGTCAAAAATGTCCTCAATTTTGGCAAAAATCAATATGCAAGGGGTTTGGACCCTGTAAAGATGAATCTGGGGAAATTGCCAATATGCAGTATTCTGAGCGACTCGTCATGGTTCTGTATAGTTGGCTGCCGTCGGCATTAGCATTACCCGATGCATCGCAAGGAGGTTGCGCGATCGGACTTGACACATCATATGGTGGTCCTGGAAAGGACCGATTTTCATTGGTACAGTGTATGGAAATTATTTCTTTTTTCGTGTGACCACCATATCGGTCCATCTTTCGCATTGGAGTACCTTTTGATAAGTTTCTCATTATCAGACTCAACTATAAACCCATGATTTTTCAGAATTTTCGGCACTGATTCAGCGGTTTCAAATCGTTTATTCAGTTTTCTTCGCATTTTATCTGGACAAGTTTCATCAAAGTGAAGAATCCTTATGGTTTGAAAATGGCGTTTTGCCCAATCTCAAAGCACTGGGAACGTTAGAATTGCATCCTGTTGCTCAGCGATGAGACTTGCTTCATATGCATCCCTTTTAAATGTGGCACCGATGCCATCGTATGCACTCTCACCGTGAGCGGTGGCACTGTAATGCCATTCCGCTTCAACATTGGAATCTTCTTTATGACGAATTAAATGAGCCATCTGAAACCTATGCTTGGAATGTTGTTTTGCCCCGCCGGTCATGTATATTATCTTCTCAAGATTTCTTATATCCTTCTTGATCTCAGGGAGTAACAATGCTCGTATAGCATAGACGGCAGCGGTATCGTCTTTCAAACTGTCTCATAACAAAACATAACTCTTGTGCTCCAATTGTTCCGTTTCCTTATAGTAGCAAATCACAGCAAATACTCACTGATCATTTTTGAAATGAAATGTTTGTGAAGCATCTTGACGCACATACGAATAATTTTCCGAAAAATCAAACATGACGATCACTTCACCATCAAGGGGATTATTTTTCCTCTCTTCAATGAAAAGGCCTTGTTTTTTCGCGGTGAACGAATGAGGTTTGAGAATTTTCAACTTTTCGCACAATTCGATAATGAACTCGTCAACTGCGGATATTTGCGTGAGTAGAGTTGAGCGATCAGTCCCTGTCCACGTAGCGCATTGTATATGTGTGATCAATGAAATTTACAATAATGTTCGTAGCTCTGCCAAAAGCTTTGAAGTACCAGGGCATTTCCCACATTTATCAAGGTAGCAATCAGAATCAGGTTCTTCGCAAATAATTGTCTGCAAACAATCATTGTGACTGAGTTAGTGACTTTTTCGTGTTCGCTGTGAGTGTTTCAATATCAATAGCATCAATCATCACCTTCATATTTTGGTGGATCGTGCAATCACAAACAGAGTGTGTACCAGGAGCTCCAGGAAGTACGCAATTTTTTGGTCTTAGTTTAGCGAATGTACTGAAGCCAATTATATTCTCCGAATGAGATTCTTTGAATGGGGCACACAATTCTTGTAAATTCAACATTCATAAACGTTTCTGCTGCGTTGTCCGTTTCCCATCAATTATCACAGAGATCACACACACACACACACACATTTTCGTGCGTATTTATGTAAACATATAGGAAACTGAATTTGAGAATTCCAGTATCTAGTCTTTCTCGACGTGGACGTGGTAGAATTTTCTCTCCTTTGGGGTGCTTGTTCCCAGTGAATCCCCTTGCCTCTCACTGTTCGGGGACCTCGTTTCGAGTGAGTCCCCTTGCCTCACACTATTCGGGATACTTGTTTCAAGTGAGTCCCCTTGCCTCTCACTATTCGCGGTACTTGTTTCGAGTGAGTCCCCTTGCCTCTCACTATCCGGGGTGCTTGTTTCTAGAGAGTCAACTCGCCTCTCACAAGTTATCTAATGATTTTTTCCAACGCATTGTCGAATAATAAGAGGCAAGGGGACTCACTCGAAACAAGAACCCTGAACAGTGGGAGGCAAGGGGGCTCACTCGAAACAAGCACCCCGAATAGTGAGGGACGAGGAGACTCACTCGATACAAGCACCCCGAATAGTGAGATGCAAAAGGACTCACTCCAAACAAGCACCCCGAACAGTGAGAGGCAAGGGGACTCACTCGAAACAAGCACCCCAAAGGAGAAAAAATTCTACAACGTCCACGTTGTTTCCTCTGGGTCGCGCAAAGAGTATATACTGGAATTCTCAAATTCAGTTTCCTATATGTTTACATAAATACGCACGGAAATGTGTGTCTGTGTATGTGTGTGTGTGCGTGTGTGCCTATGTATAATTTTGGATGACGTGCGTTATAATCGGCAATGATAGGGACCTAAGATATATGAAAATTTACAGCTTTCAACCATTTGCTGTACATTTAGGATCGGAAAATTGCTCCTGTAATGTGTAAACTACGGTCAGACATCAATATTCATCAAAGAGGCAACAATCCCTCATTCGTTTCAATTATTCGTAGTCATTGAATAGTCGAAATATGTGGAAACAAAATTTTCCAGTTCCAATGACACAAAAAATAATCTCGTCAAGAAGTCGCTAAAAATTTCATGCGTTTGGGCGTTAATGGGTTAAAAATGCTTTTTTTCAAGATTTTTTTCCCATGTACTTGGCGTCAAGACGCTACCGCGCCTCTTGATTATACACGTTCGATGCATACGTATAGAATCCATGGAGCGGTCTGATTGGGATGTGCATGAAACATATTCAGAGTACTCGAACAGCGTTTATAATACACAGAGAGAAGGGAACATCAATGAGCATTCCTTTGCCACGACTGGCCCGTGTTGTGAGGGAGAAATAATTCTAACACCCCTGCACATAAAAGGAAGATCAGTTGGGATAACCATTCAATTCGTAAGCGCATATGCACCCATCGTTGAAATGATAAGTCAATTCATAGATTCGATCAATTCGGAATAATTCGGTGAAAAATCAGTTGAATCAACGGAAGGATTGTCATTCCAATTGAAAAAGGGATCTGTTTGCGTTTGCGAGTTAAATATTGGGTGCGGCACCAAGTTCTCGCTGTTTGTCAACAGATGGCTCCAGTAGTGAATGCTGGTCAATTTTGACATATCCAAGACGTCATGAACCGAGCCTAGATATGTGGTAAACAACTCGCGTTGACAGGTTGGTCATTTTGTTTTGGCGTCGTATACTTTTGATTGTGTGAAAATGTCTGATTTTGGGCCGAATAATCGTCATTTGTGAGAAGTGTTGACTTCCTTATTTCATTCGAAGAAAACGGCGGCTGAATATGAGTTCTTTGTGAGCTGAAGCCAAGGGACGTGGAGCGTCGCACAGTGGGATGGATCGAGAGTGTTTGTGTAAATATCGTAGGACTCTTGATAGGAGTATGATAGAGGCATGATTTTTCTCCTCAAATGAAGGGCAGACATTGCGAATTTAGGCAGAACTATCCGGAAGATTCGATGGACTGGTTCTGACCTGGAGAAAATTGATGAAAAGTGGGAGTTTTCAAGGGAAATACGAATTTTTCATGATTCAAGGGGGTAAAAAATTCTTGATTGATGATTTTATAGTTATTCACGGGATTCAAGTGGGGAGAAATGATTCGATCGATGGATTATACATGACTTCACACAGATTTCATAGATTTTGATACGTTGAATTCTGAGCTGGAAACAGGCAGAGTATATTCGTCAGGATTCGTGCGGAAAATGCCATTTAAGTGGGAAATATTGGATGAAATACCTGTTTTACGGTTATTTACATGATTGATGAGAGGGAAAAGTTGTCGGTCGGTGTGATCTAACGTTCCTGACAGATTTTGATGCGCTGGATGTGAATCTGGAGATAGAATGTGGCTATCTCTTCAGTTTTCTGCGGAGAATGCGAATTGAGTATGAAGAAGTGGGCAAGATGCGCATTGTACGATTATTTAGATGGTCGGATGGGGAATATTTTAGTCGATGTATCATGTATCATTCCCCATCATCCTGGATACGCTGCATCCACATCTGGGAACAGAATATGTCTATCTTCTGTCTATCTCATATTATGTCCATCTTATATTATGTACGTTGAAGTGTGCAGTGTTGAAAATAATGATCTAATTTCTGGTAAAACATCCAGTTTTGTTGTTTTCAATACATAAATTTATTCTAATGAAGAGAAAAAATCAGCGCATTCGATGGAATTCCCATGAATTCAAGCAAGTTTTTCACTTTGCACAAGTGAGAAGTATCATCAGGTTCTATATCAAATAAATATATTCCTTTGCATCTAAGAACAAATTCGCTTGAAATAATTGAAATTGTATTTGACACCACCTAATATTCCGGTGAATTTCTCTCATATTTCATTCATTGTGACTATTACTATCGGATTTGAACATTGTATTTATCACACCTTCCGAAATGTATTTGATTCAAGGGAGATAAATTTGTTCGGGTGTATCACTTGATTCATCTGAAAAATCGCTCCCGCTCCCGCTCTCGTTGGTTATGATCATGTGGCTGAAAAACAGTTTCTAAATGGAAGGATATTTTTTGAATCCAAAGTACCTCTTATTGGGAACAAAATACAGATTTCTTAATTGATCCCACATGTGTCCTTTTATTGTCAGCATATTCCGGGCAAAACCGTTTCGGTGATACTATGGTATTTGTATAATTTGCTTATGTTCGCTGTCATTCTCGTCACCTGATTTCCTACGTACAGTGGAAAGAAGGTATAAAAAAACACCTAAAGCTCTGTCTGAGCTGAACTCACGGCATACGTGTTATTGGAATACCCATATTGTTCGTGAATTCAATCATATTGAGGTGGTACTCTTAGAACGATAACACATATAGCATAACTGTGAAGTGAGCAATTGTTTTGTCGGTGTGAACATCATTACAATGTTGCGTTATTCAATTGATACATTGTCTTCATTATCACCACAGTTCAGTTTTGTGATAGAGACAATTCGATATCATCACGCCAATCATCTCCATAAAAGGGGAAGTGTATTCCATCCGCAAATTTCAAGGGTGTGCGATATTTTTATATTACCTCTTATGAAGATATGCCAACTTGGAACAATACGTGTCATCTTATTTTTGCAACTTGTTTATATCAAGGGTATAGTATGTCTCAGGCTCATTACAAGTTCCACATATTTATTGTCAGTTCAAGCTGGGGATTTGGCAAGTGAGTTATTTAACGATTTTCTTTGAATTTGATGCTACATAAACAAAAAAATGTTTCATTCATCTAATATTCAGATATTTCAAGTATTACAAGTGATACAAGAACTTCTAAAATAGGTGACGATTATCTTATAATCATGCATGGAATGTATAAAGAGGACTATCCTGGATAACTCTGTCAATACAGTATGAGATGAGTCCAAACAATCTAATTTGGATGTTCTGAGCATGAGCATACAACTTTGCGGCAATGTTGTTGGAAATCATTCATAAACTACGTGAAAAATTCAATATTCTTTCCTCTTTCTCACGAATTTCGGAGTAATTGAGAGGGACAAAGAGGGAAATATTGAAATGTGTTTTATAATTTATGAACGAGCCCTTAGCAGTTTCAATCTATTTTGTGACTTGGAATTATTCTAGAATGAATAGAGAAAATTATTCAAAAAGAAGGATTAATCAAGGAGGTCGCCCTCGAAAGAGAAGTAAAAAGAGTGAAAATATAGGAAGACCACGTGTTTCAATTGGAAATGCATCAAGACGCACAATGTACAGGCGAGCTACAGAATTGTTAGAAAGCAACTCATTGAATCAGTCTTCGATAGAACTAGCAGCTAGAATTAGAAAAAAACGAGATGCTTGTCCGAATGAACAAGTTGATCACACTGGAAGTTATTCCAAAGTACTACATACAAAGGAATCTGCGTTAGAATTCCACTCGGAATATGATTATAGTAAAACTCAATATTTAGGCTCAGTAAAAGATTGTGAATCAAAGGACTGTGAAATTTATCCATCCTATCCAAGCATCAAGGAACCTACGATTGAATGTAAGCCAACAAATTACGAAGGGCTGTAACTTGAAGTCCTTGTTCCTTCACGAATTATGATGAATACAACTGCTGAGCGTTTGTGCAATAGTGTACCTGCGAATTGGAATGAATATGATTCGCTAAATTTAGAATTGATTGCAACTTAAGGATTCAACAGTTTGTCAGGACATACGAACCCTCATCAGCATGACGAGAATGCAGAGTATGACAATCGAAACAATCGCTCTTCGTCCCAAGTTTGATTATTATACAATCAAAGAGTTTAGTATCAAATGAATTTGATTGGACTAACTCATCACCACAAAGTGTTCGATTCTACAGACCACTGAGAATCACTTTCGAAAAGCAAGATGAACATGCAATTATGAGCGAATTCGATAGATTGAAAAATGAAATCAACCATCTCGTTTCATATCAGTTGAAACTGATGAATAAGGAATCCGTGAGAATAAAATTTAACGTATCGCAAACATCATTTGATGGGAAATGTTTAAACACCATAATCGGGAACAATGTCACCAGTAGATGTTCAATATGTCCTAAAACAACCCATAATTTTGGAAATTCGGAGGACAACTTTCAGCCAAAGAACTCGTTCAAATTTGGATTAGGATTGTTACATTGTGAAATAAGAGCCTTTGAGCACTTGCTGTATATCTCATATCGTCAGACAGTTCAAACCTGGGATGTACGGAAAGATTTGAAAGGTGAATGTGAACATTTTGATTATCCATCAGTTATATTTCCAGTGAGAATGAAAATTAAAGGTCGTAATGAGCGCACATGAAGCTGACAAGGAACATTAGGTGTTTGAATTTTCTCTTGCTAAAGCATGAGATAATCTGATTTGCTATGGATTACTAGAATTGTATATCTCAACTACATCTTATGAAGTTTTAATTTGATTCCAGAAAACCTAATGTTATGAAGCGTATGTAAATCATTGCTCAAAAACTTCACATATAATTCCAATTGATTAGAACCCAGAATGTTCCTTGGCTTGATAGATAAGATGCTGGATTACAGAAGTGACAGTTTCAGGTCCAATCTCCACGCATTCATGAACATTTTTCATTCGGGATTCTTTATACCTATGTGGAAAAAATCTCCAAAATTGTATACAATCGTATACATTTTCTGACATTTCATCCACATGGGTAGGCTTCACCTACTTTATGTTTTATACCCTCCTGGGAGCATTCACCTTTGTAAGCTTGCTTTGTTCCAAACTTTGCCGATCTTTGTAAGCGTTCCACTTACTGTCCATTGATCTCTGATGAATGCTTTTATGACTTCCCAACGTATATCCACTTTGTTTCAACTTTCATTTCCATCAAGGATTCCATTGATGAAATATTGGTTATGAAATCTTTTTCAAATTGTATGTTCATCAACTGTTGTATAAAAAGCATTCCATTCTCAAAACTTCCAGGACAATTTCAAGAAAGAAAATGTCAAGTACAAAATATATATGAAAAATTGGGTGTTGAAGTTGATCTAATTCTACAAAGTCATGAGACTACTGATACAGGGCACATTGCAAGGAGGTGTTTTGAAAACCTTAATAAGTTTGTACAAGCTCTCGAAATAGATCATGAATTGGTCGGAAACATTGCAATAATATTATCTTGTTCCAAATTTTGAAGGCCATTGGAATTAGAAAAGTTTTGCTGAGAGACTTATTGTTTGCATTATGAGTTGTTTCCGCGGGCTCTTAGGAATCCTTCACCACATAAACTGTAGAAACACAGTTGTGATATAACAAGGCGATTCCTATTACCCCTGGCGTATTAAGATGCTGATGAAGCATGGCACGCATTGTACCGCTATAACATGACAAAGCATTCTGGCCAAAATGATAGGAAAAATAGAATACTGGATGTGTTCAATAGGGTGGGCCGAGAAAACCAAATTTCTTGGAATCCGGAACGTAATAGTGCGGAAAAGACAGTCTGGAGGAACACAAATCGAATGAGAAAAAGATCATTCAAATCGGTCAACATTTGACCCTCGCGCATCGAGCTTGAAGTTTTTCAGTTTTTACAATTTTTGGCGAATGCAATATATTTTCTCGGAAAAGTTTATATTTCATCATTCAGTGTCAGAAAATGATTGGCGAGCAAACATAGTTAAAAGTGTTGGATTAATGTATAAATAGATGAATGAATATATGTATGGGGCATTCTTTGTAAAATTGGCCACCCCCCCTGCACATCTCAATTTTGAAGATAGAGATCTCGAAGACCAATCAAAATTTTCGTTGAAGTGTCTACTTTTCATTGCCGTATGGTGTTTTTTGAACATGGCGAGCATTCCGCCAATATGGCGACTGAAACGAAGGGGAAACGTGTTGAGAATAATCAAAACCAATCCTAGAAATATGATACGTGGGTGTTGGATAGTACTGTGGAATAGAGCATGTAATTCGAGCCTTCCGGATTGATTGCATGCGGTTGGAATACTGGAATTGCAAATGGCGGATCCAATATGGCGGCCAGGGATTCAAAATTGCTTCGAATTTTTTGAAACATGTGGGGGGGGGTTTTCCGGGTCGCTGATGAGGAATCCGAACTCAGATTTCCGGTATTACAAATGGCGGATCCAATATGGCGGTCGGAAAAGTTATGAATGTCTTGGATTTGTGCAGACATTGGGATACTGAAGTTTTTGGGGTCGCTGATCAAGAATCCGGACTCGAATTTCCGGAATAGCGGATGAGTAATCCGAAATGGCGGTCAGAAGGATTATCAATCTCTTGAATTTGTGGAAACAATGTCATACTGAGATTTTTGGGGTCGCTGATAGACATTCGAATCCGGATTCCCGGAATGATGAATGGAAGATTCGATATGACGGTTTGGATATGAGGAATCATCCGTCCTCTGACGTGAATCTTTGTTCCAAAGAAGTTCTGATCGTTCATTATGAACCTGAGGTCAGATTCCGGAAACCAGAACGAACGCACCACGTTCAATGATCCGCAAGCACATTTAATATGATGGGATCAAATATTATATTGATTTCAAGAATTATTTGGGGCCTGATCATACTCATCCTGGAATTTATTTTTGAAGTGCTGCTTCGCTCCGTCTCTGGTACGGATAATCCCATTCATTCTTCTCACATTCCGTTGAATTTGAGAAATGAACAGAGTCTGAATAGCATAAACAGCAAAGGTGTTGTATTTTAGACTTTCTGATCAGAATACTCTTGTGCTCAACATCGCGTCCTTGTGATAATAGATAGCAGGAAACACGGTGCATTGTTCGGTATCGGAATTCAAATGCTTTTGAGGCATCCTGGCTAACATATACTTAGTTCTAAAAAAATCAAACGTAATCGGTGCTCCGCCATCGCGAAGATTGTGTTTCCGTTCCTGGATGGAAAGATTCTGTCGCTCAGACATAAATGAATGAGGTTTGAGTATTGTCAGTCTATTGCACAATTGTTGTATAAAATTATCAATTCTCATCATCACTGTTTGTAGAGTTGAACGATCCGTTGCCGTCCAAACTGAATATTGAATACCTGTGATCAATGAATTCTCCAGTAGATCATGTAATTTCTCCGAGAACTGCGAAACTCCCGGACAATCGAACTCTCAATACTTTCAATATTTCCACCTCTATCATTCAATTCATCAACCACCTTGTCATCTCGTAATTTGTACGATGAACCTTCTTCCATACATGCGGCTTAAATTCTGGAATTCGCGTATAAGTCAGGAAATTCCTGTACCTTAACTTCCGATATCTTTCGCGAATTTCTACCATTGTGTGCGGCTGTTTTGAGTGAATAAATCATTTACTTTTTTGGAGAATTCGCGGCTTCGTATATTAGAATGTCGAATAAATCAGCTGGAAATAAACGGATAAATGCGTGAAATCGATTGTTATCAACTGACAGTGTATTGTTCAGTAATGTCTGCACCTAATTTCATGTGGTTTCATTGTCACGTCAATTGTTTTCCTCGTCTCCTGTTATTTATCGTTTTACATTCTTACTTTATGAATGTTCGCGACGTTCAAACCTCAAAGTTCTTGTGTTTTAACTTATAAAATCGTACTCCAGTTCGCATATTTTCATCTGATTCATCTGATCATCTAATACACGATGCCGGGAATTCTTCGAACGGACCGATGTGCAAATCCGTTCAAAACTGCCGGGAACGTTGGTAGGAATTCACGAAAGATACCCAAGTAGCAACCGAACGTTGTATATGTACTATGAACGTTCATAGTATGTCTAGATATACTATGAACGTGCATAGTATATATACAACATTCTGATGCTACTAGGGTATAGGAGGTTATGTTACAGGAATTTCCTGACTTATGCGCGAATCCGAGGATTTGTGCTGCATGTATAAAAAAGGGTTCATCGGACAAATCACAAAATGACGATGTGGTTCATGAATCGAATGATAGCGGTGAAAATATTTGTAGTATTGAGAGTTCTATGAGAATGGATGTTCAATTGGAGAATTTCAAGCCCATCAGTAAGAGAGGTTTCTGTTTCAGCGTTCGCTCCCCATCAATTTTCACAGAAACGACATCTTTCGATGCAGGCATTATCCTGCTATTCATGTCACTCGTATAAAATCCATGTACTTTTTCTAAAGTTGTTTGAGAGAGTTTTCTCCCCTCCCTTGCAATACTATCGGGTAAAATGCCAGCTTTCATCCTCAATTCCTTTGATTTGTTGGCCGAATATCGCGTTGTAACAAATTCTTGGGCGATTTTCCTCGCACTCCGAGATGATGGGGCGATAGTGAAAATTTGTAATTTCAATGGATTGTTGGGTTCCAAGGTTGAAAATTCCTCCTTGAGCTCATCCAGCATTCCTTCCAGTTCAATTTCTCTGTTCGTGCGTGTATCATTGAGACCTTCGTGTGTCTCATTCTCCAATTGAACATCCATTCTCATAGAACTCTCAATACTACAAATATTTTCACCGCTATCATTCGATTCATGAACCACATCGTCATTTTGTGATTTGTCCGATGAACCCTTTTTTATACATGCAGCACAAATCCTCGGATTCGCGCATAAGTCAGGAAATTCCTGTAACATAACCTCCTATACCCTAGTAGCATCAGAATGTTGTATATATACTATGCACGTTCATAGTATATCTAGACATACTATGAACGTTCATAGTACATATACAACGTTCGGTTGCTACTTGGGTATCTTTCGTGAATTCCTACCAACGTTCCCGGCAGTTTTGAACGGATTTGCACATCGGTCCGTTCGAAGAATTCCCGGCATCGTGTATTAGATGATCAGATGAATCAGATGAAAATATGCGAACTGGAGTACGATTTTATAAGTTAAAACACAAGAACTTTGAGGTTTGAACGTCGCGAACATTCATAAAGTAAGAATGTAAAACGATAAATAACAGGAGACGAGGAAAACAATTGACGTGACAATGAAACCACATGAAATTAGGTGCAGACATTACTGAACAATACACTGTCAGTTGATAACAATCGATTTCACGCATTTATCCGTTTATTTCCAGCTGATTTATTCGACATTCTAATATACGAAGCCGCGAATTCTCCAAAAAAGTAAATGATTTATTCACTCAAAACAGCCGCACACAATGGTAGAAATTCGCGAAAGATATCGGAAGTTAAGGTACAGGAATTTCCTGACTTATACGCGAATTCCAGAATTTAAGCCGCATGTATGGAAGAAGGTTCATCGTACAAATTACGAGATGACAAGGTGGTTGATGAATTGAATGATAGAGGTGGAAATATTGAAAGTATTGAGAGTTCGATTGTCCGGGAGTTTCGCAGTTCTCGGAGAAATTACATGATCTACTGGAGAATTCATTGATCACAGGTATTCAATATTCAGTTTGGACGGCAACGGATCGTTCAACTCTACAAACAGTGATGATGAGAATTGATAATTTTATACAACAATTGTGCAATAGACTGACAATACTCAAACCTCATTCATTTATGTCTGAGCGACAGAATCTTTCCATCCAGGAACGGAAACACAATCTTCGCGATGGCGGAGCACCGATTACGTTTGATTTTTTTAGAACTAAGTATATGTTAGCCAGGATGCCTCAAAAGCATTTGAATTCCGATACCGAACAATGCACCGTGTTTCCTGCTATCTATTATCACAAGGACGCGATGTTGAGCACAAGAGTATTCTGATCAGAAAGTCTAAAATACAACACCTTTGCTGTTTATGCTATTCAGACTCTGTTCATTTCTCAAATTCAACGGAATGTGAGAAGAATGAATGGGATTATCCGTACTAGAGACGGAGCGAAGCAGCACTTCAAAAATAAATTCCAGGATGAGTATGATCAGGCCCCAAATAATTCTTGAAATCAATATAATATTTGATCCCATCATATTAAATGTGCTTGCGGATCATTGAACGTGGTGCGTTCGTTCTGGTTTCCGGAATCTGACCTCAGGTTCATAATGAACGATCAGAACTTCTTTGGAACAAAGATTCACGTCAGAGGACGGATGATTCCTCATATCCAAACCGTCATATCGAATCTTCCATTCATCATTCCGAGAATCCGGATTCGAATGTCTATCAGCGACCCCAAAAATCTCAGTATGACATTGTTTCCACAAATTCAAGAGATTGATAATTCTTCTGACCACAATATTGGATTACCCATCCGCTATTCCGGAAATTCGAGTCCGGATTCTTGATCAGCGACCCCAAAAACTTCAGTACCCCAATGTTCGCACAAATCCAAGAGATTTATAATTTTTCCGACCGCCATATTGGATCTGCCATTTGCAATTTCAGTATTCCAACCGCATGCAATTAATCCGGAAGGCTCGAATTATATGCCCCAGTCCACAGAACTATCCAACACCCACTTATCATATTTGTAGGACTGGTTTTGATTATTCCCAACACGTTTCCCCTTCGTTTCAGCCGCCATATTGGCGAAATGGCCGCCATGTTCAGAAAACACTATACGGCAATGAAAAGTAGACACTTCAACAAAAATTTTGATTGGTCTTCGAGATCTCTATCTTCAAAATTGAGATGTGCAGGGGGGGTGGCCAATTTTACAAAGAATGCCCCATATATATACATATAATATACATACATACATACATATACGCAATATAGAAGTCTTGCGTGTGCACCGTATGCGTAAGTTCTCGTATTCGTTGTGGACACGCTGATCAGAAGTGTACTTCTCAGATATTCGGATCGACTGCTTACCTCACTCACGTCACACGACCGGCACAGAAATATACGAGCACAGCAGAGGCGTTGCATTTTTCCCAGCAAGTACTTCATTTGTCTTAGCACCGGTCATACTGGCGGTTGCTGATTTTCTTCCGTAGAGATCCAGAAATTACTACCTCAACAACTTTGTTATTCTTTCACTGATATTCACGGTATTTAGAGCGTAGTAGGCCTCCATTCCATCTGATTATATTGGGTACATTTCGTAGTTCCAAGGCTTTCCCATCATTGAAAGATGGAAGCGCCAAGGAAACACATGGGTCGGAAAGTATTTTCTTGTCCAATTTTCGGGAGTCCAAAGGACCTACCAACTTCCCAACTTCCTACGTACGAGGAAGTTTTGAGATGTTGTTTTGAAGAACGATGACAGCTGGCTTTAGAAGTCAATTACGAAACAGTCAGTTTTTCCACTGTAGCTGGAGCAGTTGCACGAAAAATTATGGCTCAGTCCGATTTAGTAACTGTCCTTACAGTTAGAGAAACAAGCATCATACAAATGATTAAATCATACCACGATTCATATTACAGGATACGGAAATCTTACACCAGGGATAAAGAAAAAGAGTTATAAAGTTAAGCTGGGAAAGTTCAAAAAGGAAGCTGTACAACTTCCCGATGTTGCACACTGTAAATGTCCAATGGACAATGTCCATATCCAGGACAATATTCAGGAGTTTTTGTTATGGGTAACGATATTAATTTTAAATGAAATGGGATTTTCGACGGAAACAGTTTCCAAAAATTTCATCCTTAGTATACTTGACTATTAACCTCCCCCAATTTATGGGTAAGGAATGGCTTTTCCCGAATATAGGAGTTTTTCTTTCAATAACGATAATAAATTTTAGACGAAATGTGATTTTTAATAAGTGGAAGGTTGAAAAAATTCATCCTCAGTATAGTTGTATATCAATCACCCCCTAATTAGGAGTCAGAAATGCATTTCTCCGAACATCGGAGATTTTCTTGAATCAAAAAGATTGATAGCATTAGGAATGTGATTTTTCTTGAGATTTGTTTGCCAAAGTCATTCTCAATCTGTATATGTATCAGGCACTCCACTTGAGGGGTGATGAATGGATTGTTCCAAACAGCAGTTTCCCTTTCAATAACAATCATGGATTCCAATGAAGACGTGATTCTTAATGAGCAACGTTTTTGAAAATTCCATCCTCAGTACAGTTGCGTATCAACCCTATCTCCCTATTTAGGGGTGAGTGATGTATTTCTTCGAATATAGAAAATTGTCTTGAATGAACAAAATAGTCTTGAAGGGAAGTTCTCATCAAGCAACCTCCGAAAAAAGGTGATTTTCTCAGATTCTCTCTTATGGAAGGGAGTGAGTGGAGGCCTCAAATTTTTGGACACTTATATAATGAACCTTAGAATGTATAAAAAACTTTATCTCAAATCAAAAAACTCTTATAGAAAAACTTTATAGGTACTTCTCTCGGAACCATGGTTTTTCACTTGGGCGACACGGTATCTCAAAAACTATTGAATATATCGCTATTTTCCTCTCATTTCGAAGTAAATTAAATTCACTGGGACCTGAAGTTGAAAAATGATGATATTTTGATATCTGATGATTTTCGACAGCACTTCAAAGAGCGGAAGAAAACGAAAAAATGCGACCAAAAGTTTGCATGTCCGCCATTTTTTCAATTTTCAACTTTTCGCTGGGTTTATAGGTCCAAACTCCAACGAATGTGATATATTTCATAGAAATTTTCGGTTTTTTGGAGTCAGATGATATTTGCAAGTCCTATAATGTCGCCTTCTTGATTACTCTTTTTTCAGGTGGTGATGTGTCAACACTTGTGAACAATTCCCATGGCATTATTTTTTGATGAAAGAAAATTTTTCAAGTACTCCAAGACTCAAATAATAAACGTCAAGAAATCCAAGTTCTTCATTCAATTCCTTCTACACTGAGAAAAATCATTACTCATACCAAGAGAACGTTTCCTTGAATATTTTTAAGAAAACATGTTCTTGATTACAGCTGATATGTTGTTAAGCTCAAGTGAGATTTCCTTGAATCAAGACAATATTTTTTCAATTCCAAAAATACACCCTTAGTTCCAAGAAAATTGCCTTGTATCAAGAATACAGATTCCTTGAGGAATGGATTACTTGGAACGCCATGTCATTGATGATAGTAATTATTTCTCTCAGTGTATGAAAAAAAATCCAAGAAAATCACCGTATTTCGGAGTCGCTTGATGAGAACACCCCCTCAATGGGGAATGTCATTTCTTATCAGATTCTTCTGCTCAAACTCATACTTAATCTGGATACATATCAGGCACCCCGATTAAGAGGGGAGAAATGGATTGCCACAACGAGAAGTTTTGTATTCACGGGGTGCTGAGGAGTGTACAAATTTGCAATGAAGGAACCTTGGGAAAAGTTGTTTGTAAAAAAATTATGTAAACAGAACAGAACAAACTATTCCACGTGAAAACCGAAATTCCACGTAAATCCACCGCCATTCAGTGATGGGCGATATTTCACAATATCGATTCTTTATACAAAATTTGTATCAAATTTATATCGATATTTCATGAAATTCATGTACATTCGACAAAATTTCTATAAAAAATATCGATATTTTCAGATAATGCCATTCGGTTCTACGGAAAAAATCGTACTGAGAACATGTATAACATTGTCATATTGGACCCTATGTTTGCTTTAGAGGAATAATAAATAATTCTTAGATGTGGATTACATCCGTTCCAGCCCATCGTCAAACCGGTCGGGATATAAGAGAGTTTGCATATGCATTCATGGAATGCTGAGGGGTGTAAAAATTTGCAATAAGGAAACCTTGGAAAAAAGTGTTCATAAAAACACTATTTCAACAAATTACAGAAAAAATTATTCCACGTGAAAACTGATACTGCTATTTTTTGATTCTACGGAAAAAATCGTCCTGAAACATCGAATGTCGGTATCAGTTTTTACTTGGAATGATTTTCTCTGTAATTTGTATAATCATCATCATGAAGTAATCAGTCTTACGACTGGTTTGATGAAACCCTCCACCCCTGTCTATTATCCGCCAAACGTGTCATTTCTACATATCTACTACATCCCTTGTCTTGTACAATTTGCTTCATATAACTTGATCTAGGTCTACCTTTACCAGTTTGACCATTCATTTTCCCTTCCAATATTGTTTTCGATAAGCTCCCACGCCGTAATGTGTGTCCTATAAGATTGCTTCTCCTTTTCACGATGTGTTTCAAAAGATTTCTTTTTTCCTTTATCTGCTCGAGTACTCCTTCATTTTCGACTTTGTCTATCCATTTTATCCTGAGCATCCTCCTATAACACCACATTTCAAAAGCTTCAAGTCTTCGTTGATCAGTTTTCCCCATTGTCCAAGTTTCGCAACCATATAATACTGTGCTCCAAACGTAACTTCTCAAGAATTTCTTCCTTACTTCCAAGCTTATATTTTCTGAGCATAATAACTGTTTCTTTTGGTAAGAAGCCTGTTTCCCCTATGCTATTCTTGCTCTTATATCTCTTCCGCCTCTGCCGTTTTCTGTAATTATGCTTCCTAGATATTTGAATTCTTCCACCTGTTCAATTGTCTTGGTATCTATTTTGATTTACGTTCTTCTAGCTGTTTCCGCTGCTGTACACATCATGAATTTTGTTTTGTCTTTATTTATATTCATACAATAGTTTTCCAATAATATTGTTCTCATAGCGTTGAGAATATTTTCTAACTCAGTACTACTCGTGGCAAATATAGCTATGTCATCCGCGAATCTCAACATATTTATGGTTTCTCCCTGAATCTGTAATTTCGATTGAATTTCCTCCTTCACTTCGTTCATCGCTTCTTCCATATATAAATTGAAAATCAGTGGCGATAATGAGCATCCTTGTCTCACCCCTCTTCTCATTTGTGCTTCTCCTTCCTGACTCTCTATGTCTATTATTGCACTTTGATTCTTATATAATTCGTATATTATTCTTCTATCTTTATAATGCATTCCCACCTTCTTCAGGATCGCAAACATCTTCTCCCAGTCCACATTATCGGAAGCCTTTTGTATATCTACAAAACCTATGTACACAGATTTCTTCAGCGCTATCCTTTTCTCTATTACTGCCCTAAGTGCTAAAATTACTTCTCGCGTTCCCCTATTTTTTCTAAAACCGAACTGATCTCTTGCCAATCTACTGTCTATTTTATTTTCCATCCTCCTGTATTTCATTTTGGTCAGGATTTTCGAAGCATCTGAAGTTCAACTGATCGTTCTGTAGTTCTCGCATTTGTCTGCCCCTTGTTCTTTCGGGATAGCGACAATTTTATTCTTTTGGAAATCTTCCGGTACTTTTCCTTTTCCGTACATATCTCTAATCAATTAGAACAGTGCGTCACGAGTTCCTTCACGGAGGCTTCCGTAAGGTCTGCACTTATGCCATCTATGCCTGGCGCTTTATTATTTTTCAATTCTTTCAAAGCCTTGTCGAATTCTGATCTCAATATCGAATCTCTCAATTCTTCATCATCTACATCCTCCTCCTTCTCTAAAAGTGCTATATCATCGTTTCCTCTATACAAGTCTTCCAAATGATTGATCCACTGTTTTATTTTCTCTTCCGTTTTCATCAATTGTCGTCCTAGAGAGTTTCTAATCTTATTGCTTCTAAATTTCATTTGTCCGAAAAATCTTCCAATAATCCTATATGCTACATCTATTTTCCCTAAATGCAATCTTATTTCTATTTCCTGACATCTCTCTTCTAACCACTGTTCTTTTGCTTTCCTTGATTCTCTTATTATTTTATTTCTCAATGATTTGTATCGTTGCTGGCCTTCTTGACTATCATTATTCTTGTATTCTCTCCTTTTATTTATCAATTCTGAAATTTCTCCCGTTATCCATGGGTTTTGAGGTTCTACTCCATTATTCTCCAAAATCTTATCCGCACATTCTCCTATATTCCCCTTCATCTTTGTCCATCTCCTCTCTATTCCCAAGTCTTTCTCTTTTTGATCTCCCAATTTTTCATCCAACATTCTCCCGAATACCTCATGTGTTTGTTTTTGCTTGAGGTTCTTCAAATTCCATCTTTTCTGCATTTTCCTTTTCTTCTTCAGAGATTTGGATTTCAGAGAACATTTCATCATCAACATATTATGATCACTATCTATACCTGTACTGGGATAAGTTTTGCAGTTTTTCACTTGGTTTCTGAATCTTTGTTTCACTAATATGTCATCAATTTGGTATCTTGCTGTATCCCCTGGCATTTTCCAAGTGTAGATTCTTCTTGAATGATTTTCAAATAGAGTGTTCGTGATAACCATCTTATGATTTCCACAAAATTCGACTAAACGTTGTCCTCTATCGTTCCTCCTCCCTAACGCAAAATCTCCTATTATGTTGCCCTCTTTTCCTTGTCCTACTACCGCATTCCAATCACCCATCACTATCAAATTCCCTCCTCCCTTCACATATTCCATCACTTCTGCTATTTCTTCGTACGTTTTTTCAATATCTTCCTCCGAATATGCAGATGTTGGCATGTATACTTGGACTATGACTGTGTCTACCGGTTTCGTTCTGATTCTAACCATCATCACACGTTCATTATGTTGCAAATAATTTTCTATTCTATTCCCTACTCTTTTATGCATTACAATTCCTACACCTGCTTGACCGTTCTTCGATCCTGTATGAATTGTTCTATAATCCCCACTCCAGCAATCGCCCTCTTGTGGCCATCTCATTTCGCTAATCCCCATTACGTCTATATTCAACCCATTCATTCCTAATTTCAAATTTTCTAATTTCCCCGCTCGCCTCAGTGATCTAACATTGCACGCTTCGACCCGAAGAATGTTGTTCCTTTTCCCTATCCTATTCTTCGGTTTCCGTTGTTTGCTGATGAAGCTCCCTCGAGCAGCCTCCACTCGGAGATCCGAACGAGAGACTAGTTTACCTCCGGAATATTTTACCCGAGAAAGCGTACTTATCAATACGTTCGTTTGTTTTTGTTTCACGAGTACCACATTCCAGGTCTGGAAAAGGTCTCATTTCCACGGGAAGTATTGAAACATGTCAAGGAAGGTAGTTCCCCCTTGCTTTCCCTCTGTTCTTGCCGATGTTTCTGGCATGAGGATGATTTCGTTTCTCTCAGTTTGTATTCTTTCTCTTGAGTAGTCCATTCCACTCGAAAGAAAGATCCAGCTCTAAGATACTTATCCTCCTCACCACGTGAAGGGAGCAGATACTACCAGGGATGGATAAAAAGGATATCAAGGACAGGTATCATGAATATCCCCCTGGAAGACCCGCAATCATCCACGGGGAGGGTAATTTGTTTGAATAATTTCCTTTACAACCAATTTTTCTCAAGGTTTTCTTATTGCAAATTTGTACACTCCTCAGCATCCCATGAATCCATATGCAAACTCTTTCACATCCCAACTGGTTTGACGATGGGGTGGGACGAATGTAATCCATATCTAAGAATTGTTTATTACTTTTTTTAAACAAACTCAGGGTTCAAAATGACAATGTGATACATGTTTTTTGGGCCATTTCTCCCGAAGAAACGAATGGCGGTATCAGTTTCTACGCGGAATAATTGTTTGTGTAATGTGTTAAAATAATTTTCTCATGAACAATTTTTCTTCAAGATCTTTTCATTGCAAATTCGTGCACTCCTCAGCATCCCATGAATCCATATGCAAACTTTCCCATATCCCGTCTGATTCAGCGATGGGCCTTCATCGATTGAAAAAACAACTCCTATTTTTGGGAAAATTAATTTCTCACCCCTAAATAGGGGTTGCTAGCTGATATTGAATCATACTGAGAACTCTTCACCCACCTCATGTTCCCTTCCTCATGGGAAAATACAGGTAAATAACGTCTCGTCGATAGTTTGTACGGTTTTACTTCGTTTCGTCATTATTATTCCCATTTCAAACGTGTTTCATGGAATTCACCCTTTATAACAAAAGTTAACCACCCTTCTCACGGGAAAAGGGGTAGATCACCATCAAAGGTGGATCCCTCACAAGTATTTCGAGCTCAAGTTTATCGTATTATCTTCAAAATTGTGCTTGGCAGCGAATTTTGTCCAAAAAGTCCGAAATGCCACACAGTAGGTCGTTTTTCAGACTGACAGTAAAATCGGGATATAAAACTCGATTGACCGACCTCTGAATTTGAAGCTAGAGACCTCATGTTTTAGGAGGCCCAGTTTAAAGTTGGAATGACAAGTTCAAGCTCCTTTGATAAAAAGAAAATCCCTTTTACACACCCTAATGTATATACCCTTATAAAATTTCCAAATTCTGCACATTGATGTAGGTGCAATAGATATAAATTTCATGTTCAATGTGAAATTTACATACATTGCAACCACATAGAAAGTGCAGAATTCCAAAATGATATAGGGGATTACTTCATCTATAACCCTATTTCTTTGTAAACAGCATATTCAAAAAGTACAATTTGTATGTGCGGCATACCAGTGAATAAGTAATTTATCAATTGTTTGCTACACATATGTTGGGTTAGATACGTGTTATGTGCATAATTCCAACAGATAATAAATTATTGGTTACTTTTGAGTGCACTCCTTTTTTGTTAATTAGTGCACTTTTTTTGAAGTTGATTTTTCTCCAGAACGCGATTCAGTCGTGTCTGATAAATACTCACCAATGTTCCGTTTCCTTTGTGTATATTCTGGTGCTACTTCAGATTGCATTCCTGGTCAAACAAACCATTGATTCTCCCCAAATCTCATTAAATCTTATACAATGTTCCGACCAAATCCCATGAAATTTCATCTGGTCATATCCTGTAAATACTCTCAACCAGAGGTATCTCAGATATACCTCATAAGTTATGTATACCAAAACCATTGCATGATGCACATATTCTATATGTTGAATCTGAAATGGAATGCAATATGATGTGGTTGCAATATTGATGTGGATAGAATATTGATGTGTGTCTGATACGCATTTGGAATCTGAAGTGCTTTAAGGGCGCTATCAAGATTGGGGATGTCTTTATAGGGGGTCTGCTAAAAATGCCAGGCAGAACCGGACGGACAATCGTTGTTATGCCTTGAACGGTTTCTTTCCCAGGTAATCAAGGTGAAAACTGACAAACTTCATACCCCATTTGGCCTGGGATCGCTGAATTGTAACATGTTATCAAAACCTGGCAGGAAAATTTCCATCAGTTTTTGAATGGATATCACTGTCTATCAATTCCGTACAGAACCATCCCAACAAATTTCTGTCAGTTTCCCACAGGATATCCCGAGTTGGCAATTCTAGACCAAATCAGGTAGAAATTTTGTCAGTGTTCGCCTGGATTACCTGGGAAAGGAACCGCTTAAAGGCTGACGACAATTCTTTGTCCGGTTCTGCCTGGCATTTTCAGCGGGGGGTGGGGCGCTCGAAGGTCTATAGTTCAAGGTGGCCAATTTCAGAGGAGTGGCAAAATTACAGGAGTTTCTTATAAGGTGTATGCACAAGTAAATGAACGCTGTCCGGAAAATATACGTTGAGAAATAGGTTTAATTCATAGTTAATAACCGTATATTCGTTTATGGGAACATGAATACCCAACGGGAACAATGAGTCGAAATCAGATCAAAAAATTTTGCCAAGGTGATCATTTTTTTGAAAAAATGTACAGAACCTTTTGAAATAAAAAATGGGCTTGATGAGGCCTAAATTTGATGTATCATACAAAATGGTGTCACACTTGGGCCATTTTTTCCTTTCAACAATTTCTGAACATTTTGTCGAAAAAATGATTGCTTTGACAGAAATGTTGACATGATTTTGACTTATTGTTCCGATTCGGATATTTATTCCACGCGATCCCATCATGATTCTTCCAGATATGGTTGATCAACTATCGGAATACGTTTATTCCTACTACATATCACTTGTTTAGTATTATTATCAGTCGACTCTGGGAGTGCCCCTGAACCAGTCGGACTTCTCACCCGGTCTGGGGAGTGGGGCTGCTGTGAGCTTGCTCTGCCGAAGAGTCGGCGCGGCGCGGAGTCAGGAACCAGCCCTTTCGAGCCCTGATCAGGAAGTGGACCGTGGATGTAGGTGTCGGAGCCTACATCGCTACGGGCGACCCCCGGTCCATGCGGGATTCCGGACTGGGGACTCGGGCAAACGGAGGCCGAGCCCCGGGGAACTGGGGTAGGAGACGTTCTCTGAGGGTATACCCGTTCTCGGCTATTCCGGGCCGCCCCACCGAACACGATGCACTGGCAACCACAATAGATGACTTCTCTAGGGACTTCCAAGCACGGCGGAACCAGGAAGAAGAAGGAAGGAGGAGAGGATTTAGCCTCCCTACGGGAGCTAATCCTCACATCCGAAAAAGTAGCTGAGGAAAGGTTCGCAGAAATGCGGCGCCTTATCCAAGGCATGATGGAGGCCATCCAGAAGCAGCCCAACGTTAATCGAACTGTGAAGGATGGCCTCCCAAAATTGATGGAACAGCTGGATGGGCTGCGGGAGGACACGCGGACCCACAGCCGTGTCCGGGAGGCCCTTGATTCCGGGGCATTGAGGGGGCGGACCAAACCAACACCATCCGCCCCCCAGAGTTCTCCCAGCAGCTCACCACTGATGAGTGGCCAGAAGCGTTCTGCCTCGAGCCCCCCAGCTCCTCCGCTTACTGCCACTCTTGTGGCCAAGAAGAGGAAACCTTCGGCGACTGAGAAGGGAGAAGTGTGGACGGTGGTCGACCCCAAAACGAAGAAGAAGGAGAAGAAGGATAAGAAGGGAACGGGGCAACCAGCTCAGACCACGAAGCCTCCAGCGAAGGTGGCGCCGCCCACGAATCCTAAACGTGAACGTGAACGGCGTCCGGCAAAGCCCGATGCCTTCGCCCTGAAGCCGGTTGCAGACAAGACGTATGCGGACGTCCTGACCACCGTCCGCCAGACCGTAAACCCAGAGGAACTGGGGGTTCAAGTGAGCTCGGTCCGTCGCACGAGGACTGGCGATGTCCTCATCGAAATCAAGAAAGCGACGGACCAAGCCAAAGCTTCCTTCTCGGAAGCATTGAAGAAGGCCGTTGAGGAGATGGGCAGCGTCCGGGCGCTCACGCCTTCCACGAGCCTGGAGATACGCGACCTGGACGTTGCCTCCACCAAGGAGGAAGTAGAGGCTGCACTGCGGAATGCACTGCCAAATTACAGCGGGATCCTGCAGTTAACGCTTACGAAGCCCACGCAGCGTGGTCAAGTTTCGGCCCTTGTTTCAATCGAACAAGGGGCTGCGAAGAAACTAATGACCACAGGTCACGTGAGAGTGGGCTGGATCAAGAACTGCAGGATCCGAGATAGGGCGGTTGTGCCGAGGTGTTACAAATGCCTCGGTTACGGCCATCAAAGCCGCGGCTGCCAAGAGCCTGACCGGAGCAAGAACTGCTTCCGGTGCGGTGCAGAGGACCACAAGGCAGCGGGATGTAAGAAGGAGCCCAACTGCTACCTCTGCACTGCGGCGGGGAAGCCTGGAACCCACTTAGCAGGTTTCGGCAAGTGCGACGCTTTCCGCAGGGCCCTCGCCCAGGCGAAAGGCAGTGACAACAGAAATGGCGGTGGTTCTGCAGTGCAACCTCAACAGAAGTAGGGTGGCCCATGACCTCCTGGCCCAGATCTGCCTCGAGAAGAGAGCAGACCTCACCCTGATCAGCGAACAGTATCGCGACAGGGAAGGGCCAGGATGGTTCTCCGACGCCCTCGGCACGGCGGCAATATGGATCCCGGATATGCGGCGCGATCCCGTGGCAGCCCATGGTTCCGGCAGTGGCTTTGTGTGGGTGAGGTGCAGGGACGTAACATACTTCAGCTGCTACCTCACCCCAAATGAACATATACGAGATTTTGAGGCCAAACTTGAAGGCCTCGAGGACACTATCCGGGACATGGAGGGACACAAAATAGTGGCTGGAGACTTCAACGCAAAGTCTCCCGAGTGGGGCGAGGCCAGGCCAGATTCCCGGGGTGGACGAGTCATGGATATGGTATCCAGACTCCAACTTGCAGTGTTGAACACCGGTTCAACGTCCACCTTCCGGAGGCCTGGCTATAGACAAACGATTTTGGACATCTCCTCCGCGACGGAAGATCTGGCGCCACGCGTCAGGGACTGGAGGGTGATCAAGGATTATACAGCCAGCGATCACCAATACATCACGTTCACCGTGCGTGATGTAGCTCCAGCCCGAGCGGCACGACACGACCAGATGCCCAGATGGAACGTCGCGAAGATGCGCCCCGAAAGACTTTCTCCGGCCTTAACGCGCGGACAAGTCGCCGTTGACGGGATCCCCCAAGTGCCGCCATCCTCCGAGCACGCGGAAATGGTGGTTGATGTGGTCACGCGCCACATCCAACGCGCCTGTCGGGACGGAGTGCCGAGGCGTCGGAGAAGAGAGAATAGACGACCCGTTTACTGGTGGACGGATGAGATCGCGGAGTTGAGGAGCGAGAGTCTCAGACGCAGACGTATCGCTCAGCGCTCAAGACTCCGCGATCGAAGCGACGCAGCCCCCAAAGTCACCGCCTATCAAGCGGCAAGAGAGAGGTTACGCCGGGCCATCACGGAGAGCGAGCACCGCTGCTGGAAGGCGCTCGGAGAGGATCTCAACGAGGATCCTTGGGGATAAGGGTACAAGATAGTGCTCCGCAAACTGGGTACGTACAACAACTGTGCCCCCAGAGACGCGGGGACCGTCAAGAACATCGTTGACACCCTATTCTCCCAACACCCGAAGCGCCCACGCCGTCCTTCAACATCTGAAGTCCCGGAGATCCCTCTCTTCACAGGGGTGGAGTTAGCGAGCGCCGCTCGCTCCCTCAAAAACAAGAAAGCTCCGGGTCTGGACGGCTTACCAGCAGAGGTGCTGAAGGCAGTTGCGCAGAGTCATCCAAGGCTCTTGCTCGACATGTATAACGCCAGCTTGCGTGCAGGGATTTTCCCTGCCCGCTGGAAACTAGTGAGACTGGCTTTGGTGAGCAAGGGCAAGGGGCCAGCAGACGACCCGTCATCTTACAGGCCCCTGTGCATGCTGGATACTGCCGGCAAGCTCCTGGAGAAGCTCCTGAGACCTCGCCTCCACGCGGCCATCAAAACCGCTGGAGACCTCTCCGAGGAACAGTTTGGCTTCCGGAGAGGGAGGTCGACGATACACGCGATCCAGGAGGTTGCCGAGGCTGCCAGGGGCACGGAGCGGGGGAATCACTACTCCCGCCCCGTCTGTCTGCTGGTCACGTTGGATGTGCGCAACGCCTTCAACTCGGTCAGGTGGAGCGACGCCGTGAGCGTGCTGGAGCGGGATTTTCAAGTACCCGAATACCTCATCCGGGTACTAGACGACTACTTGAGATGCCGCTCAATAAGATAAGAGACCGAGGATGGCCCGGTTGTAAAAGAGTTGACCTCTGGTGCGGCTCAAGGCTCCATACTGGGTCCCGACATTTGGAACGCCACGTACGACGGGATCCTTCGTATGGAGCTGCCGAAGGGGGCTTTTCTGGTTGGGTATGCGGATGACGTTGGCGCCGTCATCATTGCTATAACTGTGGATGAGGCGCAGATGCTGCTCAACCAGACCGTGCGTCGCGTCCGCTCCTGGATGGACGACCACGGCTTGCAGCTGGCATTGGCGAAGACCGAGATCGTGCTACTCACGAAAAAGCATATCCCGCTCATCAGGGATATGCAGGTAGGAGAGGCGACGGTCCAGACGAAGGCATCGGTGAAGTACCTGGGGGTGTGCCTAGACTCCAGGCTCACCTTCTGGGAGGAGATAAGGAGGAGAGCGGACAAGGCGGCTGGAGGAACCACGTTGTTGAGCAGGGTCATGGCCAATATTGGCGGCCCCCGACCCTCAAGAAGAAGGTTACTCCTACGAATCGCCGAGTCCATCATGCTCTACGGTGCCGAAGTCTGGGCTGACGCGCTGCGGTACGAAAAATACCGAAAGCGCATGGCCGCAGTGCAGCGGACAGGGGCCCTCCGCATCGCCTGCTCCTACCGCACGGTCTCGGAGCCAGCAGCGTTGGTCGTCGCGGGGGTCATCCCGATCGACCTCCTCGCCCAGGAGTGGAAGTTCGTCCACCACGGCGCTTCCGCCGTAGGAAGAGAAGAAGCGAGGCGCAAAGCAAGAGATGTGTCCATGCGCGCCTGGCAAGAACGGTGGGAAGGGAAGTCGCGAGCCAGGTGGACGGCGAGGTTGATCCCTAGCCTCGAACCCTGGCTCAGCCGTCAGCATGGGGAAGTTAATTACTTCATCACCCAACTGCTGGCGGCGCACGGTCTGTTCCAAGCTTACCTACACAAGATGGGTAAAGTGGCGGAACCAGACTATGCTTTCTGCGACTCCCAACAAGATGACGCCCTCCACACGTTTTTTGAATGTGAAGAGTGGAGGGCGGAAAGGAGACGTCTCGAAGAGACGTACGGCTGCGTGACCCCAGAGAACATCGTTGGGGTCATGCTGCTAGGCCAGGACGCATGGACCGATGTCGCCCGCTTCGTGGAGTCAGTCCTGCGACGGAAGAAGAGGGCTCTCGACGGGAGGGCCCTGAATGAATGAAAGAGACGGGTCAATTCAATGGGGACGTTATTTATTCACGTGTTGAGTTAGTTATTTATTTATTCATTTATTTATTTATTCATTTATTTATTTATTCATTCACCTATTTATTTTCTTCTAATTACATCCGACGACGACCCTAGTGTGTCTCTTTTTCAACTTTCATGACTCCACCATCTGTGACATCACCTGTGATACCACCGCTAGGGTCGAGACTTTCAACCAATTTTATTTATACACAGCTTTTATTTATTTATACACCACTTTTATCTTTACATTGCTTTTATTTATACATCGTTTTTACTCATACATTGTTTTTTAGTTATACACCGATTTTATCTTTACAACGTTTTTATTTGCTATAATAATAAAAAAATTATTATTATTATCATTATTATTATCAACAGAATACATTCGATTCGAACGGATATTTGTTCCCCCATAAGCAAGTACACGTTTTTCAACTGGATGGGACTTTATAAATAAACCTCTTTTTCAGTGTATTTGTGGAAAATTTGAAAAGATCTTCCAAGAAGAGAATTTCTCTGGAAAGATTGGAGTGCGATCGCGAACGTTTGAGCGTGGTTCTTCGCCGACGGGTTCTCCGCGAAATTCCTCAATATCCCGAAAAAGAATAGGAGGAAAGCAGCGGACTGTATCATGGGGAGAATACAGAACTGTATAATTGAATTAGAGTTAACGAACTTGTATCGTATCTTGACGTGGATTGAACAAAGAGGTCAAGTTTACAAAAGAATCAGTGATCCTCACGTGTAACTTGATCGTCCGTCTTATTCATGCCGTACGTGGTAATTATCGAAGATGAACAGGGATAGACGCTTGACATGTACTGGTACATAGATGATTCGCACTCATTCCGTTACAATGTGTGTTCAGGTGGTGAGGTTGAATGATACATCCGGAGTTGTTCCGCAACAGTATTGAAAAATAATTTGAGGCTAACCCAACCTAATAAATTTTCAGTGAGAGATATAATTCCTGCGCGTGTACACTCATTTTTCGAGACACAGTGTATACACTTGGTCACGTTTCTCACGGACACGGTTGTACGTTGTGAATTATATCTAAAAAATGATTGAGCTGCCTACTTTGGAATTTTCATGAGATATGCTATGGGGGCCGTAATGAGAATCCACATTATGGGAAAAATCAATTTTCAGCGCGTCTTTTTCTGCAGTTTCGATTTGTTCACAGAATTTTTGAAATACCTGGATTGCATGAGCAAAAAAATTATTTTATATATCTAGTCCACAAACTCATACGATATACGAATTTTTGTTTACATAAAAATTTCTTCCAAATCGAAGAGCTTTTTAAATAATAGTAATTGGAGAATGTTCAGTTCTGTCAACCTCAAAAGTTGAAAAAGTCATATCTCGGAGATGAAAGGTATCACATCATCATCATGGAGTAATCAGTCTCATGACTGGTTTGCTCAAATCCTCTAACCCCGCCTATTATCCGCCAAGGGCTTAATTTCTACATATCTACGACAGCTCTCATCTTCTATCATTTGTTCCATATAAGTCAATCTAGGTTAGGAGGGATCACATTGGAATAAGAAAATACTCATCGATTATTCTACTTTCTAGAATGCGACGAAAAATTCTGGTTGAAATTAGAATTGTAGTTGTAAATCTGATATGGAATGACCCATACAATAGAGTGTTTTTGCAAGATTCTTACATTTTTTTGGAATTCATTTAGAGGGCGCACCCATTGACATTAGAATAAATCTCAATGACACAATAAGCACCGGACATTCATAAAATGGGCAGTTGATTCCCATCCCATCTTCTGGACGTCCGTGAACATCTTTCGAACATCTTCCATGAACTGGAGTGCATAAGAATATTCACATTGAAGACCACTGGACGTCCGCTTTATCTATTCTATTCCTGTATCATTTTTGATATCAGAATTGAATGTGTTGCATGTAAAAGGTCCCAAATTCATGGACCAACAAAAAAGAGATTTACAAAAAAGTACCCTGCTTCTGGGAGGAGAATGCACTTTCCCAACGGTTTTTGAGCCGCTGAATACGAAAATTTGGTCAGTCTTGCCCCATCACATCAGAATTTTGAGATAATCAAGTATTATGGGTTGAAGAAGCGCTGCTTTTTTTTGAATGATTTGCATCTGGAATAAAACTGCACTCTAGGACTATTTCTTGACTGACTGAATACGGAATTGTGGAATCTTGTCCCATCACCTCAGGATTTTGGAATAATTGAGAGTTATGGGTCGAAGAGGATGTTTTTGTTTCAAGTAACCTGCGTCCGAGGTAAATGTGCAGTCTCACAAGGTCTTTTGTGTCGCCGAATACGGAAATGTGGTCGATCTTGCCCCATCCTTTTAGGATGTTGGAATAATTAAGGATTATGGATTGGAGGAAACCCCTTTGTTCCAAGTAATCTACATTTGAGTTGGATGGGCATTTTTAAAAGGTTTTTTGGATAACTAGATACAAAGATATGGTCGGTTATGCGCTATTACCTCAAGATTTCTGAATAATTCAGGATCATGGGTCGAAAAATCCTTCTTTTTCGCAAGTAACCTACATCTGGGATGGAAGCGCATCCTCCCAACGATTTTTGTACCGCTGAATACAAAAATACGGTCATTCCTGCCCTATGGCGAGGAATGATGCATCTTTATCCCAGATGGAGAGTACATAGAGAGAAGAGGGCTTTTATGACCCGAAATCTTCAATTATCTCGAAATCCTGAAGTAATGACGCAAAAACAACCGGACTTCCATATTCAACGATCAAAAACATGTTCAAAAAATGCGGTGTTGTTCCAGAAGCAGAGTATTCTCTGCTTGTAACCCTGTGTTATAGATTATTCATGTTTAATTCACATATAATAATATGAGAAATTCAGAATGTTGGTTTTTCACACGTCGTCAAACAATTATACAATTCAGCAATCATGCGAAAGTCATTTGGACATTTAGAATCCCTGGGTAATGGTCCATCAGGTTGTCTACTCTTCGGAATCCCTCTTAATCTTATTGGTCATTCTATTCAATGAAAACGTGTGATTGATCGATTCCGTTGAATCTTATGAACTTGTAGACAGCCTGTCTCTAGCAGATCCATGATGTCCACTGCAGGACGTCCTTCAGAATACTCATGGACGTGCTCCTCTTTCCTGTCCATCCACTGAATGGACTCCATAGGAAGTCCGTTGATACTAAATCGGTCGTTCTATGGGTGTCCGGAATGTCCAGCACGGATATAAGACGGACGTCCATCAGATGTCCTTGTACTCATTGGGAAGTACCATTCTGATGCATAATGATGTTGTAATTCACTGATTGCATATATGTTAGGGTGGTCCTTATTTTATATATATACAAATATTATGATAATTGAAGATTTTCAGAATGGATATGATCGAATATTCATTGATCTCTGTTTTTCACAGGTCACCGAGTATGTGCTGGTGAAACGTTTGCAAGGTATACTATTTTTGGGACATTTGCAACGCTCATGCAGAATTTCGATTTCATTCCTGTGGAAGGACAACCATCACGTCTGGAGGATAAGATGTATGGTTTCATTATCACCCCCAAAGAGACTTGGATACACTTGAAAGTACGTCGTTAATTGTTTGGAATTATTACGCATTTGATCTAGAGGAATTTAATTTTTCCCAAAAGCGCAATCAATACATGTTTCGCAGATTCTTCTCCTTCAACGTGTACATGATTTTCCGCAGATCAACTGAATTTGTATAGAACCTTGAATAAAAAGTTCAATTTCATCAATGATGAGTCATGCATCCTTATATCTAATAATATAGTCAGGGCTCTCACCGTTACTAAACCCAAAAAAAGTAATCAGAAAATGAGAACAAAAATTCCTCTCAATCAGGAAAGATATCACTCTTCTTCTCTCCTCCAATTGAGGATATGCCTCTACGATTAACAGTGATTTAAACGAATGGAAATCAAACAAATCGAAATCCTCCCAACACGGAGAATAATCCTCTTGAATGAAAAGGAATACTCATGGTACCATATATTGAAGGAGAAGGTGCGTAAGAATTAGAGGGATACTCTTATTAATTTTTGATATCCATTTGTTTGGGTGTATTTCTTATTCTTCTGATTGATCGTTCCAACCAACAAGATCACGTGATCACATGATTCCGTTGAAGGAAGTGACCAAGTGGGAACCTGGTATAATATGAAAGAGATTAGAGAGCGATGTGGAACTCTGAAATCCATCCCCAGCGGATCGGATTGATTGTGACGTACGAAGGGATTTGAGTGTTATTCAGGTGAAAACCAATCCAATCTCATTGACATCCGATGTACGCCTGATTCGCGCGGTGTGACTGTGAATTTCTTAGACCCAGATCTCACAGTAATTCTATCTCATCTACCTCATAATTCAACAAGAACTACCCGGTGATTACACCTCAATTCATATTGGAACTATTGAAAAATCAGTCACAAACTACCCTCAATTCACACCAAATGTACACTTCTTTCGAACTTGAAACACCTGAAATAACATTTTTATTTTATCTCAAATCGATCGGAGTCTCATCGAAATTGAATCACATCAAAACTAAACCTTTTCGAAAATCATGATAAAATTGGATTATTACTCAAATTTTACCTGGAATGGATCAAATTTTGATCAACATGATCAGAATCACTCGTCATTTGCAGGGAATATACTCTCTAATTTCTTGTTGCAAATTGATATTAGGAAGGGAACATCCTAATCTTGCAAATATACAGGGTGGAGCATTTATCTTGAGACAATGGGATATCACAACTTTTTTATACAAAATTGTTGAGAAGAAGTGATCCCACCAAAGAATGCCTCACCCTGTATATAGGGAACTTGACCAAAAATTGTGTTGATCCATTTTATATGAGGTTGGTAAGAAAATCTTGCAACATACAATTGAAGTGAAAACAAAAGTTTTTATCATTTTCATAATATAATATTATGAGATGATGTACGCTCCTTCTGCATCTACAACTTGTGCCCAACGCTCTGGTGAACTTTGCACGTCCTCCGTTCAAAATTGTTCTGGTGGTGAGTTGGAAAAGTCGTCCAGCGCATTTTTGCGATCGGCGAGATCATCAAATTCCTTATCCTGTAAATAATTTTCCAATGGCTGGAGGAGATTGTAGTCGTTAGGAGCCAAGTTTGGTGAGTACGGTGTATGTCGTAGAACTTCTCAACCCAGCTGCGAGATACAGTCTTGTGTTATCTTAGCTACGTGGGGTCAAGCATTGTCATGGAGGACTCAAACTTGGACACGTCTACGCCTTTTTAGTTCGATAATTTCAGCCAGTTTCCACAGTTTTCTAGGGTAAGTCTCCACCGATATCCTGGTTTTAGCTGGACGATGCAGGAGTAAAAGACATTGTCACGTTCGAGGAAATTTTCCCACGAAATTTTTCCAAAATTCTCATACAATAATTTACGATACAATTATAATTCACCTTAAGTGAACGTGAACTTAATTTCAAAACAATTCCGCCAACTTCATAGATTATATTTCGTTTGGAAATTTCCTTGAACGTCGATTGTGCATCGACGAGCGACGAAGCAACTCGTAATATTTCTCTCTTTCCCTCATTCTCTACCTCTCCTCTCTCCCTCGTGTGTGTGCCTCGGCGTGACCACACAACGGGTGCCTCTTTCTACTTTGTCGTTCTTTTTCCTTCCTTCACGCCATCTTTCAACCTCTTTCCCTTATGCTTATGACTTGCACGGTGGCTGTTGCTGAACCTGTCTAGTTACAATAGCTATTCACGTGTATGCGGGTGTATATAAGTATTCATATATACATTTGTATGCATGTGTATATACGTGATCGCCAGAATTCCAAATTCTTATATTCCTTTCCTTTGGACACATGGTTGATTGCTCTCCACGGAGCCACGTGCCGTGGCTTTCCTTTGTTGAAGCCAGCAAAATGCACGCCTCAGCAGCGATAAGTCACGTACGAAGGCCCATCGGCAGGGAAATTTGACACCGGATTTCCTAGAAATCTTGGTGGCGTGTTGAAGTGCTGATTAGGCTGAGAACAATCAACCTCCCACTGTTCACCATAGAATTCCTTCTTGGTCGGCGATTTCCATCGGACAGTCAGTCTCCTCTCAACCGCGTTTGAAGCCGTTCAAAAAAAAAGTAAGTACTCTTTCTCTCTCCCTCTCTCTGGGGCGTTGTCTCTCGTGGGGGAGGATGCCGGCGCTACGAGAGCTCCATCAGGGATTTATGCTTTCCCCTGGTGAAAATCTAAGAAGTAAACTCGTATATCCACCCTTCGAGGTATGAAGAGATGAGCGAAAAAGGAAAAGCTCAGGATCCTTCCGCTCGGAGGACGGATATACACTGGACCCCTTTTGATGGTGTCGGGTTATTCCTCCGCACTCATGGGTGCCATCGCTCCTGTGAGGGATCGAGAAAGAGAGAGAAACTCGAGAAATTGTCTAGTGTATAAGTGCATTAGTTTCATTTTAGTTTTCACCAACAAAAGGGATTAGACAAGACCAACACCCCGAATAAAAAGACCAATAATTATAACAAACAATCTTCAATAATTGATCAAAACATGAAACAAGTGCCACACCAGCTCGCAGAACGGTGAGTGAAACTCTTTTCTATAGCTTTCCTTCCTTTCTTTCCTTCTTACTTCACTGTCTCTCAATACTTCACTTTCTTCCTCCGTCATACATATATATATATATATACAGACACATATTTGGAGAGAAATTATTGTTTCCCCCTTCATATAGATGGTTAAAACATATCTATTAAATCAAATTTCTCAAATGGTAAATTTTCACTTTCTTCTTCTTATCTACCTCTACCAATCTCAAACAGGAAGGGTGTCTTGATGCCCTTCAAGGCAGAAAACCCAAATTCTTCTGAGTTCCATCAGTCTTACCGCTCGAGCCGATGTAATTCATTCCAGAGGCCACGCTGAACCACAATCTTGCGACGATGGTTCGACGACCTCTCGTGTCGTCTTCACCACCGTCATCACAACATATAGACGCCCGTGACGCTTTGTTTGATTCGCTAAAATAGTGTGGTATCCAAGACCACGCAACTTTTCTATATCCCATCTCTTGTGAATGTTGGAGAACCGTGGGGTGGCTACAACCGAGTTTGTTGGCCAATTATCGTGACGACGTATTAGACTTTGCCTTCATAAGTGCACGCAGTTTCTCATCGTTGACAACTGATAGTAGTAGGTGTGCAGATATGGGGAGATCTCCTCCCACTCGCCTTTCCGGAGGTCACCTCATACCACACACCATGAGGTGGTCCAGAGCTCGAGACGAGTGAGATGGACCAGATCACATCATAGGTCTCGAAGATGAGATCCCGAAGACATAAGAAACAAAAGAGGTGTTTATAGAGAGTTATGTCATAAGGGGGAAGTTTATAATGATAGGAGAATATTGATTTCAAAATTTGATGCATAAACAAATGAATCAAATGGATAAACTTTTCGGAAAGAGATTCTTCTTCTTGTTTAGGAGACGAAGATATCTCGTAGGGTATATAGAAGGCTCAAGACAGGAACAGAGGAAGTTTCCATCCTTGCCCTATCAAAACGTAGTACTAGTAGGAGTGACCTTCGACTTCGATACAAGCAGAAGGATTGTCCATATACTGTATGGAATAATGTTTCGTGAAGAGAACAAGAAGAGTTCCAAGTCGTGAAAAGGACTTCGACCCATGGAAAAGAACGAAACGTTCATGAATAGAGTCGATCGGTCACAATGACAATAGCGGTCAGCCCCTTTCATTGACTCCGGTGCAGATACGGGGAATGAGTAGACAGGGTCCCCCCAGACATTGTGAGTCAGGGGAAGTCAGGGAACGTCTACAAAATGCTCCATTAGTCAGGGAAATCCATTGAAATTTATAAAAAGTCAGGGAAAATTGGAACATTTGATTCCAGCAGAAAATTTTCAAGGTCCATTTGTGTATTTTTCACCCAGCCAGCACAAATTATCAATTGAAATTCATAAAGACGTCCCAAAGACTCTCTGAATAGTCGCCGTTATGCAACCAATGATGAATTCAATGAGAATTCAATGAAGTCAAAATCAAAATGCATTGAATGCACGCAGAATTCATTCTGGAGTCTTGATACGGATTTCTTCTGAACATTAAGTTATTTATTAAGAGTTCGTTTTGAATTCGAAATATTCATAATAAATACATATTCATGAGCATGACGGGAACTCTTGTGCTGTATGGGTGAAGTATAAATTTCATTGAATTGCCTTGCGATTCCGTTTGCAAATACCATTCCTTTGGTTCGGTTCAAAACGCGATGTCAGGAGAATGAGTATTCACACATTTTATTCCAATCCGTAGATCACCTCCAAACGTCTCAAAATAATTGCAAGAAAAGCGGTGTCAGAATTAACACCGCGCGGATTCTATAAAAGTCCACTCTGGAATTCAGTGTTGAAATAATTCCAAATGGTATTAGAATGACACCATACGGTGTCGGAATAACACCATCAGGTGTTGAAACAACACCATCTGGAGTGGACTTTACCTAACACTGCCAAATTTTTTAGAGTGCAGTGTAATACCATTCAAGGGAATATCCGAAAATTTACTTCCTTACTTGAAGTGAATAATAATAAATTACATGCCTAGAGTTCCACATCGCCGCAAACCTCGAATGGCTTAGTGATTTCTGAAGGCTCAAAAATAAAATTGTAAAATTTTAACCTCCAAACATCAACAAATTCGAATTTTTCAGTCCCCCACTTCCTTATGCTCGAGTCCCCTCAGAGGAGGATAGTGAGTTTCTGAATACGCCCTTGATACCATTATATGGATAGGGAAGTATACATATACATTCTGTCCAAAAAGTACCGGGCATTGATCATTCAAAAAGTGCGGCTGACGGGTTTGTCAACATTCTTTTTGTTGTTAAGTTGGTACATTCGTCCTGTATATTGTCGCGGAGTTCGACTGCCATCTGTCATTCAGTTTGTTTATAGTGGTCGATCTTTTCAGTTCTCTCAAGTGTGTCCCGCGATTGTCACAATGAATACAAAGATTGAACAGAGAATTTGTTTTAAATTTTGCGTTGCGAATGGAATTTCGTGTGCCGAATCGCTGAAAATGTTGAAGAAGGCTCACAGTGGATTGACTCTATCAAAAACACGTGCATATGAGCGGTACAGTGCATTCAAAAGTGGTTGAGATGTGATGGAACATTTGCCTCGCTCTGGTCGTCCATCGACGTGTTCAACTGAAGTTAATATCGATAAAGTGAAGGAAATAGTGACTGAAAATCGTCACTCAAGTTTGAGAGAGATGGCAGGTGAACTTTCTGTGTCTCACGAATCAGTTCGTACTATTTTACATGATTGTTTGGACATGAAACGCGTTGCCGCTCGATTAGTTCTGAAAGACTTGAATTTTCTCCAAAAACTGAATCGCGTGAAGGTCGCTGAAGACATGCTAGAACGAGTCAATTTCGACTCCACATTCATAACACGCATTATAACAGGTGATGAGACATGGATTTACAAATATGACATGCAAACCAGTGAACAAGCTCCGGAGTGGCGGCTTCCAGCTGAGCCGAAACCGATATAGCCACGCCAAAGCCGATCAAAAGTGAAGGTAATGTTGACTGTGTTTTTTGGTTATCGCAGTGTTGTACATTCGGAATCCTTGCCAGAAGGTCAGACGGTGAATAAGGGATATCATCTAAGCATTATGCGGCGTTTAAGAGAGCAAATTCGTCGAAAAAGGCCAGATTTGTGGAAAGAAAATTCATTGATTGTGCATCACGATAATGCACCATCTCACAAGGCTTTCATTGTGAACCAATTTTTGGCGAAAAACTCAACAAATATCATCGAACAGCCACCGTATCCACCTGATCTGGCTCCAGCCGACTTCTTCCTGTTTCCAAATCTCGAATTACCACTTCGAGGCACCCGTTTTGAATCGATAGAAGATATTAAAGAGAATTCGCGGCGAGAACTGAAATCGATCCCGGAAAAAGCGTATGAAAGATGTTTTGATGATTGGATTGTTCGTTGGCATAAATGTATCATCTCGGGAGGAGACTACTTTGAAGGCGATACAATAGATTTGGAAGAATAAAAAATATTTTGTGTTTTATTCAAGGATTCCCGGTAGTTTTTTGACAGAATGTATGTACTCATCACACTCATATTCAAAGGAATTTGGTGACGATGCGATATACCGGTAAACTGTAACAATATTCTATCATAAATCATGACAATTCCACAATTCCATTTATAAGCTGAGTTTGCTTAGTGGCGTCCTAAGTTATCCCAACTTGCTCCAAGTATTTCGAATTTGCTATTTCCAGTTAAAGAAACAAATTGATTGGTTTGGTACAATTTGAAGCAATTTGTGTGCTATCTGGGTATACTTATTTGAGAGTCAGGGAGAATTTCGAACATGGTCAGTGAAAGTCAGGGAAAATGACTCTTCAAATTTTGGGGGAACCCTGGTAGACCATTGTTCCTATGACATGCATTTATTCTCTTTTTACATTCTTAAAACGTATCGATGGGAACCGAATACCAAAAACGAAATCTCTCAGTATTTATCGGTCAATCATTATCATAAGTATAATCTGTAGAATATTGTAAATTATCGACGTACAAGTTCTTCTGCTAAAATATGTGTATACACAACAAGTATTTCGTACATAAGAGTTTCATGACGAGGATTATCTTCTGAAGTTTCCAATGTTTTGTACACTATATGTTTGACATTATTTGAGATGAAAATTCAGAACGGTGTCCAATGTTGAGGTTGATGCTGGTGCGCACCCTGTCAATGTCTCGTCCAACGTCATTTTTGCCGTTTGTTCTATCAATTTTTCTCTACAGTCATTCACAGGTAAGGTTCTCAATCTATCCAAGCGTAACGTGATGCTCGGTGAATACCTTGAAAAAACACGCACAAATATATTCATCCATTCAGTTATTTACTTATGAAGAGGAAATAATGTTGTCAACATGAAATTAACCAATGTTTTTCAAATGAAAAAAAAATATTCCCCTTTCCAACGTTCTCAAAGTCGATTTCTACATCGTCATTGTAATATTTTTCCTCTGATTCTTTTTCTCAATCATTATGTAAGGAAAACCATACGATGTCATGAAATAAATACTGAGACGTTCGTATTTGATAGGTTCAAATCGTGAACGATATTCTTCGGTATTTTCACCCGAAAAATATGACATGATGTGACTCATTTGCCTTTTGACCAATTCCATTCCTCAATTGGAATCAAAATGCATGTGCGATTCCGCGTGCATTCAAGTTTTACACATGGACGAAGTTTTCCATCATCTTGTAATACAAAACCCACTGAAACTTGTTTCGTTCCCCACGCGTTCAAAATATAGCTTGCGGAAATTAGTAGTTGGTTCCCCATTTTGTGAGGAAAATGCGACCGATCTTTTCACCTCAAGTGCGTAGGGGCAACTGAACCAAAGTCACATCCGTCGTTGGGAATATAATATGGAACCCTTGATCACCTCAGATGTACAATCAGAAGGACGCAGGTCAATTTCCTGAAAATGTGAAACTATACATCCCAATACACAAAAGGGTCGCTCTGGAATGCGAGATGAGATACGATAACAAGTTCACAAGATTTTCGTCCTACTGGGAGAATGTATTCTTCGTTTTCGAATAAAGCCGTGTTTTCTCGAAAGATCGGATGTAATGAATTCACCGAACAAACGATTCTGTCGTTTCGGATAACGTTTTGAGTTGAGTAGAGGAGGGAAAAGATCAGTCCTGTACCTATTACATAGTTTTCCTGGGAAGAAATCATTTTCTCCTATAAACTGGTTTTCCGTTTGAGACCAGGGAGTATCCTTGAAGAGTGGTTGAAGTTTTCCCGTCACATTCAGTTTCTGAATTTCGTACGAGAAGCATTCAAACTCTGAGTGTCATACCGCAGTCTTAGATTTCCAAATAATTCGCAAGTGTTACTTTCAAGTGAAGTTAATTGGAGATCAAATTTCTCGCGATCCAGTTCCAAGTGGAATGTCTACTCATTCCGTTCAGTGCGGGTTATTGAAAAGGAAATCCGATTACTGTGCAACGGAATCGAGACACATTCGAAGCATTGAAGTGAAATTTTTTTGGTGAGAATTGTTGTGAAGTGATTCTTCGATTCTTACCACGAAATGGAGTTCCCGAATGACGGATACGACAATCTTCTCCTTCAAGTTGTTGAGAACATGGAAGCAGGAGGAATGAATAGTAAGTCTTAAATTCTTATAATTCCACATTCTCGTATCATTCGAATGAATCATAAGTTCATTCATCCCTCTACACAGAGGTACTATGTTACCTCAATGACGGTTGGGATGGACAACTATTCGATGCAGTTGACTCCGCAGGGAGTGGTCCGAGTAAAGAAAATTCGAAGAAAAGGAAATCCGATGGAGACTCTATTGACGTTAAGATCCTTTTCCCTCATACTCTCAAACTCAACGGTCTATACAAAATATATTCATGTTTCAATTCACAATCAAATCTTCTCTCTTGATAATTAATAATTTTCATGCTACGGGAAATATCATGCAAGAAGGGTATGGAGAAGGGAGAGATAAAGAAAACCCATCCAAAGAGTATAGTCAGGAAAATATTGGAGAAGGAGAAGAAGAAGAGGAATTACATCAACAACAAGGAATGGAGGTTGAAGGAGCACCGCTGGAGGAAAGCGGGGCTACTATGTGTGAGGAAATTTCCGTATTGTCCGAGAGAGTTGAATATTCCAGACGGTTCGGTATTCACGGTCACGAATTGAAAATGAGATTCAAAAAACCACCCGAGGGAGAGGATCACACGATATGGCTAGAGGGGGTCATACACGAACTACACAGTGAAGTAGTGAGTAAGGTTAGTGACGATTGTTATGTTGGTTTCTCTCTCAAGTCAGAAGAATTGAACAAAGGAGAAGCAGAAATTTCTTTTCGTCTTATACGTGATTCTTTCTTCAGTGATTCATGGAATCTGATCAGTTCCGTAGCACAGAGTAACAGTGGTTTTGACGTTGATGATTCTTTCATTGCTATTGTAACAACTGCAAAAGTTCCTGCTGGAGAAGGAGGTAGAAAGCTCAAATCAACTTTTGAAAACGTGAGAAAAGGATCAATTCTTGGAATGACCAATAGAGATAACTTGTGTTCTCCAAGATCAATCGTCGCCGCCCGTGCTCACGTTGACAGAGGAGGAGTTTGTAGTGGCGATCTCCATCGTACTTGGGGAAGAATTGAAGATATTGAGGGGAAATTGCAACTAGAGGAAGCTGTCAAGTTAGTTCCAAGTGCTAATGTTCAAATTCCTGGAAAAGGATGTGGTATGGAGGGATAGGAGCCAAATCAACGGGAAGACAAATCAACGAAATCAGTGTTCGAAAAAAGAGAGTGTGACGTACTCTCTTTTCAACCAATTTCCCGTTGATTTGGTTTCTCGTTAATTTGGCCCCCATCCGTATGGAGGAAATTCAGCAATTCCAAAAATGTTCAAAGATCGAAGGTTTCGCTCTGGTTGTATACAACATAAGATCGTTCGGGGAAGGTGATCCTCCTCCATACGATGAGTCGGATGGAATTATTTCTACCGATTCGAACATTAATCATAAATCAAACATCTCGTACTATGAAGATAATCGTCACTATGAACCAATTCTGAATATGAGAGCAGCTTGTGGGTCGCGAAATTACTTTACTCCATGTAATAGTGGATACGATCATGGACATCACTGTTCTGGCGAATGTCCGCGTCGTGAATATATCCAAATATGTGACACATCAGGACCTCTCATTAAATGTAAATCTTGCTTGCGTACATTTTACGGCGAAGAATGTTACGAAAGCCATCGACAACCTCATTCTCACACAGATGAGTCCCATAGTGTATGCGAGAATTTTGGGAACTGTCCTCACTGTAGTCACTTCGGGAATGTTCGGGGTGGGGAGCACGGATGTGGATACGCGCATTGCAATGTATGTCAAAGGAAGTGTAAGATTGTTCATTGTGGAGACCGGAGACCCGTATACCTGCGGAGGACCTGGCGCCTCCCGAACCGTAATCCCCGCCAAAGGAAATATGTATATATATACAGGGTGTCCCATTTTAATCTGTCACTTAGAATATCTCGAAAACGAATAGATTGAGAAGAAAATGTTCCGGGAAAGAAATGTAACAATCTGAGGGGGACATCCGATGGTGAACTTGGCTTTGGCCTCGGATCCCACTTTCAAGGTCATTCTGAGGTCAACTCATGTTTTTTGAATGGAATCCCCTATTTTTCACTACAGGTTTAGATTCTACGCTAAGAACCAAGGAACTTTTGTCTCAAACGTTTTTTATAAATCCCCATGGATGGCGCTCGGATTGATGAGAAGATGAGAATTCTCGAACCCTCGGATTGTATTCTGTCCAACATAATGCTCAACTCTTGAGTGTTTCTCATCTTCCAGAAATTGCCGTCGGTTGTGTTTTGTTTTGGTTTTGTTCTTGGGAATTGTTATTGTTTTGATTCACGTGTGAATACCTTAGAAATTTAGCATTCCCAAACTGCTCAGTTCTCTGTTACCATTTGGAGGGAACACATTTCTGAATATCATGTCTGATTACGCGCCAAACGATATTGTTGACGTTTTGTTGTGTCTTGGTGAAGCGCGGGAAATTAGGTTGGAGCTGTGAGAACGTTTCAACGTCGTTTTCCGGATCAGAGGTGTCCAAATCGCATTACAATCCGATTACTTGAACAACGTGCTCGTCAAGGTCTCCTCAAACGACAGAGGAACAAGAAAGTTTATGCGGATGACAATGATCCTGATGTGAGATCGCTGGCTGTGCTGGCATTAATTCATAATAATCCCCATATCAGTCTTCGAGATATTGAGGAAATGACCGGGATTCCTCGATCCACAGCTCAGCGTATCTTGAAATCGTTGGATTATCATCCGTACCATATCACTTTGGTGCAATCTCTAACAGCTGAGGGTTTCATAACAAGATTGAACTTCTGCACGTGGGTCCAGCGGACAATTGAAGGAGATCCTACCTTCTCTCATCCCGTTGTGTTCTCTGAGGAGGCAATATTTCACAATGTTGAAATTCTCAATAGGCACAATGGCCATTATTGGAGTGCTCAGAATCCTTACTGGGTCCGTACAATGATTCATCAACACCGTTGGAGTGTGAACGTTTGGTGCGGAATTGTAGATTCCAGGATCATAGGGCCGTATTTTTTTGGAGGAAACCTGACTGCCGCGGAGGATCTTCGTTTTTTGCATTTCGAACTCCCTGCTCTTGTGGAAGACGTAAGTCTTGACGTGAGATCGAGGATGTGGTTCCAACAGAATGGAGCACTCCCTCATTACATGCGAATTGTTCGGAAATTTCTGGACGAGTAGTTTCCCAGAAGGTGGATTGATCGTGAAGGACCTGTGCGATGGCCACCTAGGTCGCCAGATCTGACGTCGCCTGATTTTTTCTTGTGGGGTTACATGGAAAATGTTGTATTCCGTGAACCTCCAACAACACGCGATGACATGAAAGATCGAATAAGAAGAGCATGCACAGCAATGACACCTGCTACGTTGCAAGCAACTGTAGAGAATTTTCATAAAAGAATTGCGCTTTGTCAAAGGCAAAACGGCGCTCATTTTGAACATCTATTGAATGCCTAATGCGTCCCCGAAGATACACCTCCAGTTCAGACAATCGGCCCTTCTCAGGGCCACAATGATGTGTAAAGTCCGATCACGCAACCTCCTCGTGGTTCACATTGGGTAACGCTGATGCCGACGACAATTTCCGGGAGATGAGAAACACTCAAGAGTCGAGCATTATGTTAGACAGAGTACAATCCGAGGGTTTGAGAATTCTCATTATCTCATCAATTAGAGCGCCATCTATGGGGATTTCGAAAAAACGTTTGAGACAAAAGTTCCTTGGTTTTCAGCGTAGGATCTGAACCGGTAGGAAAAATAGGGGATTCCATTCAAAAAACATGAGTTGACCTCAAGATGACCTTGAAGGTGGGATCTGAGGTCGAAGCCAAGTTCACCATCGGATGTCCCCCTCAGATCCTTACATTTTGTTCCCGGAACATTTTCTCCCGAATCTATTTGTTCCCGAGATATTCTAAGTGACAGATTGGAATGGGACACCCTGTATATGGGTTGAATAGTGAATGAGAGTTAGTTGAGCGCGAGCATTTGCGAGGGATTGTTGAATAAACAAATAAAATGAAGAGTTGACTTGCAATAGATATCAGTATTCATAGTATTGTATATACCGACCCCCAATCGGTCAGCACAGTCATTAATGTTATATGCAACCTTTGAGAACAGATGATGAGAAGAAGGATGGAGAGAAAAGAGTAGCCGCTTCCGTATTCTGTGATTTTGAGACACGACAGGACGGAACGATTGACGGTGACGACAAAACGATTTTACATGGACCGACTTCGTGTGTTGTACAGCAAGTTTGTACGGAATGTATTAACAGTGATGATAGCGATATTACTGTTGGAGAAGAAAACGGTTTGAGAATAGGTAGAGTAGACTGTCAACGCTATGTCTTGAGAGAGCATGTGTTCACAGGAGAGCCTGTACGACAATTCGTTGATTTCGTAATGGGTAAGAGAGATTACAGTCAAAACATTTGCATGTATATAATGCCAAAGGTTTCGACGCACAGTCCGTTCTCCGAGATCTTGTCAAGAGCAAAAGTTTGGAACCATCTGAAGTGGTTTTGAACGGTACTTCGATCATTAGCATCCCTTTTGGAAAAATCGAATTTATCGATAGTTTGAATTATTTGCAAATGGAATTATCCGCATTCCCAAAAGCTTTCGGTTTCGATGAGATGACGGGAGAAACCTCACCTTATTTGTTCAATACAGGAGAAACTCAAGAGTACGTCGGTCCTCTACCCGATGTGGAATACTACTCTCCGAGATCTATGTCTGTCGAGGAGGAGGAGGAATTCAAGCAATGGTACGATGAAAGAGTCAAGGAAGGAGTAGTTTTTGATTTCCAACGCGGAATCGACCGTCATTGTCGTATGGACGTCACGATTTTATGACGTGGGTGTACCGCTTTCCGGAAAATGTCCCTCGCATGCGGGAAGATATGTCCCTCCACCGAAAGTTGGATGTGAAGTTTTTCCGAAGAAACTTTTTGAAACCTAACCAGATTGGTATTATACCAAACGGTGGGTACAGATTGTTGAACAAGCAATCAAAAATAGCCATCGAATGGTTACTGTGGCTCGGACGCGATCTCAAAATCGAAATCGCTCATGCAGGTAGATGTCGAGAGTACCGTGTCGAAAATCGAGTTCCCATAGATAGTTACAAACAATCAGAAGATGGTACTCGCTACGCATACCAATTCAATGGTTGTTATCGGCACGGATGTCCTCAACGCTTCTCCGATAATCGTAGTGAAAAAATTTCCGAATCGGGTCCCATAGATGACATTATGGATTTTCGATATGGAAGAACAATTGCTATTACAAATCGTTTGAAAACGTCGGGTGACGTGGTAATTGAGAAATGGGGATGTAATTTTGTTGAGGAGAGAAAATCAAATCTTGATCTACAAAAGTTTTGAGAAGATGAAAAAACACTCGCCTGCACTCCTCTCGGTCCAAGGAATGCATCCTTTGGTGAGAGAACAGGTAATACTGTTCCTCATCACGATGTCAAGGGTGCAGAGGAAATACGTTACGTTGATGTATGCTCCCTGTATCCTTATGTTTTGGAAACATGTACATTTCCGATTGGTCACTCACGTGTCCACGTTGGGAAAGATTGTAGTAGTACCGTTGATCAGAACAATGATCTTCCTAAATCGGAGGTATCGTGGAATGTTCTTCCTCCACGTAACTTGTTCCACCCCGTACTACCAGTTCGTGCACATGGCAAACTTGTCCTCACGACGATACGAAAGATAGGGAACTTGAAGGAACTTTAGTATCCCATGAATTGCAAAAGGCTGTAATGATGGGTTACCAGGTTATTGCTGTCTACGAGATTTGGCAGTATGAGTCAACGCGTTATGACCCAGTAACACAAGGAGGTGGTCGTTCCACCGGCTATATAAATCCGTTCTCAAGAATCGAACAAGAAGCGAGTGGGTGGCTCGAAGAATGTATTGATGATGAATCGAAACAAAACTATATTCGTAAGCATAAGAGAGTCGAGGGAATCGATCTCGATCCCAAAAATATCTCGGAAAACCGTGGTTTGAGATCTGTGGCTGAACTTTGTCTCAAATCGTTCCGGGGGAAATTTGGTCTGAGGGATCATCTCCTGAAAACCGATATAATCACAACGCAGAAAGCACTCGTCAAAAGATTGACCGATTGTGAGTACGAAGTGAACGGGTTATTACCAATTAACGACGATTCATTGTAAATGAATTAGGAATACAGAGACGAATCTCTGGAACCACTTATGCAAACGAATGTGGTGACCGCCACTTATACTACAGCCCATGCTCGAATGGAATTATCCAGTTATCTTGAGCCATTGGGTCAACGAGTGTTGTATTACGATACAGATTCTTGTATCCATGTATTCGGTGACGTGGATGGGGAATACGAGCCCCCTCTAAGGGATCCTCTCGGGGATCTCACAGATGAACTCGGTGGTGGTTACATAAAATCTCTTGTTTCCGGAGGACGGAAATTCTACTCTCATATCGTAGAAATGCCCCACGGAGGAGAGAAAGAATGTAGTCAGATCAAAGGAATCACACTCAACTGTAAAGCTCGTGAGAAAATAAATTATCACACCATTAGATCTCTTGTTGTTGAAAAAACCAAATCTTTCAAAATAGATTTTCGGGCAATAAGGAGAACATCCTTCCATCAAGTGATCACTCGCGATAAAATCAAGATTTGTGAGGCTACTTCCTCCAAAAGACGTGAAGTCCAAGAAATCAATTCAACTTTACCTTACGGTTTCAAAGAATGGAAGGAAAGTAAATCCCGTTGATATTGGGGAATTGGAATTTTCCATCGATATTTTTCAAGTATGTGAGCCAACGAACAATTCCTCTGTTCCAGAAGATCAACCACCAGCACTGAAACAGCTGTGCTGGACGACAGTTCTCAACAAATATCTTTGGAATGGAAAATGGAAAGAGTTTTTGTGTCTGAATCAGGAACAAAATGATATAGTTGGACAGATGATGGAAAGGGATAACCGTACGATTGTATGGTACAAAGATTCTGGACATGCTCAGCCAATAGACGATTTCATATTTCTCATAACAATCCGTGGAATATTATCAATGTTTTGTATAGATGCTTCAATTTTTACAAGCTTTTTTTTCCAAGTTTTTACTTTTGATTGATCTCAAAGAATTACAAACGGAGAATGACGGATTTTGTCACATTATTAGTGGTTATCGATGTACTCAGTAAATTCGTTTTGGTTGAACCTTTGAAGAACAAGACCGCAACTTCAATAGCATTAGCATTCGAAAAAATTCTCGAGAAATTTGGAGGAAGAATACCTGTTCTCCTGCAGACCGATAAAGGTAGTGAGTTCATCGGCTCAGCGACACAAGGGCTTCTGAAAAGTGGAAATATATCATCCCGAGTAACACCTGACCCTGATGTCAAAGCAGCGGTGGTAGAAAGATTCAACAGAACGTTGGGAGAACGTATGTGGAGATACTCCACTCATAAAAATACTCACCGTTACATCGGAGTGTGGCAACAAATCGTTGACGGTTATAATCACACGATACATAGGAGTATCAAAATGTCACCTATTCCTGTAACTTTGAGAAATACGCAGTTGGCTCGTGTAAATATCAAGAAACTACATAGAGAATATAGAGTGAATAAGCCTCGATGAGGTGTTTGTGATTGCGTTCGTATCAGTCGAACAAAAGTTACCTTCAAGAAGGGGTACGAAGCGAATTGGAGCGAAGGAATATCCCGAGTAGCTCGTATTTTGGGGTGGAGAATACCACACGTTCACGGGATTGGAGATTGATCCGGTGAAATCATTGACGGTTTCTTCTACGAGGAAGAACTTTCGGGTGCGAAAAAAGATTTGGAAACAGAAAAATTCCATATCGACAAGATCCTGAAAACTGACGGTCGCGGAGATAGAAAACAATATTTTGTCAGTTGGGAAGGATACCCTTCAGAGTTCAATTCATGGATACCTGCGTCGAATCTAAAGGATATAAAATCATTATGAGGGATCGATTTTATCTCGTTCCACCCAGCAATAGTTGTATGAAGTATTTTCCTGACAACAAAACAGCATGCTCCATCACCGAGTTTCCGCAAAAAATAGATTTGGAAAGACAGTGGGAAGTAGCACCATCTGATATTCAGATCCCTCGCACATTCTTACACATCTTAAAAAATGAAGGTTATATCCGTTATTATGACCATGATACAAAGTACGCAGCTGGTGTATTCATACAATTTGGTGTTGTTCACGATGTTCAAGGAATTGTGACTGAATGTAACAACATGTCGCAACGCCTCCATACTACCCACCCGGGAATAAAATGTATCAACGGTAACAGAATAGGAGTTGAGAAAGAATGTAAGAATCGTAAAAAGATCTTATACACTTTGACGATGAACTTTCGCGTATATTCGGATTTGACAAGAATCAGCAATATGATGACGAAGATAACATAGAAAGTCTTAAGAACATGTAGTGGTATCCAATACACCCGAAGGAAACAATGTCATCATCAAAATATCCTGCTAAATTATCACTAGGTCTTCCCGACAAAATGTTCATCTATTGTGACTTAAGTGAGCCATACATTATTGGTGATGTGAAAGCGCCTTTGCTGCGCATAGTTGAAGTGAACGACCACGATCATGTTTATGGTAGTAATCAAGTCGAAACTCTCTCACCATTGCATTAAATGCCGTTGTTGAATACAGAATTCAGCAGTTTTGGTAGATATAAGAGATCATCTTGGTCTTTCAATTCCATTTGAAAACGAAACGTTGACCATAACTCTCCACTCCAGACGAGTTTATCAGAAAGAATGAATCCATATCTAGAATACTACGAGGGTCAGGTAGGGGACGGGCGAGGAATTTCCATGTACTTGTTGGATCGTCCCATCAACGTGGTCACTGTATAGGGGGTTTTCTTGGTGGATTATTTCGTCGCGCGTTACCATACTTGATACGTAGTGCTCGGACGCTAGGTACATAAGTTATACGAACGGAAATTATTATCATCGAAGATGTTGAAGATAGTACGCCATTCGGAACTGCGTTGAAGACACGCTTCCCAGAAACTGATCGAAATCTACAGAGGAGGGCTGAAGAGGAATTACAACACGGAGTTGGGAATCGGATGAGAGGTCTGGGTTATAAAAGATTGAATAGTGATACAGATACTCAGTCTCGATCTGGATTTTCAGCATTATACAATCCTCCTCCTACGAAAAAACAAAAAACCTCATCCGTTGGGCGTGAAAAATCTACACAAAAGGAATTGTTGAAGAAGAGTAAAGTTCAATTGAAGAGAAAATCGAATATAAGAAAACGTCAGCGATCGAGTAAAAATCCGAAGATGAGAAAAAAACATCCGAATGAAAACAAAGCGAATAAGAAGAAAGAATCTACAAAACGTGAAGTCAATGATATTTTTGGACCCTCGCGGAAATCATAATGTCTTTTCTACGTACACATACGAACGTGTGCATGGAATCTGAACTAGATTTGTTCACTTCACCACCAACACAAACGAGCATAGAGGATTCACAATGGATTGAATATGAACCCATATCTCCTCTCACTGATGACTCGCCTACTGAATTTGTTATACCTGGACACGGTGAAGAATATCTCGATCTCGCTCACACTTCACTGAGTCTACGTTGAAGAGTTGATGCTCTCAGTGCAGATGGGGAATCCACAGCCATTGTTGGCCCAGGCAATAATTTACTGCATTCGATGTTCAATTGGGTAGATTCTTGAGTATCCTTCAATCAGGAACTCGTATCACCAGCGAACAATGCATACGCGCACAGGTCCTATATTGGAGCATTTTTGAACTATGGACCACGTGCAAAATCCCCGCATCTCACATCCAGTTTATGGTACAAAGATACACCTGACACATGGATGATGGACCAGATACTGGATTGAATACCGGGTTAGCATCACGTCGAGACTAAATACCTGAGGGCAAATCTGTGGATTTACTTGGATATTTACACTGCGATGTTTTCAATCAAAATGAATTTCTATTGAATGGGGTGAAAGTTCGTCTAAGATCCATTGGATCGGAGAGTTCTCCTTGTCCCATGTCGGAGAGTATTAGGTGTATGAGTTTGCTCCCGCCGCTTTGTAATAGATGGCTGTAGCGGTGACTGGTAGCTGGAATGAATAGGTCATAGATGTCATACAAACAGCTCAAGTATCTGTGAGCATAACGCCATCGAAATATCACTCGATTTGTGTCTGCATCGTGAATTTATCCTCGATTGAACATGTCAGCTTACGAGCCAAATTCTCGTCATTCGCGGGAGGTTTCATTTTCTGCTTCAATATGAAGAAATCTGCGGCTGAGGCTCATCGAATGTTCTGGAATACCCATGGTCAGGCCGCTATTAGTGAAAGAACGTGCCGAGAGTGGTTTCAACGCTTCAGAAACGGTGATTTTAACGCCGAAGCATGGCGGTGGAAGAGAGAAGGTTTTCGAAGATGCAGGATTGGGGGCATTACTTGATCAAGACTTGTGTCAAACGCAACAATAATCGCCACGATCACTGGGAGTGACGCTACCAGCCATTTCAAAACGCCTGAAAGTCATGGAAATGATTCAGAAACAAGGAAATTGGGTGCCGTACGAATTGAAGCCGAAAGATGTTGAACGGCGTTTGTGTGTTTGTGAACAGCTGCTTGCAAGGCGGAGACGGAAGGGATCCCTACATCGCATTGTGACTGGGGACGAGAAATGTGTTCATCACGATAATCCCAAGCGCAGAAAATCATGGGGATATCCCGGCCATGCTTCCACGTCAACGCACAGTGGGGCCAAATGCCAAAAAGCTGGACCAAATTATAAGGAGCTCTCGAATTCGCTTGCGACTTCGTACTCGGGAAGTTTATGAGGTCACTGATTACGAATCCGTTGTCAGGATTTCAAAATTCAAAATGGCGGATCCAATATGGCGGACGAAAATTGAAAGAAACCATCGGATTTCCTTCAAACTTGGTGATCAGGGGTTTTTGGGGTCGCTGATTACGAATCTGCTTCTTGAGTCCCGAAATTCAAAATGGCGAATCCAATATGGCGGACGAAAATTTAAAAAACCATCGGATTCCCCTCAAATTAGTTACCTAACGGTTTTCGGGGTCGCTGATTACGGATCCGTTGTTCTCATTTCGAAATTCAAAATGGCGGATCCAATATGGTGGACGAAAATTGGGAGACATCATCGGATTTTTTTCGAATTTGGTGATCAGGGGTTTTCGGGGTCGCTGATCACGAATTCGCTGTCTGAGTTCCCAAATTCAGAATGGCGAATCCAATATGGCGAACGAAAATTGAAAAAATTATCAGATTTTTTTCAAATTGGGTACCCAGGGATTTTTGGGGTCGCTGATTACAAATCCGTTGTCTGCATTTCGAAATTCAGGATGACGAACGCAATATGGTGGAATAAAATCGAGAAGATCATCGGATTCTCTTCAAACTCGGCATCCAGGAGTTTTTGGGTTCACCAATTACGAATCCGTTGTCAAAATTTCGAAATTCAGGATGGCGGATCCAATATGGTGGACAAAAATTAAGAAAATCATTGCATTTTCTTTAAACTCGGTACTCAGGGGTTTCTGTGGTCGCTGATTACGAATCCACGGTCTGAAATTCAAAATTCAGAATAACGGACCCAATATAGCGAACGAAAATTGTAAAAATCATCGGATTCCCTTCAAACTCGGTACCCAGGGGTTTTCGGGATCGCTGTTCACGAATCCGTTGTCAGAATTCCGAAATTCAGGATGGCGGATGCCAAAAATCAAAACTTCATTCATAACTTAATATTAAACAAGAACTAAACGGCCCATTTTGTTGTTCCTATTATGATCATTATTATTATTATTTCCAACATTGAATCATTATTAACATAATCATCGAATGATATTAACACACCAAATGTGTTAAATCGAAAGATATATACATTCACAATATATACAATAATAAAAAAAACTCAAATCGTAATGGTTTTTACTTTTGCCACACTTTTTTTACTCAGATCAGTCTTCTTCTTCACTCTCAGAGGGAGATAATGGGGAAGTTACGTTGTCTGCATCAAGTATATCCGGAGTTTTGATCAGGCTTAACACGTCTCTAGCGAGAAACTTTAGTTTTTTCTAGGGCAACTGTCTTTTACTCGATAACATTGGATCAGAACTCAAAAGGAACCATTTGAAAATGTCTTCATTCGTTTTTTCTCTACTGCATTTCCTGGAGTGATGCTCTCGGTACCTTTGGAAATGAATGTTGTTGAGATATTTGAATATAATTATGTATTCATCGACACCGTTAAAGCTTTTGATCTCAACATGACAAGCAAAATCAAGGGAAAACAAAAAGCAGCTGCACTTTGGGGTCATCAGTATAAAGTTTTGAATAAATCCTCTAATTCATAAGTTTACTTGATTCTCAAAACTGTTTTCTAGTCTATGAATTTATGTTTCCAGAGGATGAACAATGTGGCTTGATAATAAAAAAAAGTATATGAATATTCATAATTCCCCGAATTCCTTACCAGAACAAAACAATCTTCGCGAACATATATTCTCGTGGTTACCATAAATATATAGTTTGCCTAGTAGTCAAAAACGTATTGTGCAATGTATCAAACTGATTGCAGTACTTGAGGAGTCAAATTTTTCCCTTCAAAGTGTCGAGTCCACTGTGACCAATATAGACTATTATTAAGTGATATACATCATTTTCACCTTTTAAAATCTTTGTTACGAGCCTCTTGTGCTTCCTCAGTCAATTGGCCTATAGGTAGAAGAGCAGATGCAATGATTTCAGGTCCATGGATCAAAAACTTGTGCATCGTAGGTGACATTGGGTACCACGGATATTTTGTCGCGTAGTAGCGTGCCGTGTCTAAAGCGTAACTCCGAAACTTTTCAACGTCTATTTCATGGCCACTTGAAACGGTAGCTAATACTACATGAAGTCGTTGTATTAGGTTGACATCCACCCCTGTGATTTCGGCAGAAACTTCGGGTTGTGCGAAAAATCGCCTAGCGGTATTCCCATCATTTGAGTTCCCAAACCCTGGCTTAGGAACATCGACAATGAGGCCACATTTTTCTTTAAAACTTTTCTGTACAACCTTTTTTCGTTCTTCCACCAAAGCTTTATCTTGTTTTCGTGCTTGCCACTTCGGAATAGGTAGCTTATAAGACAAATGCAGGAGGCCCTCAAAAAATCGTATCCAGCCGTGTAGACAAGACAAACCAAACTGGAGGTTTTCGGTTTTGACCGGCCTGGATACTATATCATCAATTTTGTTGAATTCCTTAGATGTGGCACCACATATATAGCACTTCTGGGTATAGGTTGTCTCAGTTATGGCATTGCATACCTTCCCGTCCACCATAGAAAAAATCATCTCATGTTCCACTGAAACATGTTTTTCATCAGTTCTGAAAGAAGGAGCCCTCAGATTTTATATTTCATTATCAACCCGTAGCTTCTCTGCAACCGAAACTTCAGTTGATTCTTTCACAAACTCTATTTTGATTGGCCTACAAAATGTGGTTGATGATGGCCTTGGATTCTGCCAAATTATTTTTGAATTGCAGTGTAGGCGGAGAGGCACGAGTGAAGTAATGAACACAGCGGAATCACTAGCTTCCGAACTTTGATATGCTTGTTTGTATGAGGAGTGGCCAGAGCTCCCATCAAACCCCCATTTGGAAATAAGTGCCAGGTTTTGTAACTCTTAATCAGATAAAGTTGACAAAACCGAATTCTGTAGCTTCGAAATACGTGTAGCTGTGTGATCAAGAAGTGCTTGTAGTTGCACAACAGCGCAGGTTTCTGTTATTTGAATAAATTCCTTGTCAGGGAAACACATGCGTTTGGCCAGTTGAATTCTTTTATAAGGTGGAAATTTCTGCGGATCAGCTTCACGCAATAAGCGGTACTGATGTTTTGAGAGCTCGGCATCTACTAGGAGAGCTAGAGCATCTTCATCATCCAACATCTTCGGCTCATTTCGCTTGAAAGTTTGATAACCTTTCATATACATTTTGGCAAGCTCAGGATCAGAAGATGTAACATCCTCTACCATTTTTGCGGCTTTGATCTGTCCAGACGCTCTCAAACACATTTGTGTGGCGTAAGACAGCTCTGAGATAGGAGTATTCACTCTGATATTCTCCGTTTTCCTACGTTTCGTTCTTTCTGAACATTCGTTCAATTCAACAAGAGGTCTTCCCACTTGCGTTTGAACAGTTACAGAATGGGGATTCCTGAAAGTACAAAACACTACCTCTTGTTTCACCATTCTTCATTATTTTGAAGAAATCGTTCTTCGGTCCTTTGAGAGGATTCCCATCTCTCTTTGAATACACATTTAAAAGTAGATGAAAGGTTAGAGATCTCTGTAGTCTTGTTATCCGGACAACACGTTATCTCGATGATTTTTCCTTGAAGGAAAGTGAACTTTTCATCCAACGTAGGTAGAGGACTGCTCCTTAAAATATTGTACATCTCTCTCCGAGTCATAGATATTGAATGATCTTCGAAATCTACAAACGTTGTAGAATTCGATAAAATCCGCTACAGAAACCCCATGTGTTTCTAAAAATTTCCCTAATTCTCTTAGGTTGGATTCAACCCTCTCAAGCTAATTTTTTTTGCAGTCAACTGTTCAAATTAAACTACTAAGAAAATATAGGTTGTTGAAACACTCACCTATGGCAGCGGAATCCATCTCATTTGGAATTGTATGTTAACATTGAATGATTTCAGAAAACGAAGAATATTCACCAAGCTCCAAACTTGCACGCGGAAAAAAGTTTACGGTAACCATTACTAGCAAGAGTAAGAATTCGGTGACAGCTATTGCACAATTGTGTTAAGCACCATTTGAAATCAGACCGATTACCACCAACTATTTACGTTGCCATGAAAACGAAAGGTTAACATAAGAACGATCACCAAACCGCGAGTCATGATTCAGTTCACGAGAAGAAAAGAGATATCAATACTTGAATAACATTTATAAACATCTAGGAAAATGACGGTTACTTTAGGGAAAAAGAGCATCGCTGAAGAATGTTAGCAGTGAAGTTACCAAAAATTCGTAGTAATGATAATAAATGTTGGTAGTTTTATTGTCATTTCCCATAGTGAATCCATCAACTCATAGTAAATTCACTACGAATATTCTCCAGCAATACTGTTTTTCTCTCAATGGTCCATCATCTTCCTAAATATCAATGATTTCTGGCTTTTGTATACCCCAAGCCCACGATGAGAAGAAAAACGAATGGTCATCAATCTCATACAGTTTTCCTCGTGCAGCAAATGTACACTGGAAATAAAACACATACTAACGTTGAGATAAAATTCAAAGCGAATGTACTGAATTCTGAGTTTTGTGTCCACCATATTAGATACGCTATCTTTGTTCCTTGGAATTTGACAACTGATTCGTAATCAATGACCCCACAAAACCCTGGATACCGAGTTTGAAGGAAATCTGATGATTTTTTCAATTTTTTCCTGCCAAACTGGATCCGCCATTCTGAATTCCGGAATTCAGACACCGGATTCGGAATCAGCGACCTTAAAAACCTCAGGGTACCGAGTTTGAAGGCAATCCGATGATTTTTTCAATTTCCATCCGCCATATTGGATCCGCCATTCTGAATTTTGAAATTCGAACAACGGATTCGTGATCAGCGACCTCAGGAACCCCTGGGTCACGGATTTGAAGGAAATCCGATGATTTCTTTCAATTCCCGTCCGCCATATTGGATCCGCCATTTCGAATTCCGAAATGAAGACAACGAATTCATAATCAGCGACTCCACAAACTTCTGCATATCAAGTTTCAGACGGATCTAAGGACTCCTCATCACTCCGTCTAATTTTTTGTGATTTCCTGCACAAAAACATGGCGGAATTGCTTAGGGGCAGACATGGGCAGCCGTTTTTTTTTCTGATGTTTAGGTAAGAGTCCCATCTACCACCTCCAATAAGTTAAACGACGTAATTTTGCGTAATTCTCTACTATTCCTTCAAAAACCAAACACATTTTCTCATTTATAGATATAGAAATTACATCCAATCATTGCTTCGTCAGTATTTTCCACTCATCAAATTGATATTCTCTTAATTTTCAGTGTATTCTACATAGTTTCAGTAATAGACTCCAATTTGAAAAAGTTGAATCGGTTCATTTTTCGAGACACAGCGTCTTTTTGAACATGCTCGTTATTTTATTGTCTTCCAATCACGCGGATTATACTCCAAGGAGGGGATTTTGCAACTGGTACACAAGGGCAGGGGGAGGGGATCAGATCTTCTTATATCAGAATTCCAATACTTGGGACATCACCTTACTTATCCCAAGGGTCAAATATCCCCAACTGCAAACTTCATTTTTGGGGTTTTGGCCAGCTTTTTGGCATTTGGCCCCACTGTGCAACGGCCAAACCGAATATACACGGTTCCAAGTGGTTGAGCGCCGATGAGCATGTAATCTTCCATACCACAAATAAGTAATCATCGCTCAGAGGATGATTAAAAAGGAGGGGGCGGAAGAACAAGGTACTTGCTCGTCAATCCCTCCCCAAAAGTTAGTTCGTCTCTCCAGTTTGGACGATCACCACGTATCTCTTCTCGTTTCGTGTAAAAACGTGGTCGCCTAAGTCTTAGGAACAAAGTGAGTCGATTACAGTTTAAAGGATCTCTCCCCAACGTGCGCTACTCTCCTATGTTCATCATCGAGCTGGGCTCACTCTCACGTCGTTCATCGCTGGGGTTTCCATCTCTGGGCTGGGCAACACGGGCAAATTGTTGACGACATCTTCTCCCGCCGGCCAACGAACTACAAGCCATGGTCTCGTAAGATTGACATTCATGATTCTGGCCAGAACATCATTTTGTATAATATAGTAATTACAACTAGTTTCGGAACCGAATTGTCGCTTCTCGACATTCTTTGTCAATTGAGCTCTCTCATTCTGAATCTACATTATTTAAATTCTCATTCATTTTCTCAAGTGTAGTTTACTCAAATAAGAAACGATTCGTTTCGAAAATTGTTCTCGTACACTATTGTCTGAAGGATCGGTTGAGTTTCATTGTATTTTGTTTTTCATGAACCTTTTGAATTATATTTGCTGAACTTCACTCCTCTGTGGCGTTTCTGAGTCGAAGAAACCCCAATCTTTTCCAATTAATATCTCCTCATACAGTCTCCTACTCTTTTCGCTTCCAATTTTTAGGTAAAGCATTCTCTTATATTTCATCAATTTCTGTCATTCCTTGAATTTCATTTCTCTCCGTATGTCAGCATGGTGAAGGCCAAAACACCAAGGCTATGTTCAGTATGTGGTAGGACCAGCTCAGCGTAGTGTATTATGAGTTGTCAGAACCGACTAGATCAATCACAGGCAATCGTTATCAAACGCAAGGATTGCGTATGAGCCGAGCATTGGAGAACAAACGGCCGGAATACAACGGGAGACATGACGAAGTGATTTTACAGCATGACAATGCTCGACCTAATGTTGCGAAAGTGGTCAAGACGTACTTGGAAGCTGTGTAATGGGAAGTCCTACCCCACGCGCCGTATTCTCCAGACGTCGCTCCCTCGGACTATGACTTAGTTTGATCAATGGCTCACGGGCTAGCTGACCTGCACTTCCGGTCCTATGGACGAGTGAAAAATTGGATCGAACCGTGGATTGCTCTAAAAGATGACGTGTGTTTCAAACGCGGGATTCGTATGCTGCCCGGAAGATTGGAGAAAGTGGTGGCCAGCGATGGACAATACTTTGAATCATGAATGTATAATCAGTTTCTCACAATAAAGCCTTGAATTCCGGAAGAAAACGGCGGAAGCAAAGTTATACACCTAATAATACTATTGAACCGAAGATACATGTACACGAAGCTACACTCCTAATGAGACGCGGGGAAATCAGTCCGGGGGTTTTGTTGGCACACTCGAAAATTTTATCAAAAACAACAGCAAAGTACCCATTATCGGGGGATGAAGTGAGATCATTCACGATCCATGGAGGTGTGGTCAAAGGAACGGTAGACCATGTTATATTGGGACAATTACCCAAGAGAGTTACCATTGGATTTATTGATAACAGAGCATTTAATGGAGATTATAAACTGAATCCCTCCAATTTTTGAACACACTGTATCAACTTCTTGTCTCTCCACGTGGATGGAAAACAGATACCAAACAGACCATTGCGACCTAAATTGAGTGAGAACAGGGAACTTTACGTGGAAGCATATTATACTCTCTCCTCTGGAACAGGAATTCATTTTTTGAATGAGGGGAATTCAATTTCTCGACAAGCTCATCCTCAAGGATATTGTCTTTTCGGATTCGACCTCACACCTGATCTATCTGCACATTGCGCTACTCATTGGAATCTAATGGGACACGGAAGTGTACGAATCGCAGTGGGTTTCACCAGAGCCGCTGAAAAAACTATCAACGCACAGTGGTCCGAAATCCACAAAAAGTGCTCAAAACTATCGGGCGTTGTCTGATTCATGCATTGTTCTGGACTGAGGGGTTTGGAGGATCGCTGATTACGAATCTGTAGTCAGATTTTCCGAATTCAAGATCGCGGATCCAATATGGCGGACGAAAATGTCCAAATGACTCCGATTCGCCTGAAACTCATTCCGGGAGAGTTTTTCGGGTCGCTGTTACGAATCAGCAGTCAGATTTTCCGAATTCAAGATGGCGGACGAAAATGTCGAAATCACTTTGATTTGCCTGGAACTCATTCCGGGAGTTTTTGGGATCGCTGATTACGAATCCGCAGTCAGATTTTCAGAATTCAAGATCACGAATTCGATATGGCGGACGAAAATGTTAAAATCACTCCGATTTGCCCCAAACTCAATCCGGGAGAGTTTTTTGGATCGCTGATCACGAATTCGCAGTCAGATTTTCAGAATTCGGGATGGCAAATTCAATATGACGGACATAAAAGTTTAAATGATTTCGATTTGCCTGAAACCCGTTTCCGGACAGTTTTTGGAAGCCGCCGAATACGAATCTGGATTCAAATTTTTCTTCAAAATCTTTAGCTGAATTATATATGATGCCAATGATACATTAGTTTGGATCTTCCAATTTACTGCCGTCTTTCACCGCGGGAAGATTGTAAATTGGACTTCGGCAACACTTTTTCTCATTTCCAAAATTCATTTATTCATTCTTTTTTCATTCTCTTTTCTAACGTTTCTTCCAAGGTTTTCCATCTTTCATTACTTGTATTATTCTACACAAATGTTTCTACATATTCAATGTTCGAATGTTCCTTGGCCAACTGTATCTGCGGATCCTGTAGAAGTGCAAGGACTTCTGGCGGAGAAGAATTATTCTTTTTTTGGGGCGATCTCTGTAAAGAGGAAATCCACGGATCTGATGATATCAGTAGCATGTGTAAAAGGTCCAGATTGGTTGAAAGTCTTGGAGATTTTCTTGTAATACGTCCTTTATAATGTTTGCAATGTTTGTTCCGAGCCTCTTGGGCTTTCTCAGATGATTCACCAATTGGTGAGTCAGCATGTTCTATGATACCAGACCCATGAACAAGCACCTCATGGACTGATGCTGACATATGATACCAATTATACTCATGAACATACAGTTCAGGCATTCCATGTGCATACTTAGCAAAGGCCTCGACATTGATAGCAAAACCACAAGGGATTGTTTGGAATATTGGGCGGAATCTTCTAATAACTCCCAAATCTATCCCTGTGATTTCAGATGATGTGGACGCGTGTTCGAAAAATTGCCGGGCAGTATTGCCATCATTGGTAGTTCCGCTTCCTTCCCAGGTATATGCATATCAATGAGCGATCCCATTTCACTCCTGAATCTATTTTGAATAATTTTTTTCCTTTGGGAGGATAAATCCTTGTCTGCGACACTTCGAATCTACCACTTCTGATTGGGTCAACGATAAGAAATGTGCGAGAGCAATTCAAAAAACCTTATCCGAGCATGGGGAGAAGATAATCCGAATTGAAGATTGCATCGATCGACTGTTCTTGTAGAAACTACTTCAATATTACTCATTTTTTCGGGCGTAGCACCACAAATATTACAAGTTTGCGCAGATGCGGTTGATGTGATCGCGTTGCAAACTTTTCCGTCTATCATAGTCAGTGCCATTCTATGAGTAACACTTACATCACCTACAGGACATGATACTTTGGAAGGCACGAGATTATTGACCTGATTCTCCATGTATCGTTTCTCTTCTTTACTCACTCCAGTTGTTTCCCTCGTCAATTGTACCCTTATTGGGCGACAGAATCTCGTTGACGATGGATGTGGGTTTTGCCAACTCATTTTTTTCGTCAAGTCAGATTGCAAGACATTCAGTTCCAAAGGAACAGAAGAAGTTACAAATAGATCACTATCACTGAACATGCTTCCGGAGCCATCAGGTCCCTGTTTGTATTGAGAATGACCTGAACTCCCATCAAATCCCCATTTTGACGACAGCGTCAGTTTATCTCAGTGCTCAATTGACAGAATACCAGTAACAGATTCACTCACCTTCACTATACGAGTTGCAGTATGATCGAGGAGAGCTTGTAATTTTACTGCTTCGATACTATCAGTGACTGTTATATATTCATTCCCAGGATAAAATCCAGTCTTAGCATCCAATATCTTGTGATAAGAAGGGTACGAATCCACAGCTCTTTCTATCGCACCATGTCGCATATTCAGATACTCATTCTTCGTTGATTCATTCTCTACAATTAGAGCTGAGGCTTCATCGTAAGTGTGAGAAGTTATGTTTTTAACATTCTTCTTGACGATGTGTGGTATATTACCGGATACTGAACAAGCTTCTTGCACTATTTGAGCTGCCGTATGACGGCCTTTAGAACGTAATTCCATTTGTAGGGCCGAAGACAATTCTGCGGTTGACTTTGTTTTACATAGTTCACTCGCTTTTCTGCGTTTTGTTTTGATGGTCGAATTTTCGGATGATGGAGTAGGACGACCACCCTTCTTGTTTGTTTCATTGGGCATTTTAATGATTGAAAATTTGACTATTCCGTTCAGCCATTTTTCATTCCTGTCGAGAAAAATCTTCAATTTTCGGGGAGCTTCATCGTACTCATCAAATATACTTGAGCCAAACAATGTAACCTGTCTTCCGATGTGTTTTATATCCTAATCTATTTTTATGTGTGAGTTATTGATGACTCAACTTTTTAGGTGATTGAGTTTTGCATCACGTGAGGCACTCTCCACGTTCCGTAAGATATCGAACAACTCTTTCCGTGTTGAAGTGAATGATATCATGACGTTGCCAAACTATCAAAGGACAGTAGTCAGAGATTAAAAAAAATTCATCCAATACTCTAGAAATTCCCGCACGCTCTACTTACGCCTTACTTGCACGGAGAAAAATGATGTATCAAATATTACTGCATTCACTCGTGTATTAGTGCTTGTAAATGAAATAGTATAATGTTCACAACCGAATGTAGCAAAACATCGCGCAATTCGGTGCAACTTCATATCATGAAGCATGAGATTTCACTATATTCGTTCGTAAACATTATACTATATCACTTACGGGCAGTAATGTACGAGTAAAAGTAGTAATATTTGATACATGATTTTTCTGTATGTGATCTATCGTAATGTTGCATGTTGCATGTTGCATATCACTGTTGAAAATTTCCACCGCAAATTTGAGAATATTCACATTAATCCTGATACAAAAGTTTGTAAGCTATTGACAAAACATATTTTGTTCATTGGATTCCCCATACTTCTATTAACATTCAAACACAATATCATTTTGAAGTGCTTTTCATACAAAATATGATTTGAATTCCCATGAAATCTGTGGTTAATTTCAAACACAAATTTGTGTGTTAATTGCTTCCAAATTTTGTGTATTCAATTCACAAACTTTTTCAACGGTGTATACCGGAGAACTGATGATTTTACAGATACTGTGTCATAAAAATTAACATACCACCCGTTGCGCAGGTCTGCGCAGCATGAATAGAAGTGATTTGCAAGTAGGAATCATCTAAGAACACATTGGAAAAGCCTCCCAGAGGGAGTTTTTTGAAGTATTTGAGAAAATCGTCAATGAAATATCGAAATCGATGATTTTATTCGTACGCACAACTCAAAAACGCAATGTTCCGTCCTCACACTAATGCCTCCTGGGAAATATTCATTATTTTCATATTGAAACAACATGTAAACTCCCACAGAATCCTTAGATATCAAAATCATGAGGGCTTGCAAGCGTTAATCACTTCAAAACCTTTTGTATTATTTTTGGGAAATCTTTAGAATTCCCTAGTAATTTCTGCATCCCACGTCACAATATCTCACAAACTAACTCGCCTCCAGACACAGCGTTACATACCTTCATACTACTAATGTATTGGAGTAAGAAAATACCAACATTCTTGAATTTCAGAGTACATCAGAAAAGGGGGTTTTGAGCAGTTTTTGTGGATTTCGGCCCACTGTGCAACGCCATAATTTACCCAGAGTTTGATAATATCTTAGAAATTGACTCTAGCAGACAAGTAATCGTTGACTATAGTAGTTGATGATTTTTGAAAATCTTCAACAACAACCACGAAATCATCAGTAGTGTTCCAGACATCATGGAGAGAGAACATTCAATGGAAAACGTATTCGTGATAGATGTGCAGGGATTTCCGGATGCTCATACCCGTCTCATACCCATAGAACCTGCGATATCTTCGTTCGACAAACTATATCAAGGACATTGGATAATTGGGCAGCCTCGCAAATTCAATGAATCACCTCGTGCTGTGGAAGAAACGAACAATTGGCTCACAAACAATTGCCATGGAATCGTATGATATGAGGGAATGGTGCAGCAATATCAATGTGAAAATTTTCTTTGTCGAATAATTCGTTCCGCGAAATCCATCTACGTACGAGGAAGGGCCGAAGCATCCTATTTGGGACGTGTGTTATCGCGAGGAATGATGAATCTGGAGTATATCACATCAGAGATCCACCATCAGACAAAAACTATTGCATATATCATACACTTTCACCACAGAAAAATTTTCCGTGTGCTATAAAAAATATTCCGAAACTGACACGTTCCCTCAGCGACCACAAAGATACTTGTTTCTTGGACGGGGAGGATACCATTGACGTTTAAAAATTCTCCATCCATATAAACACATTCCAACTATTACGTGTACTTCCGCGTACAAATGTTCGAGATGGAGGTGTCTACCCTGTCGACGAAATCCCATGTCCATGGACAAAACCATACGCTATTATTATCAACATCGATGAACATACACAACCAGGGAAACACTGGGTCACAATTCGGATCGACCCCGAAGGGAGAGGAACCTACTTCGATAGCTATGGGAGCCCCCCTCAAGATCCACGAATAGCCCAACGACTCAGAAGGAATTGCAGACAATATCAGTGGAACGATCATCAACTACAGAGTTGTTTCCCCACCGTATGCGGTCAATACTGTGTTGTCTTCCTTTGGTACCTTTTTGATACAGTGGTACTCTACATAATTTTCTACAAAAATTTTCCAACGACACGGAGCGAAATGACAGAATCGTTGTGGAAATCTTTCAACGCATCACTCGAACTCGCACCACTCACTACAATTTACACGTATCCGGATTTCAACATAGCAAATCAAGAATATTATATCGATTATAACTTTCAACGTACATCTATTTATGTATTTCAACTTCAATCAAAATTTAATTGTGAGAATTGAAAATAAAACATTGTGGTTCGATAAATACTCGTATCTTCATTCCTGACATTTTCCCTCACTGTTATCCTCAAAGATATTCCCTTCTGAAAGGAATAGCGACAAAAAGTATATGGTATCCCTCGTTCATACTTTCTACTGATTTTTCCTACAAGTATACGACTGAAGAGATCGTTTCAAAGAGAGAGAAGTAATTGTTTGTACCACTATGATTGCCGAGGGAGAAAATTACCTCTCCGACTCATCGTATCAAAATCCAGGCTACAGTGTACTCGAACTTGGACGGTAAAAATGGTTGTTAATTAGCATAAATATCTGCAATTTTATGCTGTATATAGGTCTCGAATTTTTTCGCTCGGTAGGTTTTGTCACAACTCCTGAAGGACAACGATTGACTCATAGGGTGTAAGTTCGGGAGGTTTCAAGAAACGTCGTACCCTATCATGAATGCTACGGGAGAAAAAGAAGATTTATTGCTGATAAATTACTTGGGAGAAAAAGTTTGGCAGATTTCGAAAATTCCTAATTCCCCACCTTACCTTCAATCCTGAACCCTAAACCTCGAATAGAAAATAGTCGTCAGTCAGTGAAAATTTGTTTCGCGATCTGTTCACATCGGAGACTTTGTGCTAAAATTTCGTTCTCTCCTGTCCGGTTTGGTTTGGTTTGGTTTGGTTCGGTTCTGTTTGGATTGATTCGGTTTAGTTCACCGCAGAGGTCACCGGATTGACTTGGAATTCGGTACACGGCTCCATCATTGATCCCCGAAGATGCCAAGTCAGTTCCATATGTTACAATATTTCATTATCCACTGAATATTTGATAATGAACGAATACTGTTGAAAACGCGTGCTTGTAATTTTCCATGAAAAAAAGTATCATGGAGTTTCCGATTAGGAAAAACTCAAAGCGACAAAATTGTTCGTCAGTGTTGAAAGAAGTTTTCCTGAAAGTTTCACATCAATCGAGTGGAGAACGTGGCAGATATTGCACATTCTTCACAATTACTCATCCCGCTTGCCGTTACGGCAACTACGATACACGGACACTATGTTCATGAGAGAGTCGTGTCACCATGGCAAGTATTTCATATTTTGCACACTTTTTCTCCGATCCATCTGAGAATTCAAGGAAAACTTTGAACATTGACGAAGTACTTTCTCACTCTGAATTCTCCCGAATTCAGAGTTACTCACATAGGTTTTCGTATCAAGATTTGAAGGTGAATCGAAAGCATTCTGATTTATGCAAATTTTCCACCTATTGATGAATCTCAATTGTATGAAGGAACATGTGATATGATCGACTATGAGTTCCAAACGAATTCCTCTCCTGTTGTCAGTGTGTTGTTCCGGCGGTATTTATTCCCCGCTCAGTAACTGGAATATTGAACAATTTTCCTCACATGCAAACGTTCCTAAATTCATTCAGTCCTTTGAGTTTCGAGTAGCACAGAGAACATTATCACATTCTCGGATATATTTACTTCATCATATACACATGCCAAATATCCATAAACACAAATCATAATCAATCAATAGTACAAACAAGTGATAGTTCAAACTGATTCTCTATCAACTTGGGATGTTCACAGCATCCTTGGGCGTTTCGTTCCACTTGATGAGTCTGTTCTTTATCTTTTTCATTTGTTCATCGTTTCTCAACCCAGATTATCATCTCATTGATGTAGTTTTCAAAAAATTGATGACTATCACTGGATAAATATCGCATCAGAGTCTCTGAATCTATAGTTTTTCCCTGTGATACGCCATTTCGGTCCGGTTGCGAGATATTTCCAAAATCATGGAATGATATCGATGTTCCAATCAAAAAAGTCTGGGGTTCACCTCCATGATTTCGGAATACATCAACTCTGGCGTTGGCAAGATACTGGATGTCAACTACCCTCCTAATCTGGAGCTTCGTTGAATACATGTAGCCACAGTAATCGCAAATGAAATTCCGATGACACCGGGAGCTCTGGAAGTGTATGTATGTATGTTTTTCCCTTTTGTGGGGGGCGTAGTGGAAGCAAGCTACCACTCCGCCCTCCGGTCACAATAGCCATTTCCCTACATCCCCTGTTTTCCACATAGTAGAGATTAGGGGTTCAGGAGCTATTTGTTCGCCACGCGGATCTGCGAATCAGACTCCCCCCCCCCTGGCTCGTTCAGCCTCTGCCAATTCCCTTCTCCTCTTCATCGTTTCCACGATGAAGGCTGAGATCATTTTCCACGCATCTTCGCTGGAACACATTGTTGTGACAATTATATCAGCGGTAATGCGCGTTCCTCCTATAGCTTCCTCCAGTTCTCTCCTCCCTTCTGCCGCTGCCGTGCACTTGAAGATCGTGTGCTTGGCATCATCTGGAGCTTCGCCGTAGTGGGCGCATTGATCTCTTCCGGTGATCTTGAACCTCTTGAAGTACGCGTTGAAGCACCCGTGGCCAGTGAACGCTTGCATCACATGGTAGTTCAACTGGCCGTGAGGTCTTTCTAACCACCTCCTCACATCTGGTATCGGCCTGTGAGTCCATTTCCCATTTTCGCTGCAGTCACACCTCTCTTGCCACCTCTGCAGTAGTTTGTCCCTCGCCGTCTTCTCCGCTCCTGGTTCCGCCAGCCTTCGAGCCTCCGCTGATCCTAAACCCTGCAACACTTGATAGATCTCCTGCCTCTCCCGGGCTAGGAGATCTATGGGTGGCGTACCTGCCAGCACAAGCACTGTGTCTTCCGACATCGTCCGGAATCCCGATATGATCCGTAAAATGGTTCTCCGTTGCATTGATGCCAATTTTCTCCTCACCATCTTCTTCTCCAGGTTCCCCGCCCAGACTTCCGCGCCGTACAGCATCTGCGAGTGTACAACACTACACAGAAGCTGTCTTTCCACCTGGCTCTCATTTCCACAGTTTGGCATCAGCCTTGCTAGTCTTGCCGCTGTCTCCGCACTCTTCTCTGCTGCGTTCTTGACGTGCTCGTTGAAGCTGAGTCTTCCATCGATCTGCACGCCCAAGTACTTCAAGGACTTTTGCCATGGTATTTCTTGCCCCTGCAACACTGGATTGGGCCACTCAAACCTTCGCTTTTCCGTGATCAGGACCGCTTCTGTTCTTTCAATCGCCAGTTTCAATTCGTGCTGCTCCATCCAGTTGTGAATGCGTCTCAAGGCTTCGTTTGCTACCACTCCCAAGGAGCTCGTCATTTGGGCTATCACCACTAAGGCGATGTCGTCAGCAAATCCCACGATCCACGCTCCTTCTGGCAGATCCATGTCCAATAGCGGTCCATATGTAACCATCCACAAGAACGGTCCTAGTCTTGACCCTGGGGTACTCCAGCTGTCACCTCATATCCCATCCCTCCTTCTTCAGTGTCACATACCAGCGTCCTGTCGCTGGGTTAGCTGTTGACTATTTAACTCAAATACCTTGGCACTTCGTTCGCTTCCAACGCCTCAATCATACTCCACTGTGGTAGGGAGTTGAATGCGTTCTTGACGTCTAGTGTGATGAGGGCGCAGAATCCCTCGCTGTGTCGCGTGTGTCCTCTGACGGTGTCTGCTATCTCCCGCACTTTGGCAATCGCATCCACTGTAGATCTCCCCTTGCGAAATCCGAACTGCATCGGTGACAATCTTCCTTCTTCTTCAAAGTGAGCTTCCAGTCTCTGCGGGATAATTTTCTCGAAAAGTTTCCCCACGGTATCCAAGTGACCGATCGGTCGGTAGGACGATGGCTGCTCCAACGGCTTCTTCCCTTTCTCAGTAGTATCAACCTTTGCTTTTTCCACTCTTCGTGAAAGACTCCTTCCGCTAAGCATGCGTTGAAGGTCGTCAGCAGGAGCTCCGGCCATTCATCTGCTACTACTGCCATTATCTCTCCTGGTACTTGGTCCGGGCCGGATGCTTTCCCGTTCTTCAGGCACTTGCAAGCCTCCTCCAGTTCTCCGGTTGTGAGCAGTTCGAATTCTGATGTTTCTCCGCTTGCTGGGAGCGGTGGTCTCTGCTGATGCCTGAGGAACAAAAATTTCACGATTCTCTTCACTTGGTCCACGCATCGGAGCCCTGGGATTTGTTTCCTCTCAAACAGTTTTTTGACAACCAGCTTGTATGGCCGGCCCCAGGGATCCTCGTCAACTTCTTGAATTGGGGCTTCCCATTGTCTCCCTTGCCTTACACGGATATCCTTGACTAGACTCTTCTTTGCCTCCTGGTATACTGCTTCCAGGTCATCATCCGGCTTCTTCTTCTAACTCCGGAACCTCGTCCCCTTTGTTCTCGCCATCGTGCAACTCTTTCTGAATTCCGCAATTTCCTTGTTTCACCATGACGCTGGTGTCCTATCCTTTGGACCGTTTTCCCGTTTGGGCATGGACGCGTCACATCCTCTTCTCATCATTCTCATGGTTGTTTCAACCACGTGGTCAAGGTTGCTCTTTTCCATATCCCGCTGCGTGAGTCCCAAACGTCGAATCTTTTCTATTGTTTCTCCAAGCCGTTGCCGATCCAGTTTCTTCACTACCCATCCCTTCGATTCTGTGCTCGAAACATTCAAATCCCTCGCTCGTTCTCCTTGTTCAATTCGGTACTCAATGTATTGGCGGTCACTCAACGTAAATTCTTCCAGAACTCTTCATCCGTACGTCTTCTTGGCTACGTCCTTCGATGCCAACGTCAAATCCACAACTGGGCCCCCATTACCCCCGCAGGATGTTCAAGTCGTCCCTCCATTCAGGATCACGAGGTCCAGCCTCGCCACAAAGTTCGAGAGCGCTTCTCCCCTGGCATCCAGTCTTGATGATTCCCATTCTGGGGACTTAGAGTTGAAGTCTCCCGCTATCAGTAACTTCTGCTGCTCTCCTCTTCTCACCATCCGCTCTAGTTCTTCTAGTCGCTGCTGGAACTTTTCCAAACTGTATTCTTCCGTTGTCGGTGGAGAATAGCACCTTACGATCATCACATCCCCTCAGTCAACCCAAACGAAATTTGACGCAGAGGAAACGACACGTCGGATGTTTCATGTGGTATCTAGAATTCCGACTGCTGCTCTCGATGATTCGTCCTGAAACCAATCGCCGATGGGCAGTACCCGGTACTGATCACAGACAATTAGTACGTCGATCTTCTTCTCCCTTGCTGTCTGGTCCAGTAAGGCTTAGGCTTCTCTTCCTTTCCCCAGGTTCACCTGGATTATCTTCGCCATTTCTGCATTCTCTCTGATTCCTTCTTGAAAGCCAGGCAACGCGAACTGCCGCTGATGTGGTCCGCTCCGCTTGCACTACCTGCTTCTTGACATATGGTACGGTGCGGTTCCTCCTTACATTTCTTGGCCTGGTGATCACTTTTTCCACATAGGTGACAGTTTTCCGAACGATCTGGGCCCTTGCACTCCCTCGCATAGTGACCAAAGCCCATACATCTGAAGCACTTCTGGACGACAATTCTTTCCCTCACGCGGTATCTCACCCACCCAACTCGCAGCTTTCCCATCTAGAGCGGATTCGTTGCGTCCCTCCTTGGTCAGTTCACTATTGCAAATTGTCTTCCGCTATAGGCTGTCCGGACGACTCGGACCTTGATGTCAGAGACATCAATGTCACCGAGAGCCGACCTGATCGCCTCTCTCACTTCGTCGTTATCGGTGACATGATCAAGGTCACGTATCTCCAGTTCCATCTTGTCTCCCAGTGTCCGGACCACGGCTCCCTGACCCAGAGTCATCTGCGCTGCTTCTATCAATGCTTCCGCATGTTTTTCTCCTTTCCGGAACTGCAGAAGTAAGTCCCCGCCGCGGGTTCTCCGTATCGATGAAATTCCTACACCAAGGGCACCAGGGTCCACGTTTTCCTCGAGTTTGTTGAGTACCTGAGCATAGGTATTTCCCTCCGTTGCCTTGACTAGTATGGCTTCTGGCCTTGGCCGCTTCCGCGTAGTTGTCGCCTTGACTTCGGAGCGGATGTTGTCCTTCTGTATCTGCCTCCGCTTCTTCGGCTTCTTCTCCACGCGCACCCATCCGGGACTTTCGTGCACCTGGATCCCGTGGATCTGGCTGGAGCCCGCAGTATCTTCGACGTCTAGCGGCTTGTTTTGCTGCCCGCCTCCATCCTTCTCCGTTCGGTCTCATACCGCCCGTGCAGTTCGTCCCTCCGTTGTGTTCGTAACACCTGAAATTATCAAAGTTATAGATACAGAAAACGTGAGAAGAAAAATCCGTGACAAGGACTTGACATACTTATTACAGAGTAACGACCCAAACTATATATATCAGGAGCTAATCAACCATTTCAATATTATTTATGAATCAAGTGAAGTAGAAGAGAAAATTAGTAATATGAGGAAAGATAAGGGATGGATAAATAGTATAATAGAGAGAGAGATAGAAAAAAAGGAGAGAATATGGAAACAACTTGAAAAAAACAAAAAAAATGTATCACTCAAAGAACAATTTAGAACAATTAGGAACGGACTAGTAAATCTGATAAGAAGACAAAAGAGAGAATATTATTCCCATTTATTCCAGACGCACACAAAAAACATTCGAGAAACATGGGAAAGGATAAATCAAATTACTGGTCGAAAAAAGGAAATGTCTCCATATGAGAATATCAAAAACTCATTTGAGACTGAAGATCTGAAAGACCTGGGAGATAGATTTTTGAGTACTTTCAGGAATGAGATACGAAAAATAAGAGAAGATTCCATAACTGATGATATACAGAATGAGATACAGTTATCATATACTGAGGGGATAAGAGAAAGATCGGTTAGTTTTGATTTGAGGAAAATAAATGAACGGGATATGAAAAAGATGATAAATAACATGAAAACACAATGCGCGCCTGGATTAAATGGAATGAGAATGATGGATATAAAAACAATGTCAAAGTGCTCAATCGCATACTTGTTCACCCAATTAATTGTATCCTGGACACAGGCACAACACCGGAAAAAATGGAAATTGTCACATCAACCCCCATGTATAAAAACGGAAAACGGAACGATACGAATAATTATAGACCGATTGGCTGATTGAATTCATTAATGAAACTAATAGAATATTATATGAATCAAGAACCATACAAATACTGCATGGAAAATCAAATGTTAAGTGAACATCAGTATGGATTTATACCAGGGGAATCAACAACTATGCTGCTCAAAAAATTTATGGATGAAGCGAATGGGAAAATTGATGAATTCAAGTACACCATATCGGTATACTTGGATCTGTCGTCCGCTTTTGATACGATAGATTACACGATCCTTCCACAGAAATTGAAGCATATAGGAATTGGGGGAAAATTGTATAAATGGTTCGAAGATTATATGAGTAATAGGTTAATGCAAGTGAAAATCGGAAAATATTCAAGCAGATATGAGATGCAAGAATATGGTTTGTTCCAAGGAGCCATATTATCTCCGATACTTGTCAATATATATGTTTACGATTTCGCACATCTGGGGTTGTACTCGACACCATACTCTTACGCGGACGATATGGCCATCCAATTCGCTCAAGAGAATCTGAAAAAGGGGATTGAATTAGTACAACAAGATTTGAACACAATATGTAAATATCTATATGTAAATAAATTAGTAATTAATGCGAAAAAAACACAAGTTTGTATGTTCCGTAGTGGTGGGATAGATTATAAGCTACAGCAAGAAGAAAACAAACTGGAAATACATACGTACCAATGCTTGCGAGACGGAAACTGTGTAAATTGCACAAGCCTAGAGTATTCGAATACTGTGAAATACTTGGGAATGTTGATCGACTCAGATTTGAAGTGGAGTACACACGTCGAAAATCTGTGCAATAAACTCAGAGCGATTTTGAGTAAAATATACAATATAAACCATCTTCTCACAGTAGCAGCCAAGAAAACTTTATACCTTGCCTTAATGGAATCCCATTTGAGATATGGGATAACAATATATACTAGAGCTCCCGAGTACCTGAAAATGAGAATAAAGTCAATAATTAATAGGATAATCAGAATAATGTTCAAGGGAGAAGACATAGAAAAAGTTAGGAATCATGAATTTTGAACAACTATCGCTATATACCCCAGTTATAAGATATTATTATAAACTAGGATATAGACAGAAACATAGATCAGAAACATATCACATAAGAGAAAGCAGTTATGTGTACAAGGCAACGAATTTTAATACATATTTTGGAAAAGCTAAAGATTCATACTACTTACCGAATTTATTCAACGATCTGCTCGATGAAATCGAAGGTTTCGATAAAATAAGTTCATATATGGATCTCAAGAGAATAATGAAACAATACGTTTTCAATGAAATAGTATAAGCCAGGAACATAACTAAGAAAATATGTGACTTATCACATGCATACAAGACCGATGATTGTAAACATAGCAGATAACGCGGTATGAAAATTGTAATTAAATCAAGATAAGTCCGATGAGATAGTTCTAATAAGTGATTACTCGCACTAGATATAGATGAAATATTGTACTTTCACACGTAATGGTCGAATAGACACGTCAGAATCTGAAGGAGAAACTAACACGGAGATCTGATACGGCGAGATGAACGAACAAGATGTAAACATTGTCGACAATGCGTGTATAGTGTCAGTGTCAATGATATGATCAAGGAATATATACAACAAAGAATGGAGTTGAACTCACACAAAATGTGGAATGATTCTCATGTGAAGAAATTTTAATGTATATATTCATGTAACTAGAAGTATCTTCAAGTATACAGGGTGGGGCATTTAAAGTGTCGCGGGCGTTTTTTCCAAAAATAAAATGAGATACGAGAAAATTTTACAGACAAAAATTGTAGGGTATCGAGGGGCACATCCGATGGTGGCCTTGGCTTTGACCTCAAATCTCATCTTCGAGGGCATTCTGAGGTCAACTCTTGTTTTTCAAATAGCATCTCATGTTTTTTACTGCAGATTTGGATTCTAGGTCAAAAACCAAGGAACTTTTGTCTGAACCATTTCCCTGAAATCCGCAGAGATGGCGCTCTAATCGATATTGTTCCATACTGAATCTGACATTAGAATAACTGGAAAACGAAGGGTCTTGGAGGAGAATGTTTCGGACAAAAGTTGTCTGATTCCAAGGGGGACCCCTTGAACTGAAACGGAGGTGATGGGGTATAACAGACAAAACACAACACATTTCAATCGTCTACATCACTTGGATAATTTTAATGCAGTAGATGCTCAAAATGATGGCCTTCGACTTCAATACACATTTCAAAACGTTTTACAAAAGATTGCTGAACTCGTGCTAAAATATCTTCATTGATGCTCGCGCATGCATTGATGATTCGTTGACGCATATTCTCAGGTGTAGTCGGTGCTTGTTGATAAACTGTATCTTTCATGTATCCCCATAAAAAAAAATCTGGATAAGTATAATCCGGAGAACGGGCAGGCCAATGAACTGGTCCACGACGTCCTATCCATCGTCCAGGATAATCTCTGTCCAATATTTCTCGAGCTGTGACTGCATAATGGGATGGACAACCATCGTGTTGATACCACATATTCAATCGTTCCTGAATAGGTATGTCTTCAAGTAATGTTGGAAGTACTTGATCTAAGAAATGTCTGTACTCCTCTCCATTCAGCGTATCTGCAATGAAGTACGGTCCAATTACTCGAGATCGAAAAATACCACACCAAACATTCACAGCCCATTGTCTTTGATGCTCTACTTGACGTAACCATCTTGGATTCTCTGTCGCCCAGTAATGCATATTATGTCGATTTACTTGGCCATGATTGGTGAACGTCGACTCATCAGAAAATAATATGTTGATGAAGTTGCTATTGTGCATTTGCGCTAGACCCCATCGACAAAACTGTACACGATTTTCGAAATCATCACCGTGAAGGTCTTGATGCAAACAAATGTGATACGGATGGAATTTGTGACGTTTCAGTATTCGAAGAACACTTCTTCGAGAAATTCCTGAATGGAGTTCAATTTCACGAGAGCTCACGTGTGGATTATTGGCTACTGCAGCTAGTACATTAACTTCCGCATTTTCTCCGCTAACAGTTCTCATTCGATGTCGTTTTTCCCTTGTAACACTTCCCGTTTCTGAGAATAATTTTGTAATGCGTTGAAAATACCTAATGGATGGCGTTGTTCTTTCAGGAAATCGTTCTGCATACAAGTCATATGCTTGTCTGGGGTTCTTATGCACTTCACCGTAAATGTAGATCATATCGATCTTTTCAGAAACCGTGTATCGGATATCCATGATTTTCAATTTGTCATAAACCAAGTAATAATCAAATGTAACTGACAAACTGACTTTCAAAATCGTGAATTTTCACTGAACCCCGTCGTTTGTTCACATCGCGTGAGCTCTGAATGGTGGTAATGTAGACGATTGGAATGTGTTGTGTATTGACATTTTTTGTACGAAACATTCTTTTGCAAGACCCTTCGTTTTCGAGTCATTCGAATGTCAGATTCAAAATGGAACAATATCGATTAGAGCGCCATTTTTGCGGATTTCAGGAAAATAGTTCAGACAAAAGTTTCTTGGTTTTTGACCTAGAATCCAAATCTGCAGTAAAAAATATGAGATGCTTTTTAAAAAACAAGAGTTGATCTCAGAATGCCCTTGAAGATGAGATTTGAGGTCAAAGCCAAGGCCACCATCGGATGTCCCCCTCGGTACCCTACAACTTTTGTCCGAAAAATTCTCTCGTATCTCACTTTATTTTTGGAAAAAACGCCCGCGACACTTTAAATGCCCCACCCTGTATATTGAAGCATAGAATAAGAAACACAATGTAAGACGTAATTTATGAGAGAATAATTCCACCAATAAGCTGACACGTAGCTTGGTGGAATATTGGTCATAAGAGGAAAACAAATGTAATTGAAGAAAGTGAATAAAGGATTATTTGAAATATGTATGTATGTATGTATGTATGTACGTATGGCCGCCGATGACACACGCGTAATACCGCGCTCCTCAAAAATTCGTGGAGATATGATTTTTAAGGCGCTGTGTGGAGATTCATTATTATTGTGCCTAACATCTTATATTTTGTCTCAATAATGGAGAATTGATAAAATTCATCGGTGCAGTATTTGTGAGCTAAATTGTGGAAAATCTTTGGTTCTGTGAGTTCATATATCCCTGTGATTTCCATCCAATATGTCAGACGTACGCCCGAGTTGTGATCAAGATGTCGATGACAATATTGGATTCGTCACATGCTCTGTGTGCGAATCTAAATCACATTACTCATGCTCAGGAGCAAAAGCCACATCATGGGTTAATATGGGTGAAACAAGACGAGCTGAATGGACCTGCAAAAATTGTCGATCGTCCAGAATAAATACCCGTACCAGAACGGACAGTAACCCAAGCACATTTGAAATAATGAAGATGTTACAAGGGATGAACAAAACATTAGAAACGCTGAAATCTGTACCCAATGACATCAAAGAAATAAAGGCTCAACTAGACGTTCAGCAGGAAATAATTCATGATTTACAAAAAACGATCCAGGAAAAAGACAAACAAATTAATAATTTGAACAAAAGACCGAGACAAGTTGGATTCCAAACACGGAACAAAAACATAGAAATCATGGGAATACCGTTTGGAAAAAAAAAGACCTCAAAAAGGTAGTTATGAATTATGGGAAAGCTATGGATATCAACGTACTGGAAAATGATATGGAATCAATATATCAGATGCCACGCAATTAAACTACTAGCAAAGATGGGAACATTATGGTAGAATTTAAAGAAAAAACAACAAAAGACACCTTTTTGAAACAGAGAAAGAAAAACATTGACACAAAGGAATTGGGATTCAACTCGGAACACAAGATTTTTGTAATGGAAAACCAACCAGCAGAATTCAAAAAAATGTTTTGGGAAATCAAACAGGCAGCAAAAGTGGAAGGATTTAAATACATATGGAGCAGAGGTGGTATCATCTGGATACGGAAGAAAGAAGGGGATCCAGCGAGAAGGATACGGCGGATGGAAGACATCAAAGGAAAAGAAAAATAATGAACAACAACTCCCCACCCCCTCACACGCTCCATCTTTGATCACAGTATTAAGCTAAGAACAATTTCAATACAGTTGGCTACAAATACTTCACTGAATAACTAAATCTAATACATTTAATTTTTCTTCTTTTTAATCACATCTCCTTCCATTTTTTTTCATTATTTTTTTTTAATCATTTTTTATCAAATCAATATAGTTTTTAACAATTTTCGATATGTTAAATGATGATATAGAACCTGAATTGGGAAAAAAATACCTGTATATTACAAAACATCTCAGATCTAGCAGATATATATTCAAATAATCATGAAAAATTCAATATTTCACACATAAATGTAAGAAGCTTACACAAGGATTGGGATCTACTAATCTCATATATCAATCCAATAATTGATCATCTTGATATATTATGCCTGACAGAGGTTAATTGTAACGAGGAAAAAGATTTACACAATTTGAAACATTTCTATAAATTCAGTAAGTTGAGAATTGATCCAAAGGGTGGAGGAATAATTGTATCCTATGAAAATAATATAGAATGTGAACATATTTCTGTGGAACTTAAAAATGCAGAAAATATGTTGATAGAAATAAAAACAAAAGGTGCAACGATTACTTTGATGGTGATATACAGGCCTCCATCTGCGAATTTGAATGATTTCTTGATAGAAATAGAGAATTGGATATCATCTGAAACGAATAGAAAGGAACAGATCATTATGATAGGCGATATAAATATCAATATATTAGAACATAATTATAATAAAAATATGTACCTGAATTTATTCTCTTCGTATGGGCTCACTAACATGATTGAGTCAGCCACACGGGAAGAATTGATGGGAGATAAATTCACATCTACTTGTATTGATCATGTAATGACGAACATTGAACTATCCAATACAATTGCTTATGTAGTGACATCGAAGATAGAAGATCATTATATGATAGGAATTACAGTGAAAGAGGACGAAGAATCCAATAACGAAACGACATCTGAAACGATGAAATATATAGATATAACAAAAGTCAATAGGGAAATACGAGAGATTCATTGGACATACCTAATGGATAGTCAGGATGCGGAATATATATATAGAGAAATAGTTGGTAAATTTGCTGAAATATATAACTCAAGTGGAACTGAAAAGACAATTAGAAATATTAAGAATGATACAGGATGGATCAATAAAAAAATTCTAGAACAGATACAAACTAAAGGGAGATTGTGGTCACGGTTGGAGAAAGATAAAAAGAACAATAGATTGAAATCCGAATCCAACCAAGTAAGGAATAGACTAGTTGATCCAATAAGGGAACAAAAGAGGGAATATTACTTCAAATTACTTGAAAACAAAATAGGGAATATGAGGCAGACTTGGGAGTGTTCGGATCAAATTTTAGGTAGAAAAAAGAAACCTTCGGCACATGAAAATATTATAAATAATTGCAACATAGAAGATAAGAGGGAACTAGGAAACAGATTTTTACATACTTTCCAGGATAAGATAAAAAACATCAAAGAGACAGTAGAGAATAATGCCCCACAAAATGACGAAGAAATACCCCATAATAATGATGTGGAAGGAAGATTAGTAAGTTTTAATATTAGAAAGATGACAGGATTGGACATAACAAACATATTGAAGAACATTAAAACGAAATGTGCTCCGGGTGAAGATGGAATTAGGATGATTGATCTGAAGAATAATGTTGAACTGCTCGGTCCAGTCCTGGTTCATTTTTATAACCGCATTCTCAGCACAGGAATAACCCCTGAAAAGATGAAAACAGTTATTTTAACGTTTATATATAAAAATGGAAAAAAACGACACTAATAATTACAGACCAATTGGTTGTTTAAACTCGTTAATGGAAGTAATAGAATACTTCGTGAATCAAGAAATGTGTAAATACTGCATAAATAATCAAATACTGAGTGAACAAAAATTTGGTTTCATACCAGGAAAATCCACAACTATGCTTTTAGAAAAATTTATAGACGAAGCGAATTGTAAAATTGATAATTACAAATACGATATCTCAGTATATCTTGATCTAACAGCAGCTTTTGACACAGTGGATTACACAATATGATTGAGAAAATTGGAGGAAATAGGGATTGGGGGTAAAATGCATAAATGGTTCAAAAATTACCTACATGACAGACAAATACAAGTAAAAATAGGAAATCATTCAAGCATACCTGGAGTGCAAAAATATGGTGTATTCCAAGGAGCTATTCTGTCTCCAATGTTATTCAACATATACATATATGATCTAGCTCGCATTAGATTCCACTCAATACCTTATATCTATGCAGATGATATAGCTTTCCAATTCGCTCACAGAGACCTGAAAACAGGAATAAAGTTAGTACAAGAAGATCTGAATAATATATGTAAATATCTGAACATCAATAAGTTAAAAATAAATGCAAAGAAAACCCAAGTCAATATGCTATGTAGTGGTCGAATTGATTATGATTTACAAAATGATAGTAATACATTGAAAATTCATACACAACAGTGTACAATCAGTTCGAATTGTGAAAATTGTACAACTTTGGAATACTCACAAACAGTCAGATACTTGGGAATGTCGATAGATTCGGATCTGAAATGGAAATCACATATTGAAAATTTATGTAATAAACTTAGAACGATTCTATCAAAAATTTACCATGTAAAAAATTATCTCACCTCAAGAGCAAAAAAGACAATATATCACGCTCTAGTAGAATCACATCTCAGATATGGAATTACCATATACTGTAGAGCTCCCGAGTATCTGAGAATGAGAATAAGAGCATTGGTCAACAGGATAATTAGAGTACTGTTTGAAGGAAGAAATATTAAAGATTTCAGGATAATGAACTATCAACAGTTATGCATGTACATATTAGTTATAAGATACTACTTTGCAGATCAATATAGAGAAAAAGAATATTGTACAAGATATAACATAAGAGAGACTAGCTATGTATATAAAACTGCGAACTTCAATACTCATTTCGGGAAGGCCTCGAACGCATTCTACTCACCGAATTTGTTTAACGAATTACTCAAAGATATTGTAGATTTCGATAAAATAACCACATATGCGCAATTAAAGACGGTAACATTCAATTAAGTATTTGAAGAGAATATATAAATATGTCAGGAAGAGAATCAACATTAACATCATATAATCCCGTTGCGAGTTTGACAGTTGTGTATACAGGGTGATTTTAAATTCCCGCACTCTTTTGTGGGAGTAGATTCCTGATGAAATTCTAAAACGATTTGTCCTTTTGCACAATGCTCTCCGACGCATAATTCCCGAGATATAATTGATTAAAGTTGACTAATTATGAGGTGGATCCATCGGTCATTCAGGAGCGTCATAACTGAACAAGAGAGGAAGGTGCTTGCAGAGGGCGCTCATACGATCAGCTGATCGGTATAATCGATACGATTTACCAGCATACAAATTGGTGAATTTTCTATGTAGAACGATTGAATTCGTCGACACTGTGGAAAAATTGATTATTGTCATGAATTCTTATCACGATATGCTGTAGGTGAAAGTTGTAATTTCAGTAATGATTTTTATTACGCAGACAAATGTAAAATAGTGTTATTTCGTAGGGATAGGGATTCACGTGAGAGAAAGAAGTATAACTACTCGTTTTCAATCAGAATTTTCATGTAAAGAAGGAAACATGAGAATTTAATTCATCCGATACCCAATTTGAACGGTTTGATTAGTAAGTTTAACACAAGAGATTGGATCCCGAATCCTGTATTCTGATTGGTCGAGAATCAATGTATGTTATATCAATCCTCGGCCGTTTCAAATGATTCTTCTGAAGAATGTGTTTTCGACTTATCCCAACCACAACATTGAACAATGATGAATTTATTCGAATTCACCCTTTTTACATCATTCGATGATTATAAAGGGTTTATCGAATGTTGATAACTCACTTCAACTTGCAGAATCCATCAATTTTGACGAAAATACGAGGTGTGACATCGTATACGACCCAATCATTGCACTTGATTGACATTGTAATCACATACGGTTTGTTTAGCTTGAATCAACCATTCGTGATACGAATCAACCAATCAGGTGACAGCTCGAAACAGTTTCATTGAAAGCACATATGACTTCAAAGGGCATATTGTTATTTCAAATGGAAAAAGAATTGTCTTTGAAGATTAACCAAATCCGTCCTTTTTAGGACGAATACATTTTCTAAACGTAGAAACGCGCTCGAACTTGCACACATTTGAATTAGATTTTGATTTAAACTAGAATGATCTTGAGTGATCTCAAGTAAGTTATTAACGATCGATAAACCCTTTATAATCATCGAATGATGTGAAAAGGGTGAATTCGAACGAATTCATCATTGTTCAATGTTGTGGTTAGGATAAGTCGAAAACACATTCTTCAGAAGAATCATTTGAAACGGCCGAGGATTGATATAACATACATTGATTCTCGACCAATCAGAATACAGGATTCGGAATCCAATCTCTTGTGTTAAACTTACTAATCAAACCGTTCAAATTGGGTATCGGATGAATGAAAATTCTCATGTTTCCTTCTTCACATGAAAATTCTGATTGAAAACGAGTAGTTATACTTCTTTCTCTCACTTGAATCCCTATCCCTACGAAATAACACTATTTCACATTTGTCTGCGTAATAAAAATCATTACTGAAATTACAACTTTCACCTACAGCATATCGTGATAAGAATTCATGACAATAATCAATTTTTCCACAGTGTCGACGAATTCAATCGTTCTACATAGAAAATTTACCAATTTGTATGCTGGTAAATCGTATCGATTATACCGATCAGCTGATCGTATGAGCGCCCTCTGCAAGCACCTTCCTCTGTTGTTCTGTTATGACGCTCCTGAATGACCGATGGATCCACCTCATAATCAGTCAACTTTAATTAATTATATCTCGGAAATTATGCGTCGGAGAGCATTGTGCAAACGGACAAATCGTTTCAGAATTCCATCAGGAATCTACTCCCAAAAAAGAGTGCGGGAATTTTGAATCACCCTGTATATATAAACAAACAATGACGGACATATTGGATTCTCACAGAGGAATAATGAATAGCACACACGCAACGCAAGATTAGGGTATATATGTGAGATAACGTGAAAATGTGACACAAGATGATCGATTAGACAGTGTAAACACACCAGAAGAAGGACAAGAATATATATTGTGAAATAAAGTTGAATGTATGTACAGGAATATGATACAGTAGAAAGAATTATGTAAGAAAGAAAATATAGATATATACATAGATAAGTTGAACTTAAATAATCTTAAGTACTTATAATGTGTCATTAGAATAAGGATGATAATCAACATGTTAATAACGCGGAGGAAATATTGTAAGTGTAAACAAGGACTTATGGATTCTCACCAAAAAGCTGACTGTAGCGTGGTGAGATATTGGCCATGAAGGAAAGATTGTATGTATGGCCGCGAACAGAACACGTGTGTAGTGTGCTCCTCCGAAATTATTCGTGAATAACATTAATTACACACAATCATCATTATTATCATCTAACACTAACACGGAATAATAGCATACATGTTCATCGTTGAGTCGTGAATAATCGCAGTGGTGGAGTATTAAACAACCGATTGGAAAAAGTTGTCAAGTGTGAACAAGTCGTTCATCGAAACTCTCCCAATATGGCCGATAATTGCTCGATATGTCAAGAAATCATAGATCTAGAAGAAGGTTTCGTAACTTGTTCACAGTGTAAAGCCGATCTACATCATACATGTGCGGGTGTGAAATCGTCTTCATGGGAGAACATGGGTGAATCCAGAAGATCCGAATGGATGTGCAAATCTTGCAGAAGCACAAAAAACACAACGAAGACCAATAATCCAAGTAATGCTGGTTTGATGAAAATGCTCCGAAACATCAATAAAAACATAGAAACTTTCAAACAATTACCGACTGGAATAAGAAATCTAAAAACCCAGTTCGAAGCCCAACAACAACTTATACGTGATCTGCATCAAAAAATTGACGATAAGGACAAAAAAATTGATGCACTGAACGGAAGAATCGCCCTACTAGAATTCCAGACAGGAAAAAGGAATATTGAAATTCAAGGAGTACCTCTTCAAAAAGATGAGAATTTAAAGAATATCCTGAGTCAAATCACAAAAGCTCTGGATGTCAACGTAGGACCAAATTATGTGGAGTCAATATATCGGATGTCAAGGAACAAAGCAGCACAAAAAGATGGCAACATAGTGGTGGAACTGAAGGGAGCATCAACTAGGGGAACGCTATTAAGGGAGAAAAATACAAATGTCAACGTCAGCACATTGGGATTCAAGGCGAACAATAACATTTTCATAATAGAAAATCAAGCTAAAGACTCCGAAAAGTTATTTTGGGAGATGAAGCAGATGGCCATCTCAAGGGGATACAAATATGTGTGGAGTAGGAGAGGAAAGATATGGATACGAAGGAAAGAGGGACAGAGAGCTGAGAGGATATCCCGTAAAGAGGACATATGAAGAAAGGGATGAATAAATTGAAAGGAGACTCCCCCCTCGCCCTATAAAGAGTGTGTACAAACTTTTATTTTTCATTTTTCTCTTGCTTCTTTTACTCTTTATACCTCAATTTCATACATACTACTTTCCTACTATTGCTTTTGCCTGGTTTTTTGCTTTGTTTTTAACTTCGATTAAAATTCATATACACATATACACATAGAGAGGTGATGAAGTTAGGTTGGTGATACTCCACCGTAATTACAATTAATCTATATATTTATACATTTCAATTTAGAATAAGAACACACTATCTAGATATACAGAGTGGGGCATTTGAAGTGTCGCGGGCGTTTTTTCCAAAGATAAAGTGAGATACGAGAAAATTTTTCGGACAAAAGTTGTAGGGTACCGAGGGGGACATCCGATGGTGGCCTTGGCTTTGACCTCAAATCTCATCTTCAAGGGCATTCTGAGATCAACTCTTGTTTTTTAAATAGCATCTCATATTTTTTACTGCAGATTTGAATTCTAGGTCAAAAACCAAGAAACTTTTGTCTGAACCATTTTCCTGAAATCCGCAAAAATGGCGCTCTAATCGATATTGTTCCATTTTGAATCTGACATTCGAATAACTCGAAAACGAACGGTCTTGCAAAAGAATGTTTCGTACAAAAGTTGTCAATACACAACACATTTCAATCGTCTACATTACCACCATTCAGAGCTCACGCGATGTAAACAAACGACGGGGTTCAGTGAAAATTCACGATTTTGAAAGTCAGTTTGTCAGTTACATTTGATTATTACTTGGTTTATGACAAATTGAAAATCATGGATATCCGATACACGGTTTCTGGAAAGATCGATATGATCTACATTTACGGTGAAGTGCATAAGAACCCCAGACAAGCATATGACTTGTATGCAGAACGATTTCCTGAAAGAACAACGCCGTCCATTAGGTATTTTCAACGCATGACAAAATTATTCTCAGGAACGGGAAGTGTTACAAGGGAAAAACGACATCGAATGAGAACTGTTAGCGGAGAAAATGCGGAAGTTAATGTACTAGCTGCAGTAGCCAATAATCCACACGTGAGCTCTCGTGAAATTGAACTCCATTCGAGGATTTCTCGAAGAAGTGTTCTTCGAATACTGAAACGTCACAAATTCCATCCGTATCACATTTGTTTGCATCAAGACCTTCACGGTGATGATTACGAAAATCGTGTACAGTTTTGTCGATGGGGTCTAACGCAAATGCACAATAACAACTTCATCAACATATTATTTTCTGATGAGTCGACGTTTACCAATCATGGTCAAGTAAATCGACATAATATGCATTACTGGGCGACAGAAAATCCAAGATGGTTACGTCAAGTGGAGCATCAAAGACAATGGGCTGTGAATGTTTGGTGTGGTATTTTTCGATCTCGAGTGATTGGACCGTACTTCATTGCAGATACGCTAAATGGAGAGAAGTACAGACATTTCTTGGATCAAGCACTTCCAACATTACTTGAAGACATACCTATTCAGGAACGATTGAATATGTGGTATCAACACGATGGTTGTCCATCCCATTAGGCAGTCACAGCTCGAGAAATATTGGACAGAGATTATCCTGGACGATGGATAGGACGTCGTGGACCAGTTCATTGGCCTGCCCGTTCTCCGGATCTTACTTCTCCAGATTTTTTTTCATGGGGATACATAAAAGATACGGTTTATCAACAAGCACCGACTACACCTGAGAATATGCGTCAACGAATCATCAATGCATGCGCGAGCATCAATGAAGATATTTTAGCACGGGTTCAGCAATCTTTTGTAAATCGTTTTGAAATGTGTATTGAAGTCGAAGGCCATCATTTTGAGCATCTACTGCATTAAAATTATCCAAGTGATGTAGACGATTGAAATGTGTTGTGTTTTGTCTGTTATACCCCATCACCTCCGTTTCAGTTCAAGGGGTCCCCCTTGGAATCAGACAACTTTTGTCCGAAACATTCTCCTCCAAGACCCTTCGTTTTCCAGTTATTCTAATGTCAGATTCAGTATGGAACAATATCGATTAGAGCGCCATGTTTGCGGATTTCAGGAAAATGGTTCAGACAAAAGTTTCTTGGTTTTTGACCAAGAATCCAAATCTGCAGTAAAAAATATGAGATGCTATTTAAAAAACAAGAGTTGACCTCAGAATGCCCTCGAAGATGAGATTTGAGGTCAAAGCCAAGGCCACCATCGGATGTCCCCCTCGATACCCTACAATTTTTGCCCGAAAACTTTTCTCGTATCTCATTTTATTTTTGGAAAAAACGCCCGCGACACTTTAAATGCCCCACCCTGTATAATGATGAACGATGATATTGAAAATGAAATAGAAAAAAATGTCTTCACAATACAAAGTATGTCAAATCTCAAAGATATATACTTGGGTAATTATGAGAGAATTAATATTCTACACGTAAATATAAGGAGTCTGAATGAATATTGGGATTTACTGATGTCATATATTGATACCATGATTGATGTTTTCCCACACCTGCACGGAGAATTGATGTTTTCTGACCTATTTTCAGGGGAGAAAGTGCTGAATTCTGAGCAAATGTGTCACAGCGGGAGAAAAATATCTCCCGCCTGCTCGCAGCAGGAGGAAAATACAAACTATCTTTTCGTTCTGGAATATGCATAGGAATATTTCATATGCAATTGAACAGATGATTTTCACTTTCCTTGCAGTTGTGGGAAAAAATAGTATGTTCACCTCGGAGAGAAGTGGGAAATTTCCGCTCGTGTGATTGTCTCCCTCGTCTTCGGCTCGGGAAGACAAACTCCACACTTGTCGGAAATTTCCCACTTTCCCCCCTTGATGAACAACATACTATTATTGATTTATTGTGCTTGACGGGAGTCAACTGTAGAGAGGAAAACGATTTGCATAATTTAAAATCTTTTGATAAATTCAATAAGTTGAGAGCTGATTCCAGAGGTGAAGGGATAATTATATTCCGTGAACAGTATATAGAATGTGAGAAATTAAATTATGATTCTGAATATGCGGAGAATCTGCTGATACAAATAAAACGAAAACATACGCGGGTAACTTTACTTGCTACATATAGACCCCCCAGCAACAACTGGAATGAGTTATCAAGAGGAATTGAAAATTGGATATCTTTGGAGACAGCTGAGAAGAAACAATTGATAATATCAGGAGATATGAGCATAAACATATTAGATAATAATTATATTACAAGCGAGTACTTGACCCTACTCTCTTCTCATGGATTAACAAACATGATTGAATCACCAACGCGAGAAGAATTTACAGGAGAAAGATTCACATCGTCTTGTATCGATCATATAATTACTAACATTGAATCATCAGATGTTGTTGCATATGTAGTTGGACAGAAGATAGCAGACCATTACATGACGGGAATCACTATAAAAGTTGGAGAAATATCCAATGAAGACGAGATACCTGGAACAATTAAATATATTGATACAAGCAAAGTCAATACAAAAATTCGAGAAATAGACTGGACGTCCTGGTAGACAGTGAAGATACAGAATATATATATGGAGAAACTGTGGATGAATTCGAAGAAATATATAATTCGAGCCAATCTGGAAAGAAAATAATCGGTATTAGAAGTGAAAAAGGATGGATTAACAAAGAAATCATGGAACAGATAAAAAGAGAAGTTATGGGTGAGGTTGAAAAAGGATAGACATGATGAGAGATTGAAAGGGTACGGGGTCTTTTTGCCGAAAACGTTTTTTTCCAAATATACTGTAATTTGCCAATCGATAGTCACCTCTAGAAATCACTAGGAGATTTCGTAGTAATCTCTAGGAATGACTAGCGATTGTCGAATTGAGTTTATTCGGCGAAAAACTTCTTCGGCAAAAAGACTCCCTACCATTGAAAGCTGAATTCAAACAATTCAGGAATGGATTAATCAATTTAATACGGAAACAAGAAACGAAATATTACTTCAAATTCATAGAAAAACAAACTGGGAACATTAGAGGAACTTGGAAGTGTATTAATCAAATCCTAGGCAGGAAGAAAAAATATCGGCACAAGAGAATATCCTCAACTAATTCGGCACAGAGGATAGGGAGAATTTAGCAAATAGATTTCCATCATCATTTCAGGGAAAAATAGAAAACATAAGAGGAGACCTAGAAGATAGTGATACTCAGGATAGGATAGATATACCGTGGAATGACAACGGCCATGAAAGACATAGGAGTTCCAACATGAGAAACATGACAAAATTAGATATGCAGAATATATTGAATAATATAAGAATGAACTGTGCTCGAGGGAAAGATGGAATCAGGGTGATGGATATAAAAAATAATATCCAAGTGCTCGGTCCAACTTTAATCCATCTTCATAACTGCATCCTCAGATCAGGGGAAACCCCTAGAAACATGAAAAAGGTTATTTCAACTTCAATATATAAGAATGGAAAGAAGAATGAAACAAAAAATTATAGGCCAATAGGTTGTTTGAATTCATTAATGAAAATATTAGGATATTTTGTGAATCAAGGGATGAGTAAATATTGTGCGAACAATTGTGATGGGGCTCACTCAAAGTATTATACTATGAGAGAGCGAATATGCTCCCGCGGAAATATTCCTGGTTTGTTCAAGGGACTTGAACAACCTTACGATGCAGAAGAGTGGCGGTTATTCGTTGACAGCACCAAAACTAGTTTGAGAGCAGTCCTCTCAAATAACAGCAACGAAAAACCGTCGATACTCATTGCACATGCTGTCAACGCTAAAGAATCGTATGAAACAATGGTCAAATTGTTGGCATACGTAAAATATGAAGAACACGGTTGGAAAGTTTGTTCTGATTGAAAAGTAGTGGGCCTGTTATGTGGAATGCAGCGAGGATATACGGAATATTGCTTTTTTTTATGTCTCTGGGATGGTCGTGCTCGCGAACATCGCTACAAGAAAGAACAATGGCCAAAAAGGAGGAACCACATATTGGGTGAGACCAAATTGTGATGAGTATCTCCAGAACCCATACACAAAGGCGCATAAGGTGTTAAGCGCCTCCACGACACCCGTCGTGGATATTTATTGCCAACAGCGGCACCTGAAATATATTGAAGGAGAACAAGTGATATGTCGACGATGATTATGAAGGGGTCAAGGGATAAGGGGAAGCTCAGGGAGAGGGGGTGGGTTGAATTTAATTATCAAATGTGTAAAATCTCGAATTGAGGTCAAACACGTGTTACCACGTATACATATATTTTGACAATTTCATACAAATTACACGACCTGGTCGTGGGAAAAGGCGATGGACTAGTGATTGAACTGGTAAAAGAAGTTAAGGGAACACAGGGAAACGAGAAAATACGGAGGGCATGACCGCGAGGGACAACTTTACACGGACAAAGCCGTTCACATTGATCAAACAAAGGGAGGACTCAGGGAAACCGCAACCATAAAATAGTACACGAGGGTGGGCTAAACCGGACGAGGGGGTGTTTCTAGGGAACAAAAACTACGGGCGAAGGGGAATTTAAACGAGGGAGCACGTGGAGGATGCCACGAGAAGGAAAACTTTGACCCGATACTTCACCGGAAAAATCCACCACACTGGCACTCTCATTCCGGAACAATAATTTGGCGGATGCGGATACCAATGTTCAATCCAGATTCAAGCCCCGGTGGCACCGTGCACTCACCATATTCCAAGATTTTTCTAAAAAAAAGTTTTCTCGCGAACGTCGCTATAGCTCGGTCACATGAGAAGTGAGAATCCAAGATGGCCTCCTCTTCTTCTTCACCAACGGGTGAGTTCGCAAAATGATACATGGAACCTCGTCGGTGCCTCTCCGTTGGAGCCCACCTGTTAAGCTCGTTTCATTGGTTCAGGCGGTGATAGTCTCTGATTGGTCGTTGGGTGAGTGCCGGTATAGGTGGGACGGGGGTTCTGTCCTTCTCCAATTGGCTGATTTTTTTCGTGTGAGAGTGACAGGAAGTATCGGGCTCCGAGTCGTCTCTCTCGTCCGTTTCTATATGATTTCCAATTCAATAAGAAGTGAACACTTGAAACTCCCGAATTCTTCAAAATGGTTAACGTGTTCATACGTTTAAACTTCAATAATTATTTCCCAGTCTACTGAATGAGAGAGGCGAAGTAAAGGCAGGAATTTCTATGACCAAAAGAAACCAAGAAGAACCACGAAAGTATTCCCTACACAAAGGTATAGGCAATATCAAAAAGTATCCAATTGTCACATCGGGAGGGAATTTCCCCTAATGAATTAGTTCCAACCACTGAATGTAAGGGAATACTCTACCGGTTCTTCGTATACACTGTATACCATGGGTACGTAATCCCGAACTGTCAATTTTTCACTTTCACCACGGTTGTATAAGGGTGAGTTCAGACTCGCATCACTGAATCACTCTCTCGGGGAATAACAAGATGAGGAAATCAGAACGGACTAACCGAGACGAGAAGATGCAGTCGATAATGGATGAGATGTACAAAACACATTTGATAGAGACGACTGGCAATATTTATTCCCTCCGTGCCAGTAATTTCCAAACTCAGCCACCACCTTTGACTTGCCCGCCGGCAAGGTCAATTTCTTTCTATGGCTTGCGTCAAGCCAAAGTGGATATGCTCTATACAACACGCCCCCATTGTCCATCATCGATTCCACAGAATTGTCCCAATGATATCAGGTGCCTGCGGAGAAGAGACTAATAAACCACACCTTCGAGGGCTTGTAGGGGATCTAGGGAGGGACAAGAGTCGATAGAAGGGACAAACTGGTTACGGAATCATGAATTCGTTGAGGTATCAACAAGAAAGGAGAATCTAACCTCAACTTGTCATTAACAAAATGCAATAGGAAAAAATGGAGAAGAGCAACCAGTAAAAACAGTTGAAATACACAGTTTGACCAAATTGGAAAGTTTACTCTGATTCCAAGCAAAGCGTGGCACCAGAAGAAACTCGATATTGGTTGCGTCTCCCAAGGAACATTGAAATAAGACCTCACCAGAGTGACGTCCTACAAGTCTTGTGCCTCGTCTAAGCTTAGTTAGGCTTTACGGGTGACCCAACAGTGATTTGAGTTCATTCGCTTGGACTCGACTACCAAGAGACGAGGCAAATACTTGGAGTCGACTGAGTCAGGGACAGTCTCAAACTGTTCTGCTGCTTCCTGGGGCTTGGCAGATGCTCCGAACTCAGAATTCACGCACAGGCCCCCACGTTGGGCACCATATGCCTCTCGTCAAAAAAGGGAACATTATTCTCCTACCATTGCACATCAACCTTGGACTTTTCAAAAACTTTGTCAAGGCATTGAACAAAGGAGGCCAAGCGTTCACTTTTTTGAGAACCCTCTTCTCGGATATTTCCCCAGCAAAAATCAATTAAGGAGTCTTTGAGGGTCCACAACTGCTGGGAGATGAAAAATTCCGAACGTATTCATCCTCTGTCGAAAATGCAGCTCGGGATTCGTTCGAGTCAGTTGTTTCTGGTCCCCTTGGGAATGATAAAGACCCTGGGTACAATGTCATCGTTGCGACTTTGCTTGGAGATTATGCGAAAATGGGTACATAATACTATCCTATTCATCCTATTCCATTCTTTTCCATCCATATGTATTATATTCTCTCAATTGTCCCAACAGAATCAAATATGTCTCTCAAGATCTATTTCTCACATTCCCACTTGAATTTTTCCCCGGAGAATTCGGGTGATGTGAGTGAGGAACATGGTGAGAGATTCCATCAACAACTGAAGTTCATGGAGCAACGCTACCAGGGATTTTGGGATGGAAGAATGATGGGAGATCATATTTGGCCTCTCATAAGAGAAACGGATGCTACCAAAAGTAAACGACAATCAAGAAGTCAAAATTACTTTTGATGCTCATGTTATACTCATATATTCAAATAAAAATGATTCGAATCAACCAAATTTGAGTATAAGCAATGAATAAACTCTCGGAATGAAGAAAACGTTGTATTTTGGCACTTGTACATAATTGATCGTAACTTCAGTGATTTTTGATGGATTCCCTTTCACAAATACATCATTCTCTTCGTAAGAGAGCGCACTTCACGTGAAGAATCTGATACGGAGTATATTTCCACGTTTTCTATTTTTCCTTGGCAAAAATGTAACTCTTTTACCTTCATTCTTTTCGAAAAACAGTATTTTTCCCAAATATTCCGATTCATTGCACTTGAACTACTTGAGTAATCAACACTAGTGACGTTGATATTCGTTGGCAGTTCGATTAGGTCCATTTTGACACCTGCCACGATTGGATGGATCGCTTCTGGCTTGAGATATACCTTTAACAGTAAACCTTTGAAATCATATCTCGGAAACTTATGCATGAAAAAAGTTTGTCACTGTGATTTGTGAGTTCAGGGAGCCAAAATGCATCAGAATGTAATGATGACGTCGAATGTACAAGATGGCTGTAAACTAGGGCTATACATGGATACAAAAGTGAGAAATAAAAGGAGCCTATGAAAGTTTTATTTTGATGTTACTGATGTACAACAGTAATGCACTGTAAACAAAACGATATTAGAATGGAGCAAGCGGGTTCTATATCATTTTGGTTTCCCTGAAACAAATGAATACTGCCGGAACAATACACTGACAACAGGAAAAAAAATTGTTTGGAAGGCATATTCGGTCATATCACATGTTCCTTCATACAATCAAAATTCATAAATAGGTGAAAAATTTGCACAAATAAGGATGCTTCTGTTTCACCTTTGAATCTTGATACCAAAATTTATGTAAGTGACTTTCGATTTGGAAAAGTTCAAAGCGTAACGGCAAGCGAGATAAGTGATTGTGAAGAATGTGCAATATCTCCCACATTTTTCACTCGATTGATCTGAAACTTTCAGGAAAACTTCTTCGAACATTGACGAATAACTTCGTCGCTTTAAGTTCCTGCAAATCAAAAATTCCCTCGGTACTTTTCTGTATGGAAACTTACAAGCACGCGTTCTCAACAGTATTTCTTTGTTATTGAATATCCATTGCATAATGAAATATTTCAACATATGGAACTGACTAGGCGTCTTCAGGGGTCAATGATGGAACCGTGTACCAAATTTCAAGTCAATCCGGTGACTTTTCGTTGAGTAATCGCAAAATATGTTTTGAATACAATTGATTTGGAAGGAATGAAAATTTTCACTCCCCAATTTTGATCTCATAAACTATTGAAGGTAGAAACAAATTGTTTATAGGAAAAATGTATGATTTGATGAGCCCTCTGAAAGACTGTATTTATTATTTTCCATTTTGACGAACTTTTGTTCTTCTTATTCCACTGGTCACTTGGATCAACTTTCAAATGCGTTCAAGCGCTGAGGCCGTCATTGCATCCGCGGCCTCAATTGTTCATGAAAATTTTGTGATATACACGATATTAGGCTACCTGTATCGACTAATGCTGACTTAACACTGACTTGCTTCCCAGATGTTCCAATGATTCAATTTGGAGATGATGAAACATATTTTATCTGCATTTGTTTGACCAGGTATTTGATCTCTGAGGTCGTATATAAAATCGTTATTGTTGGAGTGCGATGCACGATCCAAATTCATCGCACTCGTATTGAGTTCGAATGGTTTGATGTTGAGTTATTCGGATTTCTATGGTTTCGGGAGTTGGCTGATGTTTTTGGATGAGGGCCAAATCAACGAAAAACCAAATCAACGAAACCGTTAGTTGGAAAGAATAAGACATCATACATTATACACCTCGTCCTTTGCAACCAATGGTTTCGTTGATTTGTCCCTTCGTTGATCCGGCTCCCATCCTTGTATTTGTGTACGTACGTGAATCAGAATTAGATAGTGGAATACTTGTGTCAGGTAACTGAATTCCACTTCTTCGATATCTATTCCCATACCCTTGATTATCATTATTTTGATATTCCTCATTTTTATTCATGTATCGTGTATCCTTATAATAACGTCCCTGATCATTATAAACATAATTTCTTCGATAATTATTTCTGCTTCGAGAATTTTCATGATATATCCCCCTAACCGGTATACGCGATTGATTTCTCTCTTGTACCATACGCGTATAATCTCTCATAGAATTCACAGCATCTTAGTGAGATTTTCCTTGCAGGACTCTATTCGTGTCTGCGAAATCTACAGTTCATAAAGCGTCTACAACTCTCATAGGCAGTTGTTGTGCAATCTGATAATCTACCTCATATGTGGTCAAAAGTGGTATGAAAAATCGGGACTCACGCATTTGTTTTGGAGAATAATTTTACATTGTACCGTCTTTTCAACGAAAACGCCTCGACATCCAATTTGATTTGAATCTAATTCGAATTGGCGTTGACAAAATTTTTCAAAAATTTCGTTTTGAAATCATTATAAGATGAAATTTCACCTCTAAATGTGTCGAACCATATCTTTGCATCGCTGTATAACGCGGTTTCCACTCAACTCAATTCGCGATTTTCAGGAATATTTTCAATTTTAATATACCGTTCTAATCCATCGGCAAATTTTTTTTGGATGTATCTTATCAATATCTCCAAATTCAGGTAGTTTTGATTCATTATGTGAGATTTGAATATCATTCAGCATACCTGTTAATAATGTTCCTTGTATGTTTTGATGATCCGGCTGTACACATTGTTCGTTTTCCTTTTCTCGTAGGAGTCTATTCAATCATCCTCTCTGTTCATCCAATGCTTGCCTTAGTTCTCTCAATTCCTGCTCCATGACGGTCTCTGACGTGACTGTTGAATTGTCTTGATGTTTTTCAATAGATTTCGTTCCGCTATTTACCCTACTCCTCCTAAATGATGGAGTCCGTTGCAGACTCATGAATGTGTTCACATTTGTCTATAGAAATACGATCAAATTATCGAAGTGTATTCTCATACAACCTTGTATGAAAAGAATAATTATCTCAAGCTATCTCGAACACTCGAAATTAAACGCTATGAAATATACTATCACGTCACATAAAATCATTTGAACGATCTCAATATATAAAATGTAAGATTTATCATTTGATCCAAATATTTGAATTGATTTCACAGTATTCAAAAATCGTTCTCGTTTCAAGACTTATCATATTTTGATATGATTTCATATGAATTCGAATCCTCCTCTATAAAACTCATTTCACGGAAGTGCAAGATCGCTTTTCCGCGAATTTGATTGGTTGTTGGTTATTTCCCCTTCTCAAGCGCGCGGTAATTTGAACGCGTTGGTGCGCGCTTGAGAAAGGGAGTGAACTATCCCCCACCTCGAGTAGGAGATTGGAATTTTTGATTGTGGTACTATAGGGAGTCCCTTAGCAAGTTAGTTCATCGTTCCACGTATTGTGTGTCTTCGACGGTCAACTACTACTGATGACGTGTTATATTGGTGTTGTGTCATTGTACGTTATTGTATTGTGTGCGTCTGACGGGGAATAATCATATACGAGAAACATTTTGTACATGTAAGTGTTGAAGCTTTGTATAATATTACTTCATCGAATAAACCCTCAGTCGTTAAGCAGAGGTTGTTTTCGATCGGCTAAAAACTAAGAATTTCTGGTTCAAGTCATTTTGGTTGAACGAAAAATTTTATTTTCATTTTTGAGAAAAGAAGGGAATCATGATAATGCATTGGAGAAGAATTTTTAAACTTGCGTCATGATTTTCTTTCGGATTTGCATATAGCGTTTCCCATAGCTACACAAGTGGAGACGAAAACGATCTATGTTTAAATCAATGGCATGCCAAAAACACCTCAGCTATTAGTTGAACGAAAAATTATTATTATAATATATTGAATTCATCCGATGTTTTATTTTGTGTATGTATGCATTGATTCTTGTTGGTGGGTGAATTCGAGACATTTTCGAATATAATGTTTCTTTATCTTCACTCCATTTGATTCTCTTGAATTTCAAAATGGTATGAGAGAACAATTTCTCTGTGATATGAATGTTATAATGTGAGATTGTTACCTTCGGTGTTTGCAAATCTGCATATTCAGTGTTGATGAAATTCCCTAAAAAATTCCATAAGGAACAAACTAAGCCCTCATAAGTTATGAACGGATTGAAAATAGAGAATTTTCTAATGGGTAAACGGTGAGAAATTTCGTTTGGCTATTACACAGTTGTTTGTTTATGTTCCGAATTTGTTAATTTTTGTCATGAATAAGAATTTAAGCCTCAATGAATATAATTATCAACTCCTTTGGACCTTCGGCCTCTACTTGACGATAGTGTTCTGAATTTGGGCCCAGGATTCGATCCAGGACTACCTCAACGCTGGAGGAACCAGCCTCGCATGATCTTCTCATAAATTGACTCCTTAAGAACTCATTTGAGGCTGAAGTTCAGCGTTTAATTAGATCTTATTTTTCAGTTCCAATAAAATTCCGAGACTTTCTATTATATCATGAAATTTGAGTTACAAAATTTGTGTATCTTGTATGTTGTATTAGATAATACATATTGTACATTGCATGAAACAGTATCTATATTTTTTTCGAAAACTATCAATTGCTTATCCTGATAATATATGTCGACATCAAAACGAGTTATGAGATTCTATTGAACTGTAAAAAAAAGTTCTTCTTGGGTTATTGGAATACCGGTGAGATATACCTGTATATTAATATTGAGAATTTCAATTTTCTCAGGCATCTTTCTCTACTAATAACTGAGGAGATATATCGCTGCGGGTTTTGGGGGATGATATTATACCATTTTTTCCGAACCAGGCTAAGGTGGACGAACCAAAGCCTGAACCTGTTCCAGTAGCTGACCCTTCATGTATAATTACAATTCAATCAGCCAATTATTGATATTTGTCAAAGTTCTGTGCAAAACTTGCGGAACGTTTGGGAAAGGGATTATCCATAAAATACGTTCGCTTTTCGTTGTTCATATCTTTGTCACATCAACGTGAATTCAGTGAGGTCTGAGAAAGACAGACATATTGGAAAGCGAACATATTTTATGGATGATCCCAGAATGAAATTCCAATGAATATTTGCAATGTGATAAATTTTTGATTTATTACTTTGAATTTATACACGAAGGGTCAGCTACTGGAACAGGGTCAGGCTTTGATACGTCTCCCTCAATATAAATCCTATAATCAAAATGAAATATATCAAATATTGTGATTCATACTGATGTTTTGAACACTCGCATTTCCGCATGTAATATTGATGAATTTTGAATAATGATAACTGGATGTTTGTATTATTATTAATTCTTATCACGCACGAGGGACAATTGGGGTGGAGATCAACTGTCACTATGGATACACAGTGCGGAGTACATCTTATAGGATTCCGTTCATTAACCCGTGATCTCCACACCTCTATCCAGTACACACGGACTCCAGACGGATGCGAATTGGGATTCTTGGTTTCTCACTGTCAATGGTTTTAAACATAATGATCCAACTTCGAGACATTCGAACAACGTGAAGAGGAGGCGTGACTACAATGTGTTGTTAGGGAGAAATGGAGGAACTTAATGTTTGCTGGTCCCAAATTGCACCCCTGTGGAGTCCACGGGTTGATTTCGTTTCTTATATAGAGAATGGAGAAAACTGTTATCTTTTGTTCATTTTCCGATCATCCTATCCCAAACAGGATAGCCCTATTCTCTTGTGTCCTGTGAGGAGGGGGCCCTATTGTCAAGAATGTTGGAAAAAATCCTGATAAATGTAACAGTTGAGAATGGTGAAAAAAATCGGTATGGAGAAGTATAGGACCAACTTCCACCCATCCATGACATTCGAATGATACAGGAAAAAAATAGCATGCTCTGAAAATATTCGCAAACAATACGATTTGCATAATAATTCCCTCTCGTCTTTATCAATTGGCATGTAACGCATAAGAGTTCGTCATGAGACAATAGCGAAAACGTGGTGGTAGTTCCATCGCATGTGGATAGTAGGGAACGGAGATTTGAGCGGTCGCAAAACCATAACTTTCGATAACGTTTTTCTTTCCCCCGCGTCCAGGACGGATGGAGGTAGGTAATCACCACCTAACGTGTTTTCGGAACTTAATATTGAAAAAAACAATGAAAAATTTGCGATACTGAAAAAATTTCCAGCGGGAAGGTTGTTGCAAATGTGTTCAACAACACCATGATAAGTTTTGGGACAAAGAATCTCGTACTGTAAGTTAGAAATTATCGCAGATTGAATAGAAAAACTCCATCAATGGAGAATATACATCTTCATCAATCGCATGTTTCCTATCTCCCCGTGACAATTCCTAAGCTCACAGTACGGAATTTTTTGTCCCAGAATTTGTAACAGTGTTGTTTCACACATTTGCAACAACTCTCCCGCTGAAAGCTTTTTAGTATCGCGAATTTTACATTGTTTCCTTGATATGAAAGTTCTAAAACTTTCAAGTCAAGTGATGGTTTTTTACCTCCATCCGTCCTAGGCGAGAGGTCACGCGTACAATTGATTATTTGATCTGGCCATTCAATCGTTCATTTAGGTAGGATCTGTTTGATGTTGTGTTTTTTTTTATAACGGTGTCAGTATCAATTGGGCATCAACATTGTATTCTCAATAATTTGGTTGTCGAAATTCTTGTGATGTAAAAATAACAAATAATAAGATACTGTGAGAAAATCAGCAGTGTTGGTAAAAGTGCACTCTCATTGATATTGTATTGATCTCTGACGGTGTTATTTTGACACTGCATACCCAGGTGAAAAATTTTCGTGGAATTCTTGTCAGGATTTGGTTCTACACGGATTCTATGAGTTTGATGCAACATGAAACATGAATCAGTGAGGATGGCTGTGTAGAACCAAATCCTGCCAAGAATTCTACAAAACTTTTTCACCTGGGTAGTGTTATTCCAACGCCAGTGTGAGCTGGAACAATCAATTTTGCGGTAGACTTGTACACAATCTGTACGGTGTTTTTCAGTTTATTATCGCTCCTTCACAGTGCGACCATTTTGCTGTATGTTTAGTGTTGAACAAAAAGTGTAAGACAGTTCAATCTCTCAATCGCTGAACACGGGTGATTTTCGACCGACAAAAACCTAAGAATTTTGGTTTTATGTCAATTTTTGGTGATTCCTCGTTGAATTGAAAAATTCCATTTCCATTCTTCGAAGAAAATAATGATGATTTATTGCAGAAGGACATCCAAACTTCCGTCATGGATTCTTTTCGAATTTTTATACGGCTCTCTCTCATAGTTACAATAGGGAAGACGGAAACGACCCATGTTTAGCGAATTAGAATGCCAAAAAATACCTTAGCTATTGAAGATTACAAATATTCATTGATGGTTTGTTTTTTCTGTACAGGAAATGAGTAATATACAGGGAGGTAATACTTATGACCCAGTTGATGAAGATTTATTATGAATGTTCAATGTTTGACGATTGATGTTTTATGTTAGATGTTAGATGTTAGATGTTCGATGATTTATGGTTTATGGTTCTTGATAATTATCATTATTGATCGATTGATTGATTGATTGATTCATGATTTGATTGATCGAAAACAATGATACTGAATATAATGATGTATATGGTAATTGATGGAGAACGATAGTTCATGTTTCATTTATTTATCGACTTTGAATACAGTCGCACACAGAATTTGATAATTGTTCGGGTGAGTACAAAGATTTCATTGCAGTGTTCTCTTCTGGTGCGTGTGTTATTATATCCATCATGCCGCGACGAAAAATTTTCCGAACTCCAGAAGAAGAGGAAGAGTTTCAACGTTTGAAAAGAGAGAGGACACGAGAAAATAATCGACGTTGGCGTGAGCGTAAGAATGATAATAATACTGTGAATCAGTCACAAGTAGAAAATTCTGCACAAAGCGATGTCGTTAGGGATATTGAAATTCCGAATAGAGTATATAATAACTCAGAGCGAAAAGAAATATCTTGCAGTAGGCGAAGAGGTTATGTCAATATTTCTAATGGGTTTAATGACAATCCTGTCCAAGAACATTATATTGGCAAAATGGACTCATTACGTATCTATTGCAATGCAAAACATTTTGAATCTGAGAAAGTTCAAAATTCGCGGGTTCCTTTCAATGACTGTTGTAGTCATGGGAATGTTCGGCTTGAACCTTTACCGGAACCACCTTCACAACTTCGGGCTATATTTGAGGGTCGGTGCCGAATCAACGAAAAACCAAATCAACGAAAAAAAATTTACTAGCAGTATGAAGTTGTCATTTTGTTGCAGTATGAAATGAAATTAGTCATAGATCATTGATTGAATTAAACGAAAATTCTTTATGTTAACCTATTCACTGTACCCGTTTATTACAGTAGACACGTGATTCATCATTCTAATGAAATTATTAATGATCTTCCTAATCCACCGGTACAATCAAACTGTTTCAAACGTCTGTAGGGAACGAAAATCGGTTTGTTGTTATCATCAACATAATCATACCATAATCATGAACATAACAAAGGGAAATTAAGTTTACCGTGGGGTTGTGTTAGCAAATCAATGTTTTTTACTATTCGTTGAATTTAATCAATGATCTATGACTAATTTCATTTCATACTGCAACAAAATGACAACTTCATACTGCTAGTAAATTTTTTCCCGTTGATTTGGTTTTTCGTTGATTCGGCACCGACCCATATTTGATGGTACTGATACAAATTCTCGTATATTTTATGAACGTATTCGTAGTTATAACAGCAATCTTTCTTTTGCATCATTCAATGCGAATTTAATCAATATGCCCAGCACTCGTCGAGCTCCATATTGTTTTGAAATCCAGGGTCAAATTTATTATCCAATAAATACATCTATATATCCTTCTCCGAACGAGAAACCCAGTTATGGTCAACTTTTTATAATAGATGAAAATGAGGCTGTCGATTGTTGTTTGAATCAAGATCCTGCATTAAATCGTCAGATATTAGTATCACTACATAACATGATGAGATCACATAATGTCTTTGCACAGTCTTTTGAGATGATGGGACAGGAATTAAAAATCCAACAACAGCGGTCACACGAGGGTTTTGAAAATATTCCAAATGAACTGAGACCGTTATTTACTTTAAAACCGGGCGTAGACCGACAACGTCATAATTTCCAAAGGTGTAACGAAGTTGCAGCAGTGTTTTCAACGACAGCTGATGGTGAAATCCCAGAATCCTATGTTGTAATACGTGATAAGAATACAAAAGAATTACAGTCTGTGAGCACCATGAACCCAAATGTTAAACCCTGGGTGTATCCGATTTTTTATCCGTACGGTACTCAAGGATGGCATCGAGATTTGTTCTCAATGAACAGCAAACAGAAACGTATGACCAGAAATGCTTATACCAAATACCGAATATCTGTACGTGAAGAATTCAATTCTATTCTCATGGGACGTCGTTTATTCCAGCAATGGGTCGTTGATTCTCATGTTAAAGTGGGAAGAGACCGGATGAATTATTTATCTCAAAATAAAAAAAAACTTCGTGTTGATAACTATGTAGGTTTGAAAGACCAGTTGGAAGACTTCACTGGTCGTAGAGATGTTGGAGTAGGAAAAATAGTTATTCTTCCTTCCTTCAACTTATATGGGGTCTCCACGAAAAATGGTTCGACTTTATCAAGATTCAATGGCAATAGTTCGTAAATTTGGGAAACCTGATCTTTTCATAACAATGACGTGTAATCCACAATGGCGAGAGATACAAGAGAATCTTTTCCCTGGTCAACAAGCACATGATAGACCAGATACTTGTGCTCGTGTTTTCAATATCAAGAAAGACTATTTATTGGATGTTATTGTTCGACAAAAACTCTTTGGCCATGTAGCAGCATATGTATATGTAATAGAATTTCAAAAACGTGGATCACCGCATGTGCATTCATTAGTTACTTTGCATCGAAATAGTGAAATGAATTCACCCGTGATTATCGATCGGTATATTTCTGCTGAGATACCAAATATGTATCAATGATTCACCTACATTGCACTCAATAATAATGAAACATATGATTCATGGTCCGTGTGGAAGTTGGTGTGGAGTAGATGGAAAATGCTCTGAACACTATCCGAGATTGTTCAGGTCAGAAACAACTATAGACCAGGATAGTTATCCTTTATATCGAGGGCGTGATACTGGAATTACTTATGAACGTCCGAACAATTACATAGTAGATAACCGATACGTTATCCCACATAATCCAAAATTATTACTACTCCTCAACTGTCATATCAATGTTGAGGTAGTTTCAAGTATAAAGTCCGTGAAATATTTATATAAATATGTTGATAAGGGACATGATGCAGCTTGTATTGTAATTGATGACCCCAATGATGGCCAAAGTGTAGAGTATAATGAAATTTATAATCACATAGAAGGTCGTTATGTAGGACCTGTAGAGGCTGTTTGGCGTATTCTTAGTAAACCGTTACAAGGAAAGAGTCATGCAATCATAAGGTTACCCATTCATGTAGCGAATGAACAGAATATAGTTATTCCAGACCATGTAAATGAAGATGAATTAAGATCCGCTTTAGATAAAGTTACCATGTTGATGGATTATTTCGCACTTAATGAGCGAGATCCTGGAGCTAGGGAATATACTTATTCACAAATTCCGCAACATGACGTGTTCAAAAGAATTAAAGTGAACGGTGAGAATGTTTTTAGATGGGAAGTTCGTAAAGCACAGTTCAATGTGATTGGTCGAATACATTCCATTAGTCCTTCTCAAGTAGAATTGTTTTATCTGCGTTTGCTATTGCCAACTGTGAAAGGTGCAACAAGTTTTGAACAGTCGAGGACAGTCGATGGACTAACATATTTATCATATATTGCAGCGTGTTTAGCACTGGGTCTCATAGAATATGATGAAGAATGGAATCGAGCAATAGCAGAAGCTACGATTTGGATGATGCCTCAACAGCTTCGAAGATTATTTGTGAGAATTCTGATTCATTGTCAACCCATTTGTTCTGAGAAATTATGGAAAAAATTTGAAATCCCATTGTCAGAAGATTATATCAAAAAATTTGATGCAATTCAAGGTCCAAGGAGAGCATATGCAAATATTGCTGAGATGTTGAATGGTGGAGGATATAGTTTGTCAACATTCCCAACTATGAATCAAATTGTGGAAGATAATATTGAAATTGAAGAACGTATTTCACATCAGCAACGTATGGATGTTGGGATGCAGCAATATTACATATTAAACCAAGAACAAAAAAAAATCGTAAACACTGTTTTAGAATTAATTGATCATACAGACTTACATCAAAATCACAATAAAGTCACTTGTTTTTATTTAGATGGGCCAGGAGGGTCGGGTAAGGCTCCCATTTATACTACTCTTTCACACTTGATAAAAGCTAGAAATAAGAATGTTTGTGCAATGGCTTTCACTGGTATTGCAGCAACACTACTTCCTGAAGGTGAAACTGTTCATAAAACGTTTGCATTACCAGTTCCTTTGTTCATTGATTCATCATCCAATATTAAAATTCAATCTAGAGAAGGAAAATATTTGGGAAGTGTTGATGTATTCATTTGGGACGGAGCTCCAATGTCTCCGCGATACGCATTGGAGATTATGGATCGTACGTTACGTGACATAATGAAGAATAATTCAGTATTTGGTGGAAGAGTTGTTATTTTAGGGGGTGATTTCAGGCAACTGCTTCCAATCAAAATCAATGCCACTCGAACAGAAATGGTGAATCTCTCAATTGAAAATAGTCCCTTGTGGTCAAGTTTTCAAATATTTTCTTGACCTGCAAATATGCGTACTTTGTCTGAAAAAATTGATCTTTCGCGATTTCTTTTAGCAATGGGGGATGGAGAATTGAATGATCTAGATGACATTGCCATTCCAGAATGTTATTCAGCTTCTCCTGATGCTGATATTGTTCAGGATATTTACGGAGATTTGATCAATAGAAAGAGGTTCCATGAAATCACAAAATGCACCATATTATCAGCCAGAAATGTTGATGTGGACGAAATCAATGAAGAAGTCGTTCAACCCCTTGATCAGAGTACAGAGAAACTAGACGAGAGTATAGATACCGTTTCAGACTTTCGTGATGATGGAAGTATCGCAGAGATGATTTCACTTGAATATTTGAATACTCTATCACCTCCATGTTCACCTCCTCATGAATTGCGTTTGAGAGTCAATAGTGTTCTCATCCTGATACGGAATCTCAGTATCAATGAAGGTTTGTGTAATGGTACTAGATTGTTACTGTTGGAATTGGGTTCTAATTTATTACGTTGCCGAATTCTCACAGGAGATAAAAAGGGACAAATTGTATTCATGAACCGCATTACTTTGTCCTGTGAAAATGAATATCCTTTCACTTCCGGGAGGAGACAATTCCCAGTGAAATTAGCTTTCGCGATAACAATTAATAAATCGCGAGGGCAAACATTTGAACGAATTGGAATAGATCTTCGTAGAGACGTTTTCAATCACGGACAATTGTACGTAGCGATGTCTCGAGTACGTTCTCGACAGGAAGTAAAAATTTATCTTGGAAAGCGACGCAACAGTGCGTCAGTGGAAAATTGTGTTTATAAAGAACTATTTCCGTAAGATCATATTAATTCACATTGTACCAGAATCCGATTGTAATAATCGCGTTTATTTTATTGGAACTATTTCTACGGAGGTGTCTTCTGACACCTTTCAAGTATCCTCAATTGTTCTCCAAGTTTCCATATCATTCCATTGTTTTTCCATAATTACTCCCTCGACTCTTCGTACAATAAATTGTACGAAAAGTCGAGGAATGGATTGTGTGAAAACGATGAAACTTGGAGAATAATTTTGAATCGAAATTTGGTGGGCGTCAAAAGACACCTCTTCGTAGGAATAGTGTTACTGATACAATATATATAATGTGATTTCCTGATTGATCTCCTGTATTTCAATGTGTTTTGAGAACACTTATACATGACTGTTCCACAATATTATATAGTAGTATTTATATGATCTATCCATGCACATTGAATCTATGACAAACTAATATATAATCATGCATATGATAAAGAATACCTTCAAATTCGTGAATAGGATTTTATGGATGTATTTTCCAGGCAAGAACCATTGTCCATCTACCGTTTCTCAATCTAATTAAATGCCACACTTGACTCCAACGAACAAATCAAATGGAGGCTATGAATATATACATCAAGTATTGGAATAATCAATGTGCTTGACAGCTGCATAGTTAACTTATTTAGAGTGGCTACCTGAACTACATGAGTACCGAGTACATATGAATATTATAAATACAAAATATATGAAAATTATATAAATACAAACTATATAAAACATATACAGGAAAATCACTTTGAAGTTGAGATTTGTGTGATTTGAAGAGATCGCCTTTATTTGTTTGCTTCTGAATTTGAACCTAAAAGCGGACGGAGAATGAAACTTATATGGAAACACTATGGAATCACAACTGGAACATGGCATAAATTTCATCGGAATTGAATAACAGAGAGCGAAGACATGCTCGGCCGCAGAAGCAGAATTTTCGATAACATGTTCCCTCTCCATTTCCCGTTCTTCTGTACAGATCAGTTTTAGATTTATATGGAACTATCATCGCCACTGTATGAACTTGTAGTGAAAATTTTATTATGATCGCATAATAGGAACGGAAGATATCCGTATGATAACGATATTTATGAAATTTGCAAATTTTGTTTTGAAGCTCAATGCTTACCATTTTCTTCCTTTACGTCCAATTTTCTTCAACAACTCGCACCTCGGGGGTTGATTATATTCGAAATTTCATGATATTAGGGCATAATTTTCAACCCGTTATCTATTGTTGTATAGAGTCGACATTTCAAATTTCGAGAAACAATCCGCTTCCTCAGTCGGTAAATTTGCAAAATTTGTTCCTGAAATTGCAAATTCGAAAAATTTGAGCTGTGTACAGCGATAGATGAAATCAAAGATCATTACCTGAAAATTCAAGACTGTCTCGTGAATTGAATTGACAGAAATCTTACAGACAAAATATTTACCCGTATGATACGCTGGTATTGACTTGAGGCCTATTGTAATACCGTCGTGAATAAAAAAAAAAGTAAATATGGAGATGACAGCATTTGATCGGAGGATGGCTTACTGTGGGAAATAAATCTTTCCGATTGTTCGAATATCATGCATTGTACTCTAAAATTCGAAATTGTGCAATTCTGGACCACCCGGTACGTAGGGACATTCATTAATTTGTCACACCAAGTGAGTGAATTTCACCGGTGATCGCGCTCCTAATTGGACTATCAATCGTATGATCCATTTTCACCAATAGGAAATTGACATTAAGTCATCCGACACCATATGACCATACGCGCAATACAGGCTAGCAACTTTTGGCGCATACAAGAAATTACTTGCTCTTGATCTTCCTTCGGTGTGGTGTCTCGTTCACCGAAGTCGTACCGTTTGTATTTGTGAGCAACGTCCATCACGCGGTCTTTTCTCGGTTAATGTATGATCCAAGTTACGCGTGCATTCATCATATTGGATCCATTTCTAATTATTGTAATTGAACGTGCGATTGTAATATACCCGTTACGCGCGAGTTTGTTCCGTTCACGTTACTCGCGTCGTTTAAGGATCTTATCCACGAACAGATATCAATGTACACGTGTGCAGTGCGGTACATTTTTGTTTATGTGAATTTTCGTCACATAAAATAAACTCCTAGTGCAATTTGAAACCACTATTCAATTATCTTCGCCCTATTCCGATCCTACTGTCAACCTCCAGCTAACCGGTAATTCATGATGAAGTCTGAGAGCGACTTTGTCGAAATTGAAATACTTTTTTACCATGAAGTCGTTCCACCAATCGTTTCACGAATTTTTGCTTAAACAATTATATTCATGAATCCAGATATGGAAAAACCAACATCACTTCTCGTTTCCACGCAAAAAGTTACATGAAATCTATGTATGCATAAATTCCTTCGCCCACCATATTCCTTGGAAACACTTATTCAAACAATTTAAGTTCCAGTAACTATTTAGGACCATAACGGAACTATGGTGGATCCCACACAGCATCACAGTTCAGAAAGGATTCATAATCAATTCATTTGGAACCATGGAAATTCAAAATTAGTATATTAGAAACTGTTTCCGAACTGTGGTTCTGTGTGGCACGAGGAAAAATAAAATATGAGAATCACAGCATTTGATGTAAAGATAATTCTGCACAACGACAAATTCTTTTATCACATCCTCATCTAGCTCATCCTATGGACCAGGGTTGAAATTCTACGACTCTTGATATAACTGTTACATCAAAAAATCTCATGATGTTGCAACACAATTCAGCTGGTCTCCAATGAACCATACTTATTCAGAAACGGAACCAAATTCAAAAACTCAATTGATTTGTATACGGTAACTTAGCAGAATCCTTTACAAATCCTCAGAACAGTACGGTCCATGGAAGATAAACCGAACAGAACAACGCGCGCGGACGCGGGCGTCTGAAATTGCCAGTGATATAAATCGTGAGGGGCTTTCTTACCGCCCTCACAAGCGGCGTTTCATGTAGAGTGCCTGTTACGTAGTGAAACAGGGTTTCACTCTGTAGCAAATTTATTTATCTGTCGACACGACCTGAGCAGCTAGGTCGAGTCGCTCATGTGAGTTTGTTCAGATTCTAAGTTCGCCGGAGGTTGTAAAGAAGACCTAAGGCGGTAACCGTAGTCGTATTCTCAAAAAACTTCAACGTATTTCTCAAGGATTGCAAACGAAAATTCGAACGGAATGAGGATGTGCAGTTTGGAGATAGTGAAAGAGAAGATCGTTAAGTGAGGTAAGTGACAAATATATTTCTCTATTTAAATAAAGAACAAAATCACATTAATACTTGGAGTTATGTGAGTGTGGGAAGACGTGTGTGTGCGTGTGTAATACAGTTTTCTTTTCTCGCTCTTTGTTGTCTGTTGAGAACCGCTGGTGATCCCGCTGGAGCTGGTCCTGAAGGGAGCAGTGTGGATGATTGCACGTTAATGAGGAAACAAATGGAGCCAAAATTCGGAGCCTAGGTCCCTCGTCTTGGATGGTGGTTCGCGCACTGAATTTACACCACGATATTTCTTATTTAACCTCACTCAAAAGATGAATTTCTTGAGTGAAAAAATAAATAGAATGATATGAGAGCGTTAATGGTCGGTTCTTCTGACGAGGTGGAATTCGTCAGAGAAGAATGTACCGGCACGTGGAACTTGTGAGACGGTGTCACGGGACCCAAAGACTAGTTTATAACTTTCATTGGTAAAGCCGTGAATTACACGATCTCTTGCACAAGACGTGTCCCCGATAAATCCCGAAAGTGTACTCTCGTGTTTTCATCATGCATGCTCCATTTACAAGAGTGCAGATTTCTTAATTATGGGAGTGGGGAATCGCGTGATTGCGTTTTTTGCTGTATTCAGCGAGGTTCCACGGTTGTTATGCTCAATAATTTCGTAGTGTGTGCGAGAAGGAAGAGAGGTATTAGGAGAAGGAAAGGAACAAAGGTGCATGCCGGACTTTGGACTCCGCTCGAAGCATCATCAGCGATTTTCAAATTCAACGTCTATTTGGAAGATTGTATGAATCGTTTAAAGTCATCTAGAAGAAAATAATAATTGAATTGTGTTTAGTTGAAAAGTTTCACAATTAGAAGGTGTTTATGGTCTAATGGTATTTTTTTTCGAGAAACTATGTTCCAGTGAATGAAAATGAATTGATGAAAAAATGCAGAAGAGAAAGATCGAAGAGAAATCAAGGTGGCTACGGAATTTCGTAGTCGTGAATCTCGTGTAATCGGATGTGACCGGATGTAAGATTGCTGAGGTTGCAATCGTGGTTCACTTTGGTGATTTCTGTTCGTTCTTAGGAAGCTCAATATTTGAACTATATGAGATAATGTTTAAAGAGTGAGGATCGAGAAAGCGAACACGAAGTTGAACGAATGAATTGCATTTTCTAAAATTATTATTATATTGTACAGCTTCCTGCATTCTTCTCCTTTGTTGAAAATGTAGGAACGATTCGGATCCTCATACATTATGGAGGGTTTGTACGATGCGATCCGAATTATTTCCAATTACAAATAAAAACAATAGATGAGGTTTTCGGTTGGCACATCACATGCCAACCGAGATACACTTTAGTAGGCCCCTGCTTCGGGTCAGTAACAAACCTGAAATCACACCACACAACAGAAAACGGATCGGCCAGCCAGCCGGAGGAAAAAGGGGAGAAGGGCAGAGTGAAATTCACAAAGAGTAAATCTATCAACACTTATGATTCCGATTATCAAAGTGAAGAGTGTAATTGCTCAAAGAGCTCAATATATAGTACAAAGTTAGATAATACAATTCCAATTGAGGTCGGGGACACACTTTGAACGTTAACGGGTTGAGCGAGGGAATTAGGGGCAGAATCCTTCGCAGACAGCGGCCTGGTTCACACGGCATCACCCGCACCGTTTTCCAGAAATTCTTTAGATAGCTGCGAAATAACGGGTGACCGTCACCCACCACTCACCGCAATATTTCCTCTCAAATTCTTTTCCAGCGGGGCAGATACCGGGTACGCTCAAAACTTGCGTAGATCAAGAGCGACAATAGTTCTGGAGCAGAGACGTTCGTTGTCGTATCGTATTCCAAGACAGAGTCAGTTCCGGCTTCTTCATCAATTTTCGTGCCTTCGGAAACGCGCTTTCCCTTGTCTTCGAGGAAGTCTCTCCTTCCCATTGGTTGGCTTCAACCAGCTCCGTTGTTGACCAATGGGAACTCGTGAATTCGGGCTATCATCACAAGCTAGTCCTTCCCGATGAAAGATCCACGTTGAATGGTCTCTCATGTAGTGATTTCCTAGTAACTTCTCAGGATCGGTGGATTTGGATTGGTCGGTGGTCCCAAAGCTTGTGTGTGGCTTGGTAAACATCGTTCCTGGCCTCGTGGTTGATCTCCAACATGACATAGTCAGTGTGAATGGTAGTGGGGCAGGGGAGGAGAACAGGGTTGGCCGCGAGCTTGGTTAGGGTGGTTGTTTAGCACGGTTTGCGGGTGGCCCTCGATGGCGTCCTCGGTGACGATCCTCGTTGACGTTCCCTGTGGCTAGCGTCAGGCGTCAGCCGTTTCCTGGTGGGCTGGGCTGGTCCTCTGGAGACGTCGTCCTCGATGAGGAAGGGAATCTCGGGAAGAAGTGAAATACATAAGCAAAGCGAGTTGGTATCTTAGTGTGTCCTCGAAAGACTCTGCTGAACGAACGTCGCTGCATCATTATATCTTCATTCAACTCATGGCTAACGAACGTGTTCGTGATGGGTGGAGGTCGAGACTGTTTTGTGCGTGATTCGTCACGTCACAAAATTTTATATGAATAACAAAAATTTGAAGTCCGTGCCACTAATTTGAGCGCCAATTACTTACCTCATCATATTGCAACTCGATAGAGAATCAATATAATTCAGTTATCAAAACTAAAGATGATATCAACGAGATATTCTATAAATTGGACGGGAGAAATATTTCAATGGGTATTATATAGCATATATTCAACATCAATTCCAATAAACAGATCATAGTCGAAGCGCTGCTTTCAATGTATGAATGAGAGAGACTGGATTTGAAAATACTTATCGAAAATGTTGGAGAATTGATTATGTCTGTTGGATGTCCGTTGTTCTGAAGTTCCGTGGTCCAGTTATTCATCCCAGTTGTTCATGGAACCCAAAAACCATTGAGCGTTGTCGTGAACAGGTGTGTCCCTGAGTCGAATCCTTCCCTCAGCGGACCCAAAGTTGTCTCATGATCGCAATTGTGTATGTATATACATATATATATATAGGACGTTCCACGTCAAACATGCCACCTGTCTACCCAAGATCAAACAAATGACGGCTCAAATCATTCGCAGTGATGCGAAATCCACTTGGCCTTTGAGAGAATTCAACATGGCAGATCCAATATGGCGGACCGAAATCCAGGAATTCATCAGATTTCTCTGAAACTCATCACTCGGGAGTTTTCAAGGGCGCCGAATGCAAATCTGGTGACAAACTCCACGGAATCAAAATGGTGGATCCAATACGGCGGACCAAAATCCAAAAATTCATTGGATTTCCTTGAAACTCGTTCCTCAGGGGTTCCCAACGTGTCTTGATGTGATGACGTCTGGCATTTCTGGCATGTAGGACAATGGCATGATATCGTGTATGTGACCTTAGAAGAGATACGTCAATTAATTTTCGAGGAAGATGTACGTTCAATATTGCATATCGCTCATAGGAACAATGTCTGTGGAGTATCTTATAATTTTCAACTTTTTTTCAGGAAGTACGTGAAAACCGTGAGTTCTGGAAATTTTTGTTACTGCAGGAACTCCAGAGGATCTTTTGGAAAGATGTTTCTGAGTCTTGGCATGCTGCTGTTTACTATAATAGAAGAATTTAACGTTCTTGGATTTTATTCTTGTCCACTCGAGAAGAGCTGTTGTTGTTAACATGGCCTTTGTTGAATTCACCTGGAGCCTAGCGCGTGTAGTTCCTCGTTCAAAAATCACTCCCACGCCATCGCACGCTCTTTTATCGTGAGCTGTTGCATGAAAATGCCATTCAGCTTGTACCCCAAAATCTTCTTCATGGCAAACAAGATTGTTTATTTGAAATTTATTTTTGTAATGTTGTTTCGCCCCATCACTGACATGTATTACTCTTTCCAGTTTTGAACAAAGTTTTTTCATCTCTGGTACAATGGATTGCTGCATGATATGTACTGCGGTGGAATCGTCTGTTGTGCAATCTGATAGTACAATGAAGCTACTGTGAATTATTTCTCCATCTCGATCATAATACACAAGTACAGGGTGGACAGTGCACTGCGCATTATTGTAGTGGGAAGCTTGCGCTGCATCTTGTGCAACATAGGCATAATTTCCAGAAAAATCAGTGTGCACGAGTGTTTCCGCCTGTTTCAAGACATTTTTCAAGTCAGATACGTATCTAGACTGCGTTTTGGAGATGAAGTGATGAGGGAGTAGGGTTTCCAAACTGATGGAGAGTTCAACCACAAAATCGTCGAATGACAGACATTCTGTTTCAAGGGTGCATCGACCGATTGTCTGCCAAGTGGAGAACATTATTATTGATGTACCTCTTGCACGCAAAATCTCGGGAATGGAAGTTGCAAATTCTTCTATTTTCGGGCAGGCTGTACAATCTCCTAAATAACAAGCTGGCGATTGATTCTCACACAGAACAATTTTGAAGCAATTATGATCAGAAGTTATTGGCGTCTCATAATCTTCAGTCAGTCTTGGTGAACGCGCAGCATCGATCATGGACTTGAAGTTTTGATGCATGACGCAAACACATACACTGTGTGTACCGCTGGCACCAGCAAGGATGCACCATTTTGGTCGACGGTCTGCAAATTTACTCAGACCCACTGCACATGCAGGATTTTGCTCTATGAATTGAACCTTGAAGGTTTTCAATGTCACATAATAATAATCGCTTCTGCATTCTCTGTTGATCACCATCAATATTGACTGTGACAGTGTCTTTCTTGTTAGGCATGATCCGGCTATTCAAATCACTCCCGTGGAAGTCAATAACTTTTTCCACGGTTTCTTCGGATAAGCTCTCTCCCGCCCTAATCGCAGGAGTGGCTAAAATACCTTTTGATTCTCTTAATTTCCTTGCCACTCCCACAATTCTACGAGGAGCACCAAACTCTTTAGCTATCTGGTGGGCACTCCAACAATCAGGAGCTATAGTTAGAATTGGTATACGTAGAGGGTCATCTGCAGGTAAACTTGCAAATTTTTTGTCCAAATCGTTCAGCATCTCCTCTAGGGCAACTTCTCTTGACACACGTGCTTTTTTTGTTTGTGAGTAGCCTTATTCATCATCTGAGTCCTGTGATTCTAGATTGACTGAACTGTCTGAAATCTCAGTGCAATTGAATGATTCATGATTGTCATTGTACAACTTTCTACAAGCTCCACAAATTTGTGCATACGAAGGAATATTTGGAAAATCTTGTAACATCGTTTTGAACAAGTTTCGTAAATCCTCACCCTTATGTCCTGGCATATCACAAGGATTGATACATATATTCGAACGGATCTTATTTCTTGTTAAGTCTGACATTTCCGCAATACTCTCTTATTTTACTCTGATAAAACGGTGGATCTCCTAGGAGAAAGAAATCACATGTGAAGTGTAGCTCTGAAAAGAACTTTTTGGAAGGTAGCTCTGAAAAGAACTTTTTTGAGGGTAGCTCTGGGAAGAACTTTTTGGAGGGTAGCTTTGAAAAGAACTTTTTGGAGAGCAGCTCCGAAAAGAACTTTTTGGAGGGTAGCTCTAAGAAAAACTTTTTGGCGAATCCTAGACTGAGAAAAACAATATGATGTAAGGCATCCAACAATCAATGGAACTCATTATTGATGATTCCACCGCAATGCTCAATTTCCTGTCCCAGTGAAATTCCCAATTAAAAAGAATGGTAGTGTATTAATGACGCTGGTGAGTGAATGATCCTATCGCATTATAGAAGGATGTATCCTAGCAACTCCTGCTATTGAGACAGGAAATTCAACGACCCTTGCCCCTTTGTGAATAAGTTCAGGATTTACCCACCACAAGGTGCAACAGGTAGAATACATAATTTTGATAGAGGTCTTTTAGAAGATCCTTTGACGGTTCGGATAGTGGCAGCCCGAGCTCTTTCATCACCACCAGTATGAATCTCTATAATACGACCAATAATCCATCGTGTAGGAGGAAATCTTCCATCCTTGATTCAAGCAAGCTGACCAACAACTAAACGTGGACCCTCGTCAAATTTCTACTTCGTCCTTCGCTGCAGTTGGGTTAAATACTCGCGAGACCATCTAGCCCAAAGTCCTTGCTTTAGAGATTGAATTAATTGCCATCTCGACAATCGATTGATATTTAGTGAAGTCAGATTCGGTTCCAACAGTGTGAATAATGAGTTACCAATCCAGAAATGTGCAGGGGACAAATAATTGAGGTCATTAGGATCATCAGATAACGGGCACAAAAGACGGGAGTTCAGAGTAGCTTCAATTTGGGTAACAAGTGTATACATCTCGTCATCTGCCAACCGTGTCTCACTAATTGTTCTTCCAATATGGTATTCGGTCGACTCCACTGCTGCCTCCCAGAGGCTGCCAAAGTTCGGTGCGTTCGCAGGTATGAAGTGACACACAATGTTATCGTTTGCCAATACTTTCTGTACTTGCGTCTGATGAAGTTGATTGTGGAATAATTCTTGTAGCTCCCTCAGTTCTCTCCGTGCCCAACAAAATTCGAACCATTGTCGGAATGAAGATTGGCAATCTTGCCTCTGCGTGATATAAACCTTCTCATCACATCAGGGAAAGATTCTGATGAGAGGTCGCTCACTAATTCTATGTGCACAACCTCGGCACACAAACAGATAGATATGGATAAATAAGTCTTCGTGTATACAGCATTTTTCTTGTATCTTGATGCACGAGAAATGAACCACAATAATCCACTTCAGAATCAATAAATAAACGTGCACGACCGAAGGCGAATGTCCCATCAATAATTCATAACTGCGAGGGTTGATTTTGAAGCATTTGACACACTGTCTCAGTATTTTTCGTGTGATATTTCTGCCTGGAAGAGGTCAATACGATGTTCGCACAGCAGCAGGGGTCATCTATGAACCTGCATGAATCAAATTTGCATGATATTCCCAGATGAGTAAGTCAGACAACTTGTGTTTATCCGACAATGCAATCGCAGATTTTTTTTTCATAAGATAATGCCGAGTTTCGCAGTTTTGCACCGACTCGAAGAAGACCGTCTGGTAACATGAATGGGTTCAGAGACAAAATTTTGCTGTTGCGTGGCAACTCACCGTGCTGTTCAAGTGTCGCTATTTCGTTAGGAAAAGATTGCGCTTGATAAATTTTTGCCAATACAATTTTTGATCATGAATTTTCCTCTCCAGTTAACGGTTCAATTTGTCCATTCCCCGAGTCCGATCGTGCATTGCACACAAACCGCGAACAGTATGCTGTAACTTCCACAAGTTTGCTGAAGTTTGAGAATGTTCCGAACAAATCGTTCGTATATTCTATTACTAGAAACGATTCTGACGTATTTTTCTCCCCTGGTCACTTTTGTAACTCCGGAATGTCTTGTCTTATCGTACAATCGAATTTAATATCTTGAAGAAAATTGGGGCCGTGCCACCATAGATCGTTATGAATTAATTCGGAAACAGTGGTTCCTCTAGATGAATAATCTGCTGGATTTTGCTCAGTACCGATGTGATGCAAGTTTTTTACTGCAGTCAGTTGCTGTATTCCCGAAATTCTATTTGAGACGGATACATTCAATTGACGTGAAGTGTTATTGATCCAGTTTGAGTCTGCCCAATAATTAACACTATTACAGTGAATTTGCATGGAAGTAATTACCTTTTCCATCAGTTGGGCTAATAGGAGGGCTTCACAGAGTTCAAGACGAGGAATCAATATATTTTTGATGGGAGCGACACGGGATTCAGGACACAAAAGAGGAGAGAAGGCTACTTCATCACCGCATAGAGATCTCACGTAAACACGAGCTCCGTAAGCTTGTTCACTTGCATCGCTAAATCCGTGAAGCTCGATGGAATCATATTCGAAGTTTCCTGTAAGACTTCTGGATATACCTAACTGGTCAAGTTCGTTGAAACCCGAAACATGACGGACTCAGGTGTTATCCCACACAACACCGGAAATTTCATTAGGATTGCAGAAATCTAATATCTGAAACATCAAAATATTTCAATGACATTGCTGTATGTCACACCGAAGTTTCTAAGTCCCTTCAGAAATATTGCAATGTCCGCTAATCTTACATTCCGATGCAATATTTCTGAACTATTTCTGCAATGTTTCAAGAATATTTATGAAATATTTCATTGTAATGTTTCTCTGGTAATATATCTGAGACTCCGGAGATAGGTAACATTTCAATTGACAGATTTTTGACATATTTCTGTGGAAGTATACTGAGATGTAATGAAGGTGGAAGATTGAAATGTAATTGAGACATTACTGAAATCTGTGGTGCTGTATGGGATGAATCTCTGGTGGCACTTGTTCGTCCAATCCAATTTTCAAGATTTCTCCTTGGACAAGAGTAGTATGCTGCCGGGTCTGGGCCGTCACAACAAACTGCAGCTGTATAGATAAGATGAGATAGTCTGTCTGAGATAAGATAATCCACCTGTATAGATAAGATAAGTCGTCTGAGATAACAGGTGGAAGGTGGAACAAGTGTATGAGAGTTTTGAGGGGGAGCTGAGAGTGTGGTGGTTGTTGTTGGGGGTGGTGGGTGATGGTGGGTGGATATGGAATGTTGGGTGATGGGGATGGTATGTGGTGGTGGGTGGTGATGGGGTGGAGGTGGTGTGGGTGGTGGTGGGTGGCGATGACTTGGTGGGAGGTAGGTTTTTTCTCAGGCGTAATATATGGCTATTTCTATCGTCGTTCATCGTAAGAGATTTTAGCTATGTAATTTTTATGTATAAGGAACGTGAGAGATAGAGAGAGAGATAGATAGATAGATAGAGAGAGAGAGAGAGAGAGAGAGAGAGAGAGAGAGAGAGAGAGAGAGAGAGAGAGAGAGGTAATGGGAGAGAATGTAAAATGTATTAATGAATCCTTAACGTTCAAACGGAAGAGTCAGAGGTAGTAGGGGTGTGCGGGTAGCACTTTTTATCGGGTCGGGTCGGGTCGGGTTCGGGTATTTGTATTTCTTTTCGGGTCGGGTCGGGTCGGGTACCCGATTGAATCGGGTTTTCCAAGTCGGGTACCCGAATATAATAAAATCGCTTAAATTTAATATTTTCAACTTCTATTCGAAGTTGCCATTGCCGTTGATATTTTAAGGACAAATTGTCTTGAGCGATTGTAGGAATAAGGGGATTTCATATGAATTCGATTCTAATATGAAGAATGCCATATTCACTACAAGTCTATTAGGGTTGTTACTCCATGTAATTGATTATGCAGCGGATTAAGAAATCTCCAAATTGCTTCATGGAATGTTTATATTTATTTTCTAATTCAATTGAAAAATATAATCACATTTATATCTTATAAATAATAAGTTATCTATTTTCGTATTTAGTAACCACAATATAGAATCTTGAACATCAATGAAAATAAATATTCTTCTTATAAATATCATTCTTTTTTCATATTTTTAAATTTGAATGGAGGAAGCACAACTCTCCCACATGTTTTGTCAGCAATCTTGATCGAGTTGCTGTCACAATATTTCCTGCTGAGGAAAACGTTTGCCATATTTGAATTACCCGAATGTAATCGGGTACCCGAGAAACTCGGGTAATTGAAAAACCCGACCCGACGGGTACCCGACCCGACTTGACCCGATAAAAACCCGATGACTCGGGTACCCGCGCACCCCTAGAGGTAAGTATTTTGAAAATAAACCTTTCACACATCATGTAAGACTACAGAATAAGATATTTATTCCAATTTCCACTACAGATTCGATGTTTTACAAAAGAGAATTGTAAGATGGTACAATTTTATCATTGTTTGATATAATATGTATATGATTAAAATAACATCAACAACAAAACAATTTTCTGTCCAGTATAATAGTGATACATTTCCAAGCTAAACACGCTAATCTACTAATACAAGATTGAATATGGTGCGAAACGAAGTATCGAGATCGTTGTCTTCGACCATGACCACGTAGAATTCCATTCCGATCGTTTACACAAGTGGGAAACCTATTCATCCTTCGGTAAAATTGCATGACTCTCTTGTCGTTGATTGTTGGTAAAAAGCCCCGAAAATTGGCGAAGACTAGCCACGACACATATGATGTAAAAAAACAATACAATATTGTCCACAATATGAGGAGGTAATGCATTGGAGTCGTCGAGTGTTCCAGACGAAAGATGATGTGTTTCGTCGCAATCGTTGGACGAATCTTGAGTCTTGTGGTGGCATTCCATAGCTATCGAAATATGTTCCTTACCCTTCACTATCGACATACATTGCGACCCAGTGGGTTCCTAGTTTTTTGTGTTCATCGGTGTTGGCCACGATAGCCGTCAGTCTCGTTCACACCCGCGGGACACGTTCTACAGGATAAACTCCTATGTCGTTAGCATCGGATCGGTTCAAAACTCTCTGTATTTCTATGCTGTTCATCTGTTCCAATATTTCCAGAAGATGATTTGCTCAAATTATTGATGGGCTTAGAATATGATTCACAAATTGAATTGTTCTTCGAAAGCCAATATTTCAATTCCACAGCGTTAGTCAATGCACACCGATATGTCTCAGCAGTATTCAAGACGTGATGTATACAACGTTCGTCTTTATAGAATAAATCTTTGGAAGCCGGTGACTTCTTTCCCAAATTCACAACTTCCCTCGTTAGAATGTTTTGTGAATAGGAAACTTCTTCTCTCCCTCTCACGTATATAATGTTCGCAGATCTGGGTATATCTCGTAGATTTTGATGAAGTTGTTCAATTTTTATGTCACCATCAAACCACTCGATACCGTGATAGTGTCTTGATAAATAATTATTCTTGCTCCTATATGTTTCTGGAAGTTCAACGCATGAATGTGGTGGAGCAACAATCCAATTTGCGTGGTAAGATGAATCGATACACACTACAGCAACTTCTTTGGATATCAATTCACCATTCAAATCATATACACCTTGGATGTCGAATACAAAATCCATATTACGTAAGAAAACGAAGTCTCTCAAATAAGACCCCTACTATGAACTGACATTCTTGCTCTGCACAAACGTCTTTATATATCTGCATTCTCACCCTCTCCTTTTTTTTAAAGGAATGGACAAGAAATATAGAAGTAGATAAGTTCTACTAACTTCGTTTCCTGACTTATGAAGACTATGCATTTCAGTTCTAGTGGTCACCTTTGTGGACACAAGATAATATTCTTTTTTTATCCGAACAAGATGATTTCGTTGATACGGGGAGGAAGGTTCCTAAGACTTCTAGAGAGACATTCTCGATGATCTTTCCTCTTCTCCAAAAGATTTATCCATTAGAATCAATCATGATTTGCCTTGAAGAATCAATTTCCAATATGTTATCGAATTCAGCGTATACAATAGCGTTGATAGTTTGTTGCAAACTCTCATCGAAACGTACTTCATTCCGTACACGACCATGTTTCACAAGATTCCACTGTGTTGCGCAATGAGCGGAAAGGTCTGGCGTTAGATCAAATGCAAATAAACAATAACCATCAGGATAATCTTCTCTGGCAATTGAATTCCCTTCGTTCAAGAAATGAATCCCTGTCCCAAAGAAAAGTGTGTGATAGGCGTCAACTCAAAGTCTTTTATCTTTGTTGGAACATGGTTGAAGAGGTTTACTGAGAATTCGCGTACCATCGACTTATGAAGATGAGAAGTTGATACCATAATTTTGGAAATTAGAAGGATTCAAAGTATGATCACCATCGAAAGCTTTACTATCCACGAATCCAAGGATAATTCTTTCTGGTAATTGACCCAATATCACATTATCCAATGTTCCACTGATCACACCCGTATGAATAGTAAAGGACTTCACTTCGACACGTGTTGAAGGATATTCAGCTGAAGATTTAGCCAAAACTTCAGCATGTGAGATTAAAACACCGGGATTGATTTTTGCTCTACGTATCAGTAATGCTGCTTCAAGTATTTGTAATTTTGATGATGAGTTTTGCGTTTCCATGAGACAAAAAGAATCTTCCGCACGGATCAAACGTAAACGAACTTCAACACCATTGAGTGAAAATTTGTTTTGATTGAAAACATCACAATGTAAATGGCCCATCATATCAATCATGTCACCACCTCTCACGAATGTTTGTCGTTTTGCAAGTCCAGTATTCAGACTAACCGCTGTTGATGAACCTGGTTGAGCATCCATCGCCTCAGGAGTGTCTTGATACCAAAGGCTCGATGTAAGGTGGGATTTTTTAGCTGGCGATGCATAATTTGATAATGATTCGATGTAGGCTCTATATCCGTAGGCATTGTTGGGTGGTGAAACAAGTTTTTGATTGAAAAATACATCAATTTGGTTGAACATCGAATGCAGAAGATTTTTCACAGGACCTACAACGACCGTTGTTGGTGTAGTCGATGTACCGGCAGTTGCAGCTGTAGATTCCACTTGTACACGTACACTTAACATGGTATGTGTAAGATCCAAATATCCTTCCCCATGGCCTGGTATGACGAATTCTATTGGAGAGTCATCGGTTAGTGAAGAAACGGGCTTGAAATGTATCCATTGTGAACTTCCTACACTAGTTTGCGTTGATGGTATTGAAAATAAATCAAGTTCAGATTTCATACATTCACAAGAATGAAAGTGTAAGAAAGACATTTTTTCCAATTATCGTTCGATCAAATAGCGCTGAATATATCTGACACAGTACGTCTCTTTACGGTTGTTTTTCCAACCTTGCTTCTTTTCCTCTTCTTCTTCGTGGAACTTCTTTTACGTTTTGGATTACTTCTCTTCGTTTTCTTCACAATTTTCTTTTCATTTATATTTTCTTACTCTTCCGTTTCCTACGACACGATGTGTATGTTGATGGAAGAGCAAACGGGGACTGAGTGTTTCTGATCATTTTCATCTTCTTATAACCGGATCCTTTCATAAGTTCACCGATTTCTTCTTCAGCTTTCCTCTTCAGTGTATTCCTAGACTCTTTGGACCGTGATTTGAGAGCTTGTTCCAGCGGTATATGTTGGTTACTGATATCATCTATCACATTCACACCTGAACGAATGGCTTCTTCACCAATAATACTGGCTCCACGTGTAAGATATGGCAAAACTCGACGAAACAATCCACCTAAAAAACTACCAACACCATGTCCTCGTTGATAAGGTGAACCCACGAGAACGCGACTAAATCGACGATCGGTATTCCTAGGGTGTAAACCATAGCCCATTCGATCGTTTCCGTTATGAAAATTCTCATTCATTGTTTCAAGGTTGGTTATAAACCTCATACATGTATCACTCAGGAGGGGAACGATTGATTAAAACCGTCTGAAGTGTAATGTAACAGTCAAAGTTCCAAACTCGAATGGTATCACATTACCAAGTTGATCCCTTATATGTATTTCGATTGTACGGAAACATGTATTCAAGAGAGGTATACATTGTGGTGATGAATATAATTTCACTTCGTGAGAACCATACACATAGTCCTTCGTATCAGTTTGCACAATATGTAAAAGTGGAACCTTGACGTCATCAACTATATATGGTTCACATATATCGCAATATACAAATAATTTATCAGGAATACCACGAGACAAGCAAGCTGGGTGATTAGCATGAATCAGAGAATCCTCTCTGTACAGACAATAATAGTTTTTACAATTTTTCAATCGTTGTTTTTTCGGTAGATATTCTTGTATATCTTTGATTTTCCACATATGATTGATATCTTCACTATCAGAAGCACCCATTTCAAAACCCAATACACGTGAGAGTTTGTCGTTGAAATGGATGGAATGGATATCTTGACATTTTTCATTTTGTATACATGTCGGTATAAGGTAAGGTTGACCTTCATTGTGAGGATCGTAAATTAGTGTCAAATGCTCTACATCGCTGGAATCCATTTCGAGAAGTGCTCGATTTGTAGCATTCACGATGTCTTCAACACATTTGTAAACTCCAGAACGAATTTCAATAGAACGATAACATAGGATTGGACTCATTTTTCCTCTTCTTGGATCATTAACACTTGACAAACGATAATAATCGATTTCCCCTTCATTATCTCGAATATGAAGGAAACTTTCAGAAAATTGAATTTCAGTGAGAGCAACTTTTCATTTCCCTGATAAATCCGTTTGATTGAGTAACTCTGTGGTGTAATGTGTCGTTGTGTTATCAGGAAAATATTTCATACTACTATTGCTCGGTAACACAACATGAAACTGGTCTTATTTATCTTAATTTTTTATTTTGATTTATTCTCATTGATTTTGATTGAAGTAATAACACTTCGGGCAACCATGCCAATAACAACCGTGAAATTGTAACACGGTACGAGTACCATCATTGTCCACGAAGTAACCGTCAACGATCGGTCCTTCGGGTAATCTATACTCAGAACCGCATTCGACCTGTACAATTTCACATTCGTATTGGTCTTCATACCAAAACAACCACTCTCAAGCTACTCTCGAAGATTTATTTCGGAATCTATAACCACTTGAGGGTACAATGCCGATCATATTTCCCTCTAAAAAGTTCTTTCTACATAAACGCATACGATTCAAAGCTATGGTGATGCTTTCCGTGAACGGACATACGTTACCACACTTCAAAAATATTTTACGGAAAGCTAGGCAAGGGATTGGTCCAACATAATTCTGATTTTCCAATTTGTTAAAAAAATGAGAGAAAACACCTTCCTCTTTATTAACTAAACCAAAAACTTCAGGTAATGGAGAGAGACTCATAGGTGGGTAATTGAAGGAATCAATAAATTTTGTTTTACCTATTGTCATTAAAATTATGTTGGTCCCATTTGTTACAATCTCCGGAGCTGTATTATTATGCACCAGATAGCGAAGAATGAATTGTGCATCATACCCCTTTGCGTTGTGGGCAATACATCTTATTTCTTCAATAGAGTCCAGCTTACGAGTAACAAATTGTACAAGTTGATGGACTGGATCAAGATTGAATATATATTGCCTCCACCCGCAGTGGAGACAATCTCCCGAGATGTCATCATCGTGCAAGCAAAAAGTGCAAACTTGTTGTGCAACGCAAAGGGTTGGGATATGGACATTTGTTTGATCATCCCCATCGATCGTTTCATCCTGCCTAGTTTCAAAGTCGTAAAAAACGAATGCGGTATGCTTTACGGCTTGATCTTCCTTTTTGTTATTGATTGGTTCCATGTAACATAAATAATTCCAATCTTTAACTTCTTCACAAGTTCTACAGTAAACCTTATCAAATTCGTGAGGCCTACTAGAATTTATACGTATGTGACGATCACATATTGAGCATATTCTCAAACCCTCACAAACACTATAGTCATTATTGAACGAACTAGGTTGGATATGACGATTGAAACAACGTGGACCGAAAAATTGTCTACGACAACTGTCACACCTGATTTGTTCTTCGCTTTCACACATGGACGAAGAAAGACAACGAGGACACGATTGTGTACAATAGTGACTTTGATACCGTCCAAATTCAACACCACAAGGCTCACAAAATTGTCGTGAAGCACAAGCAGCTTTTGAATTCGAAATTGGTTCAAAGTGACCACGTCTTTCACGATTGTACAATATCATATATACTCGAAATTTGAAGGCTACTCCAGCTTTTCGTACAAAAACGGTACCATCGAAAAGCGGTCCGTTTTTCCCAAAAGATGAGGATGAATGCACCACTAATGCAATACCCATTTTGCATGAATATCGCGGAAATTGCTCGACTTCGGTAATTCCACAACCCTCAAGTGATATTTCGATTTCAACGTTGTCTATTAATTCTTGAGTCAGTTGAGTTTGGACGGTACTGTTCATCCTCCTAACCGATTGCCACCGATCAAAAAGGATTCCTGATTTGGATTCTCCTTTTTCCATGAAAATTATTCCGATGACAATTGATCGGGGAAGACATAACCCATCGTCCCCACGGATTCCTAGAATTGATTTTTCCGTATGTTTGTCCCTGATCAATTCCAACGCTTCTCCACCACCACCAGTGGTCTAACTGACTGTCATCACTTCGACGTCGAATCCATCTGCAATAGCAAATGTTGTGGCACTTTGTGTGACGGAATTCACGATGTGCCACAAATCTCCATATTTCGAATCTTCTAGACGTCGAAATGATAATCCTGCTGCACCACTGGTAAATTTATCATTATTAAATTTAATCCCTATACAGGGTGATTCAAAATTCCCGCACTCTTTTTTGGGAGTAGATTCCTGAGGAAATTCTAAAACGATTTGTCCTTTTGCACAATGCTCTCCGACGCATAATTTCCGAGATATAATTAATTAAAGTTGACTAATTATGAGGTGGATCCATCGGTCATTCAGGAGCGTCATAACAGAACAAGAGAGGAAGGTGCTTGCAGAGGGCGCTCATACAATCAGCTGATCGGTATAATCGATACGATTTACCAACATACAAATTGGTGAATTTTCTATGTAGAACGATTGAATTCGTCGACACTGTGGAAAAATTGATTATTGTCATGAATTCTCATCACGATATGCTGTAGGTGAAAGTTGTAATTTCAGTAATGATTCTTATTACGCAGACAAATGTAAAATAGTGTTATTTCGTAAGGATAGGGATTCAAGTGGGAGAAAAAAGTATAACTACTCGTTTTCAATCAGAATTTTCATGTAAAGAAGAAAACATGAGAATTTTCATTCATCCGATACCCAATTTGAACGGTTTGATTAGTAAGTTTAACACAAGAGATTGGAGTCCGAATCCTGTATTCTGATTGGTCGAGAATCAATGTATGTTAGATCAATCCTCGGCCGTTTCAAATGATTCTTCTGAAGAATGTGTTTTCGACTTATCCCAACCACAACATTGAACAATGATGAATTTATTCGGATTCACCTTCTTTACATCATTCGATGATTATAAAGGGTTAATCGAACATCAATAACTTACTTCAGATCACTCAAGATCATCCATGTTTAAATCAAAATCTCATTCAAATTGTGTGCAAGTTCGAGCGCGCTTCTACGTTTAGAAAATGTATTCGTCCTAAAAAGGACGGATTTGGTTAATCTTCAAAGACAATTCTTTTTCCATTTGAAATAACAATATGCCCTTGGAAGTCATATGTGCTTTAAATGAAACTGTTTCGAGCTGTCACCTGATTGGTTGCTTCGTATCACGAATGGTTGATTTAAGCTAAACAAACCGTATGTGATTACAATGTTAATCAAGTGCAAAGATTGGGTCGTATACGATGTCACACCTTGTATTTTCGTCAAAATTGATGGATTCTGCAAGTTAAAGTAAGTTATTAACGTTCGATAAACCCTTCATAATCATCGAACGATGTAAAAAGGGTGAATTCGAATAAATTCATCATTGTTCAATGTTGTGGTTGGGATAAGTCGAAAACACATTCTTCAGAAGAATCATTTGGAACGGCCGAGGATTGATCTAACATACATTGATTCTCGACCAATCAGAATACAGGATTCGGAATCCAATCTCTTGTGTTAAACTTACTAATCAAACCGTTCAAATTGGGTATCGGATGAATGAAAATTCTCATGTTTTCTTCTTTACATGAAAATTCTGATTGAAAACGAGTAGTTATACTTTTTTCTCTCACTTGAATCCCTATACTTACGAAATAACACTATTTTACATTTGTCTGCGTAATAAAAATCATTACTGAAATTACAACTTTCACCTACAGCATATCGTGATGAGAATTCATGACAATAATCAATTTTTCCACAGTGTCGACGAATTCAATCGTTCTACATAGAAAATTCACCAATTTGTATGTTGGTAAATCGTATCGATTATACCGATCAGCTGATCGTATGAGCGCCCTCTGCAAGCACCTTCCTCTCTTGTTCTGTTATGACGCTCCTGAATGACAGATGGATCCACCTCATAATTAGTCAACTTTAATTGATTATATCTCGGAAATTATGCGTCGGAGAGCATTGTGCAAAAGGACAAATCGTTTTAGAATTCCATCAGGAATCTACTCCCAAAAAAGAGTGCGGGAATTTTGAATCACCCTGTATAATCGCGAGGATCGGAATTTTCCGTTATCAATTCGAAAATTTCACGAAAGCCACATTCTAACCATACAACGATATCGCTGTGTACATCAGGCTGATTGAGAATGAGATTCAAACTTTGACCGGTGGTGCGGAAGCGTTTGAGATATTTCTTATCATGATTTTTCACAGTGAAATATTCATCTATATTATTTGAACTTACATTAGAATCATCTCGGCTTGTAGATGGCTGTGGCTCAGCGTTAGGCTGAATTTGTCTCTGTTCGCCTTCGATGTCGTTTGTCGTTTGTCGTTTGTCGTTTGTCGTTTGTCGTTTGTCGTTTGTCGTTTGTCGTTTGTCGTTTGTCGTTTGTCGTTTGTCGTTTGTCGTTTGTCGTTTGTCGTTTGTCGTTTGTCGCTTGTCGCTTGTCGCTTGTCGTTTGTCGTTTGTCGTTTGTTGTCTCATCCATCTTTTTTTTGGAGGTTCGATGGTGGAAGAGGACGAATCATGATGATGAGAGGTTTCTCTCCTCCTGCCACCTCCCCATTGCAATGGTCCAGAGGATTCTGAAATTTGGGGAAAATAAAATTGATATTTTTCTGTGAGAAGATGAGACAATAATCAGTTGCTGAAATATTGTACAATATATATATATATATATATATATATGTACTTTAGGTGATATAATTATTGCATACTATTCTTGTCAAGGGGTTTTGTTTACTCCTCTGGTGGTGAATCACGAGAACACGATATTGATTCGTTCTTCTTCTCCGCTCTCTGTATACTCCAATAGCTGCCTACGGCAACGTTCTTCTTCTTCGTCTTCCTCGTTTCCGTTATCCCTGGCTTCTTCTTCTTCTTCATCATGTATTACAGCGGCTCCACCGTCATCTAGGAAGAATGAAACGAATGTGAATACTTCACATTCTGCTATGTAAATGTAGATATATATATATATATATATAATACAGTGAATGAAGTGATATCATTGTTGTTCTCTTTATTACCATTTCCTGTATTAACCGCGCCGTTGTCTTCTACTCCATCAAGGTCTACTTCATCGTTGTTGAATAGGGAGACTGGGAAGGAGTTTGAATTTTTCAGAGATTCACAGTACGATCAAATTCAAATTTTTCCAAAAATCATGATTGGTTTAAAATACGCTCCGCGAAATTCCCATTCATTCTGTACCTATAAAAATTGACACTCTGGGAAAAATTTTTTCCCTCGATTTTCTCACTCGCGATACTTTAAAATTTTACGAAGAAAAATTCAATCATCATCATGAAGTAATCAGTCTTATGACTGGTTTGATGAAATCCTCCAACCCTGTCTATTATCCGCTAACCGCTTGATTTCTGCATATCTACGGCAACCCTTATCTTGTTTCTCAATTTGCTTCATATAACCCAATCTAGGTCTACCTCTTCGAGTTTTACCATTCATTTTCCCTTCCAATATTGTTTTCAATGAGCTATCATGCCTCAATGTATGTCCTATCAGACTACTTCTCCTTTTCACGACCTGTCTCGAGAGACTTATTTTTTCATTTACCTTCTCAAGTACTTCTTCATTTCTTACTTTCTCTATCCACTTTATTCTAAGCATCTTTCAATAACACCACATTTCAAAAGCTTCAAGTCGTCGTTGGTCCGTTTTTCCAATTGTCTGTAACTCTTCCAGAATTTCTTCCCTACTGCTAAGCTAATATTCTTCGAACATAGTAACTGTTTCTTTTGGTGGAAAGCCTGTTTCCCTTGTGCTATTCTCCTCCTATATCCCTTCCGCTTTCACCGTTTTCTGTAATTATGCTCCCTAGATATTTGAATTCTTTCACTTGCTGAATTGTCTCTGCATCTATTTTGATTTTCGGTCATCTTGATGTGTTCGCTGTTGTACAAATCATGAATTGTGTTTTGTCCTTATTCATATGTAATATCTTCCCTTATTTTATCCTTATATATCACTATAGTGGATGATATAAAGTTGTGTGGAGATGAAAACCGATTGGGTTTGCTCTGCAATAACGAGATTTATTGAGTTCAAGTATAAGTTATCTACAACATTTACAAGTTTGAATTCATTACCTGCAATAACGAGAAAACGACAATTAAAGCCTTTATTCCGTTATGTTTCTTTATCTTTTGTCAATTCAGATATTCATTCCGATATTGAAATGACACGTGTCCTCAATTCTTTCCTCTCCTTATCATTCTCACGCCTTACGTTTTTTCCCGTCCATTATTCAGTACTCCGTCGATAATGTGATATAGTTTGTAATCTAATCAGAGAAATCCCTACACATCGTAAGTGTATCGTGCTTCCTATTATATTCTTCCGTTGGTAATTCAGAACTTCGTTGGTTACACGATATAATTTGAAATCCAGTTGAAGAAATCTCGACACGTCATATAGTGTGTCGTGTTCTCTTTTACATCTCCCCTCCTTGAGAAAAACGATTTCTGCTCACTTGCAGCATTGTTTTCGTGGGCACTTGATACCGGAGTCAATTTAGTTATGTGGTAGAGATTTGTTTCTTTTTTCCTATGTCCTGTATTAATTTCATATATGGAGTTTGAAATGTTTTTCGTAATTTTAAATGGTCCGATTCGTAATTCGTCCAATTTTCTTCTATTCAGTTTGTTTCCATTTTCTATGTATACTTCCTCTCCAACTTGTAGTTCCAATTCCTCCTGATTTTTATCGAATTTCATCTTGTTGTAATTGTGGGATTTCATCGTATTCTTTGAAGCTAGTTTTCTGTCCTTTTTCAATCTTCCATCTGTATATTCGGTGTTCAATTATTTTGGTGGTATATCTGTACTTCCACCTTCTAGAAGGTATTTTGGTGAAAATTTAGTAATCGTATGTTCTGTGTTGTTGTGAGCTTCTACGCTTTCATTAGCTATGGTTGTCCAAGCTATTTTTTTCCTCTTCCATTTATACTGCATCTTATTTCATTTACTCATGTTTGATTCACTCGTTCGTTCAAACCATTTGGGAAGGGAAAGTCTACAGCTGTGAAAATTAGTTTGATATTTTCATTTTTCAAAATATTCTTATATTCTTTGGAATTGATTCCCGGGTATTGGTCCGTTAGTATTGTGTTAATTTTGTGGTTTTCTGTAACTAATTTTGTTAATTTCATGGAATCGTGCGCGTTTTGGTTTTTTGAGGTTATTACGTATACATATCGTGTGAAATGATCTATTAATATGTGTGGATATTTTTTTGTTGACCTGGATCCTCCAAATCCTCCTACCGTATTAATAGATACGATTCCAAAAGGTCGTTTGGCTGGTCCCAAGTGTGACATAAATCCATATTTTGTTCCCCTTCTTGATTTATTCATCAAACAAATTCCACAGTTTTCGCATATTCTTTTTATAATATTTGTTAGGTTTTTTGTGGTGGAATATGGCGTTATCTTATTCATCATTTGGGTTTTCCCCAAGCGACAGTATTTATCATGTATTTTCATTGATAATTTTCTCCCAAGATCTTCAGAAATTATAATTTCTTCTTTTCTTTTTATCGTTTTGTAGTACACTCCATTCTTTTTCCCTAATCCATTATTTTTTTTCCTTATTGTCAAATTCCTTTCTTGGTCTCCTTGTATTTCTTCTAAGGCGAATAAATTACACTGTTTATCATGTAAATCTGTGCAGTGGTGGTTCACAAAGGTGATAAAATCATCTATATCCTCATCTGGTTCCAATACTGCATTTCTACTCAAACAATCCGCTTCTTGATTCGTTTTTCCTAGGTTATATCGTACCTTAAAATTATACTGTGCTAGGTAGTACGTTAAGTCACCCAGCTCTTCAACTGTTCTTGCCTTAAGATTCAAATTTTCTAAAGGTTTATGGTCCGAATACACTGTGAATTCTTTACCCATTAACCAGTGTTGCCAGTATTTCACTGCTTCTTTGATGGCCAAGCATTCAAGATACATAGGTTTTTTCTTTTTTTGGGATTCTGTTAATTTTCTGGAAGAATATGCAACCGACTTATTTTTCCCTTCTTCATCTATCTGTTTTAGTACAGCCCCTACTCCAACGTTGCATGCATCTGTGTATATATTAATTGGGGTGTTAGGGTCAAATATTCTAAGTACTGGTTCCGAGCATAGCCATTTTTTCGTTTCTTCGAATGCCTCTTGGCATTCTCGTGTCCAAATAAACTTCACATCTTCTCTAAGAAGGTTGTGCAGTGGGTCTGAAATTTTCGCACTGTGTGGTATGACGAGACTGTGGACTTATGATGAGAATTAACTTTTCCTAGAAATCGGCGAACGTTTTTTCTTGTTTTAGGTGTCGGGAAATTTTTGACCGCTATTAAATAATCATTCAGTGGTCTAATCGTATTGTTTTCTATCATATGACCTAAATATTCTGCACTATTCTTTGCAAATGAGCATTTTGAGAATTTCAGTTTAAATCCTTCCTTCATTATGACTTCTAATAATCTTGAAATATGTTCGATATGTTCTGTAAATGTTTTTGAAAATATTATTATGTCGTCAATGAAATTTTCTACAAATCCTGAGAGCTTATGTTTTCTTATGATGCCACTTGGTACTCTCTGAAAGATGGCTGGTGATGTCTTGAGACCAAACGGTAGACACGTCCACTGAAAATGTCCTTCCTATGTCACAAATGCAGTCTTATGTTTGTCTTGAATTCTTAGTGGAATGGACCAAATTGCCGAATTAATATCTGATGTTGTGAAAAATTTGCAGTTTACAGTTTTTCCTACTGAATCTTCCATTAACGGGAAAGGTTGTGATTGCAGTGCAATTATTTTGTTCAGTTACCTGAAGTCAATGCATAATCGTGATTCCTTCCCCTCTTCTTTCTTATAGGCCGAAGTGACAGGAGCCGCAAATGGGCTGTATGATTTCTCGATCAGACCCTTTTCTAATAATTCTGTTACTTGTCCTTCTATTTCTCTCCTATCTTCGGTTGTGCACCTATAAGGACGTTTACAGCAGTATTTGTCAAGTATTAGATCAATATGAGCTTCATAGTTTTTTACTGTGCCGACATCGTATTTATCCTTCGCGAATACCGTTTTATATTTTTCTATTAACTTCTCAATTTCGATTTGTTCGTTTTCATATAAATGGTCTTTTTTCATATTATAATTATCGATATTCAGATTCTCATTGACATTCATCCTGTATTCTTTGTAATTTATGTCATCTAGTACATTAGGAATTTCGACATTTTCGTTTTCTGTTGTTTCTATATTTTCATTAATTTTGTTATTTTGTATGATTTTCAAGTTTCCATTGTGACTCATGTTGAATTCTTCGCAACAATCTAAGCCAGCCAGGGAATCATATGAGAACTCCTTATTGACTATTATAAAAACTGTCATTTCTTTTTCCATATCAAAAATCCTTACTTTCAGAGTCACTGTACCTTTTGTTTCAGAACTACCATTAATTGTACTCATATTTACTACATGATGTTGCTGCATTTTATTTCGGTTCATTTTCAATATTTTTGCATTCATCAAAGATATGTTTGAGCCAAGATCATATAGTGCCGTAACATCTAATATATTATTGAAGTTTACTTTGAACACAATTAATGGTAGGATTACAAGTTTTTTGGGTCTTCATTTTTCAGCTGTACCTCTAAGATTGAATTATCGTTTATTTTTCTTGGTTGGCCTTTTTTCTCTTCTTCATCCTTGAACCAGCAGCCTTCTTCTGAGTGGGAACGTTTTCCTTTTCCAAGATTTCCACAGATTCTGTATGCTTCCTTTTCTTCTATTTGTTCGAATTTGTTTCCAAAATTATTATTATTTCTTTTTTTGATTTGGTTTTTTGCCAGATGTTCCAGTTTGCTCATCTCATTGTATAGATCCTGAGCTTCCTTTATTTTCTCTCTATCTATTTTATCAGTTATATAATTTGGGAGACCAATGGCTATTAAATCTATCAGGGTGTTTGTATCTATGCTTTTTCTAACTTGTAGTAATAATTTTTCTTTTTTTACGGCATATTCTAGCGAAGACCCCGTTTGATATTTGAAAGTGTGAGCGTACCTGATTGGAGACCAACCTTCACTACCAAAGGTTTCGCAGAAGTTTTTTTCCCAGTCTTCCCAGCTTGATTCTACTGTAGATTTCATTATCATACAGCTATACCAGTCTAAGCTTGCTTTTTCTAAGGAAAATTTCAAAATTTCAATTATTTGTCTTTCCTCTTTGATCATGCAACGTTCACATTCTTTCTCAAATTCTTGTAGTCATTGTCTTGCATTAACATTTTTCCCATCAAATTTCTCGATCATGAAGTCTTTCGGAATCTTGCCTAGGTTTTGAATTTCTGATTTGTGTTGTTTATCTCCAAGCAGTTTTTCTAATAGTTTTTGTAGAGTTTCGTCTAAGGAATGTGTACTGGTTTCGGTTTTCCCCTTTCCAACTATTTCTTCTAGGAAGAAATCTTGAAATATTCAGTTTTCACTATCATCCAAATATATTTTCTTGAGTTCCTGTGTTGAAGTTATCCAGACGCTTCTAAATTGGGACATTTTCTTTATACTGTTCTTTATTCTTTCAAATGTTTGTGTTCCCATTAAAGTTTTATTTAGACTTACCGGTTGGATTTCATCCGGTAAATCGGAGAGTCTGTAATCTGGTGTGGCTATTGAGGTTGGGCAGAGGATATTTGTTTTCCCATCCGCTGATGATCTCATTCTGAATGTAAATTTGAGTTTTTCCATCTCTCTCTTTTCTCTTCCACGGCAGAATTATTGCTTTGTAATATTCTTCTTCATTTTATCCTTATATATCACTATAGTGGATGATATAAAGTTGTGTGGAGATAAAAACCAATTGGGTTTGCTCTGCAATAACGAGATTTATTGAGTTTAAGTATAAGTTATTTACAATATTTACAAGTTTGAATTCATTACCTGCAATAACGAGAAAACGACAATTAAAGCCTTTATTCTGTTATGTTTCTTTATCTTTTGTCAATTCAGATATTTATTCCGATATTGAAATGACACGTGTCCTCAATTCTTTCCTCTCCTTATCATTCTCACGCCTTACGTCTTTTCCCGTCCATTATTCAGTACTCCGTCGATACTGTGATATAGTTTGTAATCTAATTAGGGAAATCCCTACACATCGTAAGTGTATCGTGCTTCCTTTTATATTCTTCCGTTGGTAATTCCGAACTCCGTTGGTTACACGATATAATTTGGAATCTAGTTGAAGAAATCTCGACACGTCATATAGTGTGTCGTGTTTGCTTCTACATATATTCATACAATATTTGTCTAGTAATTTTTTTTTTCTTAGTGTTGAGAGTGTTTTCTAACTCAGCACCACTCGTAGCTAATATAGCTATGTCATCCGCAAATCTTGACATGCGTACATTTTCACCTTGAATCTGTAATTTCAATTGCACTTGTTCCTTCACTCCGTTCATCGCTTGTCCTATATACAAATTGAGAATCAATGGCGATAGTGAGCATTCTTGTCTCACCCCTCTTCTAATTTGTGCTTGTTCTTTTTGACCCTCCATTTCTATTATTGCGGTTTGATTCTTATGTAATTCATATATTATTCTCCTATCCCTGAAATTAATTCCTACCTTTTCCAAAATCGTGAACATCTTCTCCCAATCAACATTATCGAATGCTTTTTGTATATCTACGAGACCTATATACACAGACTTTTTTAACTCTAGACTTTCCTCTACTACTGTTCTCAGTGCTAATATTGCTTTTCGCGTTCCCCTATTTTTCCTGAAACCGAACTGATCTGCTCATCTACTCTCTATTTTATTCTCTATCCTCCTGTATATGATTTTTGTCAGTATTTCTGAGGTATGTGAAGTTGAACTAATCGTTCTGTAGTTCCCGCATTTGTCTGCTCCTTGTTTTTTTGGAATGGCGAAAATTTTATTCTTCTGGAAATCTTTCGGTACTTCGCCTATTTCGTACATATCTCTGATCAATTCAAACAGTGCGTCAGGAGTTCCCTGACTGGAGGCTTTGATAAGGTCCGCACTTATGCCATCTGTTCCTGGCGCTTTATTATTTTTCAATTCTTCCAAAGCCCTGTCAAATTCTGATCTCAAAATTGAATCTCCCAAGTCTTCTTCATCGACTTCTTCCTCCCTCTCTAAGAATCTCATATTATCGCCTCCTTTATACAGATCTTCGGAATGATTATTCCATTATTCTATCTTTTCCTCCGTTCTCATCAATTGTCTTCCTAGAGAATTTTGAATCTTACTGCTTCTAGATTTCATTTGTCCAAAAAATCTCTTAACAATCCTATATGCCTCATCAATTTTTCCTAAATGTAATCTCACTTCTATATCTTGACATTTCCCCTCCAACCATTGTTCTTCTGCTTTCCTTCATTCTCTGATTATCCTATCCCTCAGTGCCTTGTATGTCTGCTGATCTTGTTTAATTCTAAATCGTTGTTTCACTAATATGCAATCAATTTGATATCTTGCTGTATCTCCTGGCATTTTCCAAGTATAGATCCTTCTTGGATGATTTTTGAATAATGTGTTGGTTATAAACATTTCATGACTGTCACAGAATTCGATTAAACGTTGTCCTCTTTCATTTCTCCTTCCTAGCGCAAAATCTCCTATCATTTTGGCCTCTTCTCCTTGCCTTACTACCGCATTCCAGTCACCTATGATCGTTGAATTTTCTTCTTCATTTACATATTCTATCACTTCTTCTATTCCATCGTACGTTTTTTCGATATCCTCCTCTGAGTATGCGGATGTGGGCATGTATACTTGGACTATAACAGTGTCTACCGGTTTTGTTCTAACTCTGACCATCATTACGCGTTCGCTATGTTGCAAATGATTTTCTATCCTATTCCCTACCCTCTTATGCATTATAACTCCCACACCTGCTCGACCATTCTTTGATCCTGTGTGAATGATTCTATAATCCCCACTCCAGAAATCCCCTTCTTGCGGTCATCTCATTTCACTAATTCCCATTACATCGATACCCAACCTCTCCATTTACAGTTTCAAATTTTCTGATTTTCCTGTTTGTCTCAATGATCTAACATTCCACGCTCCGACTCGAAGAATGTTCTCTTTCTTCCCTATCTTCTTCGGGTTTCTATCTTGTTTGATGAGGTTCTCTCGAGCAGCCTCCACCCGGAGATCCGAACGGGAGGCTATTTTACCTTCGGAAGATTTCACCCGAGAGGACGCCATCATGTTGTTGTTTTTTTTTCAATTAATCAAAATTCAAAATTCCAGGTTTGGAGGAAAGTTTCCATTTCCTGGGGAATATTGAAAGATGTCGAGGAAGGTAGTTTCCCCTTGCTACCCCTCCGTTTCTGCCGATGTTCCTGGCGTGTGGATGATTTAGTTCCTCTCAGTTTGTATTCTCCCTCTCGAGTTGTTTATTCCACCCGAAAAAGAGACCCAAATCTGAGATACTCATCCTCCTCACCACGTAAAGGAAGCAGATACTACCAAGGATGAATGAAACGGATATCAAGGACAGGTATCAAGAATATCCCCCTGGAAGACCCGCAATCATCCGACGGGGAGGGAAAAATTCGAATTTTTTCAAAAATCATGATTGGTTCAAAATACGCTCCGCGAAATTCCCTTTCATTTTGTACCTATAAAAATTCACACTTTGAAAAAATTCTTTCCCCTTGATTTTCTCACTCGCAATACTCTGAAATTTTACGAAGGAGAATTCTAATTTTCCAATTCAAATATATGTCGAATACAATTTGTTTGTGGTACTTACCGATTGATGCGTGATAGTTTTCTATCACTTCATTCACATGAGGGATCCTGCTCGTGTTCTGTGTATCGGAGAGAAGAGTCTCTGCTGAAATATCACGCAATACAGTGATATTATCGAGCTTATTCACAAAATATATACGTGCCATTAAAGACGCACCACACTCAATCACTAATCTTTCAAATAAGTGTAATTGTTCTTCACAATCTTCTTCCACATTGTCTTGTCTCAATTTCACTACATAATCATTGAAAAATCTAATGTGACCTAGAGCCACAAACGCACATTCGGCACACTTGATGATGCACTTCTTCATGGCACTCATTATGGAAAGTAAAACAAGTGAAACACAAAGACAAAAAAATCACAAGATAATAACAATAATGATGATAATGATGAAAGACACTAGAAAAATCACTCACGGTTTATAAAAAATGTCACTTTCCCACTTTCCGCGAGATAAAACTTGGGGAAATCACCGATGTAATCCGCAATTATCCCGAGGAAATTCACACTTGTAAAAAAATCACGAAATGAATATACTATTGTGTAACAATAAGTGAAGAACGAAGAGACACTACTACAAGGTATACACGAAATGTTGACGATGCAATAGATCAAATGTATCTGTTGAAAATTTTACAAGACATGTATTTTCACCCTATTGAAGCTATGGGATTCGAAACCCCACCACCGCCAACATTTGTCAAAATTGTTTCTCATTAGGAAAAGTAGATAAAATCATGGGGAAGAATGGTAATCCCCAATACTAATGTAGTGGATATTCCATAGCGTTCAATAAAATTTATCCGATTCAGGTAAATTCTTTCACTGTGAAATCTTAAGATCCCACATCCTGTCGACCATTTTAGTTTTTCCAGGATGGGGTCTTGTATAATGTATTTATTCCCACAAGATAACCAATTCTCTATTCGATTTGGAAGTGGTGCAAACAAGATAAAATTTCACAGACTATCTTGGCCTATGTCTAGACAAGAATTCGGTATTTTTGAGTTCTTCTTATCGGTATTCACATGCGTTTGATTATCGTAGATATTTCCATCCTGTTTCATTTGGATGGGAAAATAGTTATCGTGTATACACTTAGCATCCATGAATTTGGACGATTCAGTGTTTATCATTGATATGATCGAAGTATATGTCTTGTAAGATACCGTACATTATCTCAAATATTTTCATCTCCTTCGGAAAGTAGATAAAAAGTGTATATCCTCTGAGACACTATACATTATCTCAAATATTCTTATCTACCTCGGAAAATATGAAAAGCGAGACATGGTTCTAAAAAATATCAGTAGACGAAAAAACTCTCGTGAGATACTTTCAAAGTCAGTTGAATTGTATTAAAAGTTGTTTCCAAGTGTGAAGTGATAGTTTCAACATGAGAAATACCAACATCACCGTCAACGCATCAGTGACTTCATCAAATCCAGTTTTAAACAATGTTTCAGATTCTTGGGTGCAAGGAAAAGGATGCAGGAGAATCATCATCATCACAATCACATGATTTCCTCATCAGAATACAATCTCAATAAATCGGGCACGAAAAGAATTCTTCTAGGACTAGTGTTGTACAAAGAAGGGAAATTTATTCCATGCATACAACTGCGAGCAGAGAAATCCAAAGGTATACATTTTGATTTGGATAATTGGATAACACTCCGTAAGCATTTTCCAACTATCGATCATCATTTTGGAAATAAAAAATTGAGAAATCCTCCACCTACACCCATCGTTACCGATTTGTTCAGAATTTCATTCAAAACTACGTATAATACACCTGTGATAGTTTTTGAATACGATTACGAGTATGAGTCTGTGGTAGAGAATACCGTCGTATCATCGGAAGGTGAAATACGAGAACGTGACGGTGATGCTGTGGAAAAACGGAAGAGAATTTTCACCGTTTCAATCACTTTGCAAAAAATGTCATTTGAAGGATGTAGGAATTTACATCGGTGTGTGATTCAACGTTTAAATTATTTAGAAAATATTTTAGACGGTGTGAACGAATGTGTGTTACAATTACATAGGGAACTCATCTCGAGATTAACAAATCGTTTCCCAATAAGGATTTGATGAAACAAGTATTCAACATGTACGATGAAAACATCGAAGAAGCTGTAAAAAGTGAGCTCATGAGTGGAAATCTGTTTAATGAGTCCCATTTCGATGTTGTTTATGAAGAATTATGTACTCTCCATTTGGATGATTTGATTGTTCATTCAATGGATACTCAAATAATGGTATAAAATAATTTTCCTCTTGTTCCGAAACACTAGAATGAATCTGTATTCCGAATGAATCTTGTTTTTAAATAATTGTTTGAAAACAATCGAATCTATTCCTTCATGAATTTTGCTGTAATGATATACATATTATATGAAATAATAAAGAATTGTACCATCTCACAATCTTTTCTTGTAAAACATCGAATCTGTAGTGGAAATTGAAATAAATATCTTATTGTGTGATCTTACATGATGTGTAAAAAGGTTGATTTTTGAAATACTTACCTCTGACTCTTCCATTCAAATCCTAAAAAAATACGTTAAGAGTTCATTAATACATTTTACATCATTTCACCCATTATCCTCTTCCATTATTATCCTCATTTCATTCAAGCCTCTCCCATAGATCATGATACCAAGGTTCAGTACAGGTACAGAGACAGTACCGAGTCATCGAAGAGTTTGAGTTTTGCCAGGTATAATCTCACACTTGGAGGTAAGAGAGAGAAACGACCATCTAGTTCACCCTCAAAACAAAACAAACGGTCAAGAGAGAGAGGAGAAATATGTCTCTCGCTTTCGTCAAAAGGTATATGCATTTGGACATAGGAGACACAGAGGAACCATATCTCTCTCTGTAGTATATGACTCTGTCTTTTTCTTCAGCATACCCGATACATGAAGAAGCTCTCTCTCTCTCTCACCTTTCTTATACATAGACATTACACAGGTAAAATCTCTCACGTAGAACGACGATAGAAATAGCCAGATATTACGCCGGAGAAAAAACCTACCTCCCACCAAGTCATCGCCACCCACCACCACCCACACCACCTCCGCCCCATCACCACCCCATCACCACGCACCATCACCTACCATCCCATCACCCAACATTCCATATCCACCCACCACCACCCACACCACCTCCACCTCATCACCACCCCATCACCACCCACCACCACCACCTACCAACCCATCACCCAACATTCCATATCCTCTCACCACCACCCACCACCCCCTCAGCCCCCCTTCAAAACTGTCATACACCTGTTCCACCTACCACCTGTTATCTCAGACGACTTATCTCATCTATACAGGTGGATTATCTCATCTCAGACAGACTATCTTATCTTATCTATACAGGTGCAGTTTGTTGTGACGGCCCAGACCCAGCAGCATACTACTGACAAGATTCCTCTCTTCGATAATTTTCTCGATGGGTCAATCACGTTGATGCAATACTGGAAATCATCCTCCTTCGAATTCCATACGACTCCTAGAGCTCTTACTTTCTTCTCCTTGTCCAAAATGATCATTTCACCATCAGCCGTGTCTGAATCCAAATCCGTTAAGAGAATCGCTGCATTTGCTGCCCATCACAACTGTTGAGTTCAAGTCCTCCACGATTCAATGAAGCGATGACCTGATTTCGCATTTCATAAACCCCTTCAAGTGTGTTGGCACCTGTTAAAAGGTCGTCCACATGAGAATCGTTCAAAACAACTCCAGCGCCTACTGGATATCTCGATGATTCGATTTTGGCGAGTTCTTGAAGAGTTCTCGTCGCACGAAATGATGCTGGCCTGGTACTATGACCGTTAATAATTCAGAAATACTTCTCCCCTTCTCTGGATCCTCAGCCAGAAAATTTTCTGGAATGCTGTTTGATTCTCATCAAGAAGTACCTGTTGGTATATTTTTGTGATGTCAGCATTAATTAAAAATTTACGTTTCCGCCAACGCATCATGATGGTGATTAAATCAGGCTGAATAGTCGGGCCCGCTCTTGATACATCATTAAGAGAGATACCTTAACCTTTAGAGGACGGGGAATTTTCAGTACAAATCGACCTCTTTGAAATCGTGTATTTGATGCATCAATCAAATATATAACTCACGACCAACCTCCGACCAAACAGGTGGTCCCTTTTGGAACCAGTCCCGTCCGGAAGAGAAAGGTCAATGCAAAAAAATGTGTGGAATGATTATTGGGTGTTTTCCATCATCATTCTTTGCGCTGAAAACGAAAAAAATAGTAGGGAAAATCCAGGATGCGTCCTTGACCTCGAAAAAGGTCGATCCAAAGTCGAATTTGTTTTTTCTCCATATATTGAACTTAAACTGTGCATATCTACGTTTTTTTATGTGCTGAGTACGAAGGAAATGGTGGAAAAAAATCCAGGATGCGTCCTTGACCTTGAAAAAGGTCGATCCAAGGTCGAATTTGTTTTTTCTCCATATATTGAACTCAAACTGTGCATATCTACGTTTTTTGATGTTCTGAGTACGAAAAGAATGGTGAAAAAAATCAAAGATGCGTCTTTGACCTTGAAAAAGGTCGATCCAAGGTCAATTCGAGGTCAAATTCTTTTTCCCCCATATATTGAACACAAACTGTGCATATCTACGTTTTTTGATGTGCTGAGTACAAAAAAAATGGGGGAAAAATCAAGGATGCATCCTTGACCTTGAAAAAAGTCCATCCAAGGTCGATCCAAGGTCGAATTTGTTTTTTCTCCATATATGGAACTCAAACTGTGCATATCTACGTTTTTTGATGTTCTGAGTACGAAAAAAATGGTGGAAAAAATCAAAGATGCGTCTTTGACCTTGAAAAAGGTCGATTTAAGGTCGAATTTTTTTTTCTCCATATATTCAACTCAAACTGTGTAGATTGACGTTTATTGATGTGCTGAGTACGAGAATAATGATGGAAGAAATCCTGGATGCAGCCTTGACTCTGAAGAAGGTCGATTTGAGGTCGAATTTTTTTCTCTCCATATATTCAACTCAAATTGTGTACATCGACGTTTATTGATTTGTCGAGTACGAGAGTGATGATGGAGAAGATCCTGGATGCAGCCTTGACCTTGTAAAAGGTCAATTCAAGGTCGAGGTCCTTTTTCTCTCATATTGAACTCACATTTTGTGTACGTAGTTTTTTTGAAATGCTGAGTACGAGAAAAATTAGGGAAAAAATCTTGAAAGCGTCCTTGACTTTGGAAAAGGTAATTCCGAGATCCAATTTATTTATTTATTCCATATTTTGAACTCTCACCTCTTACATCTATGTCTTTTGATGTGCTGAGTGAGGAAGAAATCGTGAAAAGTCCTGGAAGTATTATTGATTCTACATGAAAACACTTCAAGGTGGAATATTGTTTCCCTCATTTCGACCCAAGACACCCTGAAGTTCGTTGAGGATCTGGGTACGACAAAAACAGTACAAAATTCGGAAAATATATTCCAGCTGTAGATACAGTTTATCAAGAAACCAAAGCAATTATATAGGTGGGGTCTTCCAAATTAATGGCTTTAAATTCTTCATTCCCAGGATCTTGTCCTTCTGGTTTGGATTCACCGCTACTCCAAGCCTCTCTGTCAGTCATTTTATAAAACAGCAGCTACTGAATAAATAGGATCTGCACCTGAGAAGGAAGACCGTCAAATGTTCTAATAGGAACTGTTGGTGAAATAACCACAGCCAAATGAGGATCCGTTCGAAATATCTTGGGAAAGCCCGCGTGAGGTACTTTCGCCGGACCTGTGGAGAGGAACCGGGAAATATCCTAAAGAAGAATGTTGATCAAATAACCACCGCCAAATAAGAACGCTCTTGAACTATCCTGAAAAGGACCGTCCAAGTTATGATTACCGTACCTGAGATGAATGAACGCGAAATTTGTATGTTTGTATGGATATATTTATATTCATATATGTATATGTACCCAAGATGTCAAACGAACACAGAGTGGGTAATTTACTTCAAACACTGATTTTCTTAGGAATCCCTTCTTTGCCATTAGGCACACCCGGTTCAAGGATGAATCCGCAGGGTACTCAAAGTATAATGTAGAAACAAAAACACGAGTTCCAGCGCCGCCTACAACTTGGTCGGGAACTAAAGCTCACACACACAACGATACCACATATACGTTGACACTCACACTAAAGGCGCTATTGGTATGAGGGTAAACGTATATGTAGTATCGTTGTGTGTGTGGGCTTTAGTTCCCGACCAGGTTGTAGGCGGCGCTGGAACTCGTGTTTTTGGTTCTACATTATACCTTGGGTACCCTGTGAATCCGGTCTAAAGATGTGATCGAATAGTGGGTAACGCCCGTCTGCTGCATAACCTACTATTCGAGGTTTTCATAGCCGTGCTCCGATTACCTTCCATGCTCTACTGGGTCTGTCACATTGGATTCCTAAGAAGTTCAGTGTGTGAAGTAAATTACCCATCCCGTGTTCGTTTGACATCTTGAGTACGTATGCATATGTCCCAGAACACATGTCCGACCTTTTGAGAGCATCGTCTGCAACCGTAATGCAATTTTTCCCCGTTTGAAAAAAAATTTTTGGAAGCTCCGTTCTTGAAATATGAGCATTTTTAGATTTTTTTGAAAATCCAAATAACTCAGAAGCATCGTACGAGGGTGGATTGATAAGTTTCCGGCCTGACCAAGAGATGGCGCCACTAGGCCTACCTTGAGGTGGCGTTCTATAGTACCATCCTTAGATAGCTTGTAGCTATAGTTTCAGTCCGATCGCCATGTTAGTTTAGTTTTGAGAGCACGCTGACCAAGACGCCTCTGTGTTTCTCGTAAAAATGGAAAAGCTGGAAAATCGTGCTATCATCAAATACTTTTATTTGAAGGGGTTAACGCCGAAGGAAATTAAAGAAGAGATGGACTCAACACTGGGGACATCCTCCCCATCATATTCAACCGTTAAGCAGTGGGTTTCCAAGTTTAAAAAGGGTCGTGTGAGCACCTCTGATGAGCCTCGCTCAGGACGCCCCATTGAGGTCACAACTCCAGATATGATCGAAAAAATCCATCAAATAGTGCTGAAAGATCGCAAATTAAAAGTTCGTGAGATAGCTGAGACCTGTAAGATGTCATATGAACGTGTACAGAATATTTTGCACCAACATTTGTATATGGAAAAGCTCTGTGCAAGATGGGTGCCGCGTTTGCTAACAGTCGACCAAAAATTGATTCGAAAGAACATTTCTACCGCCAATTTGGCGTTGTATAAGCGTAATCCAAGCGAATTTTTGCGTCGATTCGTAACCGTTGACGAAACTTGGGTCCACCACTACACTCCTGAAACCAAAGAACAGTCTAAACAGTGGATTGGACCAGGGGAACCAACTCCAAAGAAGGCAAAATAATTTTTTCGGCGAACAAGGTTATGGCTACTGTTTTTTGGGATGCAAGAGGTATTATATACATTGATTACCTTGAAAAGGGGAAAACTATCACTGGTCAATACTACGCAGACTTATTGCAACGTTTGAGCCACGAAGTGAAAATTAAACGACCTCATCTGGCGAAGAAAAAAATCTTGTTTCATCACCATAACGCACCAGCGCACACGTCAATCGTTGCGATGGCTAAAATCAACAATCTGAAGTTTGAATTAATGCCGCACCCTCCCTACTCTCCAGACCTAGCCCCGAGTGACTATTATCTGTTTCCTCACCTCAAAAAATGGCTTGGCGGTAAGAGATTTGCGGACAATGAAGAAGTAATCGAAGCTGTGAATGGGTATTTTGAGGAGCTTGACGAATCAGTCTATAGAGATGGCATTACTGGACTAGAACACCGCTATGAGAAATGTATCAGCCTTGGAGGAGATTATGTTGAGAAATAAAGAAAAAAAAATTCTTAAGAACGTTGTTTTCCTTGGTCAGGCCGGAAACTTATCAATCCACCCTCGTATGTTACATACTTCAGTCTAATACCATTCGCCAAGTTGGAAAACAGCGGATCTCTAGAAAAAAAATTGAACTATCATATCTCTATTTGTTCCGGAGCTACAGCGATTTGAAGTTGCTGAATTCTGATTCGCTGGAAGCTCAAAAATTTCAAATCACTGTAGCTCCGGAACGAATAGGGATATAATAGTTTAATTTTTCTTTCTAGAGATCCGCCGTTTCTCAATTTAGTGAATTGTATCAGACTGAAGTATGTAGTATACGATGCTTCTGAGTTATTTGGATTTTTGAAAGGATCTAAAAATCTAAATATCTCAAGAACGAAGCCTCCAAAAATTTTTTTCCAGACGGGAAAAAATTGCATTTTGGTTGCAGAATATGCTCTCAAAAGGTCAGACATGTGTTCTGGGACACCCTGGACATATACAGGGTGGGGCATTTAAAGTGTCGCGGGCGTTTTTTCCAAAAATGAAATGAGATACGGGAAAATTTTTCGGACAAAAATTGTAGGGTATCGAGGGGGCATCCGATAGTGGCCTTGGCTTTGACCTCAAATCTCATCTTCAAGGGCATCCTGAGGTCAACTCTTGTTTTTCAAAAAGCATCTCATATTTTTTACTGCAGATTTGGATTCTAGGTCAAAAACCAAGAAACTTTTGTCTGAACCATTTTCCTGAAATCCGCAAAGATGGCGCTCTAATCGATATTGTTCCATACTGAATCTGACATTAGAATAACTCGAAAACGAAGGGTCTTGGAGGAGAATGTTTTGGACAAAAGTTGTCTGATTCCAAGGGGGACCCCTTGAACTGAAACGGAGGTGATGGGGTATAACAGATAAAACACAACACATTTCAATCGTCTACATCACTTGGATAATTTTAATGCAGTAGATGCTCAAAATGATGGCCTTCGACTTCAATACACATTTCAAAACGTTTTACAAAAGATTGCTGAACTCGTGCTAAAATATCTTCATTGATGTTCGCACATGCATTGATGATTTGTTGACGCATATTCTCAGGTGTAGTCGGTGCTTGTTGATAAACTGTATCATTTATGTATCCCCATAGAAAAAAATCTGGAGAAGTAAGATCCGGAGAACGGGCAGGCCAATGAACTGGTCCACGACGTCCTATCCATCGTCCAGGATAATCTCTGTCCAATATTTCTCGAGCTGTGACTGCATAATGGGATGGACAACCATCGTGTTGATACCACATATTCAATCGTTCCTGAATAGGTATGTCTTCAAGTAATGTTGGAAGTACTTGATCTAAGAAATGTCTGTACTCCTCTCCATTCAGCGTATCTGCAATGAAGTACGGTCCAATTACTCGAGATCGAAAAATACCACACCAAACATTCACAGCCCATTGTCTTTGATGCTCTACTTGACGTAACCATCTTGGATTCTCTGTCGCCCAGTAATGCATATTATGTCGATTTACTTGGCCATGATTGGTGAACGTCGACTCATCAGAAAATAATATGTTGATGAAGTTGCTATTGTGCATTTGCGCTAGACCCCATCGACAAAACTGTACACGATTTTCGAAATCATCACCGTGAAGGTCTTGATGCAAACAAATGTGATACGGATGGAATTTGTGACGTTTCAGTATTCGAAGAACACTTCTTCGAGAAATTCCCGAATGGAGTTCAATTTCACGAGAGCTCACGTGTGGATTATTGGCTACTGCAGCTAGTACATTAACTTCCGCATTTTCTCCGCTAACAGTTCTCATTCGATGTCGTTTTTCCCTTGTAACACTTCCCGTTTCTGAGAATAATTTTGTAATGCGTTGAAAATACCTAATGGATGGCGTTGTTCTTTCAGGAAATCGTTCTGCATACAAGTCATATGCTTGTCTGGGGTTCTTATGCACTTCACCGTAAATGTAGATCATATCGATCTTTTCAGAAACCGTGTATCGGATATCCATGATTTTCAATTCGTCATAAACCAAGTAATAATCAAATGTAACTGACAAACTGACTTTCAAAATCGTGAATTTTCACTGAACCCCGTCGTTTGTTTACATCGCGTGAGCTCTGAATGGTGGTAATGTAGACGATTGAAATGTGTTGTGTATTGACAACTTTTGTACGAAACATTCTTTTGCAAGACCCTTCGTTTACGAGTTATTCGAATGTCAGATTCAAAATGGAACAATATCGATTAGAGCGCCATTTTTGCGGATTTCAGGAAAATGGTTGAGACAAAAGTTTCTTGGTTTTTGACGTAGAATCCAAATCTGCAGTAAAAAATATGAGATGTTATTTAAAAAACAAGAGTTGATCTCAGAATGCCCTTGAAGATGAGATTTGAGGTCAAAGCCGAGGCCACCATCGGATGTCCCCCTCGGTACCCTACAACTTTTGTCCGAAAAATTTTCTCGTATCTCACTTTATTTTTGGAAAAAACGCCCGCGACACTTTAAATGCCCCACCCTGTATATAAATGTATCCACATACATATATACAAATGTCGCGTTCATTCATCTAAGGTACGGTGATCATATCTTGCACGGTCCCCTTCAGAATAGTCGAAATATGGAAGAAATAAGTTAATTGGATCTTGGAATTACCTTTTCCAAAGTGAAGGACGCATCCAGAATTTTTTTTCACCATTTTTCTCGTACTCAGCACATCGAAAAACGTAGATATACACAGTTTGAGTTCAATATATGGAGAAAAAAAAATTCGACCTTGAATCGACCTTTTTCAAGGTCAAGGACGGATCCAGAATTTTTTTTCACTATTTTTTTCGTACTCAGCACATCAAAGGACGAAGATATACACAGTTTGAGTTCAATATATGGAGAGCAAAAAATTTGACCTCGAATTAACCTTTGTCAAGGTCCAGGACGCATTCAGGATTTTTTTCACCATTTTTTTCGTACTCAGCACATAAAAAAACGTAGATATACACAGTTTGAGTTCAATATATGGAGAAAAAAAAATTCGACCTTGAATCGACCTTTTTCAAGGTCAAGGACGCATCCTGGTATTTTTTCATTATTTTTTTCGTACTCAGCGCATCAAGAAACGTTGCGTATACACAATTTATGGAGAGCAAAAAATTTGACCTCGAATTAACCTTTGTCAAGGTCCAGGACGCATTCAGGATTTTTTTCACCATTTTTTTCGTACTCAGCACATAAAAAAACGTAGATATACACAATTTGAGATCAATATATGGAGGAAAAAGATTCGACCTCGAATTGACCTTTTTCAAGGTCAAGGACGCATCCAGGATTTTTTTTACTTTTCTTTTCGTACTCAGCACATCAAAAAACGTAGTTATACACAGTTTGAGTCCAATATATGGAGAAAAAAAAATTTGACCTTGAATTGACTTTTTTCAAGGTCAAGGACGCATCCTGGATTTTCTTCATTATTCTTTTCGTTCTCAGCACAAAAATTCACCCTTGAAAAACACTCAAAATCCTCTTCCCCCGGGTGGTCCCTTTTGGGACCAGTCCCGTCCTCTAGAGGTTAAGGTGTTTTGGATGAGGCGTCAAATACTATACAAAGCTTAGTGCTAATGCTATTCTCCTTGATGACCGCATGATGAGGTACATAATATGTCGAATTATTGAAATCAGACTTATGTGCGAACGGTAAAACTTCACGCATGTGAACAATCGAATGTATTCATTCATAGAATCTGTGTATTGAACTCTGAGTTCAGGTCTGTGTAGTAATCTTTTTTCCAGGTTATAGAATTGTTTCAAAACTCCTTCTTCCCAATTGCCTAGTGCTGCAAATTCTTCTTCCTTGAAAAGCCACTGTACACTAAATCTGCCAGATTTATCTCTTTTGTAAGTAGAAGCGAAGTGCTCTTCACAAATTCGCTCTTCTCTTGTTAATTGGTTTTTTGCAGGAAAATGCTCTAGCTCCCAAAATTTTGTTAGACTATCATCCAAATCCACTTGCATGGCAGAAAAATTACATGTGCTGTACTTAACATTACATTGTGATGTCAGACCACTCGCTGCTAGGGGAGACCCGGGGATAGTTGACCATAGGGGTAAGTAGACTAACGGCCGAAATTTCGGTGGAGACGCAAGTGTCGCGTTGTTCAACTACAGCTGAATAATTGCCCTTAATAACCGGTTCAGTGGTCAGGGACGCAAAGTCACTGTCGCGTATTGTTGGGAAGTAGTAACACATTCTCAGGTTTTGAACCATGGGAGTAGAATTTATCTTCCGTACATGCTTTGCTGTGACGTAGACGAATTTATTGTTGATTAGTTTCCTATTGATCCAGGTATTGGTTTTATAGCTGTTCTTCATATGACATAACATCATTTTCGAGTCTCTGTTGTAAGTTAGGTTTTATATGTGATCAAACACAAAAATGAGGTTTGGGGCCAGTTGACTAATCACCCGTTTCAGGGCTGGATAACTGGTTACCCCGAGATCTTACACTCATTACTACACGGAGAGACTGAGTTCACTGACATTTCAAAACCTAACTATGAATTTGGAGAAAAAAGGCATCATTGAAAAATTTTCCTAATGATATTACCAAAAATACTAAAAGGTGATAGTCTCATGGTTGTTTTTCACAGTGAATTCTTCAGTGATGTTTCACTTCCTTGAATTGACAGTCATTCTTCGAAATATCGATAAACTAGTCTTTCCGTATATATTCATCAACTTCCCAAGCGTATGGTCAACCAACCCCGGGCATGGGGTAGATTGACCAAGTGTAAGTCATGTTGGAAAATTAATTAGATATGCACTACCGTAGTTTATTTCGACATTCCTATTGTTAATTTTGAACAGCCTAATAGTGTCTCTATCAATTTCAGTAGTTTCCGTACGTATCGGTACCGAAGCAGAAAAAATATACATATCCTTGCAAAAATTTGGTCAACTATTCCCGGTCTCCCGTATCCAACCAAGCTGTTTCCATAACAGTATTCGCTGCCATACGGGCTGATCTTTAGAAACTCTAATTTGTCCTCAACAGATTGAATCCCAAAACAATTCTACTCCAATCAATATCAATCAATCATCTACTAGCCCATACTGATCAAGAGTTGGATCAGCTAATCGTATACCATCAGGAATTACAATCTCGCTCACGTCAATAGAAACTAGAGGTAGATTTTCAGTGATCTCATCAATTATCAAGGGATGAAGACTTGTATAATACTTATTGGAATTCGATTTTATGACTGCTTCTACACAATGATTGATATGCGAACTAGCGTTGTTGATTGAGGCAATCTGGATTTTAGTATCTCGCAATCCTAATCGTAAGCGTTGGGCAAGTGCCTTTGTTATATAATTTGATTGTGAAGCATTATCCAACAATGCTCTGCAATTATGGAATGATCATTTTTATCTTTCATCTGAATGATCGCTGTTGGTAAAAGCATGTGCGTTGTTCTTTTAGAAGTTGAACAATGGTTTAAAGTTTCATTTATTTCGGGACGTGAATGATCTTCATGCATTTGCGTTGTGTTATTATGTGACGAAGATTCTTCTTGCTCCCTAGTTCCATTTTCGATGGAGTGAATATGCAGCACCGTGTTGCGTCTTTGACTGCATATTTCGCACTTGCCCGACGTACAATCTTCAGCCATATGTTTCTTTGATAGTAAGCAATTCATACATAATCTTGCCAATCTGACTCGTGCAATTCTTTGATCAGTTGATGATGCTCCAAACTGAGGACATTGAAAATTCAAATGATTTGACTCATTACAAAATTGACGCGTAACTTTAGAAATGTTTGATTGAGTAACGTTACGTTCATACATTTTTGAATCATCTACCGGATCATGTTGTTTTTGTCGAGCAACAGCCTCAAGGGTTTCACACTTGTGCACAGTGGGCCAGATGACTGGGAAAACTGGCCAAAAGTCGAGTCCAAATTTTTCAAAAACAAGTTTATGGGGATGAAGTATATAAGTTCAAGTGCACCTGGTGAATATCTTAAGGGGATCCACACATAAGTGTTCACTTGGTGGTAATTTGAAAATGAATAATTGCATATCAAAAGTGGATGAAGCTATGTTGAAAATTTTCAAGTATTTTAATCCAGTTGAGAAAATTCATCACAATATGCATGGTTTCTTCATCTCATAACTTCACTACAATCCGAAAAGGAACAGAACGAGGAGAACGATGTGTTACAAGGCATGGATGCATGATTTTACGAATATTTTCTATGTAATTCTTATTTTATCCACGCTATCAAGAGGTCGTTCCGCGACGTTCCGCGTTCAATTCTTACCAGACCAGGATTAATGTGTTACTATTGCTGTGTACTAGAAATTCAATCGGCGCTTTTTTTGCGCTTCTTGCAGGAAACGTCCGATAAAGTATAAATATGTTGTGTAAACTCCATTCACTGTGGAATAGATGACAAGAAAAAATCACAAAAATTAAAAATTGCAGCAGAACATTTTGCAACTTGTTATTCAGGGGCTTTTCGAAGTGACTTATTACGGATTTGGTAATTGAAATGTGAAATTCAAAATGGCGGGTCTAATATGCTGGACGGACATTTCCAAATCCATAGAATTCGCTCAACATTTCCGTCACTTGGAGATTTTGGAGGGTGCTGATTGCACACTTGGAATTAAGAGAACCAAATTCGGATTCGTAGATTTAATATGGTGCACAGTGAGTCATATCACTTTCGAAGCTGGCTGAAAGTCGATTCCGGGATTTCGTGAAAATCAGTATAGGGATAAGGTAAATGAGTCCAATTACGTTCAATGGATATATTGAGTCAATTCAACAGTTTTATTCCATTGGTAGTGATCAGTGCTGGATTGATGGTTATCGAGGCCCCTTGTGAGGAAATTTTTGAGGGTATTCTCTTTCTTTTGAACTTTGAGGAATTTGAGCCCCCGCCCCCCCCCCCCCCCAGGAGCTCGAGGCTCATCGCTCATTATTCGTGGTACCCGATGCCTGCAACACTCCACAAAATCTTGATGCATGGTGCTGAAATGATTGAAACGAGCATACTTCCTGTGGGTGCAATGGGCAAGGAGGCATCGGAATGCAGGAAGAAAGATTACAAAAGATATAGACAATGCCACAGTCGAAAAAGTAGTCGTTTAACAAATTTGGAAGATATTTTTTTCCGCATAATGGATTCTTGAGATCCAATTTTATCAAGTTTGAGTCTTGAAAAAAGGATCCAACGAGCCAAAAAACTTCCTTCCCCTCAAACTGTACTTGATTCATCAGAAATCCCTTTGAACTCCGATGCTGGAAGTGAAACTGAAATTTGCGATGAAGACATACCTGGTCTTCGAGAAACTTCCAAATCTTCGAATAACCTGGACTTGATTAACGAACAGGAAGCATATTTTTAGTTGACATCAATCATTCGTGAAAGGCAAGGGGACTTACGATAAACAAGCACCCCAATCCGTGAGAGGCAAGGGGACTCACGATGAACAAGCACCCTGATTCGTGAGAGGCAAGGGGCCTCACGATAATCAAGCACCCCGATTTGTGAGAGGCAAGGGGACTCACGATAATCAAGCACCCCGATTCGTGAGAGGCAAGGGGACTCACGTTAATCAAGCACCCCGATCCGTGAGAGGTAAGGGGACTCATATTGATCAAGCACCCCGATTCGTGAGAGGCAAGGGGACTCACGTTAATCAAGCACCTCAAAAGAAGCAGAAATCTACTACGTCCACGTCGTTGCTGCTGAGTGATGCGAAAAGTAGAGGATATGCATCTGAATTTTGAAACCCGAAAATCAATCACTCTAAGAACCTTCGAGTGGTGAATTTCAGGGGATTCTGATGGATGTTCGTTAACTTATAATTATGTGTGTGAATTTTCGATCACCATCCTTGATTTGAATATTTTTTACTCCCAATTAGTAACCAGCCATCCTGAAAATCCCTGATTGGAGAGTTTCAAGGGAATTCGATCAATTCTGAATTTTCTATCCACCATATCGCATACGCCATCTTGGATTTTCACAATTTGATTCCAGATTCGTGATCAGTGACCCCAAAAACCCCCGAGTGAAGAGTTTCAAGGAAATTCGGGGTATTCTGAAATTTGTATCCGCCACATTGGATCCGCCATCTTGAATTTCCCAAATTTGATTCCAGATTCGTAATCAGCGACCCCAAAAACCCCTGTACACTGAGTTACAAACGATTCTACCGAAAATTTGGATTTTGGCCAGTTTTTAGTGTGATCTGGCCCACTGTGTTGTGATTCAAAAAACTCAATAAAGAATTCATCGTCGGAATTTCAGAAGTTTTCAATGTGTCTTCGCATTCTCTTTTGTTGTTGCATCAACTTTGCCTGAGATGATCTCAATAAATATGTCGTCCCAATGCTCTGACGGACGTTCAAGTGCATTCGACGCTCTCTTGTGATTATTGATTCCGTCTAATAATTGTCGCGGTAGAGTCTGATCCTTTTTATTCACTGGTTTCGAATCATTTATTGTTTGAATGTGTTTTTTCATGATGATGCGTTTTTAATCATAGCGATCCTTGAGTATTTGTCAAGCCTGTGTGTAATTTCGTTCAGTCAATTCTAATGATTCCAGTAGACGTGCAGCTTTACCTTTCAAGGATGACAGTAAATAATGAAATTATATAAATATATTATCTTCGGAATGTATTTATGATTTGGAAGTATTGAAAAACGGATACTAATCTTCATAAGACCCATCGAAGGTGGGTGAATTTATCCGTGGTAATCTTAATCCTGCACTAAGAGGTAACGTATGCGTTTGAGCTGGAATTGTATTCCTCGTTCCTAAGCTTCTTGATGTTGATGTTGGCGTGTGAATTTCTATCAGTTCTTGCGTTTGACTAATTAGATGAAAATATATTTGCTCAAAACTATCCCGAGTGCTTTCGTCAATGATTATTGCCCGTTGTTCTTCGCTAACGCTCAATTGTTCAATTCTCGACTGAACTTCATCAAGAATATTCCATAATTCCTGAAGTTTGATTTTTCGATTGTTCAACTGTATTATGTTGATATTATTTGGTTCTCCATCATTTAAATAGTTTTGGATTCTTGTGCAGGGAGACTTCATTTGCCTTTGTCTCTCTTCGCTTTCAGCTTACGACATTTTGACCCTGTTTATGTTTTTCTTGTTTGTTCTGTTTTTATTGTTCACCCGAATTGAAGCGATTCAGGGGACGGAAAAGGCAAGAAAAAGAATGTGCCATTAGTGACTCACCGAGGTATGTGTTGAACGACGATGTTACTGTCTCCTTCTTTCTCACTCTAGTGTGGCGTACTAACCCGAAGAATTGATCATGGGAGCTTCTCAAAAAAACGACCATTTGATGCAATATTGGATAATCCACGATGTTCGGCTGACTGCTCTTATTCACTCCATATTATAAATAAATATTACTGTACGACTCATTCAACGGAAATCACTGTTGATGAGACGATGCTATCAAACATCGATTCTGACAAAACGAAATGTCTCACTCGCGTGATCACAATCACATCCATATAGATAAGGACCAAAAACTTATGTTGATGGTTATAGAAAGAAGCGGACTGTATATTCGTTTGCTGGTTCGGATAGTACATGATAACACCTTGATACGTATCAACCGATAATTCAATTGAATAATGAATTCCTTTCGGGCGCTTTGATACGTCCGCTCCCGTGACTTCTTTGCAAGTGACTAGCGCTAGTAGCCTATATACGCGTGGCGTCGTTGCTGCCGGTAAGTTCACCAAGTACCAATGGATGGCGACACGAGTTGACTTGAACCTTTCAAGCATGAGACGTTCTTTTTGAAATACAAATTATTCTACAGCGAACATGGATGGCTTCCAACCCTTCAACGTCCAAGAGGATAGAAATCGAACCTTTTTTCAAACGTGGTGGGTGATCTGAAAATGGCATTTGAATGATTGACCACAATCCTCTCTTACCATTCTCAAGGATGCTCTTCCAATTGGAGCAGTCAAATTTGTATTTCGATAACATGCGAAAGCAATATTGCATGTTTTATATGAAAGATCAGCGGAAACCACAGAGAAGAAATTTTGCATCATTTTTCAACTCCTCAACATCATCAAGAGGGAAGAAAATGACTCAATTTCACTCAAGGATTCCTTGTTTATGCATGAAGCTGTTCTGATCTTCCTGAAATATATTGAATGTCATGGAATATGCATGGAGTTATGGAAACTCGGAATATATCGCAGTACGTACACTGAGAGAAATATCCATAGTTGCGGCAACTAAAAAGGGACACCTATTTCGATTTTGTTTTTGGAACTATGTGTTTATAGTTGCTGTGACTATGTGTGGTTTCCATAACTGGAAAAGATTATTACGGTAACTAATATGCTATAACTATGCTTTCAATGTCATGTCAATTATGAATATGCAGTTGGAATACTCAAACTTCAATTTGTTCTCATAACTATCTTTTCAAACTGCACACAACTGGAATGTATTAAGGGGTTATATCCCCCTTATTCTCTAAAAAAAAGCTTTTTTCAATCATTTTTTCGAGCATTCCGTTATGATAATCATGAACAACCAATACACCAATCGATTGAGCAGCTCTTCAGGAGTAAGAAAAACTTTTTTTTGGAAATTTCTTGTAAAATGGCGGCTGCAGGAGCGTTTTGCTGGAAACTATGGTTTGAAATCGGCAAGCAGCAGAACTCGAAGAGTTTCCATCCGATCGACTTGAGAATTGAACTGTAACTTCATCGTGTGATTATCTAGTGAGGTACACACGATCATCATTTTAAGAATTTTTTTCGCAAACCGGCGAGACCTTGAACAAAAAAATCGACTTTGATTGTTCATAAAAAAAAATCCTGTTGACCAATCGTGAAAATCGTGTGTACTTCACTAGATAATCACACGATGGAGTGACAGTTCAATTTTTGTAGGATATTAGCGCGATGTATGATGTAAAGTTGGTGATATGTTATTATCTCAATAACAAAATGGATGTTAATTTAGGAGGTGGCGTGTTCACCGACTATCCTACAAGATGGGGAAGGAGAAATTGGAATAAACACCTTGATGATTGTTCACTAGATTCATTTTCTAATAGTCACTTCAATATTATATGTCTTCAGACCAGGCAATTATGCCTGACACGTTGTCTTCTCATTTCAGTGAACGTGACTTTTTGGTTACGAGTTCCGCAATCGAATGGTATCGTTGAACGGACTTGAACCGTTCCCGTAATCATGAATACGCGTACGCGCGTTTGAGGCAAAATCTCAACTTGGACCGTTTCCATATTTCATAAATACGCGCAAGCGCGTTGAGACGAGCCCTCATTTTCAAGTGGATTGGATGAGAACTCTTCGAGTTCTGCTGCTTGCCGATTTCACACCATAGTTTCCTGCAAAACGCTCCTACAGCCGCTATTTTGTGGAAAATCCTCAATAAAAGAAGTTTTTCTTACTCCTGAAGAGTGACTCGATCGATTGGTGTATTGGTTGTTCATGATTATTATAAAAGAATGCTCAAAAAAAAATTATTGAAGAACGCTTTTTTTTGAAAGAATAAGGGGGGATATAACCCCTCAATCTTTCAAATAACTTCTCTCATAACTGTCACTGATAATGATTTACCTGTTTGATAGATTTTGTGTATTTTTAACACACGTATATGTCCCAGGAGGTCCACTGGCAATTTATGTTGAATATTAATGTAAAAAATAGATCAAATCAACACAAAAATGTTAAATTTACATGTGATAATCTGTAAATTTCAGAATTTGATATGTTGTTTTTAACACAAACTCTGACTGGACCTCCTATGACACAAAATTTTTCGCTGTGTGACATTTAATTTTCCGAAATTACAATGATTCCAATCTTATATTTCAATGCCTATGAAAATATAATTCCAATTATGGTTATGGAGGTTTGGAAATTACAATTACGATTACAAATGGTTCCGGTTACATTTGAGCTTATACGTCATTTTTTATCAGTGAATGCTTCTTATTGCGGAGAGGTTATGGACAACAGGACTAATGTTGACAAACTTCATCCACTCATAAAACAATAACTTCTTCTGAATTGCTCTGAATTGATATGAATTCGCGGTATAGCTTACCGGTTAAGTGTAATGTTTGTAGATTGTTAAGTAGGTAGGTAGGATTCATAGGTTCGATTCCCTGTCAGGTGAGATAGAAAATTTTCCTTGTATTCTCGAGTGATCAAAAATCACAAATATCAGTACTCCAACTGTATATGACGTGCATTGGATTAATTTTTTTTCATTATACAATTTGTTCAATCTTCTGATCGTAAATATTGAATAATAGTTGTGATAACTGACTGTTCATAGTTCTCTCAAGTATTTTCAGTAGTTCTAATGACTATTTTTTCTGAGGACATAATGATACTGACACGGTTTCAATTACATTTAACTCATAGTACGTCCAATCCCGAAGACATAGTTGCTTGTACTATGTCATATGAGTTTTTACCAAGAAAAATTTCTAGTTTCTACAACTTCTGTGATCAGTGTGATCCAATTTACATAGTTCATCTAAATATGGCCTACATAGTTCTGAAAACAAAAATTACATAGTTGATTTTGAGACCCGTCATATCGATCCAAGAGATTTCATTCGGAGGTTTTTGGTGTAGGTGATCACGGATTGATCATCATAATACCGAAATTCAAAATGGTGGATCCAATATGGCGAACCAAAATTGAGAACACCCGAAATTCGCTGCGAATGGTTACTTGGGGGCTCTCGAGATCACTGATTACCAATTCACCGTCAGAATACCGAAATTCAGAATAACGAATCGAATATGGTGAACAAAGAGCGAAAAACTTCAGAATATGGAATGTCAAACAAAAATGAAAGAAGCCTAAGAATTGACGGAAAACGGTTATTCGGTGTTTTCTGACACGCAGATGACGAATCCACAATCAAATTGTCGGAATTCCACACGATGAATCCAATATGAAGATTGGAAACTTGAACAGAGACGATTCAGGATGTAACTGATATACAGGGTGGTCCATTTGGAGTCATATTGTCAAATATCTCAGGAACTAGTGGGGGAGAAGAAGATGTTTCAGATGAAAAGTTTAGGGTTCCAAGGGGAAAGTATGATGCTGCCCTTGAAAAATCCCTCAGAGGTCATTTTGAAGGTCATTTAGGGGTCAAGATGGTTTTTTCTAATAGGACCCCCATTTTTTCATCATAGCATGGGAAAGCTGGTTTCAAACCCTTGACGAAACACTGGTCATGGATCCCTTTCCGCCCATTAGGGTGCAAGGTGTGAACCGTCGAAGTTATTGATGGACCACTCTTAGCGCTACCCAAGAACAACGACGTGGACGTGATAGTTCTCTGTTCCCTCCGCAGTACTTGATTATTGTTAGTCCCCTTGCCTCTCACATGTGAGGTGCTTGATTATTGTGAGTCCCCTTGCCTCTTACATGAGAAGTGCTTGATGCTGTTACAATAATGGCTTGAAGGTACCCCCCTCTGCCTGGATACATATCCCCAGTCTCCGCCGAAAATTTGTAACCGTCTTCAGAAACACTGATCGCGATATGTTGGCACAAACAGTGCGGATGCGATCGATCATGTCCTCCCTCGTTGTTCGTTGAGCTTTGGATATTTCGTCTTTCAGGAATCCTCACAAGAAAAAGTCGGGGGATGTCAAGTCGGGTGAGCGTGGAGGCCACACAACTGGCCCACCTCGTCCAATCCACCTTCCCGGGGAATGATGATCAAGGTATTCTCTCACGATCAATGCGTAATGGGGTGGCGCTCCATCTAATTGAACCCACATCCTCTGCCCTGTTTGTGAATCCAAATCCTCAAGCAAGCCTGATAAATGATCCGCCAGGAATTCCGGAGACATGGAGCCATTCAAAGTGCCGTTGAAAAAATGTGGACTGACTGAATAGCCATTGACAATCCCGCACCACACATTTACGCTCCGAAGATGTTGGTTGTCGATTGCTTGATACCAATGCAGATTAACATCCGACCAGTAATGAGAGTTGTGTCTATTCAAATGCCCAGTGCTCTGAAAAGATGCTACGTCGGAGAACATTATGTACATAGTCGAAGAATTAAGGATCGTCAACCAGCCTCGCTCGTGCCCAGTTGCGGAATCTAATTCAAAGTCTCATGTCGTTTGGAGTGAGAGCTTGAGTTAACGTAATGTGGTATGGTTGATATTTGACATGCTTCAAGATTCTCAAAACAGTATTCCGGGGTATACCAGTTATTCGTGCCAACGATCTGCTACTAACATGATGGTCCAAGTGGATAAGTCCCAATATGATGAGTGCATGGATATCATTCTCATCGTACCGGTGATGTCCTAGATCTCGCTGCAATACTCCTTGTCGAGCCCTCAATTCGAGTGGACGGATGGTCGTGGAGTGTGCGATGCGGCGATCGGGAGACCGGTCCCGGTGAACTCTTGCGGCTTCGTTGTAATTATTGTGACATGAGCCAAGCACAAGCATCATATCAATAATTTCAGAGGGTGGATAGTGATTCAATTCTCCGATTGAATCGAATGGAATGAATTGATAAATTGATATGATTGAATATGCAAAGGAGAAGAACGATTGTGATGGTCTCAGTTTAGAACCAGTGTTTAAATGATCACGCATTATCATCCAACATAACCAACCATAATAAACAGAAATTTGATGTTTCTGTTGGCTTACGTATTCTCGTTCATCGCTTTTCTCCGAAGATCCGAACTGATTTCAATGTTGATCAGAGTTAATTTCATTGGAAAAAAAAAACGTAAACATAAACAAAAGGGGACACTGAGTCTCTGCTTATTATGGTTGGCAGTAATGTGTACGATTTATTACGATCATTGCGTTTCAAATCGAATAAATTATTCCATTCGATTCAATGAAGGTTATGAATGAGTATCGACTCTCAAAAATTGTTGAAAGGTTGCTGGAAACATTGGAAGTATTGACCATACCACATAACGTCGATGAGGATGCACATTCGAACGGATACAAAAAATCAAAATCCTTTGAGCTTCCAGAGAATTTACCAAATAGAGTTACACTGTAGAAGATTCCTCCGTAGATTTACCAAAAAAATTCAGAAGTTTTTTTGTAAATGAGGGAGGACATGATCGATCGCATCCGCACTGTTCGTGCCAACGTACCAGGATTATGTATCCAGGCAGAGGGGGGTAACTTCGAGCAATTATTGTAACAGCATCAAGCACCCCTCATGTGAGAGGCAAGAGGACTCACGATAGTCAAGCACTTTGCAGGAAACAGAGAACTACCACGTCCACGTCGTTGTTCCTGGGTAGCGCACAGTGGGAAATTTTGGTGCTTTTGTTGACAAAAATCTGTCTACCGCGCAATTTTCATCCGATTTTGATGATTGTTTTCAAAATACTCGGGAGGAGGCCCACTTTGACGTGTCACTGCAGCATTTTTGCGATTTTCAACCTAACCTGAAAAAAACTTCGAACAAAGTTGAGAAAGAGTTTCTTGAAAAACAAGTGTTTTTCACCCGTGTAACGTTGGGAAATATGTTAATTCACGTGATAAAGATGGATTTGTGATAGGGGAACATGAACATATCATGGAAATTCGATAAAAATCCCATAAAAATCAGAAAATTTTGAGCACCTCAATTCCTTCCCTGATTTCTGGAAGAAATCAACGAAGTTGCATGAGAAATGGATCATTCACAGTGTCAGAAACCTAAAAACATAACAAAACCCCCATGAGGTCTTCCAGGGGTCGACCAGAAAGGAATAGGAGGGGGGGAGTCATGAGTGCGTCATTGCCATTTAATGACCTTCTTTTTAGAATCTGTTCAGGACGGACTTGGATTCTTCGAAAAATTAACCCAATGAACAGAAAGATATCTTGAAGATATCTGAATGTATCTTGAGATTTTTTGGTATAGTTATTTCAAAGACACATAAAAGATGTCTTATGCAACATAATCGGATACCTTGAAGATATCTTTTGAGATATCTTTTGAGAATCTTTTGCAAGGAGGAATTAAGATCATCATATAGAATTTCACTCCACGCATCTTTGAGGTGTCTTCGAGATACCTCCAAGTTACCTCTAAGATATCCCAAAGTCCTCTCTGAGATATCTTCAAGATATCTCAAAGAAAATTCGACACCCTAATTTCATCTCCTGGAGTTCCCTCAAAGATATGTTCACGATACATCTCAAAGATATCTTCGTGAAGATATGGAACCGTTGCATCTTCCAAGGTATCTTGCGGAAGATATCTCAATTTCATCACTCTGAGATGTCTAAAAGAGATCTCCGAAATTGTATCACGGAGATATCTCAATTAAGATGTTTCCAAGACATCTTGTATTCATTCCAAATTCGGAATCCTAATTTTATTCCTCAAAGTTATCTTAAAGAAACTTTCACGATACATCTTAGTTTGAATTCAAAATCAATCCATTCCATGATTCTTTTGTTGATTTTCAACACAAATTTTTAGTGGACCGTTCTTAAGACAAAGTTTGTTACGGTGTATACTATTATAATCCTTCTGAAATTCCATGCATTTTTCAAGCTCATTTGCACATGAAATTTTCATTTCTTGTTGATTGAATTGAGGAATAATTTACACGTGTACTCTCATGCGCAAATGTGCTTGAAAAATACATGAAATTTGAGAAGGATTTTATTAGTATACAGAGTCAAAAACTTTTCCTTAAAAACGGTGCACAAGAAATTTGTGTTGAAAATCAACACAAAAATCATGAAATTGATTGATTTTCAATTGAAACTAAGATGTGTTGCGAAGGTATATTTGAGATGATTTTGAGAAATAAAATTAGGATTCCGAATTTGAAATAGATACAAGATGTCTTGAAAACATCCTAATTGAGATATCTCCGTGATACAATTTCGCAGATCTCTTTTAGACATCTCAGAGTGATGAAATTGAGATATCTTCCGCAAGATACCTTGGAAGATGCAACGGTTCCATGTCTCCACGAAGATATCTTTGAGATGTATCGTGAACATATCTTTGAGGGAACTTCAGGAGATGAAATTAGGGTGTCGAATTTTCTTTGAGATATCTTGAGAATATCTCAGAGAGGACTTTGAGATATCTTAGAGGTAACTTGGAGGTATCTCGAAGACACCTCAAAGATGCGTGAAGTAGAATTCTATATGATGATCTTAATTCCTCTTTGCAAAAGATTCTCAAAAGATATCTCAAAAGATATCTTCAAGGGATCCGATTATGTTGCATAAAACATCTTTTATGTATCTTTGAAATAACTATACGAAAAAATCTCAAGACACATCTCGATATCTTCAAGATATCTTTTTGTTCATTGGGTTAATTTTTGGGAGAATCCAAGTCCGCCCTGACCAGATTCTAAGAAGGAGATCATTGAATGGTAATAACGCACTCATGACTCCCCCTCCTATTCCTTCCTGTTCTGCCCCTGAGTGACCTCATGGGGGTTTTGTTATGTTTTTAGATTTTCGACACTGTGAATGATCCATTTTTCATGCAACTCCGTTGATTTCTCCCAGAAATCAGGGAAGGAATTGAGGTACTCAAAATTTTCTGATTTTTTTGGAATTTTTATCGAATTTCCATGATATGTTCATGTTCCCCTATCACGAATTCATCTTTATCACGTGAATTAACATATTTCTCAACGTTACACGGGTGAAAAACACTTGTTCTTTAAGAAACAGTGATCTGTGGATGTACCAATTACTCTTTTTCAACTTTGTTCGAAGTTGTTTTCAGGTGAGGTTGAAAACCGCGGAAATGCTGCAGTGACACGTCAAAGTGGGACTCTTCCCGAGTATTTTGAGAACAATTATCAAAATCGGATGAAAATTGCGTTGTAGACAGATTTTTGTCAACAGAAGCACCAAACTTCCCCACTATGCGCTACCCGGGAACAACGACGTGGACGTGGTAGTTCTCTGTTTCCTCCAGAGTGCTTGATTATCGTGAGTCCTCTTGCCTCTCATATAAGGGGAGCTTGATGCTGTTACAATAATTGCTCGAAGTTACCCCCCACTGCCTGGATACATAATCCTGGTACGTTGGCACGAACAGTGCGGATGCGATCGATCATGTCCTCCCTCATTTACAAAAAAACTCCCGAATTTTTTTGGTAAATCTACGGAGAAATCTCCTACAGTGTAACTGCATTTGGTAAATTCTCTGGAAGCTCAAAGGATTTCGATTTTTTGTACCCGTTCGAATGTGCATCCTCATCGACGTTATGTGGTTTGGTCAATACTTCCAATGTTTCCAGCAACCTTTTAACAATTTTTGAGAGTCGATACTCATTTATAACCCTCACTGAATCAAATGGAATAATTTATTCGATCTGAAACGCAATAATCGTAATAAATCTTACACATTACTGCCAACCATAATGAGCAGAGACTCAGTGTCCCCTTTTGTTTATGTTTACGTTTTTTTTTCCAATGAAATTAACTCTGATCTATATTGGAATCAGTTCGGATCTTCGGAGAAAAGCGATGAACGAGAATACGTAAGCCAACAGAAACATCAAATTTCTGTTTATTATGGTTGGTTATGTGGATGATTACGGATATACGTGATCATTTCAACACTGGTTCTGAACTGAGACCATCACAATCGTTCTTCTCCTTTGCATATTCAATCATATCAATTTATCAATTTATTCCATTCGATTCAATCGGAGAATTGAATCACTATCCACCCTCTGAAATTATTGATATGATGCTTGTGCTTGGCTCATGTCACAATAATTACAACGAAGCCGCAAGAGTTCACCGGGACCGGTCTCCCGATCGCCGCATCGCACACTCCACGACCATCCGTCGACTCGAATTGAGGGCTCGACAAGGAGTATTGCAGCGAGATCTAAGACATCACCGGTACGATAAGAATGATATCCGTGCACTCATCATATTGGGACTTATCCACTTGGACCATCATGTTAGTAGCAGATCGTTGGCACGAATAACTGGTATACCCCGGAATACTGTTCTGAGAATCTTGAAACATGTCAAATATCAACCATACCACATTACGTTAACTCAAGCTCTCACTCCAAACGACATGAGACTTTGAATTAGATTCCGCAACTGGGCACGAGCGCGGCTGGTTGACGATCCTCAATTCTTCGACTATGTACATAATGTTCTCCGATGAAGCATCTTTTCAGAGCACTGGGCATTTGAATAGACACAACTCTCATTACTGGTCGGATGTTAATCTGCATTGGTATCGAGCAATCGACAACCAACATCGTTGGAGCGTAAATGTGTGGTGCGGGATTGTCAATGGCTATTTAGTCAGTCCACATTTTTTCAACGGCACTTTGAATGGCCCCATGTTCCTGGAGTTTCTGGCGGATCATTCACCAGGCTTGCTTGAGGATTTGGATTCACAAACAGGGCAAAGGATGTGGGTCCAATTAGATGGAGCGCCACCCCATTACGCATTGATCGTGAAAGAATACCTTGATCATCATTCCCCGGGAAGGTGGATTGGACGAGGTGGGCCGGTTGTGTGGCCTCCACGCTCACCCGACTTGACATCTCCCGACTTTTTCTTGTGAGGATTCCTGAAAGACGAAATATCCAAAGCCCAACCAACAACGAGGGAGGACATGATCGATCGCATCCGCACTGTTTGTGCCAACATATCACGATGAGTGTTTCTGAAGACGGTTACAAATTTCCGGCGGAGACTGGGGATATGTATCCAGGCAGAGGGGGGTACCTTCAAGCCCTTATTGTAACAGCATCAAGCACTTCTCATGTAAGAGGCAAGGGGACTCACAATAATCAAGCACCTCTCATGTGAGAGGCAAGGGGACTCACAATAATCAAGCACTTCGGAGGGAACAGAGAACTATCACGTCCACGTCGTTGTTCTTGGGTAGCGCTAAGAGTGGTCCATCAATAACTTCGACGGTTCACACCTTGCACCCTAATGGGCGGAAAGGGATCCATGACCAGTGTTTCGTTAAGGGTTTGAAACCAGCTTTCCCATGCTATGATGAAAAAATGGGGGTCCTGTTAAAAAAAACCATCTCGACCCCTAAATGACCTTCAAAATGACCTCTGAGGGATTTTTCAAGGTCAGCATCATACTTTTCCCTTGGAACCCTAAACTTTTCATCTGAAACATCTCCTTCTCCTCCACTTGTTTCCGAGATATTTGACTATATCACTTCAAACGAACCACCCTGTATATACTGCACGTTGCTCAGCCGTCATAGCTGACGTCCCCCGATCCTCACCATATGAAGGTGACACACCAAATATCATTTTATCCTCCCTCCTTGATTTTTTCGAATCCTGTAATTTCTTTGTTCTCCACTATTTTCATCTTCTCCTCATCTCCCGTTTTTGTCAATCATTCCATTATTATTATTATGACTGTCTCCATTTCGTGTCTTGTATTGAATTACATCCATATTGTCTGAGATGATCGATAATCTGATGGCAAGTTCGTCAACACGAAATACACCAACTCGCAAAACTCCTAGGATTCGGCGAGAACTAATGAGACAGAAGAGGTTTCCATCGTCGTTGACAATGAATTCGTTATTACATTATCATGAAGGCAATTATCAGATCATCCACGAAGGTTCCTTCCATCTATTCTGACTTGTCTTTGTTTCAATTGTTATCATTCATATCGGATTTACTGTGTGGAGTTTTGATATTCTGATTGTGAATTTTTGGGCAGTGTCACGTTCCATAACAATTGACAATTCGAAATTCCAAATTGAATTCAAATTTTATTCTGAAAGGGCCATTGTGGCTCGGGTTACTTTCAAGACAATCAGTGTGCGTGTTTCCATGTACAAGGATACAAGGCCCAGTTCGTCGAAAGAGAGAGATAGAGAGAGAGTAAGAGAGCTGGAGAGACCTTCGATTCGAAAAAGTAAGTCAGTTTTTGTTTTTCCGAATGGTATACTCAATAGTCATTCACGTTACCTCACCTTTCATCATGATAGAATCTAAGAGCAAGGAGCTCCCTGAGAGGACACCCTGCAAGATTCCTATCATAATTGACTGAACTAAATTCTCCCTTTCTGACATCGGTCAATTGTGTAAAATTGATTTTACTTCATTTTTTGCATGTGAATTAACTTTTATAACTGAGGGCACAGTAAACACATATTGATAACTTGAACGTCTTGTTTTGTCTCTTTGGATATATATAATTGAATTCCACCCCTGTATAGGGAAAAAACATCAATTGCGCCCCATTTTCCCATCCTAATTCAAATCTCCAAATTTATATCTTCATACACAGTAAAAAGAAAGTCTTAATTCCATATTATACTGACTCTCAGACGAGACTGAAAGTCAGCAGCAAACCAGGTCCAAGTTATAAAAGAGATTCCAAACCAAATGATGCGATATGAAATTGAATTAAGATAAATTTATCTTAAATTATCGTACGAAAATATGATGAATTATAGAAAGCCGTGCTTAGATTCAGTCAAATGAATCTGATTAGTATTTAAGCAACATATTTCTTAAAACTGTGCGGACGTAGTCTGATTTTCAGTTGGACGGTTTTGAATACCACGCGTACTTTCTTTTGCGAATTCGAGATGGTAACACGTGCCACGCGGTGCCAGCGTTGAATTAGTTCCACATCAGAGTGGATAATAAGTGTACATGAAAAGAGAAGCAACAAAAACGGATTATAGTCGGGACAATCGTGATATGTCGTTAAAAGGTGAGTAGAATTAATAATTCTTAGTGGATACAGTAGAAAAACGGATAAAATATAAAACACCTAACCTCAACATTGCAACGTGGTTTTATGTGGAAACAATTTGCAACTATTCTTCACATATTGTGTGAAGCGTTATTTATTTTTCATTTACTTTCAATAATTGATGTGCTCAAAAACTTATTGGAAGGTTATCCGTGTATTACATATCAACTATTATTTCAATATCACTAGTACGCAATCAAATCCAATTTCTCAAATTATCATCATATAATTGTACAATCAATGAGATATTCAAGATTTCATAGTTTCACAAATTTCCAACTGTTTTTCTGTTATTGGAAATCATTGAAGAATAAAGATTCGAAAAAAAAGATCAGTACACTCTTCTCATCGTAAACAAGTTTCAACATTCTATCATACAAAGGCATGAATTTGATATTTTACAGTTTCTTACACATCTATCCAAATTCTGGATACATAATAAATTCCAAGCTGAATATACAATAATGACTCCACATCTACTTGTCTGTCATATTTGATACTGTCAAAATCGTGTATAAGGATAAAAAGGGAATCACCACGACAAGTAAAGTTTATTAAGGAGAAAACAGCTAAAAGGAGTTGACACATTCCGAATCACTGTGTGTTGTTGAAAGGTGAGTAAACTTGGTCATTTTTAATAAATATTAGTCATTATCTTATCACAAATATCTATATTAGAGTATACTGTTATAAAATTGATTATGATACGATGTTCTCAAGCTGCTGGAGCCAAATTGTATTCTCGCGACGATTTTTTGGTTACGTACGATTCATTCAATACTTATTTGGTTTAAGATTGTTTTTCCTTTGAGGGTAGAGAAGAAGCACGTGATTTTCATCAATCACGTTGAGAATTTGAATCAGTGGTTACTCGGAGTTCAGGTTGCCAGAATATCTCTTTTTTAGAGAACATGTCTTCTTTTCCACCTTGGATCTTTGTTTTTCTTTTTTTTTTCCACTGAATGTTCTCTTCTGTCCTCTTTTATTGAATTCAGCATTTGAAAAATATCAATTGATGGAATGAATCAATTTTTTTCCTCTAATATGCATACTGATGGAGTCATTCTCTTATCTGATTGGTGCATACCACCATTCAGTTGATAAACATTCAATTTTATATGATCCATTTTAGTGGCAAAGTATGTTGTACAGAAAAAACTATTTCTTTGAATCTAAGAAATTGTTATTTGTATCGGTTCAAATAAATATCTCTTCGACAGAAACAAATATTTTATCCATGTCAAAAAATGTATTATCCCTTTTTCAATCCTTCTTTCGGATAAAAAATTTGTTTGTATCAAAAAGTATCCATTTTTGTTAATGAAATATCTATCTGAACCTATTCAAATGAAAATTTCTTATGTCTGAAGGAATCCGTCTTTCTGTGTGCGATAAAAATTAAGGAGTTATAGCAACTGCAGAGGGCTCAAGATGAGGTGCATATTCATCATTTTTTTTTTGTATAAAAAAATTATTGATTCTAAAAAGTGATTATATACACATTCAGTACGCATGTCAAGGTAATAAGAAACATTTTTTTCAACAACAACAAAATGACATGCGAAACTTCAGACGCGTTTTTCTCGAAACCACTTTTTAAATTGGCCTTACAAATCGCTTCAACAATTTTTGTCCGGTTGAGTTTAAATTTCAACAGCATCTTCCTAATACATTTTTGCAGAGAAACACGTACGGAATTTCCGATTAATGAAAAACTTTCTATTTTATGGGCACGTTAATACGAAAATTTTTCATCGAAAATTCGACCTCTAACTTCAGATGTCTACCATTTTCAGGAAAATTAATATTCTTCAAAATTCGTACGTGTTCCTCTGTGAAATTGTACTAAAAAGATGCTGTTAAAATTTGAAGTTAATCGGACAAAAATTGTTGAAGCGATTTTTAGGGCCAATTTAAGAATTAGGGGAGCTAAGGGCTAGAAGTAACAGGGGTGAGTAGTAACACGCGAATCATGCAGTGGTGTTTGAATATTGCCACCGGATTTTGAATTAAATCTCATATTTATGACAAATTCTATTACATACATACCGTCAGTCCTCTAAGAGACAGCACAGCGAGTGTTTGGCATCATAAGATCCATCCGAGCCAGGAAACGAAGAAAACATCGTATAGTAAATATTGATTCTAGTTGTATCAACTGATCTTTTTCGAAGATGTGAGTACCTATTGATTTTCCCTATGTATTAGGCTTCAAAATGCTGCAATAATTTTCTTATGGATCTTCAATAGTTTTCGATTAGTAAACGAAAATTTCTGAAATTATACGTTGGGGCAAATTGCAACAAAGTCCCGGGGCATGTTGTAACATAATATACAACACAGCTTATGTGTTTTGATTCGTGTAACTAAACTTACTTTCTTAACTTTCAACATGCAAATGATTTTATTCCATCTATTCTTCTTGTATTTCAGAATGAGGAATTATAAAAGAAAATCTGGAAGGGGATCAAAGAGTAAAGATGTATATGAATTGGCTTCAAACGAAGTCTTAGAGAAGGGCACAAAGATTTGACAAGCAGCAAAACAATTCGATCTTTGTCACGTGTCTTTGCACAGATATATCAAGGAGAAGAGAAACGATGAACCTCTTTCTGTTAGATATGTCAAATCGAGACTAGTATTTACATCTTTAGAAGAAGAGGAAATTGCTTCGTATTTGCTGAGATGCGCGGATATTTACTTCGGATTACTTCTATTAGAAGTCAGGAAACTAGCTTTCCAGTGTGCTATAAGTATTGCTATGGAAAATATACCTCCTTCTTGGCACAAAAATGAAATGGCTGGGCCAGATTAGTTTGCTAAATTCATGGAAAGAAATCCAAGATTGTCTCTTAGGACTCCGGGAGCGACATCCCTCAGTCGAGCAACTTCTTTCAACAAAACCAATGTGGAAATGTTTTTCAGAAAATATCAAGAACTTCTACAAAAATATGATTTTTCAGCCTCTCGCATTCGGAATATTGATGAAACCGGAGTAACAACTGTGCAAAAACTGAAGAAAATTGTGACTGCGCGTGCTCAAAAGCAGATTGGCGCGATTAGTTCTGCTGAAAGAGGAACGCTAGTCACTCTCACTTGTGCAGTAAACGCCGTAGGTAATACTGTCCCACCAATGTTTGTGTTTCCAAGAATTCGGTATACGGATATATTCATTCGAGGGGGTCCACCTGAATGCGTTGGATCTGGCAATTCTTCAGGTTGGATGACCGAAAAAGAATTCATAAAATTCATAGACCATTTCATCAAACATGTAAAACCTACCCCAGAGCAGCCTGTTCTTTTGTTGCTTGATAATCACGGCTCACATGTGAACATTGGAGTTGTAAAAAAGACCAAGGACAATCACATGATTAGGTTTTCCTTCTCCCCTCATTGTTCTCACAAATTGAAGCCTCTGGATGTCGGGGTTTACGGTCCATTCAAAAATTACTTGAACAGATCACAAACATCCTGGATGAACAACAATCCAGGTGAAACAATGACTATTTATGATATCCCACCCATAGTGGAAGACAGTTTGCCTTTAGCAATGAACCCTGCCAATATCATCAGTGGATTCAAAGCAACTGGTATTTTGCCTTCAAATATTGACATTTTTCAAGATTCCAATTTCGCACCATCTTATGTCACTGATCGCCCAAATCCTGATTCAGAATTGACGCAAGGTACAAATTCAGTACGAAATAATGTTGCGCTATCATTGGATCTTGAGAATCCAGGACGCACACAAAAAGGTTAAGAAAATGATAAGGAAGGTGATGGAGAAGATTTTATTAGGTGATACAGATTCCGAAACAGAAAAGTAGTTTGGTTGAATGTTTTTTTTCTCTTAATTCTGATAAAGACTGATTTCTATGTTGATTAATTGAATAATTTTATCTCACTCATAACAGATATGAAACGATTTTATATCGTTGATTATCATTATTAGATTATTATTACTAGATTTCGATTATTATTGACCATGAAAGCTTGGTTAAAACAAGCTTAAGCTTAGTTAGTTAGTGGCCTTCAAAAGTGCCATTCCAATTGTGATACTATGCTAATAAGAATAGGATGATGTTACAACGTTTGAGTTCAGTTCCAAAGTTTAGTTTGATAATAAGTGTTTCAAATGTTGACTGATAGAAAAGTTGTCAGTTTAATGTATTTATACCATAATAATAAAAAGTAAACATGTTCTCACTGAGTAATTATTGGAGTGTTACTATTTGCCCCACGCCTATTACAATTCACCCCGAGCACGGGGCACATTGTAACAACTGACTTTTGTTGGAAAATGTCCCTTGTGCTGGGATCAATGAACTTTTGGATTAATATCTTTCTACATATGATGAATGAATAGTTACGCTTATGAAACAATCATAATCAAGAGATAATGAATATATTCCACAATATTTGCATTTTTCCAAAAATTGTTACAACTAGCCCCCAGCTCCCCTAGTTCAGAAAAAAACGCGTTTCAAAATTCACATGTAATTTTGTTATTGTTGGAAAAAATGTTTTTTGTTACTTTGATATGTGTACTGAATGTATATATAATCACTTTCCTCAATAAATAATTTTTTTTATACAAAAAGACGAATGACGAGTATGCACCTCATTTTGAGTCTTCTACAGTGACTATACCCCTCAAGCAAAAATAGTATCATTTTGAGAAACTTTTATGGAATGTGATTCCCAATATGATTTGTATTATAAGCGTTCGGAGAGTAAAATAGAATTTTAAATGATCCTCCCGCATTTTCCGACATGATTGTTTCATTTCTCCTTTTTTTTGGGATGTCTTCTTTTTTTGTGGAGATATTCTCTTCTTTCATGTGATGTTCTGGCAACCCTACTCGGAGTGGGTACCCATGACTTATGACTCAATGTTTGATTATTTTCAATGGTCAGAAATACATCAGATAGTAGTTGAATGTATTTCTAAATCCAAAACCATTATAACTCAAGTCACAAGATGTCTAGGGTTATGCAAATATTGGGAATATGATTATTTTAGATGCGTACTGAAAATACAATTGGTAACTTGTAACTTATTTCTTCAGTATTTTATGTTCGTAATATTTTTTTTCAAGTATTTCAATTAAATCTTTTTCCGATCTCCGTTATTGGAATAAAGATTCTTTTCCTAAAACAAGCAATATTGAGAGCACTCAAGCACCGAAAAAAGCGAGTCGAACTTCGCGCCAACTTGTTTTATAAATTATGAAACCGAAATGCGTTCAACCGAAATTTTTAGTGAATAATAACAAAATTCATGACTAGGATCAGATTCTAGATGTAAGTTTCAGTCTTTGACTTATTTTTGAGCGGAGATAAGAGGACTTTTGGAATAATAACCTCCAACTATCAGAAATTTTTTGTAATTTTATTTCCCAATATCAATTATTATCGATTTCAAATTCGAATTTGTTGAGTAATTCGTGCAAAGCTCGGTGCAAACTTTTGCCTGCTTCTGCTGATGCTTGAGTGCCCTCAAACGTATCGTTAAGTGAACGCACTGATAGACATTTCTGCATGATTTTAATGTTTTTGCTGGAAATTGTTCTCAAATACTTGCATGGATTTAGATTCATACACATTTCACAATAAATTTGATGTAAATTATAGCATAATCTGTAGTTGTTTCATGTTTTTGGACATTAAATGTAATGTGGAATGTATATGAACCTGAATTCATGTACGCGATTGGAACAAACTTCCAGATATTTCTGATATCGTGGAAAACTGATGAATTCGTATGTCAATTGTTAGAACTATGAAATTCATTATTACCATTTGAATATTGAGTCAATTTATAAATCAATTGGAAGAATATATGAAAGAATATTTTGCTTCAGATGCTGAATTGTATATATTGCCAAGAAAACGTTCAAAACTATGATAGTTCCATCAAACACATGAGAAGATATCATCTAAATCGACCTCATCTGAATATACCTTGCAAATTTTCAAAATGTCCAAAAACTTTTCTCAATTTCCGATCATTATCATCTCACATATCAAGATGTCATACACGCATTTCCGTAGATTATATTACCAGTGATGTGGAAATGCCAACTACCTCCAATGAGAATGATTTTGAACTTCCATATTATACTGAAGATGATGGTGAACTTTTACAGCAGAACGAAGAAGGTGAAAATGAAAACGGAAACAAAAACTCATTTGAGCCTGATAATTCTCACTACCCTCTTGATATCTTGGATTTTGGAGACCGCAAAATGGAAATGGCGGAAGCTCAATTTATTTTGAAACTTCGCGCCAAAAATATTCCCACACCAGTAATACAAAACATCCTTGAAAACACGGAAATGTTAATAAGATCACGTATGGAAAATTTCAGTAGGGAAATAGAAACTGCTCTCCAAAGTGAGGGAATTGATTTGAAAGAGTTAATGAACATTGGAGAAGCAGTAGAGAGTTCTGGTAAAGTGTTTGGGAATATCAAAACAAAATGGAAACAGAATAAATTCTTCAAACAACATATGTCCGGTATAACACCAAAAATAATCACGTTGGGTACAAATACGGTTAAAGCTGCAGAGTGTGTAGTGAATGAAAACAGAAAGGTCAAAGTACACTGCGATCAAATTGCTTTTGTATCAATCATTGATGTTATTAAAAATTTGCAGAATAACGAACATTATAAACACTCATTTGAATCTGATACATCAAACTCAGAAAATATTCCACGCTCTTTCAAAGATGGTTCTACTGCAAAGTCTCATGAACTACTACAAGAAAACCCTAACGCGTTGAAAATAATTTCATACTTCGACGAACCTAATTCAACTGATACAGTTCCATCGAGACCTTCTTGAATGGGAATGTTTTACTTCACTCTGGAAAATATCAACCCTCGCTATGGATCAAGTTTGCATTCCATTAATTTAATTGCAGCTGTAGATTCTGATTTACTAGAAACTTATCCTATGGAAGATATAATGGAACCTATTGTAAAATATTTACAGTTGCTTGAAAATGGCATCACCATGTCAGATGGAACTCATTTATATAGAACCTTAATACGTTTCATAGACGACAATTTGGCTGCACACAAAGTAGGAGGTTTCAAGCAGGGTTTCACCGCCATCCATTGCTGTAGATACTGTATGGCTACTCAAGATGAAGTCCGTTCGTTAATAACAGAAGATCCTTCTCTGTTGAGAACAATCGGCCAGTACAATGAGCGTATTGAAACCTTGAAACAAGCATCCACGCGTGAAGAATGGGAAATCTTGAGCAGAAGTTATGGGATTAAACAGACAGAATGTCCTCTGAACTCATTGAAGTTTTATCATGTTATTGGCGGTATGCCACCTGACATTTTCCATGATATATTCGAGGGATGCCTTTCTAGGACTTTGCAGCTAGTCCTAGCTCATTTTTCGCAAGGCAACGATAATATGATGTCCATTGTTTGTTTCAATGAAAAATTAATGGAGTTTGATCACGGATTTTCTGAAACTAAGCCTTCCATTATTCTACCACAATACCTCAAAATAGGAGGCTGTTCACATCAAACTGGTGCGCAGATGTGGTCATTGGGAATAATAACTCCTCTAATCTTGGGACCCCACATTGATTACAACGACGAATATTGGACAAATTACCTCCTTCCATTAGAAATCACAGCTCCAATTCGTGCTCATGGAATTTCGTTAGCAATGGTGGACTATTTGAAGTTAATTATTGGAGAATACCTTGATACTTTTCAAAGAGTTTATCAAAACCATCTTATCCCGAAACAACATTTCTTGATCCACTACCCAACATTTATCATGAAATTTGGACCATTGTACAATTTTAATACAATCCGTATGGAGGCCAAGCACCAATATTTTGTGGACGTGATGAGACATGCTAAATGTTTCAAAAATATATCTTATTCTATGGCAAATAAACACCAATTGTATCAGTCGTATATTATGGGAGATACAATCGTAAAACCACCGGAGTGTGGTGTGATGACCCAAATGAATCGGCATAATCAGCCTTTACAGCATCTTATTCGTGATAAAACAAATACATTGGCAACATTTCCATGAGTCATTATCGATGGAATCAAATACAAGCCGGGATCTTTTATAATGGTAAATTACATACATTCTTTACCATGTTTTGCATTGATTTCAACCATTGTTTCCGCCGAAGAAAGAATTTTATTTGCATGTCGAGAAGTGCGAACTATAAAGCATGACTTGCATTTGAATGCTTATGAAATTTCTGTTTCGCATGATGTTTATGAAATGTTTGAACATAAATCACTATACTGCCACGATATTTATCATGCTCATAATGTGATTGGGAAATCCTTTATAACTGTCAAACGAAGCGTGGGAAATATCCATTAGGTTCGTAAACATCGAACTTTTGAACAAATTATTATTAGTTCGATTTTTATTTCTCTCTGACAGACTTTATATAATTATGTTGTGAACATTTGAATCTTCCATTAAACTGAATTATTCATGAAATTCAGGAACAATTCATTGATAATTTTCTAATATTTTCATAGTAATATTTTCCAATTAGCTTGCCAAGTGAATTTTCATTGATATCAAACATCAATAATGTCACCATAGACTCAATCAGTGCTGCCAGAGATGAAGGAGCTCCAGCGTTTTACCCCCTCCATGTACCATCGCAGAGCACGCACGCTATAACTATATATATGACATCTATAGTTATAGCGTGCGTGCTTTGCAATGGTATATGGAGAGGGTAAAACGCTGGAGCTCCTTCATTTCTTGCAGCACTGGACTCAATTTGTCGAGCTACTATCCTGATTTCGTGCCAGTGAAGATTCAAAACTTCATAATAGGAAATCATGACTGAAGTTCGAGAATTCTGTTTTGCATTAGCTTCTTTCTGGATATATTCCACTATTTCCTGATACTTTCTACTTGGATTAATCTTGTGTGGATACGTTAATATACCATGAGAACTTTTGTGTGAATCATTAGAGAATGAGAGTGAGAGAGAGAGAGAGAGAGAGAGAGAGAGAGAGAAATATTTTGTGTGAATTATCCTTTAATTTGATGATTCAATGTTCCGCCTTATTTTCAATCGAAAGCAGTTTTTGTATCATCATCATGGAATAATCATTCTCATGACTGGTTTCTTAAATTCCCCCAACCCTGTCCTTCATCAGCTAAACGTTTGATTCAACTATATTTACAGCATTCTTTATCCTGTATGATCTGTTTCATGTATTCCAATTTTAGTCCTCCTTTGTACATTTCCTCCTAATATCAATTTTAGTAAACTATGGTGTTATAAAGTATGTCCTATCAAGTTTTCTCTTCTTAATTATGGCTTTTCATATACTCTTATCCTCACTCATTCCTCTTAGTTTGTGTATATGTAACGTATATCTATATCTCATCAAAACGAAAAGACTGAGTGAATGATTTTGTGAATTCTCCACTCAAAACTACTCTGTTGTTTCTGAATGATATTTCTCACATAATGCCAAATCGATGCTTACTGAAACATCTTCAAATTTAGAATATCTCGTCGAAATGGACGAATATTTTCACCCCATTTCATCATAAATGATTGAATTCTGGAATGTGATTTCGTGAAAATGAATCATTCTAACATTGTGTTTTCCTGCAAGAAGAACATTCTTTATAATAGATCAATTTTGAAAATCAAAAATATTCGCAGATCAATATGGATCCAAGAGGAATCAAGCGAGGTAGTTGTTCCGGCTGTGAAGATTGTGATGCTCATGAAAGAGAAGCAGATGAAGCACTATGCAATTATTGTGGATGTGCACCAACGAAACATAAAAAAAAGGTAAGGTAACTGACCCCATTAGTGAACATTTAAGAACACAAGCACTCTAAATATAAATGTATGACGGGACATCAGTCGAACGTCGATTGAATGAATATCGTACATTTCAAATGTACTATGTACGTTCTGAGTATATTTAAAACAGTCTCATTCGTATATTCTATGAACTTTCATGATATGTTCTTCGTATCTCATTCTCAAATTCTGCCAACGTTTTTATTTCATATATACTTTGAACTTCTGTTGCTGCTTGAGTTACTTTGGCGAAAAGAATTGAGAATTCCAAGTAGAGTTTATAATTTTACATGTTTATTCCAAACCTTGGAGAAATGTATAGATTGATTGAAAAATTATGCGCATTATGAGAATTCATGAAAAAATCTTCCTAGAGTAGATACCTAAGATATGAATTGTTACGTTTATTCGTTCAGTAATAGATTCACCGATCATTTTCGTGTGTGTATTTCTGAACGCGCAATTTTCTAGGTTAGCGACAGACAGTTATTGAAAATAACCCTATATTATCTTAATTTGAATAATATCAATAGATTGGATACATAAAATAGTTCAATGGTCACATTAATACTATGAAAATGCACAATTGAAAAAATGTCCATTCTTAACTCACCTTGTAAGATTCACGAAGGCAAAGCTCGTTGTGACACTCGGCATGAATCTTTATTTATTTCGTGAATTACATTTTCCTTCCTTCCATTTGTTTTCGCATTAATCACGAACGATAATGTTTGAAGATTGGAATAATCTTCACAGCACGTAATAAGTGAACACTTCTTGTTCGTAAAAGAGGTTTTATTATCCCGAGGTTCACTAAAGGGGTCGCGTTCGCTAATGGGGTCAGTACCTTAATGACATTAATCATTGATAAACTAAATTCTTTATAGTAGCACAATAAAATTTTCCCACTGTATCCCGTATTGAAAATCGTCCCAGTATTGGATTTTAAACATATCAAAAAGTTCAAAAGAAGATTATTCTAAATTTTTATATGCTTTCGAAGATGTTCCAAATAGTTCTATCCAAACTCATTAAGATGTTTTATGAGTTCAGAACGGTATGTTGTATTGTTGTTCATGTTGACTTAGTGAATGGGGACCATTGTTTTCTGAAATTTGTCACATTTGACATCTAGTAATCTTGGTAATATTTCTATATTTTTTAATTTTCAAGCTTATCTGTGATGTATCGTAAATTTATCGAGGAATTCAGTGTTCAGTATCAAGAGAACAGTAAACCCGAATATAAAATAAGTCTCCGCTTGACAAACATTCATTCATTCAACACTAGAAATTTCAGATGTCACAAAAAATTCTTACGAATAATCTTCTTAACGTTTGTTTTTGTAGATGAAATAGATTCAACGAAGAATAGTTCAACCGAATTAAAACTCATACAAGAGTATAAGATTCATTCGAATGGGACGGTAGAACCTGTGAATAAGATTTCAAACTTCGAAGGAGTAAACGAAGCGCAATTGGATACGGTCGCTTTGAAAGAAAATATAACACCAAACGCAAATCCACCATTATGAGAGAATTCGTCTTCTAATGTACAAATAATTGCATCAACCGCTGCACAACCAACTATTCAAAATACAGAGAATCAATCTCAAATTGGGCAATTGTGTGTGAATGCATCAACCGCTGCACAATTAACGATTCAAAATACAGAAAATCAATCTCAAACTGAGCAATTGTGTGCGAATGCATTAACTTCATCCTCATCAAAGATTCCAGAAGTAAGATTCCCAAATCTGATGAATTCTCAAACAGCAACAGGAGTTCAAAGTATATACGAAATAGGAACGTTCGTAGAATGTACGAATGAGATATGAAGAACATATAATGAGCGTTGATAGAATGTTCGAATGACACTGTTTTGAATATACTTAGAACAGACATAGCACATTATGAAATGTACGATATTCTTTCAATCGACGTTCGACTGACCTACCGCTGTATATTCGATTACATACGTTCGATGAATATGCTTTGAACATTCGAAGAACGTTCATAGTATATTTTGGCACTGCTTGAGTTGATTTAGAAACAAATACTGCATTTGGTCAGTCAATGTATGAGCTGACACAACACTATCTCCTATTTCAGAATCGTGCTTCTATTGTTGAGTCATGTTTTTTTTTGGCTTGGCCTGATAACATAAGCGATATCATAAAAGCGAATGGTAAATTGTCATACAAATTGAGAAATTAAATTATCAGGAAAATTTTTACTCGGATGGTTGACCAAAAGCTGACAGATCACCATGATTTCGTAGATGTCGCAGATCGCGCTTTGGAAATAATTCCTAGCTTGAAATCTTCTATTGTGAAGGGGAATGTAAGTTTTATCTATACAATGAAACTATGTAAAAATTCACATTTTCTTCTATTTATTTTGTTACACTTGAATTTATTTTGTTTGTAATGAAATATTAGGCATCTTTAGTAGCACAAATGAAAAAATGCTGGAAAAATCATTCAAATCATTCAAATCGGAGCAATGCAAAAAAGCAATCCGAAAATAAGGATGCTGGAGAAGTAAGACAAGCGATGCGAGAGGAGATGACCAGAGAAGTACCATCTATACCCAGGTTGAAATCTCTACTGGAATTATGCCGCTCAAAAAGAAAACAAGACGTGAAAAAAGCAGCATCTGCGATACAACATCTTAAAGAATACCCAGGGTTGACGATCCCTGATTTGGTATGTAGATTTTTCATAAGAACTTCATTCATTCCAAATATTGGTCGGAATTCTTATTGAATATCGAAACTATCTTTCAGTTACTTTGGGAATTCTAAGAAGAACCCAATTTGAAAATTGAAGTTATGAAAACTCGATGGATCACTGCCATTCCAAAACTTGTACAATTTTTTTCAAAACCGAACCCAATACAAATGGAGGGTTCATCAGAAGGTAGATATGTCATGAGCTGATTTGAAAAATTTTTTACATAATTCTGGTGTTGGAATTATTGGAACCAAGTAATTTTGTCATTTAGTATAGACATTTTCATTTCATTGTCCTAACAGGTCAGTTGACTATAGAAATTTTGCTGAGAATAGACCACCGATTCAAATCTAAAATCGAAAGCACTAAGCCGAAGAAAATTTTACAAATATTCGAGGTTTGTAGTTGAAATTTGGTTTTCACTTTCATCAAGTTTTATGTCAAGGCTTATCTATAAAATTCCCTAACACTACCTTCCTCTCCACAGGAAAACACAAATCTCTCAAGCACTGTTCCTGAGGCTACCGAACCCCCACGACTTATAGCAGTTGGTACGAAAGATAGACCAGAACTGAGTGTTCATACTTACGTGGATGGTAAACCAATGTTTTCAGGTGGTGCCATTGACGCGCTTATTTATTTGAATGCTTTATACTAGGTATCTAATTTTATTGACCAAAGCAGTATGCTTCGAACCTTCATGGCAGCATGTCGTTGGAGTTTGAATCGTTCATAGAAACGTATTCGTAGCTCAATACAAAAAAATAATCCGTATTTGTATCCAGTTTTACGAAGTTCACATTCGAGCATTATGTTTCATTTAATGGAATTCATCTGGAATTTATTTAGATGAATTATCACAAATCCAGTCCCTGGTTCAAGCAACCCATTCACTCCCATTAAAAATGCATATTTCCCATTCCAATGCAATGAGCTTTAATCGGTTCCACCTAATGAATCGGAAATCTGCACTTCCAATGGGAATGAATGGGTTTCCTGAACCAGGGGTGATGTATGGAAGCCTGATGCTTCAAGTAGCTGGGAATTCTGTGTCCTTTGCCTTCAAAATAAGTTTCGCCCCGAACATGCACAGGAAACTTGTTTATGAATTCATTTAATATTTTTTTTGCATCAAAACTGAACTTATTTTCAATCCCAATACGTGAATAATGTACTGTTCGCGAGACTGATATTTAATTGGAGAATATTGGAATTGAATGAATTCCTTGTTAGTGAAATACAATTCGGTAGCAGATTCTTTTCCGTTTCCATATTCCGTTCGAATGTAAACAACATACAACGAACGTACAGATGATCCACATTCGTCATCATTCTATACAGCATTATGTAAAAAAAACCAATGCGCCATAATCCTTTGATATAATTTTTATCATTAATCATAAATTCACATGCTCAATTACGCATTTTTATTGATCATAAAAATGAGAATGAATGTGCAGAGTACTATTTTTGAATCATCACTTCGATCCTATTTCCAGTGTTACCAAAGAAATATTAAAAATCAAACCGGCAACCATGTGCGTCGTCACAGTTACTGTGCGTTATGCAGAGAGCATGCGCGAAGCCGAAGTGCTGCCACTGTACCCTGCAACTCGTCATCAGAGTTTCACGATATTAGAAAAAGTATCGATATTAGAGTATCGATATTGCCAAGCATAAAAAATCGATTCCACAAAGTATCGAACAAAAAAGTATCGATATTCTAAATATTGATCATGGAAATTTTTCATATCAGAATATATATGTGTATAATGATGAGAAATTGAGGAATGATTAGAATAATGCAATGACAATACAAAGATAAATATTGTTTTTCACAGAAATACTCGGTAGTATGTGAGAAGCCCTGATTGACAATAAGCCTGATTACTGGTGACTGGCTGAAAACTGGTGATTTTTAGGGGAATCACTAAACATTCCTAGCGATTAACCAATAATAGCGGATTCGGGTTTATTACGAGTCGCGCTTATCACATACTACCGAATAATCTTAAGGAATAAAATGAGAAGAAACATTTGGATTTTTTCTCAATGTATACAATAATATAAATCAAATCAATCAATTCAAGGGATCTCCTTTGATAAAAATAAACCATGTAATCCCACAAAATTGTCAATAATTCCTTATAGCACTTGAACCCATTCATAATTTCCCATAATTTTTGGAAAACTCCAAATTCATGAGAAGAAATTGTTGTCCTATGATGTTGTCCTCTTTTCCTTGTCCTACTACCGCATTCCAATCTCCCATCACTATCAAATTCTCTTCTCCCTTTACATATTCTATCACTTCTTCTATTTCTTTGTACGTTTTTTCAATACCTTCCTCCGAATATGCAGATGTGGGCATGTATACTCGGACTATGCCTGTGTCTACCGGTTTTGTTCTGATTCTAACCATCATCACACGTTCATTATGTTGCAAATAATTTTCTATTCTATTTCCTACTCTTTCATGCATTACAATTCCTACACCTGCTTGAGCGTTCTCTGATCCTGTATGAATTATTCTATAATCCCCACTCCAGAAATCGCCCTCTTGTGGCCATCCCATTTCGCCAATCCCCATTACATCTATATTCAACCTATTCATTTCTAATTTCAAATTTTCTAATTTTCCCGCTTGCCTCAGTGATCTAACATTCCACGCTCCGACTCAAAGAATGTTGTTTCTTTTCCCTCTCCTATTCTTCGGTTTTCGTTCTTTGCTGATGAAGCTTCCTCGAGCAGCCTCCACCCGGAGATCCGAACGGGAGACTAGTTTACCTCCGGAATATTTTACCCGAGAGAGCGCCATCATGTATCTATCAATTTGTTCGTTTGTTTTTGTTACATAATATTCCAGGTTAGGAAAAGGTTTCATTCCCTCGGGAAGTATTGAAACATGTCAAGGAAGGTAATTTCCCTTTGCTTTCCTTCCGTTTTTGCCGATGTTTCTGGCATTAGGATGATTTCGTTTCTCTCAGTTTGTATTCTTTCTCTTGAGTAGTTCATTTCACTCAAAAAAAAGATCCAACTCCGAAATACTTATCCTCCCCACCACGTGAAGGAAGCAGATACTACCAGGGATGGATAAAAAGGATATCAAGGACAGGTATCATGAATATCCCCCTGGAAGACCCGCAATCATCCACGGGGAGGATTCCCAGTTTGGGATTCCCAAATTCGCATGGGTCTCCACATGGAGAACGCATGGGTCGCATGGGTCTCCACATGGGAAACGCATGAATCGCATGGGTCTTCCCATGAGAGTCGCATGGGTTTCACACGGGAATCGCATGGGTCTTCACATGGAAATGGCATGAGTTTCACACGAAAATCGCATGGGTCGCATGGATTTCACACGGGAATCCATGGGTCTTCACATGCGAATCGAGTGGATCGACCCATGCGATTTCCATGTGAAGACCCATGCGACCCATGAGTTTCCCATGTGACCCATGCGTTTCCCTTGTGGAGACCCATGCGACCCACTCAATTCCCATGTGAAACCCATGCGAATTTGAGAATTCCAAACTTGGAATTGACAGTAGGGTCCTGTCCCCCTACATATTGAAGATCAGGAAATTCTCACCATTGCACTTCAAAGGGCAAAAGAAGAGGACTCCTGTCACAGATAGCACAGAGAGTCCTCTACACGTCGCGGAAACGTACTTTTGGTTCCGCATGTGTTGGTCTCTATGGAGTAGATTTTTCAAACGTTTAGAGTACTTTCCCTTTTGATATCCCTGAATACGTTTTGTGCATGTTCTTTTCATCTATCACGGGACATTCTTTCTAAGTTTTCTGAACGTACTTCCATGAAAACTAACCTTGAAAAACACGAAGTCACACAGTGAACATTGATGGAACTAAACGGGACATTTGCATGTCTCTGGGACATGTATGCGACCTTTTGAGAACGTCCTGAGACGTTATTCGCACGTTCTTTGTGAAGCCAAGCACATTTTGTGAACGTCCAGAAAACCTCGCGGTGCTCTATGAGATAGTTCTTTCTTTGCCCCTCAAAGTAGTAAAGATTTCCTGATCTTCCATATGTAGGGGAAAAGAAGGTTTTGAATTTCGACTCTGGTAATGGTCTCCATTTTTATTCGTAAAATATCCAAATCAATTCTGGATGAAACTGGATTCAGGATCACAACTGGATGGAGGTATGACTTCGGGTCCAGGTGGACAGGAATTGCATACCTTTCCCTATGATAACGGATACCGCTTTTTGATGGGATACATTCGGATCCAGTCTCTATCCGAAAATACGGATGAAATTGCATAAGGCGTAAAGACCTGATCTTACGGGGAAGTTTCAATTGATTCTGATTCAAATTTCATACGTATAACGGATGGAATTGGACCCAGGTCTGAATTCGGATTTAGTGGATCGAATTCTCATCCCTCCTCGCGGATAAAAATGGATACAGGGTGATAACTTGATGAAGGTATGACTCCGGATCTGTCTATTCTTTGGATGGACAGCAATGAATCCGCAACGCTTTTGGATTGGAAACGGATGCAAGTGGATTGCAGGTGTTTGATAATTTCTCACTTTTGTATTGAAACTGTTAAGAATACTCTTTGAATGGATGGAATTGGATACTTGTGGACAATCCATCTCACTTCCTAACAAAATCAAATTAATTTGTACAGAAATGTACAAATATGAATCAGATTCCTATCCAAACCCATCTATTTCAATCGTTGTTTTTCAACAGGGATTGATTCTGATTCGAAGTTCACACATTCTACGGATGAAATTGGATCAAGCTCTGAATTCAGATTCCCTTGGATTGAATTTTCATCCATCTGAACGGATGAAAATGGATTCAGGATCATAACTTGATGAAGGTATGACTTTGGATTCAGGTGGATAGGAATCTCATATGTTTTCCAGATAGTAAAAGACACCGCTCTTTGATAGGATCCATTCGGATCCAGTCCCTATCCGAAAATACGGATGAAATTGGATTACCCGCACAGGTGTGATCTTATGGAAGTGATCATTGATTGTGATTCAAATTTCATACGTTCCACGGATGAAATCGGACCAAGCTCTGGATTCGGATTCACTCGGATTGAATTCTCGTCCATCCTAACGGATGAAAATGGGTCCACAACCCGATTCATAATTTCGAGTCGGAATGAGATTTGTTTGGATAGAAATTCTCTCCGTTGCTCGGATGCAAACGAACCAATGTTGTAGCTCAGATCATTCTGGATGATTTTTTTATCCTCTGAATGGACAGAAATGCATCCGCAACGCTTTTGGATTGGAAAGGGATGCGAGTGGATTACAGATCTTCAATAATATCTCAATTTCGGCTTGGAATCCTCTTTGAATAGATGGAATTGGATACGCATGGACAACTTATTCCACTTCTGGACGAAATCAGATTGATTTGGACAGAAAATTTTCAAATACGGATCGAAATCTCATCCAAATCCATCCATTTCAATCGTGTTTTTCAGCAGGGTATTCTCCATTCTCATAAGTTACGATGCAAACTGCGGAAAATGAAAATTCTGATTCTAGAGATAATTAGCATTAAATCCCAAAATCATTGATGAAAAAATCATGACTGTCAATCTCTGATCTCAACAACCTTCTATAATGTTTTGAATAACAGTAGTGAATACAATGAAGGATATTCCTAAGTCGGTGTCTTCCCTAGAAAACTGCTGGATGGTTTCCAACATTTCGTCGGTCACATGACAAACGGAACAAGTCTTTTTATGATTTCTTCATTCTTTCTGAATTTTAATTATTTTGGAAGTTGAATAATCGTTTGAAATTAATTCATCTAGATCCAGCTGGATATCCATGGTTCAAACGACCAATTTGATACCAGATTTGTGAGGAGTCGCGATCAGAAACATCTGTTATCATGAAAGTAACAATTATTCAAATACATGACTTGTTACGTTTTGCCATGTGACCGACGATTTCACGTCATCAATATTCAATTAATTACATCGATCTTCCGATAGACTGAAACATTCAGAATCAATCGGAGAATCTACTTGAGAAAGTACTTGAAAACGAGTAATATTCGTTGTAATATCAAAAAATCTAAATAGAGGTTGATGATTGGCGGATCATGAAATTTTGTTCTAATCAAGGGAATACCAGCGGCCCCTGATGATGCAACTCGAACCAAATCTTTTCTAAAAAAATATTCGAAAATGAAGCAATAAAAGGAAAATATCGCTCTGTACAGACCATGGTCTGTAAAAATGCATCTTTATTGATTGAAGACGGTCTGTACAAAGCGATATTTTGGTTTCATTCCTTCGTTTTCGAATAATTTGTCAGAATAGTTTTGGTTGTGTTCTTTTCTAACCAATGAGTCTGGTTGGATCTTCAGGGATCGCTGGTATCATCTTAATTATGAGTGCTTCCAATAAATGTTGCAAGCAAGCAATAGCAACTTTTCAAACAATCAGAAGATTGGAAAGAAATTTTCTAATTTTTTGATTGGTTAAAAAATTGATATCGCTTACTCGCAGCAATGACCGAAAGCAATTTATAACGACTATAACTGCTGTTCCATCGTACAGAAATGAAATAGAAGTGAGATAAGATTATCCAATCATATTCGATATTGAAACAGAAAATTTCTTATATTCTTTCCATAGCTTTGAAATTATCTGATCATTTTATTTCACTCCTATACAGGGGAACAGCAGTCTGTGTTAAACAACATACAGACCACAGCTGGGGTATACGTTCCCTTATCCTTCTTCGGTGGATGTAGTGAAATTCATTCTTCATTGGGTCATCTGTAGAGGAAAGGAGGATTATGTAGTGAAATACGTACACACCGTCACAACTCCCCAATGTTTTTTTACCGTTCTCGAAAAGCTTGAGAATAAAAGCGTGGAGGGTTGTGAAGTTGTCAACTATCCCATTGTATAATATATCTTTTCTGTATGGATGATCCAATGATTTACCTTAGATATGATTACCTTAACCGAGTAAAGATAAAGGAACGTACCCCTGGATTGTTTGAGTGATTCTGAAAGGTTTTATACAAAATTTAATGTAATTCATTAAATAGTATTGACATAAAACGGTTCAAAATATCTAGTAGTTTCCTGATTAAAACATTGACCAGAGACTCCCTTGAAAAAGATAGTCATAGCCCGGAATGCTTATAAGCCTGAATTCTCACAATTGGTTGAGAGAGAGCCATTTTTAGGAAAGTTTCTAAGAATAAACAATCATTGAAATTTGGGATTATGTCATACTGACTTGCAAAAAACGTAATGAGCAAACCAAGACAGATTTTACATTCTTCAATATTACAACATTCTCAAACATTGAAACGTTGATGAATGTACATCATATTTCTGGAATGTCCATGTGATATGAGAATTTCTTTCGAACGAGTATTGTATGAAAATGTTACGTACTTGTTTTTGTGAAGCACTTTTTCCTCATGACAGGTGGATGATTCTGAAATACAGATATTACTTATTATTTCAACATTAACTTATGAATCAAACTTTTCATATCGATTAAAATATTTTATTCAAACACTTATGAATTACATTTGTACCGAAATCATTTCATTTACTCATCAAAAATGCATGAAATTATGTAAATATTTCAACTTCCCTGGTAAGAATCCAGAAGAAGGAAGCGGATATTGAAACTAATAAAGCGTAAGAATGTTCAAATTTCCTCCTAGATTATGCCTAGATGATTCTTGGGTTACGCTTTCATCGCGCTTCAATACTTCATTTCCACCAGAGTTATGAGAATGATACAATTGAAGCCCCGATAAAATTATATTATTTTGACGAATTTTTCGTCAAAATAACATAAGTTTGATATTCTAATTCGGCTGTTATCATTAGGCACCTTTTGATAGAGCTTGGAATTTGGCACGAGATATGGAGATCACTGTTTTAGGACCGTTTCCTTCTGCACAGTTAATTTTTTATGTATCCATGTTCTTTGTACAGTTTTTTACTTGGTGATTCACATTATCGGAAAATTTTAAGCGTCTTCCATTTGTATTGTATTTTGTTTGATTACCTTGGGATTTCACTGGAGATTCTTGTCGATTTGGACGAGAGGTATTTTTATCAGGAGAGTCTTGTACATTAGGAACATTGGAGAGAGGATTGCTGCGATAGAGGTTGAAATTCTCGATACATGATAGCCTATGTAGAAATATTAGAAGAACTAGATGAGTACAACTAGATACAGAAATGGAAATAGATATACCCCAACAAAACAATGGTTGCAAACATGTATCAAATACGTTTTAATCGGGTATTTGTGACCAATTTATTGCAGATACCTAATTGAAACATATCTGATATATGTTTGCACCCAATGTGCTGTTAGGGTAATCAATTCATTTCCCTGGTGGGAAGATTTTTCCAAATTTTTTCAGAAATTATTCTCCAAGTTCCTTCAAATTTCTTGTGAAAATATTCTGACTTTTGTTTATCAAGAGACGCGGTAGCGTCTCGACGCCAAGTACATGAAAACAACATTTTTTTATATAAATTGTATATTCAGTGCGAATGCAAATGTGGCTGCCGCTTCTCTTTTACAGTAAGTTTGGAAGTTCAGTTTTTATTCCTCGAATTGTTTTGATGTGATCACGTATTTCGAATATGAACCAATTTCATTCTGTAGATACGATTTTTCGCTTTCGATTGAGATATCTTCCAATCCAATCGGTGAAGTATTCACTGAGATATCTTGATTTCGATTCTATTTTGTATCATAATATTTCAGATTCGATTCTTATCTGCGTTTTTCAGTGCCTCGAAATGTTTTCTTCGCGACTTTGTTCCGAAACTCGACTCTCAGTTGTATCAATCGATAACATAATTTCGGAACATAACCTGAACGCGATCCGCTGTGATCCAAAGACACGTGTTTCATTAAAATGTCAATACAACCCAAACAAATTTGTGAGAGAGTGAGAGATTATTTTTCTTGTCATTGAAGGTTAAGAATTATTATCACACGCCGATACAAAATTTCGAATTCAATAAATTCTTCCCATTGAAGTATGGAGTTCATTTATTTTCATGAAATTAAAACAGTTTTAAAATTCGTTGTGTGAAGTGGAAGAGTGCTTTTATGCGTGCACGTACGTGGAAAAGAAATTGCACATGATTTCACATGAAGATTTTGAAGATAGCAAGGATGAAGGTGAAAAACTGGACAGGATCACATAATCAGATAAGCTTATTTACTATTTTTGTGTCTTTTACAAAATAGAACATGTTTTCGTATAAGAAATTTAATTTGTGGTTAATTTTTTATGTTTCAGATCAGAACCACTGCTACTATGGTAATATTAGCAGCAGTTCTGGCTTCTGCAATCATAGTATTTGTGGATAATACTTTATGATCACACCCAGAGGAATAGCGGGTACAGCCCCCACAACCCACATGCGACCCTTGTTGTAAGTGGATTATTGAAGTTATTTTGGTGTGTTGGAAAGAATCTGAGATCCATAGCATAATACTTGAGGGAATATATGACAATTGATGTAATTCTTTTTTCTTTACATTTTATTTACAGATAAAGACCGTCAAGTGAATGCAGAAAAAATTTTTTCAAACTGTCTTTGCAGATAGAGACAGTCAAGCGGATGCAGAAGAAATGATGGGTTCATGGCAATTCCCTGACCATGACACCATCCAGAAAGTTCCTGAGGATGAAGATGAGCTAATGGATTGAATCAAATACCAACCCATATTTGGAAAATAGAGGAGAGTGGTCTAATTTGGACTGTGTCTAAGCCAGACCCATTATGTTTGTCAACGATTCAGCTTGCTTGATGTATCATTATAGATATTTGTCACACCTACTGACAAATAATCAGCACCTAATGATGCCTCCGGTGATACATCGAACCAGCTGATTGGATGAAGAGTCTCCAAAGAACATAAGGGGATCTGACTTGGGAGATGGTCAGAGTAAGACCACTCTCCGCTAAGCAAAGTAACCTACATATTATTGAAATGCAGCTAACGTAAGAATTTAGTTCACTCTTGCCGAATTTATAATTGAACATCAACTCAAATTATAAATCATAATTCATGATACAATCTTTAATCATGAAAATAGGAAAAAATATTCATTTTATAGTAATCGAGAAATAAAATCACATTTTCTTACAGACATTCATTCATCCACATTGAGATTGTCTTGAACAATTACCTCTTGAAATTCATCAATAGTAGCGATTGGACCAAATATCCCATGAGATGTTTCCTTTCAGAAAAAGTAATTCATAATAGATTCTCTGGATTCATTTGAAAAATTCTTATCTTCCGAACGGACTGATATTATGAATATCTTAATTAATAGCTATAAATCACACCAGAGTCTTGATATCATGGCTCTGAGACAATTTGCTGGTATAGAATATGTGCAAAATCAGTCACAAGATGCAGCAGATTTCATTGCTTCCCTATATAATAATTCAGTCATCCTTAGAAGTGCAGTAGAACACCAATTAACAAAAGTACGTAGATGTACAAACTGTACATACATGAGTGAGACTATTAGCACAAGTTGTATTACGCATATCACAATTCCTCATATTCCAAAAAAAGTATCCACATTACAAGATATAATATATTATAATTTTTCGAATTGGAAGAAGTTGGAAGAATTTTGCACTAACTGTGAAAGCTCACATCAAACTGAAAAAACAGTTATAACAACATCGAAACAGCATGCGATTATACAACCCATGCTGTTCAATAAAGCTGACACTGGAAAGGTAACAAAGGAAAATATCCATATTAAAGCAGTGCCCACCACAAAGATACGGATTGGAGATCACTTTTACAGGGCAGTAGCCGTGATTTTCCATCATGGTAAGAACATTGCTGAAGGTTATTATGCATGTATGTTGCGGGATGAAAGTACGACATGGGTCTCTGTTAATGATTCCAAAGTTGAAACACGAAGTTGGCCACGTAATGCTGAAGAAGCATACATTTATTTTTTAGAAAAGTGTCAATTCAGTTCCTCATTGAAATCAATAATAGATCCAAAGATGACAGTGCAATTTACGATATTTGCAACTTCCAATCCGTATAGCACTCTCGCTCCCAAAGAATTCGAAAAGGTTTCTCAAGAGCTCGAATGCTTTTGGAGTCTTCTTGCTATATGGGAAATGTTTCAAATATCTGGGATATTTATAAGGGCTGTTTGATTGTATGAAACAATCACAAGAAAGTTCATGAGAATCGCAACAGATGACAGTACAATGATTTTCCATTATTGACAATGTATTGGATCATCACAATTCTTCAAAAACTCATTGACTTAAGAAATAAATGTGATTAGCGTTTGGCCCTTCAATAGAGAACAATGCATACTGAGTGTTATTACAGATCTTGTAATAGCCCAATATTATTGCAGAATATATTTTGTAAAAATTTCGATTTGAATACTTGTAGCAACGCATTGTGATCCTACATGACGAATTTATCTGTTTTCTTTCTTCCGTGGACTGAAACAGTATGTGAAGATTGAATTGCTCCTTGAGGAGCATTTGAATGGGTGAAATCCCCCCAAAAAAACTTCAAAGAAGTAAAAAAAAAAAGCCAAGTGCATGAAAAAGTATTACAAAAGTATTTCAGTTTATTAATTTTGTTGATAAACTTCATTTTCCTTTCCTTTATTATGCGGTCAGCCAAAAAAAACATCAGAGGGAAGAAAAAGATCTGAAATCACTATCAAGTACCAAGTACACTTGACTGCGTGAATGCTGATTGAATATATCAATTAATATGTTGATTAAATACCATGAGTCAACAATACATGAATACCACCGATTTGCCATTCCCAAATCAATCTAAAGGAAACAGTCAATACAAATTCTTTTTCAATTATGACAATTACCACCATGGGACACTTGGCGTGGCCGATTCTTTAGGTTTTTGATTATCCAAGGTTTGGTTGAACCTAGCAATTGACAAAACATCTGCATCAAACCAAAGCATTTATCGGCCACGCCAAGTGTCCGATGATGGTGAATTGTCATGATTGGAAAAGAATTTGTATTGACTGTGTTCTTTAGATTGATTTGGGAATGGCAAATCGGTGTTATCTATGTATTGTTGACTCATGGTATTTATTCAACATATTAATTGATATATTCAAGCAGCATTTATGCAGTCAAGTGTACTTGGTACTTGATAGTGATGTCAGATCTTTTTTCTCCCTCTGATCTGATATTGACAGAGTATTTTCAAAATAATCCAAGAAGTTCCGGAGACTTCAAGAAAAAAATGAAATGTTCGTAATACTACGGGAATCTGCAACGATTCCTTTCAGTTCTCTTCTTGACGAATTCCTCTTCATTTTGGGAGGAAGAGAAATTTGGCAAAGGATTTCTACCAGGGTTTATAATAGACAAAACTCGAGAGTAGAAATAGAAGCTTGGAGAACTATGATGAATTCTGTTGGTTCTTTTCAACATTTATAAGGTCCAAAATTAATTTTTATAATTGCGTGAGAAATCATAATCTTACAATGTGATTCCATCAATGCTGATATATGCACTTTCAAAATCCTTATTAAAGCAGGGATATTTAGCATCATCCACTAGCTGTCGTATGAAGTTGAGCGCATTCTGATTATTATCTGTGAATATACCGAGGAATTAATTTATATTGCTACTAATATGAGCATGATTGCCACACAGCACAAAATAATTGTAAAGAATTCACAATAAGGTTTTGAAGCCTCAATTGAAGTGTTTGGAAAATTCTTCTGGAAGGAATGTGCCGCGTGACTTCTTATTCGATCAAGTAAAAGCAAAACGGTCGATAATACGTACAAATCAAGCTTATATAGGTTTTATAATCGATATCCTGAACGCTTTGAGCCGGATCATCGTCGATTTGAAAATATAATAGGAAAGTCCTTTCAGACGATGGCACCGAAACAAAATATACTTCAAATTAAACACAATATATTCTTCAATGTCTGTATTCTTGTATGGATTATTCATCTGATGTGTAGCTGAATACTAGTAATATTGAAGACAATGAAATTTGATATGTTTTCTCAACTTTGAATTGTTTATTGAAACCAGTTCATAATCAAACACGGGCGAATCATAATTTTTTCATGTTACCATATTTATAATGAAAATCCTAATTTTGTATGGTTTTTCTAAATGACATCTGAAATTCTATTACGTACACATAGAAATTCTATCCGTTTTTAAGGGAAGTTTTTAGCTCAATAGTATGTTCCATTGAGGAAAAAGAATTATTTTTCCCGGCACAGAATTTTTGAATGGAGAATACAATGATTCAATTCAATGAATTTGAACAATATAATTTTACTCAGATGATTTCATGATTCTCACATTCTTTTGATTGATCACCAGTGTCGTGAAAAAAGTATGGTTATGTATAAAATATTCAAAACATCTGTAAAGAAAAGAAAATGCTGTGGAGTAGAATGTGTGGAATAATATCCATGTAATATTGTTCAATCAAAAGATGATACATAAATTATCTTGACGAATGTCAATTACCTTATGTATCACCTTCAACTACCATCATGAATGAATAATGATTCCGTCGGTCACATAACGAAACGTAACAAGTCACTTTATAATTTCTTCATTTTTTCTGAATTTTCATTATTTTTGAAGTCAAATAATCGTTCGAAATGGATTGATCTGGATAGCTAAGGTTCAGACGAACAGTTTGATACCAGATTTGTGAGAGATCGCAATCAGAAACATTTGTTATCGAAAAAATAACAATTATTCAAAAACATGACCATTACGTTTTATCATGTGACCGATGATTTCAGGCATTGGAAATCTTTACGGAATATATAAAGGTTGTCATACACAATTTAACTTGAAAGAAGAATACAATTTTTCACTCACGTAACTGATGTATGTTCATGATAATTAACGAATTGTTTGGTGACGCCAACGTTGCAACTTGCAAGTTCAAAGTATGTACTTTTCATATGCCATGCCAACTGTACACATGAAGAACATGCTTGAAGCAGTCTTGCCGGAAACTTCAAAGTCTAAAGGTCTGTCTACACAATTCACTCAGGCTGGCGTCCCATGAACGGAAAAAGTGACGGAAAGCGGATCCCGGTACCAATACTTTTCAAGTGTGCTTAGTTTTATCTGGTTTCATCCAACAGTCACTAAAAATCCTGAGAATCTATTGGTTCCGCGATCCGCTTTCCGTCACTTTTTCCGTTCATGGGACGCCAGCCTCAAACGCAAGAACGCAATGCGCGGAAATTGTATACGAGATCCACGCATTGCGTTTTTGCGTTTCCGTACGCTGTGTAGGAAGGCCTTAAAGGTGTCGCTGCAACATTGAGCTCAATACATACTGGAGGTAAACACCCGTTGGTCCGAAAGCCCGTTATCCCGAAGCACGGTTGGCCCGAAATTTTGAATCTCGAACGAGAGTAATCCCTAAATATCACTATACGTAACTAGTCATATATGAATAAAATGGGATGTCACCAAAACTTTTTCGGGATTTCAAATTCCGGGTCAACAGTGCTTAGGGCTAACGGACTTTCAGGATAACGGAGGGTTACCATAACTTCTTCAGAAATGGTAGACCGCGATTATTCCGAAAGCGTGTTGGCCCAAAAGTTGAAATCCCGAATAGGAATAGTTTTATCTCATTAGCACATGACTAGTAAAATATAGTTATCTTTCGGGATTACTCTTATTCGGGATTTCAATTTTCGGGCCAACACGCTTCCGGGATAATCGCGGTCTACCTTCAGAAATACTGTTGGGTAGAGCCGCAATGTCCCAACAGCTCAATATCCCGAAAGTTCAATATCCCGAAAGTTCAATATCCCGAAAGTTCAATATCCCGAAATAGCATATCCCGAAAGTTCAATCAAAGAGACCTAGAAGTTGACCAATCATCGAATTTCGGGCTATTGAACTTTCGGGATATGTTCTTTCGGGATATTGTCGTGTCAGGACATTGAATTTAGTTCGATTTGGAATTTTTTTAGTGTGAGGGCGTAATGATCGCGCATAGTTCATCGAATGAAATTCATTAGGCTCAATTTACGTACATCGGAATTTCTAGGGAACGGAACGGAGACTTGCAGGGAGTTCTAGCTCTCGATCAATGAAATTTCTGGAAACCGTTCCCTTCCGTAAACAGTTCCGATTTATGTAAATTCATCTTGTACGATAATTTATTTCATTCGACGAACTTTGCGCGATCATTGCACCCTCACACTGAAAAAATTTCAAATTGAACTGAATTCATAACAACAGTATTTTCAATGAAGTTGCACCCTTCTGCCACCATCCCGCCCAAATTTTCGATCATTGAACAAAAAATCGTATATCGAAAGCGAGAGTATCGATATTTCACAATATCGATAAATATCGTGAAACTCTACTCGTCATTCCGGAGTTGGACGTGTTTGCGCGGAAATATAAAATAGAACGTTCGCGGAGGAATTGATTGTGCGCGGGGAATAGCGACACCACGACGACCGCACGAGAAGAAGGGTGAGCGACTCCAGCCGATCTCCACGTATGATAATTTTCTTCTTGGTCTCTTCGCTTATCTCTCGCGACGTCAATTTTCCTTTCATCTATACCTGTCGACCATCTTTGCGGCAGATTTTTGAAATAGCCACGGTAGTTACTCGGTTTTCGTGACGTCTGGTCGTTGAGATCGGAATTCCTCTGATATTCCTTGTTTTCTTCATTCTTTGTTTCGTGTGTACCGTTCACTCTTCGAAGTTTATAACAATTATACTTTTTTTTTCCATTTTACGAGTGAACTTCCATCGATTTTGACCTCTCACTCTCTTTCTTATCTTCTCCTGTGACCCACCCCTCACGACTTGCTGGTCGGATAAGGACGACGACGGAACCACCTAGAAGAAAACCTTTGTAAGGTTTTGGAAATTACTGAAAATAAATGTTGGTGATTCATATACCGTCACCTGGCGCCCTATTCGACATTGGGTTTCTGTCGTGGTCCTTGGACTGTGACTTTTTCTTTGTTTCAGGAGAACCATGAACGACTATCGCTTCCTCCCCCTCGCTTGCACGCTTGGAAATTCTATATACCGCATACTTGCTTCGTCACGCATTAATCTTACGCACGTTCGTTCACGACCGTTCCATTGAAATTTTCCTTATGTCGACGAAGTATCGCAGGTGAAGAGAGTGCGAGAGAGAGAGAGAGAACCTGTGGGAAGAACGTTATAAACTATGAGCGTGTATTCACTGAGAGGAAATTAGAGTTAAGCCTAGGCCTAGCTTCATGTTTTTCGAACGTAGAGTTACATTCAGTCACATCAGCCATATTATTATCAAAGTAGCTATGAAGAATAACTTGAATAGCACTGATAAAGCCACCGAAACTACAAACACACATACATAGAACTGATCTCCAATTCCGCTCCGATTTTCTCTCAGTGCAGTGCGTATACTGAGAAACAAAACTTCCGGATAGGAAAAGAATGTGCAAATGAGACTACCCCGGTAAAAATGAAGTGTATGCACAAAACGCGAAGGAAGCGTAATACGGAGGGGAATGTCCCAATTCCCTCTCAAATTACGCCCCGATGACTCTTCGTCACGTTTAGATGACTTAGGTTACGCTTTCGACGCGCTTTCGTTGCACTTCAACGTTTTATTTTCACCAGGGTATTTGAGATGAATTCGTTATGGTATTCTGTGGAAGTGCATATCACATAATTATTTGAAACAGTCTCATTTGGAGGTTTGACGCATGTTCGTAGGATTTTTCAAACACGTTCTTAGCATTTCTAACCTTTTGTGCTACTTGAGCTATATTAACATTCTGGTGCTACTGGGAGATTGATGACTCATCTCTCGTCAGTGTGATTGTTTCATCGTGTGAACTTGTTGATCTTTGATGATATTTCCAATCATCAGTTTTTTCATAATCCCGGAAGCACCAAAAGCATTCTCTAGCATGGTAACTTATATTGTGTTTTTGGGAATGGTGAAGATTGAATCATTCACCATAATATTCTTTTCCTATCACTGTACGCAAAGTTCGATTTTCCAAGCCTGTGTTGCGTGCGCAAAATGACTGATTTCCACACGGTAGTCAGACCAGTGCGGTAAAGTAATAAGAGTGGGATAAAGTAACTTTACCGCACGCTTATCATTTTTCTACACGATTTGAACTCTCGATGCCTCTGATGTTCAAATCGCTTATTGCAACGAATTTTTATTTGAATGACTTATTTGTCTCAATGTAAAGTCGAATAAAAAAAATATTGAAACATGTCACCTACAACATGATAGTTTTTTGTCATCTTTTCATTAACATATTTGATCCTTATATTCCACACTGAGAAAAATTGTTAGTTGCTACAATCAAAAACCTACCAAATTTTTTAGTGAAATCCGACATCAAATTGAATTACATTATTTTATAAATAACTGAATTTGATACCCAAAATTTCCTTCACGGAACTGAATTATAAAAAACACATGTATTTTCTCGGATGAAAAAAAACTAAACTTAAAAATTTGCTTCCCATTTTATTTTCATTCCATATACAATGATAATAAATTGATTTCATCCACAGTGAAATATTTACATTGAAACCTCGATTGAGGCAATAACATTGTCCCTTTCATACTTCGTACATGACCTTTGGTTGTTTTGGAGATAACGAGGAATAGAGAGTGTCGTTTCGATCGAAATTCTACTGCACTTTTATGAGAATTCTTAAATTTAATGAGAAATTCCTAACGAAATGTTGCATTTCCGCATTATATTCAATATTAACGGAGAAACTTCAAAATTCCTCACTGAAATTCAACATATTTATAAAATTCCATGCATATATTTATGATTTAAATTTGGAAAGAAAATTCTCAACATTAGGAATTATATCATTCAATGTGATATCTGATGAAGTCTTATAACCTGTTTGTGTAAAAAAGTTTATCACATTTCTATGGAGTTAGAGGCAGGTTTTTTTACAGCGTGTATAATGTCTATTCTCTCATTACTAACTTTCTTGAGAAAACATGACATAATTTTTTTCTTGTCGGGGGCGACAATTTTTTTCTTGTCTCGCTCCGCTCGGGCGACAAATTTCACGCTCGCGCGGGAATCACCAACTTTGCGCACTTGTTGCACAATGTACTATAAGGGGACTCGAGCATGAGGGAGTGTGGGAGGGGGAAAGTCAAATTTTGCGAAAAGTTTGCTCAGAAGGTACGTAATCAATACAAATTCAAAGTGAATAATAATAAGTATGAGAATAAGAATAATAATAATAAACAGGGATTGCGTATTACCGCAAACTTCGAATGTCCCAATGGTTTGGGAGGACTGAAAGATGAAACTGTAAAATTTTAACCTTCAAACGTCAACACATTCCACAATTTTATTTTTCAGTTTTCCGAAATCATTCGAAGATTCAAAGTTTGCGCCACTGCGCAACGAGAGGTATGTAATTCATTATTATTCACTTTGAATTTGTATCATTTACGTGCCTTATGAGAAGACTCCTCGCAAAATTTGAGCTCCCCCCTCCCCTACTTCCTCATGCTCGAGTCTCCTTAAATACTCCACCCAGTGAACATTATCAAACAAGGAAAAACTCGGATACTTGATCATTAGTTTTTCAGACAATTTAGCTTTGCAATATAAGTATATTTCGCCTTTCTCTCAAACTGTTTTTCAAACGGTCTGTAGGTAAAAAAACGTGCAGCAAGTTGATTTTTCCAAATTACTCAGGTATTTGGAATTGATAGTAACCGTGTTGATACGATTGGAAACAGGCCACCCCACGTGAAACCACCATGATCCTATATTATAGTTAGGGCAGCCATCATGGTCCGTAACTGGCATCGGCTGGGATCATGTTGGTCAAATTGAAATCAAGTTGGTTGCATATTGGTTATTGGACCAACCATCATGGTCTGTATGGTGGAACTAACTTGGCTCAACGGAAACTAAGCTAGTCCCATATTGGCTGTTGGGCCAACCATCATGGTCTGTATGGTGAAATCAACTGGGTTCAGGTGGAACTATGTTGGTCCGGTTGGACCAAGTTGGTCCCATATTGGTTGTTGGGTCAAGCATAATGGCCTGTAAGGTGAAACCAACTTGGTCCCATTTGATTATTGAGCCAACCATCACGGTCCGCTGGAACCAAGTTGGTCCAGCTGGAACCAAGTTGGGCCAGATGAGACCATGCTGGGTTTTTTCAACAGGACATATTTTGGGGCCTTTAATTCACCTTCTCACGCTCTATACATATATAAATTGTGTCATTGTTCTCCCTCGTTCCCCGAACGGTGAAGTTTTCAATCGTGAGAGTGGAACATCCCTATTTCCCGCACTTTTAAATTCTCTAGAACGAATTTAGCGGAGGCGATCTGTTTCCTAATTTTTTATAACCCTTCGTATGAACCAAAAAATTCAGGAATGCTGCAATTCGAGGCATCAGATACAATTTTGGATAATACTAGACAAAACTAGATCTTCCTCCTTGAAGATCTCCGCCTCTCTTTCTTTCGTTTTAGGATCATGAGCTTCACTTTTTGCGTGATCCGGTCGTTTTTTACCCTTTTCCTGTAAGTCTCCCTCTAACCAAACTCAGTTTTCGTTCATCAGGTATCTGCTCTACGGCATTTCTTGGGCATCGAAACCAATTATGCCACATTCTTCTGGGTTTTTCATTGGGAAAATTTCAATTGGCGTAAATCCCGTGCTCTCATGATACGTTGGATTTATACATTCTTCAATAATTCTCCATATACTTTGCCCATGATGTATGTTTATTTCTTACCAATACCCTGAAAAATCGGTCCAATTTGCGGTCCACGCGCACAACTACATTACTTTGTGAATGCCTCATAGAAGGAAGAACCTGTTCAATGTTCTCCGTTTTAAGTTTATCTTCCCATGGATTTGCAGTAAATTGGGTCCTGTGATCGCACTGAATTCTTTCCGGAGTGTCGAAATTTGTGCTATATTTGTCAAATATACATTCAATGACAGTCTCCGTGGTCGCTCTTCTTGAAAGATATAATTGCACGAACTTTGAGAATACATCCATGACGACACGAATATGTTTGACATCCCCTATTGGAATCGGAAGAAGACCATGGAAATCGATTGGAATTAGCTTGTTTGGTTGTTCAGGAACAGTGTTTTCCATAGGAGCATAGTTGTGTTGGTTGGTAATCCTAGTTCGTTGGCATATATCACATTCTCTAATGAGTTTTTCCACGAATTCATAAAGGTGTTGTGAAGTAAACATTCCATCCACTCCGACAAATATGTTTTTTGCTCCTATATGAACGTATTTTTTGTAGATTCCTTTAATCAATGACTGTGCTGGGCTCTTCAGTAATTCAATTTCATCTGTTCCCTTTTCCGCTCCTTTGTGAACTATATCATTTTTTCATAATATCCTTGATCGGACCCGGAATCTTTTTCATCTACTAATTCATACCGATTACATAGTCGTTTGATAAATTCGTCCTGTTTCTGCAACAAACCGATATTTTTGATTGCTCCTCTCAGCTCTTTGTTTTCCGTTATTTTTATCGCCCGTATTAAACTTATGGCCCCCTCTCCATCATTCACTAGATGAAACTCAGTCCTACTGACAACGTCTGCGATGTGATTCGATTTCCCAGGACAATATTCTATTCCGAAACCGAAATCTTGAAAGAACAAGACCCATCTTGAAATCAGCGAATTTGCAAATTCACAGTTTTGAATGAAACTTGAAGTCTGATGATCAGTCAAAATTTCAATTTTATACCCCCCCATGAATATGTACGTAATTTCTGTAGGGCCCATACGATTGCTAACGACTTCTTCTCAGTGATTGAGTAATTCACTTCAGCCCCCTTCAACGTTCTACTCACCAAAGGGATAAGTCTCAGAGTATTTTCATCATTCTTTTGTGCAAGGGCGGCTGCTGTCGTGAAATCGCTAGCATCCGTATGTACATAATACACTCTATTCATATCGGGATATCTTCATATCACTGTTCCACAAAATAATTCTTCAATATTCTCGAACACTTGGTGTTGCTCACGAGTCCATTGCCATTTCTGATTTTCCTTTAGTGATCGAATCGGTGGGAGTATTTCGTGGAAAAATTTTTCCGTGAACTTGGTATGAAAGTTTACAATTCCCAGGAACCCGCGTAGTTGCCGGAGATTTCTTGGAACTGAGAAATCTTCAATGAATTTGATCTTTTCTGGCAATGGTCTCATGTCTTCATGATCAATCAAGTGTCCGAGAAACGGAAGTTCTCTTTGAAGAACTTTTGTTCTCCTGAAATTTGAGGTTATTTTATGTCTTAAAAATCTTCTGAATAGTAATTCCAGGTATAGAAAATGTTGTTTCATACCACCTGACATACACAAAAAATGGTCTATGAAATGTAACACATTTTCTATACCCCTCAACACAATATCTAATGTTCGAATCATTGCAGGACCGCTTGTTTTGAGTCCAAATGGTGTAACGTTGAATTCATAGCATTTTCCGTCGTATATAAATGCGGTGTATTTTCGAGATTCTTCTTCCAATGGGATTTGCCAATAACTACGTGTCATATCGGAATTAGGCATGATCTTATCACTGTCACAGCGTTGGAAAATCTTTTCTATTGTAGGTACCCGTACGGGATCATCCACAAGTTCCCGATTCAGCGCCCTAGCGTACAAACAAGGCCTAATTGAACCATCCCTTCTGATTGGGATAACCCATGGGTTAATCCATGGGCTTTTTGATGCCCGGATTATATTATTCCTCAACATTCCGTGAATAGCAATGTCGACTTTATCTTTGTGTGCCATCGGAGTTGGATATATTTTAGGCTCAATGGGTTGTCTCCATGTGATTTCGAGACGATGATGATATACTTCTACCCTCCCTAACGTTTCCCGGAAAATATCCTTATACTTCATTATTAGTTTAACAAATTGTTTTTTTTCTCCACTATTCAAATTTTCGCATTCATTTAATTCCTCATATACCTCTTTTAAGGTTAATTCTTCACTCTCGAATGTCTCGCTTTTTTCGAGATCATTCGCTTGGGAACAATTATTTTCCCTCCAGGGCTGAACAAAATTTTTGAATGGTTGCTTCCCAGATAACATCAGAAGTCTTATGAACGTTTTAGCAACATAATCTAAGTTCTGCGCGGCTTGATGTCCGGGGAGCAGGTTTGGATATTTTCAGAGAACCTCCATTTTTAGTGCACTCGAATACGCTCCTGTTACGTTCCTTTCATCTCTCACGGAACGTCCTTGGTATGCTCTCCTAACGAACTTTCATTCGAGAATGTTTTTATCAGTTTGGCAGTCTCTGGGGTACTAGCGATCTAACAAGTTTATGGCAGATATTTTTGAAATGGCACTGATGCAGGTGTCAACTTTTGTGGAAGACATCTCTCGGACTCTACCTACAATATTCCAGAAAAATTGACCATGACACTTGCATGCAAAAGTTTGCTTACTTTCGACTGGACTACACCGCGTTTACTGGAAAATCTCGGGTACAAAGTGCAATACAAAAATGAGGAATTCCAATATCAGTAACAGAAGGAATTGAATTGTGGCTGTTTGTGTTTTCCTGAATACATCTGAGATATGTTTGGAATTAGTTTATGGTGTTCGACATGCCATGTAACAAAGCTTGAAGTGATATAAAATGCACTCAGAAAAATACCGTGTAATGGCAAGACGGGGCTGCATAATCATAAAACAATCCCGTTTCAAAGTACTTCAAAAAATGCTTCGTTTGAGAAATGCTTTGATCTGTTTCATCACAAGACGAAAATCGCCTTCAACGATTCTGTTTCATCAACCAACAATTCATTCTGTCAGTCAAACGGAACCCGTGTAATGACAAGACATGGTTCTTTTTGGTGATAAGACGGAACACGACACTCAGTATTAGTACGTTAACAAAGCGTTTTTGGAAACACCCTGTGAAGAATGATTCATTCAAAACTATGAGAACAAATATGATTCTCCAATTCCTCTAAAAGAATACAAATTATGAGAATTAATTTTTGGATGCAGCTATTTTGATTGAAAACGTAACTTGAGAGTTCTTTACATTCAGGCGAACCAAAACATTTAGTAATTTGGATTTAAAACAATATAACTCCCTCAAGCAATCGGATGAAAATCAAGTGATACGAAATGGAATTCCAATGTAATTGTGAAAGAGATTAGGAATTGACAGGAATTCAAATACAAATGTTTCAGAAGAATTTCAAAGGAATTGATGACTAAGAATAATTCACAAACGATAATTTGGATCTCTGAGAAGGAATTGGGAAACATTGGAATTGAAAGGTATTCACATTAAGTGTTTTTAACGATCACATATACAAAAATCGTACTCATACGTGTGATTGTCAATTGCTTGTAATGGAATATCTTTTACAGGGCATACTTTGAGACATTCGATAGTACTGATAGTAACTCCATACCTATTGAGTGGGTACGTAATTAACCAGTGTATATAGGGTGACCCAAGTCGGATAGATTATATTTGGGGAACATATTCTGCAGCCAAAATGCAACAACTTTTGTGCCTGGCAAAATTTTTTCTGAGGCTTAGTTTTCGAGATATAGGCATTTTTAAATTTTTCTTCAAATCCGGATCACTCAAAAGCACGATATGCTACGTACTTGAGGTTGGGACCATTGGTCAAGTTGGAAGACGGCGGATGTCTGGACAAAAAATTTCAACTATCCCATCATTGTTTGTTCCGGAGCTATAGCGATTTGAAATTTTTGAGCTTCTAGCCAATCACCGTTCAGCAACTTCAAATCGTTATAGCTTCGGAAAAAACAATGATAGGATAGTTGAATTGTTTCTCCTGAAATCCGCAGTTTTCCAACTTAGCCAATGGTCCCAACCTCAAGTACGTAGCATATCGTGCTTTCGAGTCATTTGGGTTTCAAAAGAAATCTAAAAATGCTTATATTGGATGGGAGACAAATCAACGAAATCAGTGTTTGAAGAGAGAGAGTGTGACGTATCTCTCTTTTCGACCAACTTTTCGTTGATTCGGTTTTTCGTTGATTTGGCCCCCATTCCTTATATCTCGAAAACTAAGCCTCAAAAAAAAGTTTGCCAAATACACAAGTTATTGCATTTTGGCTGCAGAATATGCCCCCCAAACATAATCTATCAGACTTGGGTCACCCTGTATACAGGGTGGGGCATTTAAAGTGTCGCGGGCGTTTTTTCCAAAAATGAAATGAGATACGAGAAAATTTTTCGGAAAAAAATTGTAGGGTATCGAGGGGGACATCCGATGTTGGCCTTGGCTTTGACCTCAAATCTCATCTTCAAGGGCATTCTGAGGTCAACTCTTGTTTTTTAAATAGCATCTCATATTTTTCACTGCAGATTTGGATTCTAGGTCAAATTCCAAGAAACTTTTGTCTGAACCATTTTCCTGAAATCCGCAAAGATGGCGCTCTAATCGATATTGTTCCATACTGAATCTGACATTAGAATAAATCGAAAACGAAGGGTCTTGGAGGAGAATGTTTCGGACAAAAGTTGTCTGATTCCAAGGGGGACCCCTTGAACTGAAACGGAGGTGATGGGGTATAACAGACAAAACACAACACATTTCAATCGTCTACATCACTTGGATAATTTTAATGCAGTAGATGCTCAAAATGATGGCCTTCGACTTCAATACACATTTCAAAACGTTTTACAAAAGATTGCTGAACTCGTGCTAAAATATCTTCATTGATGCTCGCGCATGCATTGATGATTCGTTGACGCATATTCTCAGGTGTAGTCGGTGCTTGTTGATAAACTGTATCTTTTATGTATCCCCATAAAAAAAAATCTGGAGAAGTAAGATCCGGAGAACGGGCAGGCCAATGAACTGGTCCACGACGTCCTATCCATCGTCCAGGATAATCTCTGTCCAATATTTCTCGAGCTGTGACTGCATAATGGGATGGACAACCATCGTGTTGATACCACATATTCAATCGTTCCTGAATAGGTATGTCTTCAAGTAATGTTGGAAGTACTTGATCTGAGGAATGTCTGTACTTCTCTCCATTTAGCGTATCTGCAATGAAGTACGGTCCAATTACTCGAGATCGAAAAATACCACACCAAACATTCACAGCCCATTGTCTTTGATGCTCTACTTGACGTAACCATCTTGGATTTTCTGTCGCCCAGTGATGCATATTATGTTGATTTACTTGACCATGATTGGTGAACGTCGACTCATCAGAAAATAATATGTTGATGAAGTTGTTATTGTGCATTTGCGCTAGACCCCATCGACAAAACTGTACACGATTTTCGAAATCATCACCGTGAAGGTCCTGATGCAAACAAATGTGATACGGATGGAATTTGTGACGTTTCAGTATTCGAAGAACACTTCTTCGAGAAATTCCCGAATGGAGTTCAATTTCACGAGAGCTCACGTGTGGATTATTGGCTACTGCAGCTAGTACATTAACTTCCGCATTTTCTCCGCTAACAGTTCTCATTCGATGTCGTTTTCCCCTTGTAACACTTCCCGTTTCTGAGAATAATTTTGTAATGCGTTGAAAATACCTAATGGATGGCGTTGTTGTTCCAGGAAATCGTTCTGCATACAAGTCATATGCTTGTCTGAGGTTCTTATGCACTTCACCGTAAATGTAGATCATATCGATCTTTTCAGAAACTGTGTATCGGATATCCATGATTTTCAATTTGTCATAAACCAAGTAATAATCAAATGTAACTGACAAACTGACTTTCAAAATCGTGAATTTTCACTGAACCCCGTCGTTTGTTTACATCGCGTGAGCTCTGAATGGTGGTAATGTAGACGATTGAAATGTGTTGTGTATTGACAACTTTTGTACGAAACATTCTCCTCCAAGACCCTTCGTTTTCGAGTTATTCTAATGTCAGATTCAGTATGGAACAATATCGATTAGAGCGCCATCTTTGCGGATTTCAGGAAAATGGTTCAGACAAAAGTTTCTTGGAATTTGACCTAGAATCCAAATCTGCAGTAAAAAATATGAGATGCTGTTTAAAAAACAAGAGTTGACCTCAGAATGCCCTTGAAGATGAGATTTGGGGTCAAAGCCAAGGCCACCATCGGATGTCCCCCTCGATACCCTACAATTTTTGTCCGAAAAATTTCCTCGTATCTCATTTTATTTTTGGAAAAAACGCCCGCGACACTTTAAATGCCCCACCCTGTATATATGATTCTTAAAAATGCATAATTTAATGAGATTGTTGAGATTTTTCAGAACGGTCGTGTTGTTGATTCTCACTTGTAATCAGTTCAAATGAGTGTGAATTATGACTCACCGATATGCAAATCAAACATCGAAACTCGTCTCTTCTAAGAAGTTCAATATCACAAGTAGATCTTCTCTCCTTTGCGGCACAAGCACGACTGAATCAGTAGCTGGCTATGGTACCAAGATGCAAAGTATGCGCTTGCGCCAACTGGGAGTGAGGGCAGCTCTACGTCTGTACGTCCGGAGATCGTTGCTATATTTGTTTTCGCAATGTTGGAATGTCGAGGAGAAAAAACAGGATGGCGGAGATCGTCAGGAGTGCAAATGTGATCGATATCGTCCACCAATGGAGCATCCCTCACATTATTGTGATATGTAGTCGGACGTAGGTATTGACTCCCCATTACCCGAATTACCCAAGCCAATTTGCCCGGTTTTGGGCCGATTACTTTTTGTCCTCAAAATACTGTTTTTCTGTCCAGTACTTGTCCATTCCCAAAATATAAAGGTTTGAACGTCAGATTGAAGAATACTTGATGAGAAATGGTATCGCAAGTACGAAAAAAAATTGAAGCTACCCATCCTTAGTCAGAGGAAGATGTGACTTTGGGTGAACTGAACATGAGAGTGTGTACGAGGGTGGATTGATAAGTTTCCGGCCTGACCAAGAAAAACAACGTTTTTGAGAATTTCTTTTTTTTATTTCTCAACATAATCTCCTCCAAGGCTGATACATTTCTCATAGCGGTGTTCTAGTCTAGTAATGCCATCTCTATAGACTGATTCGTCAAGCTCCTCAAAATACCCATTTACAGCTTCGATTACTTCTTCATTGTCCGCAAATCTCTTACCGCCAAGCCATTTTTTGAGGTGAGGAAACAGATAATAGTCACTCGGGGCTAGGTCTGGAGAGTAGGGAGGGTGCGGCATTAATTCAAACTTCAGATCGTTGATTTTAGCCATCGCAACGATTGACGTGTGCGCTGGTGCGTTATCGTGATGGAACAAGATTTTTTTCTTCGCCAGATGAGGTCGTTTAATTTTCACTTCGTGGCTCAAACGTTGCAATAAGTCTGCGCAGTATTGACCAGTGATAGTTTTCCCCTTTTCAAGGTAATCAATGTATATAATACATCTTGCATCCCAAAAAACAGTAGCCATAACCTTGTTCGCCGAAAAAATTGTTTTTGCCTTCTTTGGAGTTAGTTCCCCTGGTCCAATCCACTGTTTAGACTGTTCTTTGGTTTCAGGAGTGTAGTGGTGGACCCAAGTTTCGTCAACGGTTACGAATCGACGCAAAAATTCGCTTGGATTACGCTTATACAACGCCAAATTGGCGGTAGAAATGTTCTTTCGAATCAATTTTTGGTCGACTGTTAGCAAACGCGGCACCCATCTTGCACAGAGCTTTTCCATATACAAATGTTAGTGCAAAATATTTTGTACACGTTCATATGACATCTTACAGGTCTCAGCTATCTCACGAACTTTTAATCTGCGATCTTTCAGCACTATTTGATGGATTTTTTCGATCATATCTGGAGTTGTGACCTCAATGGGGCGTCCTGAGCGAGGCTGATCAGAAGTGCTCACACGACCCTTTTTAAACTCGGAAACCCACTGCTTAACGGTTGAATATGATGGGGAGGATGTCCCCAGTGTTGAGTCCATCTCTTCTTTAATTTCCTTCGGCGTTAACCCCTTCAAATAAAAGTATTTGATGACAGCACGATTTTCCAGCTTTTCCATTTTTACGAAAAACACAGAGGCGTCTTGGTCAGCGTGCTCTCGAAACTAAACTAACATGGCGATCGGACTAAAACTATAGCTACAAGCTATCTAAGGATGGTACTATAGAACGCCACCTCAAGGTAGGCCTAGTGGCGCCATCTCTTGGTCAGGCCGGAAACTTATCAATCCACCCTCGTACGTTTACAATTCCAGTTTATGATCCATGATTATGCACTGTGAGGAATTATCTTGCTAAAATCAGACGCGTAGCAGCAGACTCATTTGGAAGGTCCAAAAAAAGCGCTTATTTAGGATTTTCCCACCAAACTTTGACATAATCAATTACAAATTTTTTTTTCACATGAAGGATACGTATTCGGAAAAGAGTTTCAAATTCCTCATAACTCAATATTGAGGAATACGTGAAATGCATCAAATCTGCGAGGAGTTGAAGAAAAAGTCGGTGATCTTTGTAGCTTCGGAATGGCTTAACAGATCAGTTTGGAATTATCCTCACAAGTTTCGTTCGTTCTAGAGTGACCTAAGTTGCCCCAACCTGCACCGAACAAATCAAGTCATTTTTATAATGAGAAAGGTGAATCAGAAATATCTGTAGCAAGTTAGGACAACTTAGAATACGTTAGAATGAACGAAGCTACTGATTCTGTATCTAATTGCCCTTAAGATGATCAAAGAATTTTCATTTGGACGATTATTCTTTTTCATAGCCGTAAATGTGAATAAAATTCCGGTCAAATAATTCTGGATTCCAAACATCCGTCATTTTGTGAGGAATCAACATTTTTCGAATTCTTTCGTTTATCCGGAAGACAATCATATGGAGAATAAATGAGAATCATTTCAAACTGGTCGGTAAAGCCGTTCTCAAGTTACAGGGATCACTGACTTTCTTTTGGACCTTTCGCAGATTTGCTGCATCCCAAGTATTTCTCAATATTGAGTTATGGAAAATCCATGTACAACGAATACCTTCAAATGTATATCTTCCATGTAGAGAAACATTTGTTATTAATTATTTCAATGCGTGATGAAGAAAATCCTAAATAAGTGCTTTTTTTGGACTTTCCAAGTAGGTCCAGGGTACTGATTTTCGAGTGCGTTCGTACTCAATGCCATTTTGACACTGATGTGATGTGCCTACCAAAAACTCCCCCCCCCCCCCTCATTCTCTTCTGATTATATGAAACCTTTTACCCATAAGCAAGATAAGGGTTCGAATTCATTCAGAGGATACTGTCAATAAATGTAATACAGAAATTATCAAAGCATATCCAGAACATAGGTCTTGAAAACATTTAAATTACTTCCAATAATCAACAATTCCGCCAAACCCGTTTGTACCGCTCTCACTCTCTTATTTGAATCTTCGCACTCGGACTCTCCGAGTTAATTTTCAAGTCAGAGTATTTCCAAATTCAGTGCATCCAAACCGTATCCAAACTCCTGATCCAGTTGCCACCATCTACAAGATCTTGGTCGCTCACTTTGGATCCAGCTCGCAGCCAGATATTCAAAGGTCAGCTCGAACGGAAGTGAGGTTCGTGAATTATTCTCATATATACACACACGTACACATACACATACTTTCTCCCATCAGAAACTATCTCGATGTCACTGTTGAAATTCTTGTAATTAAAAAGTCATTGTATCTGTTACTCCATTCTATTCGAATCGTTTTATTGCAATATCTTTCATTTTTTTTCTCTCTCCTTCTCTTTCCAAGAGAAATAAATATCAATGCGAATAACACTCGCATTAAAACTTGAAGGTCAATCTATTAGTTCATTTCTCTTCCCTTTCATCATGAAAAAGAAATCATTGAACATATCTACGGGTGCCGCCTTGGAATTTGGAGTTCCTCGGCAAGCTTAGCACGTGAGCAGACCCACACATTCGATTCGGTCTAGCCACTCGGGCCGTTTCGAACAATAAATAGTTTGTGACGAGGTGATATGAATAACACTTGCCATTTCACTCCGTAACACTGATTTCAAAATACTCCAGTGTACTTCCGTACACCTGGGGAAATTCACAAGCACCCGTGCATACTACAAATCAAATGAACTTTGTAAACGGGGCATAAATGTGTGTTCCATGATCATGCGTCTTTGCAGGTTTGGAATATCTGGTTATAATCATATATTCTCCATCGTGTTCACAGTCAGGTGATGTTGACGCGTTGGTTATCTCACTTTGAATTCCCCATTCTCATCTTTTGAATTCCGAATTCGAAAATAGATTCAGCAGCCTTGGAAATTACTTGATAACCACTTCTCAATAGACCATTGTTGAATTTTTGGATCCAAAATTTTGGGAATTTGACTCCAGATTTAGATTCAGCGACCCCGAAAACTCCCTAGTGATGGGTTCTGGACTAACCGAGTGATTTCGAAATTCCCCTCCGCCATATTGGATCCGCCATTCTGAATTTTGGAATTTGGACTTCAGATTCGGATTCAGCGACCTCCGAAACCCCCTTGGGCCAAGTTCCCAGTTCATCTGAGTACTTTTTCAGTGTCATTACATTGAATAATCCTAGTGGTGGACAAAGTCCACCACGCGACTGCTCGTGCTACAAAAATTGACGCGCCCGCCGGAAGGTTGAAGATCTTATGTTACAAATGGTATGCTCAAAATGTTGGATCTACTATGGTGGACGAAAATTGAGTAATCAACTCAAATCAGCTGGACATTTGCAGTAGCATGTTTTTCATTGCTCTGATCCCAAATTTGATATCTGAATTGGGGAATTTGAAATTACGGATCTAATCCCAAAAGTTCAGAAAGGGCTCTCAATGTGTTCATTTTGAACTCTCATAGTTCAAGATAAATTCATAATGGACTGTTTCTGGATTTGTGTACTCTGTGGAATGTGATGGACTGGGATTATATTCTGTTGAATCATCCTATCGTGTCCATCGCACTTCACAGTTGAGCGCACTTCAAATATGGTATTCAACGTATGGAACATTCGAATATGAATATTTTGATTTTTTTTTTGCGTTGTTCTCCTCATTTTTCTCATTTTCCCATCATAAATTGTTTACTCGCTCCAAGTACAGACTCACCAAATTACGCACTATAAGACGTGAATGATAAAATCGATCGATTTTTCGGACAAAATTGATTTTTATTCTCCATAAATTCACGACAACTGTCGTGAGTCATCGGCAGTAGGTCATCACCATAAGATTATTGATTATCGGTTTCCAACGTTGACAGTTCTTCGTGGTGAATTATTCATCTCACGTGATCCTGGGAAGCTTCCAAATGCGAGGTGGCTCCCAATGGCTAATCGGATCGTAGTGAATTATGTATCTCACGTGATCCTGGGAAGCTTCCAAATGCGAGGTGGCTCCAAATGGCTAACCGGATCCTTAGGATATACATTGGACCATCTGGTCCATTGGACAACTTGAGATCATTGTCCGTGTTCATAATACGCGTATATGCACCGATGTGGTTCTCCATTAAATGTAATGCGAAACTGAAAGATACTCTTATGAATCTGTTTCAAAGCATATTTTTGTCAAGATATTTGCAAGATGATCTGAGAGAAGAAATTCATAAGGTAATTTAAAAGAATGCCTTCGCCGTGCATCCCAAAAATATGATTTTTGCTATGCTGTGTAACTAAAAATTACACGTCAGACAGAAAGCTGTGGATCATATTAGGCGAGTCGGGGGATCCAATTATGAAGATGTGTGCTGATTCGAAGTACCACAATTGAATTACGCAGCTGAAGATTATTCCAATATGATCGATTGGAACAAGTGCGAAGTGACTGAACCTTTCTCAACAATGTATTGAAAAAATAATCCAAAAAACACGATTTTATCATTCACCTCTCATAGTGCGTAATCTGGTGAGTTCGTACTTGGAGTGAGTGATCAATTGATGATGGGAAAATGAGGAATATGAGGAAAACAACCCAAAAAAGAATCAAAATATTCATATTCAAATGTTCCATACGTTGAATACCATATTTGAAGTGCACTTAATTGTGAAGTGTAATAGACACGATAGGATGATTCAACAGAATGTAATCCCAGTCCATCACATTCCACAGAGTACACAAACCCAGAAACAGTCCATTATAAATTTATCTTGAACTATGAGAATTCAAAATGAACACATTGAGAGCCTTTCCTGAACTTTTGGGATTAGATCCGTAATTTCAAATTCCCCAATTCAGATATCAAATTTGGGATCAGAGCAATGAAAAACATGCTACTGCAAATGTCCAGCTGATTTGAGTTGATTACTCAATTTTCGTCCACCATATTAGATCCAACATTTGGAGCATACCATTTGTAACATAAGATCTGTAATGAGTGAACCCAAGAAACCCCCGAATGAGATGCTGCAAGCGATTCTGGATGATCTTGTGGATCTTTGAATATCGTCCAAATATCATATCACGCGTTTCATAATAGAGCATGATGATCAGCTGCAATCGAAGGAAATCCGATCGATGTTGGTTTTTTTCTGAGAGACAAGTGGCCTATCAACCCCCAAGTGTGAATAAGATTATTATATGGCGGGTCATATCACGTGCAATACAGAATATCGAAAAATATGCTTTCAAGCAAGTTTTCCTGTCTATTTTGAGATAATTATCACAGATTCCTCCAGAACATGGCTATCCAGGGTGTCCCAGAATGCGCGAACCGGATTTCACAGGTTTATTCTGCAGCCAAAATGCAATAATTTCCCGTTTGAAAAAAATTCTTTCGACCCTTAGTTTTGGAGGTATAAACATTTTTGGATTTTTTTTCAAATCCAAATCATTCCCAAGTAGCACAAGAACTTCTCAAATATGCTATGGTGACTCCATGAATGTGAGAGGGATGTGCAAATGAGACTATTTTGGATAAATTCGTTAAGATATTCTATGGAAGTGCATTGCACATAATTATTCGGAACAGTCTCATTTGGAGGTTCTACGCATGTTCGTAGGATTTTCCGAACATGCTCTTAGCATTTCTAACTTCTTCTGCTGCTTGGGTTCGAAAACACTGTGTGCTACATACTTGAGCCTAACACCATCCGCTGAGTTGGAAAACGGCGGATCTGTGGCGAAAAATTGGACTATTTTATTATTGATAGTTCCGGAGCTGTAGCGATTTGAAGTTGCTGGATTCTGATTAACTGAAAGCTCAAAAATTTCAAATCACTATAGCTCCGGAACTATCAATGATAAAATGGGTTAATTTTTTCCCGCAGATCCGCCGTTTCCCAACTTAGCGAATGGTATTAAGCTCAAGTATGTAGCATACAGTGCTTTTGAATGATTCAGATTTAGACAAAAATCTGAAAATGCTCATATCTTCGAAACTAAGCGTCAACAAAATTTTTTTCAAACGGGAAATTATTGCATTTTGGCTGCAGAATACACCTGTGGAATCCGGTCCGCAAGTCCTGGAACAATCTGTATATGTGTTCATAATCAGTTGTGCGAAGAGTTATGCACTCAATCTGATACCATTAAAAAAAATCCACAAAAGTAAAAAAATGACGCGGAGACATGAAAATTCCTCCAAAACATACAAAAAAAAAAATCTGAAAATACATTCTAAAGGAAAATTGGACTACATTCAAAATTTTGATGAAACACAATAGGATATATCTCATCTGAAAAAAAGATGTGAAATCAATATGAGCTACCAAGTACATTTGGGTATTCAAATGGTATCACACTAAACAATGATTGTTGCCGTTATATAGAACAGGATGTTGATACAACGAGGTGACAACCGAGTAATTGCACATGCCAGCTTGTGATGGTCATACAACAGTGGCTCTTTTGTAACCTTAACATTACTGTTACATAACAATCACACATGTTATATCGATTCAATGTAATTAAAACATAACTTTGTGATGTAATAGCAGTAAGAAAGTTTTATTACAATGATATCACCTCAATAAAAATGTGTTTCGGGAGATGTAAACCATTTCTGGTATATTGTCCCTTCAGTTTGTTCAAAATGTATTCAAAGTAATTCATGATCACTGAAGAGCAATGTTGTATCGAATATCCAAACCAAACATGTTGGTTGTTCCTGATGTTTCAATTAATGTCGATACGGAACACTTGGCGCGGCCGATAAAGATTTCAGTCTATAACTTTCTGTTCGCATGCTTTCAACGAAGTCGCTTGAATACAATTAAGGCTCAAAACTCACGTCATCGGGATCGAATTGGGATCGTAGGCAATCGATGGAAAAGATCATACCGAGCCTGCTGAAGGGTGATAATTGGAGGTTATCTGCTATTTCTTTACAGGCCAAAGTATAATGGATATACCATAATCTCTAATGGACAGTCTGCTAGTATCCACTATTCTGGAATCAGAATCGTGAACAAATAATGAAACAGAATAGTGGATAGATGATGAATGTAAATTCAATTATAGCAAGTTTAAAAAACATTCAAAAACAAGGTTAGTCACCGAGCACTTGAGGTATACTAAAATATGACATGCTGAATCAAAATTATGAACTATGTACAAAATGGTTTCCCTAGATTCTTTGAGTGAAATTACAGGTGAATCAAGAAAAACAAGAAAGGATGCAGGTATACTATACATCTGTATGTTACTTACCACCACGATCGATATCATCAGGTAGCGTAGAAGGAAAATGACAAAAGGCAAGAGTTCAGTGGATATACCACAGGTCCTTGCGTTAGGTACACTATTATCAGAATCTTCCAATAAAATCACAGGTGAATGGAGAAAAAGCAAGAAGGATGCATATGTACCATACATCTTTATGTTATGTACCACAGTGATCAATGTCATTGGGTAGCGTCATAGGTAAATGAAGAAAAGGCAGAAGTGCAGTGGATATACAAGTCCTTGCGTTGAATAATACCAATATCAGATTCTCCCAACAGAATCATAGGTGGATGGAGAAGAAGCAAAAAGGATGTAGATACATCTGTACGTTGAATCCTACCATGATCATTAGGTAGCGTTGAAGGAAAATGCAAAAAAAAATAGGAGCGCAGTGGATATACCACAAATCTTTGCATCAGGGGCATTCCACTGAACAATTGACGAATGATTAGAGAGACTGTTTGGGATCAACTCGACGAAAATTGAGCAGATATGATATTCTGATTATAGAAATTGCTACAGAACAACTACCGGTCAACTTGACTGATGTGAATGGATGTGACAAGTTGGTATATCTGTCCTGAGAACACATGCAAAGTTACAAGTCATTCTGTCAATTCATTCTTTTTTTACAAGCCATTTGAAGTTGACGTGTCATTGATTTTTTCTAATATGGAAAAAATTGAATATCGTGCAGTCATTAGATTCTTTGTTTTGAAGGGTTTAAAAGCAAAGGAAATTCATGGGCAAATGTTAGGAATGTATAAGGAGTCCTCACCTTCAAAACGCACCCTCGAATTTTGGGCTGGTGGATTTAATCGTGGTCGTACTAGCCTTGAAGACGATCCACGCGAAGGACGACCAAAAACTGCAACCACAGCAGAAATCATTGAGCATGTACATAATATGGTTAGTGAAGATCCAAGTTTGACTAAGCGTGAAATTGCTAATGCCATAGACATCTCAAACGAACGAGTACTCCATATTTTACATAAAGAATTACGTATGAAAAAATTGTTTGGAAAGTTAGTGCCGTACACGTTAACAATTCAACAAAAACTGGATCGAAAACAAATTTCTCAGCGTATTTTGGAGCGTTTTGAGCAGAATGAAACCGACTCCTCGCGTCATTTTATGACTATGGATGAGACTTGGATCTACCTGATCCTGAATTGAAACAAGAACGTTTACAGTGGACTGAAGCTGGTTGTTCAGCTCCAAAGCAGGTGAAGTCACAACGATCAGCAAAGAAGGTTATGGCATCAGTTTTTTGAGATGCAAAAGGAATTTTGTTCATTGATTATCTTCAGAAAGGTAAAACAATCAACTCCGAATATTACTGCAGCTTTTTGGATCAGCTGGATGAAAAAATTCGAGAAAAGACCTGGTTCAAAGAAGAAAAAAATCATTTTTCATCAAGATAATGCACCTGCTCACAAAAGTGTTTTGACGATGGCTAAATTCAAAGAACTCAAGTACGAATTGCTTGAACATCCACCGTATTCGCTAGATTTGGCTCCTAGCGACTACTATCTTTCCAGAAATCTCAAACAATTCCTTCGTGGAAAGCATTTTTCGTCGAATGAAGAGGCCATAGCAGCCGTAGACGGTTATTTTGCAGAGCTTCCGGAAAACCATCATAAGGATGGGATAAAATTATTGGAAGATCATTGGAACAAGTGTATTGAGCTTCTAGGGGATGATATTGAATAAAAAAATATATTTTGTAACAAAAACAGGATTCTTTCATTTCGAGCGCAGAAACTTTTCAACCAACCTGTACATATTGCATGTAACGAAAAAATAATGAAACTTTTACCATATAATCCGATCATACGCTTTCGATTAAGCACACTACGAATTCAATCAGTCCACGCGATACTGAGATATAAGCAATTCAAATTTTGATGCGATCAAAATATCTCGATTTTTCCATAAGGTTCTTCTAAACACGATGAAATTCTTCAGTACATGAGGGCAGGTTTCCAATACATTTCCACCATATAATCCAAACATCCGATAGCGTTGATTTCAGTGTAGTGTGGTCTATACATTGTCAAAACATAAACAAATAACATGTCAATGAGGCGATGTGTTGATAGGTTATTATAATATTAAAAGAATAATTGAAAAATGGATGAATTGCAGGTTACTACATCACAGGTATTACAGGTCATTATAACAACAATCAAACGCATACAAATAACCTGAAATTATATATACTTTTATATATGACTTGAAAAAATTCATGAATGAATTGAGGAATAAATGATGAAGAGGTTATTTCTAAAAAGAAACACGAAAAGTTTGAGAAAAGTATAAATAAATCTATTTGCTACATTCAGGAAATTGATATATACACAGGTAAGCTCTGTATGATGTATTATCCATAAAATACAATATTCCTTCACAGACAACAGCTCAGCAGATATACCGTGATCCCTTATGAACAGTCTGCTACTGTTGGTTCTGACCACTTGAACCACAGGCTGATGATCAAATAAATCATACAAGGTCTAGTCGAAAATAATGATTCAAATTTATACATTACTTTTCAGGTGGAATCTTATCGGAAATACCATGACCCCCTTACAAACAATTTACTATCAGGTTCTCCTGCTAGAATGGTTGGAGAATGATCAAATGGATATCGAGCATGCTCAAGGGAGAAGATCCGAGTTTATTTGCGATTCCTCCACATACCAGAAAGTCAGAGATACATCATAAGTTCTGACGGACAGTCAACTACTGGAGCCTTCCAAAGTAGCTGATCAAAACCAGATGACCAGCTACTTTGGAAGGCTGCACTGTCGATTTCTCTAATGAGGATCGTAGGCAATCGATGAAAAAGATCATACCGAGCCTGCTCAAGGATGATTATTGAGGTTTATTTGCTATTTTTTCACAGGCGAAGGTATAATGGATATACCATAACATCCAATAAACAGCCTGCTAGTATCCACCATTCTGCAATCAGAATCGTGAACGGATAATGAAACAGAATAGTGGATAGATAATGAATTTAAATTCAATTATAGCAAGTTTGGAAAACATTCGAAAATGAGGTTAGTCACCGAGCACTTCAGGTATACTAAAATATGACATCCTGAATGAAAATTATGAATTATGTACAAAATGTTTCCCTAGATTCTTTGAGTGAAATTACAGGTGGATCAAGAAAAAGTAGAAAGGATGCAGGCACGATGTAAGAAAAATAGGTGTGTTATCTTTTGTATGTGTTGTGAGATTTTTCTGTCCTAGTTCTTGATTTTGCCACTACGAAATTCGAGTAGCTAAGGCCAAAAAAAACGGTGAATTCAAATTAGATGTTAGAAATACTAATCCAAATTGATCAAGACAGGAATTAAAATCGTATTATAAGACATAACATTTACAGAGGGAAGTTATTTTTCATTTAAACTTGATTTTATTTAAAAAAATCGAAATTTATCTGGCCTTCACGACACTTTCGCCAACTGGTGGCGAAATTGGAACTAGGACAAAGCCTGCATCAAAAAATGTTCACACCGACAGGGAAGATAACACACCTATTCTTCTTACATCGTGGATGCAGGTATGCTATACATCTGTATGTTACTTACCATCACGATCAATATCATCAGGTAGCGTAGAAGGAGAATGAAGGAGAGGCAGAAGTGAAGTGGATATACAAGTCTTTGCGTTGGATAATACCATTATCAGATTCTTCCAACCGAATCATGGGTGGATGAAGAAAAAGCAAAAAGGATGTAGATGTACCATAAATCTGTACGTTCAATCCTACCATGATCATTAGGTAGCGTTGAAGGTGAACGCAGAAAAGATAGGAGCACAGTGGATATACCACAAATCTTTGCATCGGGTGCATTCTACTGACCAATTGACGAATGATCAGAGAGACTGTTCAGGGTCAACTCCACGAAAATTGAGCAGATACAATATTGTGATTATAGAAATTGCTACAGAACAATTACCGGTCAACTTGACTGATGTGACTGGATGTGACAATTCATTCTGAATGTTTTCTTCCAAAGTTTCATCTTTTCAGTTGTTCCATTCAAGCTGGATTATATTTGTATTCTTACAAACCATCATTTTTATCTTTACTTATCTTGGTTTTGGAATGATTCAATTCTCAAATATCATGAATATTAAACGGTTTGGATATTTGATACAATATTGCCTCTCAATGATCATGAATCACTTTGAATACATTTCAAACATTTCATACATCCTAGAGTTACTGAATTTCTCGACCCAAAATACTCTATGACAGTTTAATAAAATTCATGATATTTGAGGATTGAATCATTCCAAAACCAAGATGAGTAAAGATGAGAATGGAGATTTGTAAGAACACAAATATAATCCAGCTTGAATGGAACAACTGAAAAGATGGAACTTTGGAAGAAACTATACAGCATGAATTTTCACATTCATTCACATCAGTCAAGTTGACCTGTAGTTGACCTGCAACAATTTCTATAATCAGAATATTGTATCTACTGAATTTTCGTCGAGTTGATCCCAAACAGTCTCCCTAATCATTCGTCAATTGGTCAGTGGAATGCACCCGATGCAAAGATTTGTGGTATATCCACTGCGCTCCTATCTTTTCTGCGTTTTCCTTCAACGCTACCTAATGATCATGGTAGGATTTAACGTACAGATGTACGGTACATCTGCATCTTTTTTGCTCTTTCTTCATCCACCCATGATTCTGTTGAAAGAATCTGATAGTGGTACTATACAACCCAAGGACTTGTATATCCACTGCACTTCTGCCTTTTCTTCATTTTCCTATGACGCTGCCTAATGACATTGATCATTGCGGCACGTAACATAAAGATGTTTGGTGACATGCATCCTTCTTGCTTCTTCTTCATCTACCTGTCATTCTATTGGGAGAATCTGATAAAAGTGTACCTAACGCAAGGACCTGTGGTATATCCACTGCACTCCTACCTTCTCTTCATTTTCCTTCTACGCTACCTGATGATATTGATTGTGGTGGTAAGTAACATACAGATGTATAGTATACCTGCATCCTCCCCACTTTTTCTTGATCCACCTGTAATTTTACTCAAAGAATTTACTCACTGAAAGAACGTTCTCACCTGGGTACTCAGGAATAAGGATATTGAATAATATATAATCCAGGGGCCCAAATATTGATGAAAAATCAACAGAAACTCACGCGTTGGACGTAATGGGTCTTCCTAATATTGACGGTGTTTCTATCAATTTGAATGCAGTAATGCAGTGTATATTCTACTGCGCTTCTAAGACAAAACAATTATCTTTATCTGACCTCAATGACATCATAAATATTTCAATTCAGAACTACAATTCGCGAAGAAACCTTGATATCATAGCTTCAAAACAGCTTGCAGGTCCACAATACTTGCATAATCACTCACAAGATGCAGGACAATTCATCGCTTCTATTTGCGAAAATTCAATGGCTATCAAAAATTCAGTGAAGCCTCAAATAACTACCATAACGGAATGTACGAGATGTGAATATACCGAAAATATTGTTGGTGAAGTTGTGTTATACGTATTGCGCTACCTCCAATTTCACAAAAATGATTTGAGTTTCAAGAAATATTCAAGTTCAATTTTTCAACATGGAAAATTTTCGAAGATTCTTATGACAATTGTAATAATTTGCATAAAACTAGAAAATCATTCATAATAGCGCCAGAACGATATGTACTTTTGCAATTGATGATATTTAATGACAATAATGTTGAAGGAACAAAGGTAGAAAATATAAACATTAAAGCAGTACCAACTTCAAAAATTAAAATTGCACAACACTTTCATAAAGTTATAGCTGTTGTTCTTCATCAGGGTAAAAATATTTCTGGAGGTAATTCCACATGCATGTTACGAAGTGGAGGTACAAAGTGGATATTTATTCATGATCTGCAAGTTGAAGAGCGACATTGGCCACGTCATGCTCAAGACTCGTATATATATTTCTTTAAAAAGCAATGATTTCGCTCCATCATAAAATTAGAATTCAATTACTGTAATATTGCACAGTGTGACGTGATATCCCTTCACAAAGAGAATCGCAGAGTGGCGCCGCGCACCATTGCTAGAGTTTGTCATATCATTTGCGAACACTTTAGTTCGCTAGAGAGAACACTGCTGTCGCTCGCTCACATGAGAATCGGGAACACATTTCCCCTCCTCAACCAATCCCGACCTCCTCTAACCCCCGTCCTTCTATGATTTTTCGAGGTTTCCTGCCCCGAGGAGGCAACGCCACGAGGTGATACGGCGGTCCCTTACCACCGGAGAACGATCCACCAATCACGGGAGTCCATCTCCTCTCACCCCAAGCCAGCCAACAGCGGAGGAAGAAACGCCCTCTATCGCCCTCTCGCCAAGGCTGTCAACCCGAAGGGTAGAAGTAGGACGCATGCGCCGTTCAACATGCCTCTAGAAGAGAAGAAGGAATGGACAAGAGAGACGACTCAAACCCCGACACTTCCCGTCACTCTCACACTGGAAAAATCAGTTCATTGGAGAAGGACAGAACCCCTGCCTCATCTATACCGACAATCACCCAACGACCAATCAAAAACCAGCACCGTCAGAACCAATGAAACGAGTTCAACACGCGAGTTCCAACAGAAAGGCATCGACGGGGTTGCGTGTATCATTTTGCGAACTCACCCGTCGGTGAAGAAGAAGAAAAGGCCATCTTGAATTCTCACTTCTCATGTGACTGAGCCACGGTGACGTTTGCCTTTGAGAATTTTCCTCGCGTAACTTGGAATACGGTGAGTGTACGGTGCCACGGGGACCTAGTTTTGGATTAACTCGCATCTGCCGTACCGTCCATCCGGAGTGAGAGTGCCAGTGTGGTGGTTTTCGGTGAAGTATTGCGTGAAAGTTATCCTTCTCGTGGCACCCTCCACGTGCTACCTCATTCGAATTTCCCTCCGCCCTTTGTGTTTGTTCCCTCGAATCACCCCCTCGTCCAATTTAGTCCACCCTCGTGTACGATTTTATGGTCGCGGTTTCCCTCAGCCCTCCCCTCCTTTGCGAATGTAAACGGCGTGGTCCGTATAGTATATTCCATCGTGGTCGTGCCCCCCGTGCTTCTTTGAAGTCCCTGTGTTCCCCAAGTCAAATGGATAAACTTTAATGAATTGTTCATGTTTTTCTTCTCGCGACAAAGTCGCATGTGTAACCTAAAACTCTTGAACTTGGAATATATATACGTGCTCTGACACGTGGTTGACTTCATCTCAGGATTAGTTTCTCCAGTGAATTAAGAGCAACCCACCCCCTCCCACTGAGCTACCCTTATCCCTTGAATAGATCCACCCTATCGTGAACGTTTCACGTGTTCGTTTTCGATACATTTCAGGTGCTGCCACTACCTATAAATATATACTACGGGAGTCGTGGAGGCGCACAACACTATATGCGCCTTCGTGTATGGGTTCGAGGGAGAACCATCTCAACAGTTTTGGAGAATATAGAATACCATTATAATACCATAACGAACCGAATATTCTTGAAGGATTTCTTCGAATGATTTCGATGGATATTCCACAGAATTCTGAAAAATGTCTGGTACAGTACTAGAAAATGTCTTCAATCTGATATATTGAAGGTATATCTTTTTATTGCATGATAAATATTTGACATCTCCTTACCTAGATAGCAAAAGTTCCGAGAACCAGATCCCATTGAATCCTTCTGGAACCACAAAATGAATCAGTGAAATGTCAGTAGAATGGAGTTCTCGGAGAATTCAAACCGCCTCTTGTCATACTATATACAGTACAATATAAAGTATGACAAAAGGCGATTTGAATTCTCCAAGGACTCTATTCTGCTGACATTTCAGTAGTTCGTTTTGTGGTCACGGAAGAATTCAATGAGATCTAATTTTTGGAACTTCTGCTATCTGCTACTTCTTACAATGATTCGAAAGAGTGACCGAGAAATTTTTGCTGGAAAGCTATTTTTAGCTTCATGCTAAACAGTACAAATTCTATCTTGCAAAAAAAATTTCTGTTGGGTACCTTGGATATATTGTACGCAAGTTCCTTCCGTCTGTAACATCTATGTTGTTTCGATTTTCTTACAATGATTTCTTGGAAATACTGGAAATTTTCGCTCAAGACATGTTCAGCACAATATCGTGGGCTGTTTTGAGCGGCGTGAGCTACTTTGAATGCTGTGAACTGCTTCGAGTTGCTTTGAGCGCCAACTTATCAGTCAAGGAACATTTAGTTTTCGGAATTCTTCACACGTATATTTATTCATGGGAATTCGCTTTTCTTCCCTTCTTTCCTTCATTCTTTATTTCGATAATCTATTGCCGTCCAATGATGAGATGACTGATGGGAATCTGAGTGGATTTTCATTCCACATGAGTTATCTGAGGACATTTCCTTCATTCCTACGATTGCCATGAACTCGACATGGGTATTCCATTCCCATTCGGGTTCAGTTGGAAGTATATTCAGAAAAAGAAGTGAAATCCCCCAAAAAAACTCCAAAAAAGTGAAAAAAATAACGCCAAGTACATGAAAATTCCAAGAACAAAGAATAAAAAAATCTAAAAACACATTCTCAAGGAAAATTTCACTGCATTCAGAATTTCGGGGGGATATGGAAGGATATGCTCGATTTGAAAAAAAAAGATATGAAATCAATATGAGCGACCAAGTACATTGGTTTCCAAAGGATATATGCAAAATTTTTGGTATATTGTAACTTCAGTTTGTTTGAACTGTATTGAAGGTAATTTATGATTTCCAAAAAAGCATTATTGTATTAAAAAAATTAATACAACAAGCGTATCGTTCTGCCCGTATATATAGATACCAAAAAGTGAAGAAAAGTAAAATTCCACAAAACATACAAATGTCTCACAAAAACCCCTAAAAACTCCAACACAGTAGAAAATAACGGCAAATCCCAAACACCATACAAACGTTCTACAATAACACTTGAGCAAAAATCCTTGAAAAAAATACTTCACTCTTTCCGGAAGATTACTTGTTACAACAAATATACCATTGAAAGAAAGATGTGAAAGGCAACCCTGTTTCGGAATTCGCATCAACCAGGAACACTTGGCGTGGCCGATGATAGAAGTTTTTAGCCTCCATTGTATACAAATGAATTTCTATAGAACAGTAAACAAGAAATTGCAATGATATAATTTCATAAAATCTTCTTCGGGCACGCCAAGTGTTCCTGGTTGATGCGAATTCCGAAGCAGGGTTGCCTTCCACATCTTTCTTTTAATGGTATATTTGTTTTATCAAGTAATCTTCCAGAAAGAGTGGAGTATTTTTTTCAAGTGTTATTGTAAAACGTTTGTATGGTTTTCGGGATTTGACGTTATTTCCTACTATGTTGGAGTTTTTAGGGGTTTTTGTGGGACATTTGTATGTTTTGTGGAATTTCACTTCTTTTCCACTTTCTGGTATCTACATATACGGGCAGAACGATACGCTTGTTTTATTTATTTTTTCAATACAATAATGCTTTTCAGAAAATCATAAATTACCTTCAATACAGTTTAAACAAACCGAAGTTACAATATACCAAAAATCTTCCACATATCCTTCGGATAACCAATGTACTTGGTCGCTCATATTGATTTCATATCTTCTTCTCTCAAATGGAGCATATCCTTTCATATCCTCTCGAAATTCTGAATGCAGTGAAATTTTCCTTTAGAATGTGTTTTGAGATTTTACTATTCTTTAGGTAATTACTCAGGTGAGATTGCTTTCTTTCACTTTTTGTGAACGATCTCGAACATTCGAACTTCCAGTGACCTCAAATTTATTGAAAAGTGTTGGTAAGTACACACTTGCTTGCAAAACCTAAAATTCACTCATGTGTATACATGTATATCGATATGAGTTTATTGAATATATCGTGCAAGAATTGTTCCCCAATTACTATTGTAGAAACTGATAATCACATTCTTCTTGTCAAAGTTCCCTCAGTGCGAGACAAATACAATTGAATGATGAGAGTCAGGTTGTCGCAATAGTCAGTTGTGTACGTTGTTCTCAATTTCAATATGGCCGTTGTTTTGCGAATTATTCATAATCAACAAAGGGAACTTTATGAGCTCCACTGATGATGTGCAATTCATAAAATGATAGTCACTTCATTCCAATGCTGAATGTAGAACATTCATAATTCAATTGCATTTCTCCTACGCTGAACATGGTATTCACACAACAGAATTGTGATTGTCAATTTTTATTTTGGGAATTTCCAGAAAAAATTTCTTCACAGTGTATGATATTCATTGATTGCTTGATTGAACAATTGAATGATGAACATTCTGTATGTAAATGGGTATCGAGGGGTAATATCACTTCGTGGACGGGAAAATTGACGTTTTTTTCAGAGTGTTGCCATGGAGTAAAAAAAAATTATAAACGTATGGAGTCTCTCGCATATGAAAGTACCAGTCTCTGGGTACAAGAAACACTCTTTATCGAATTCCCTCAATCCAAAATCGCGGCATGGTAGTGTGGTAAAAATGAAATTTTTCTTTCTCATGGTCAGAACGGGCGTACCGCTACAGGTCACAAAAAATGAAGAAGGTCCTCAAAAAAGAGCTCAAAATCTGGCTATCTACGTAGGATTTTTTCGGAGAGCAAATTTTGAAGAGAATGGCGTCATTTTGGAATTTTTTCCTTATTCTTCGAAAAAATCGACCGAAAATCGGTAAAAAAGCTTATATCGAAGAAATCTCACGTAGTTTCCTAGATTTTGGACTGTTTTCAGGAAAATTTTGGTTTTTTGTTCTACATTCATAATTGTGACCTCTAGCGGTACACCCATGTGAAAGACCAGACTTCTTTCAGTGCGCTGATGTGTCGCCATTTCGTATTGTGAGGATCCAACAAAATGTGTTCCTGGTACTCAACGACTAGTACTTCCATATGCAAAACACATCCTGAGCACCTCCTATCGTTTGTGGTACGTTTCAGAGAATGACTCAAAATTTTTTGGACACAAAGTGATATTACCCGTTAATTGATCATTCATCATGCCAAAAGGTTGCATGAAATATGCTCACGTGAAATATGTCCAAGATAAATTGCTGAAAATTGTCAGTGTTGTGACGTGATAAATGGTCACAAAAAGAGTCGCAAGATGGCACCGCGCATGATCCCCAGCGATAGTAGTCGTAAACTTTTAGAACAAGTTCAATTCACCCGGAAGAACACAGCTGTCGCTCGCTCACACGAGAATCGGGAACACATCTCCTCTCCTTTTCTATCCCTGTCCTCCTCTAATCCCTGCCTTTCATGATTTGTTGAGGTTTCCCGTCCCCAGAGGCAGTGCCACCTGCGCCACGAGTACCAGCAAAGGTTGGTTCAACGCCAGAAGACAACACCAGCGCCACTCCAACTGTTCCTCGGTCGTCAACCTCCCCGGAGACTGGAAATCCCTCGTGGGTAACTCCATCTCTCTTAAACCCCGGACCACAGAGAGAGAGAGAACCAGAACAAGTCGTATCCGAGGATGCCACCCCGTCCCTGGACCGGCGGAACAACGGCGGAGATCAACCCGACCACGCTGTACCCCTTCTTCCCGCCCCTCCAGAAGTTGGAGAGAGACACAAGCACCCGCACCCGGAGGATCTCCACAACGCACATGCGCACACTCACCCAACGAGTAATGAGAAGCCACCACCACCCGAGTGCGCAAAACGAGCTCGAGAGTGCGCTCCAACGGAAAGTCACCGACGGGGTTCCGTATATGATTTTGTGAACTCACCCGTCGGTGAAGAAGAAGGGAGTGGCCATGTTGCCTGTCACTTCTAGTGTGACTGAGCGAACGCGAAGTTCGCGTCAAAAAACGAATCGCAGAAAATCGTCTATACGGTGAGTGTGCTGTGCCATCGGGGCTCAGATTTCAACTGCGAATCGGAATACCGCATCTGTCAAGGTTCTCCGCCGGTGTGGAAGTGCTAGTGCGGTGAAAATTGGTTCCTGTGGTGAAATTGTGTCATTCACGTGGCCACCTCCACGTGACCTCGTCCCGTGTTTCTCCTCTTACCCGTTGCTTTCGACTTAGAGTCACCCCCTCCGCCCGTGTTTGCCCTCCCTCGATTGATTCTATGGTCGCGGTCTCCCAGTATTTCCCTTTTACTTTGATTCATGTGAACGGCATAGTCTGTGTAGAATATTCCCTCGTGGCTGCGCCCTCCTTGTCTTTTTCTTTTCCCCGTGTTTCCCTGACTCTTTTATAAATTGATATCGTTCATTGTTCCTTTACCTCCACGCCGAAGTCGTGTGAGTTTTGTACAAATTGTGAGAGATAAAATATACTTGTGCTGCGAGCAAGTGTCTAACCTCGGAATCCGAGTATAGTTCATCAATAATCACTAGAATCGACCCACCCCCTCTCCCTGAGCTTTTCCTTTTCCTTTGACCCCTCAAGACTATCGTGAACAATTCACTTGTTTCATTCCAATATATTTCAGATTTCGGCCCCTTATAAATATCCACGACGGAGATCGTGGAGGCGCTTAACGACCCTTGCGCCTTTGTGTATGGGTATAAGAGTTACCCATCACAGTGTAGAAGATATTAAGGATTTCAAATCAACGCATTAAACCGATCTCGGAAGAAGTATCAGGTATAAAGTCAAATGGCACGACAATTGAAATGAGGACACCGAAATCCATTACTATGAGGCACACATTCTTCTCCTAGGTGGTGAGTACGAAATTTCCAGATTTGTGTGATAGTTTTCCAAAATACATAACATATAGAATATACAGTTCGTGGCGAAGTAGTACGCTTATGTCAGTGGAGGAAGTCATAACCAACTGTTAGGAGAATTCTCGAATACATGACATTCTTCAATTCTACTATATGAATTAGTTTGGAATTCATGGAATTAATTTTCAATTTTACTTCGCATATCTGGTGAATGCTTCTTAATGATACTCTGTATGTTTCTCAGAAACGAAGTCAGGAGTGAGGGATAATATAAAATCTGTTCAAAGATCGCGATTTCCAGCGATAAACCAAAATGAATTGAACAGTTCATCAACAGATGATGAAAATACCAACAACGAGGCGATTAAACAAGGAAAACAAAAGGTGAGCGCACTGCAGTTCCTCATAATTTTCAAAATAATATCAAGAACACATTTACACGGAAGATGTTTGTTCATCCATCAATATTCGTAGGCTGGTCCAAAAATTCTGTTCACAGGAGTCGGACACTATCAAAGATGCTAGTCTCAGATTGACAACCAAAATATTAGCTGAAAAAAAAGATAATATGTCCAGCAAGAATAAGATCAGACCTTTCATCAGCCATTCATCGGATATAGATGACGATGATACGTCAACAATTCCTGAAAAACCATCATACAATTCGGAATATAATAATTCAGAGCGTAGATATGACGAGATAGGAGGAAAATACAAGGAAATGCAACATAAAACTCACAGAGTTGGTAAAGATTTTATGTCTATGACTAGAAACTACGGAGCATCCCGAAAAAGTATCGTAGAATTGCAAAGCTCACATAAGCGATTGCAGACGCGATTGTTAAACAAATTGGAAGGTATGAATTCAGTACTTTGTTCAAAAAATCATATTTTCAAACTCTTATTAAATATCACATATGGAATTTGCGAAATTTAACATGTTCAACATCTGATTTATTGTAAGTTCAACTTCCTCGTAGCATCAACGTCATCGTTGAAGAAGATCTGAGAATATATCTCAGTTTGTTGAGTATTGAAGATAATCGATTATGAAAACAAATAAGGAATGAAAAATAATTCGTACATGACAAAAAACGATGTAGAGTACAGAATTCTCAATAATATATGCCTTGCTGAAAATTCCAGGCAATATCGGATGAAAACCAGCGGATCTCAGGACAAAGAACCGAACAGAATCGGAGATTCTGCCGTTTTGCTTGGTTTTTGTCTCGAGATTTGTTGGTTTCCATCCGGTTCTACTCAGCATTTTCAGAAGGACAGCAAAGGATTCCATCCTTTACCTTTCGGGATTCATGTTTTTTTCCTCCAATATCCGAGTCCTACTGAATGAAATTGAACAAAAATGCAAGCTGTTTATCTGTTTCTGAAAAATAAAAAATAAACAACAATACGTATTCTCATATTCCTGAAAATTTTCATGTTTTCGAGTTGCATTGTTCTCTGTGCGCTGCAGATCTATCTTCCGTTCCAAGAGCGGTAGGTAGTCGCCAATACTCCTAGGCATACTCTGCTTGCAGATGATTCGAGTTGTGCGAAAGGTGATACACAAACATCTCCTAATGAAAAACGCAAAACGACAGTTGAATCAAGCACTGCATATCCTGTTTTCTATTCAGTTACTGACGGCAAAGTGAGTTTTTCAAGAAGTCATATTCTTCGCACTTGACACATACATACATTACCTTCAAATACTCCATCCAACCGAAATAAAACTTGGAAGATGGTCTTGAGATGGAATTCTTGAATAATTCTTCCAATATCTCAGGACACTAGATAATTTGAATTATTATTTGAATGTATCAATTATAGAAATATAAGAAGAAAAGAAATCTGATAGTATCTTGACAAATTTGGAGTTTCAACAATCATGAACGAGTTCTTCCAAAACAACCTCTGAATACCGGAGATTTCTCGTCGTTCCTCTGTTCTCCTACCGTGTATCCACGTCTCCCTTATATCCATCCCGTCTTCTCGGATGTCCCTGTGACATGTATATCGGTGGGTGTGGTGTGAAGGAATCGTGTTGAAAGAAATGTTCTCTTTTCTGTTTTTTCGGTTATATTCACATCTGACAGAAATGTTCTTGCAGAAAAAGATGTCTTGAGGATATTTAATGGATTCTTGAAAGGTTTCTACTGCGAAATATTGAGAATAGTTGGAGGACTCTGTTGTTTTTTGAAGATAAAAAAGTTTTCAAGTTATCCTCCCCTATTCAAAAAACGAAACCGGCAGCGGTTTTTGTCCCAGGCATGATAATTTCCGACGGGACCAAACAGAATTTTGACCGGAATCTGTCAGAATCTGTCGGACATTTTTAATAGGGTCAATTTGTTGTTCATGATATCCTTGAGAGATTCATCTGTGTATAAAATTTTGGGCAAATACAGAGAGAAATAACAAGAATACCTCAAAAATGCATAACAACCAACATACATTCTGTTTATGTTATTAAAATTGCTAATATTCGATTGTTAATTTGTTTGGAATGGATGATTGTTGTATTCCATTGATATATAACATAAGATGAACACATATATGTGATATGGAACATATTTTTGAGAATTTCCTGTAAAAGATGTGTTCTAAATGTTCTAATGCGATATATGAGTGATATCAATATTATGATTTCAATTGTATCAAGTGGCATAGTAATCAATACCAGTAATTTTGACGTTGATGATCTCATATCATATGGGAACCTGTAAGATTTGAATTGACTTGTGAACGTTGGAAAGGCGGTGTACTCTTATATTCCGTTGCAGATGGGGTGAACATTGGTTCATGGAATGACGAATCATTATGCTATGGAATTCAGTGTGGTTATCAAATTATATTCTAATCATTCTCATCCTTGAAGGTGCACCTAGAGAAAGGAATTTTTGTGAGAGAAGAAGCTTGGGACAGTATTGAGCACAAAGAAGATTCTTTGTTTGTCAAAGACTCAGCAACAGCTATATGAGGAGCCCACACTTCAGCTGATAGATTATTCGGAGGCAAAGGAGACAGTAGGTTGCCGAATAGGTCACCGAGGAAAGCATTGACTCCAACAAAATTTTCTGTGCTGGAAGGTGAGATTTTCGTATGTATTCAGTATCTTTCCCCCGTATGAACTTGATGAGAGGTAGAAAGATATTTCGAATTGTTCCGAGTGGTTTGTACATGTTTCCTCATTAAATTGAAGAATAATCAAATGCAGAATATTCCCCTATATACAGGGCGTCTCATTTGAAACAGGACAGCTGAATAACTCTTCAGGGAATGGAGGGGGAAAAAAAATTGTTCAGATAAAAGTTGTAGGGTTCGAAGGGGGCCATAAGATGGTGACCTTGAATTTGACCTTGAGGTCAATTTTGAGCATAATTGATGGTCAAAGTATGTTTTTTCAAATGGGAAACCCTACGTTCGACCTCGGAAATGGAAAGAGCGGAAAATTTTACGTCCAAATATGTTAACATATCAGGTCATTTAGAGGTCATTTGAAGGTCAAAAAACCATTTTCTATGGATTTTCACGGAAAAGCCTCAAACGAGTTGTTTCTCTGACCAAAGTTATTAAAGTTAAAGTGAAACCACACGTTCCGACCTTGAATTGAAAGTAAACAGAACCAACCTTCAGAGTTTATTCTTCATATCAGTACGAAAATGATCATTAAGAAGTTTTCATCGTTCACGGTGTAAGTGCGGGTTCAAAATGGTTCATTCACCTAACGAATGTGTTGATATTTCAATGATCTTGGGTGAGTGTCGCGGAGTGTATCAAAGAGCGTCACGATTGTACAGAGAGCGGTTTGGAAATCGGCAGCATCATCCTTCTCCAGAAGTCATTCGCCAAGTTGAAAGAAATTGTCGACAAGGAAGAATTGGTCAACGCCGAAACAATCAAGGTTTCAACTTTGACGACCCTCGATGCGTTGCTGTTTGAGCAATAATACACATGAATCCTCAGGTTAGTTCACGTGATATTGAACGCGATTCGGGTATTCCACGCAGTACGGCACACAGAATTCTACAAGCTGCTCAATATCATCCGTACCACATCACACTGACCCAAGAATTATCTCAACAAGATATGCAGAATCGGGTTAACTTTTGCCATTGGGCTTTACAGAGGTTGAACGGAGCGCCCGATTTCTTTCGATATGTTCTTTCCAGTGATGAATCAACGTTTCAAAGTACTGGCTTGTTAAATCGTCACAATAGCCACTATTGGTTAGCGCAAAACCCGCACTGGACTCAACAAGTTGATCATCAGCATCGGTGGAGTATAAATGTTTGGTGTGGAATTCTAGACAATCAAGTGATTGGGCCGTATTTTTTGATGGAACTGTTAACGGTCCTAATTATCTACAGTTTTTACAGAATGAATTGCCAGTTCTCATGGAAGATGTGACATTAGCAACTAGGCAGAGGATGTGGTATCAGTAAGACGGTGCACCACCACACTTTGCTCGATGTGTGAGGGATTATCTAAATATCCTTTTCCCCAATCGTTGGATTGGTCGAGGTGGATTTGTACTGTGGCCGGCAAGATCTCCTGATCTCACCCCTCCAGATTTTTATTTGTGGGGTTACGTAAAAAATGTCGTTTATACCAACCGACCAACAACACCTGTGGATCTACAACAACGCATCAGATACGCAATTGCGAATATTCGTGCAGAAGTTTTTCAGTCTGTTCTTGGAAACTTTCGACGCCGGCTGGAGTTATGTATTGAAGTAAATGGTGGTCAATTCGAACATCTCCTGCAATAAGTGTGTCTTACCCGTCAACGGATTTGTGCCATCTGTAATTATAAAACGACGAACTGGAAAAATAAATAATTTTTCAATTATTGTTTCAAATTTGGCATTCATTATCGTTCTCAAGGTCGAATTCAAGGTCAAAACGTGGGGTTTCACTTTAACTTTGATAACTTTGGTCAGAGAAACAACGCGTTTGAGGCTTTTCCGTGAAAATCCATAGAAAATGGTTTTTTGACTTTCAAATGACCTCTGAATGACCTGATATGTTAACATATTCGGACGTGAAATTTTCCGCTCTTTCCATTTCTGAGGTCGAACGTAGGGTTTCCCATTTGAAAAAACATACTTTGACCATCAATTATGCTCAAAATTGACCTCAAGGTCAAATTCAAGGTCACCATATTATGGCCCCCTTCGAACCCTACAACTTTTATCTGAACAATTTTTCCCCCCTCCATTCCCTGAAGAGTTATTCAGCTGTCCTGTTTCAAATGGGACGCCCTGTATATCATCAAATCGTCTTAGTATTTATGCATTGCTATAACAATGAGCTACAGAAAGATTGTATACGAGGAAAAGATCTGGAAAACAATGTCAAACGTATTGAGAGATTTTCAACAGAGAAAATCAATGACCTCATCAAGACTGTATTGCGAGATGGGCAAGAAAACGTAAGTCTGAATTTTGTATGTTCGCCTATTACATCCCATGTGATACTTTCCCAGTTATTTTATATTTGGTATTCTCGTCGTATGCGGTCTACCGGAGTAGACTGCATACTGCCCCACATAGGGTTGCAGTATGCGGTCCACTGCGGTAGACCACAAGGTGCTTACTATATGCTTCTTGTATGAGGTCTACCCTAAGTAGAGTGCATACGACAACGGTGACGGTTGCAGTATGGGGTCTACCTGGGCAGACCGCGAGGTGCTTCCGTAAAGACTGTTGTATGGGGTCTACTGTAAGAAAACGGCAAAGCATAGGAAAAGAAGCAGGCAAGTAGTACAGAAAACGAACTGCAGGAACTGAAATGAAAAAAGTGAAAGAAAAAGCACAAGTAAACGAAGTACTAACTGAAAATTGAGCGTGGAAAGCAAAGGAAAGAAATAATGATAATAATAATGCACCGTGATCGTTTAACACCATTTATTGTTTGCAATTATGTGCGGAAGAGCTGCTTGAGAATGTGCTCATTACAGAGGGAGTACAAAGCAAATGAACGACGGCATGAGGGAAACCTTAATCGCATGAAAAAAACATTAACTGCGTGACCAAGTCATTAACTGCATGTGCAAATTACAAATTCTACGAGCAAACTGTTAATTGCATGTACAAATCATTGATTCAACGAGGAAACTATTAATTGCACGTTCAAATCATTATTTCCATGTGCGCAGCATTTGCAGCATGAATAAATCAAGGAGAATATAAAGGAATAAACAATTGCATAATTGAATTCACGATTCCGTCAACAAACTCAGGATTCCATGATCAAATCAGTAATCGCATGAAGACATCGAGTGCAGCGAAGAATCATTAATTGCATGAATAAATTAACGGATGTGTATATAAATAAACACTGGGGTAGACCGCATAATACAATCCTCACCCTTATCGTATGCACTCTGCTCAGGGTAGACCCCATACAAGAAGCATATAGTAAGCGGTTTGCGGTCTACCGGGGCAGACCGCATACAGCAACCGTATGCACTGCAGCAATGAATGAATACAGTGATAATACCATTGATTGACGATTCACTTTACTACGAATTATATGAATACAAGGAGTATGAGTTCAAAATGACCATTTGCTGTAATTCATGACAGATTTTCCTATAAGAAGTCTGTTTTTTAATTTTATCCTAACAATTTGTTCCCAAGCGTTGTATTTCCAATATTCTATTTTTCAATTATTTCTTCTACGAGAGAAAATTTTTCCAAGGTTAGGAATCGAGTTATAATTGATTCCCCACATAGCACCGGAGATTATGTGCTTTCCGAAAATTTCTGAGATATATTTTTCAGATATTTCAGGCAATAGCTGCGTTCGTTCTGAAGTGTTCTAGGTTGCATCAACCTGCTCCAGATATCTTCAATTCGCCCTTCTGTTATCAAAGGGCATCGATTGGTTTGGTGTGGGTTAGGATAACTTGAAACACGTTGGAACGAACAAAGTTGATATCAAGGGAACGATTTGAAAAAAATCTTCTCAAATCATTCCCACATAGCTCTTCTGGAAATGTATACGACTTCTTCAAGAAATTCCTCAGAAATCTTATTCAACTTTATAACCTCCCATATTATATGGGTGTCAATTGAATATCAATTATGAATACGCAAGGATTTTTCAAATCATCGATAGCTCTTTACTCACTTTTGCGTGTCTTCTTGAAAGATTGCTGGGATTTCGATGAAATAATTGTTTTTCCTTTGTAACGAGAACGTAAAATTTCTTCAAATTTTATTCCTTTTCTCTTTCTCTTCTCTATTTTGCTCTCTCAATCTTTCCTTCTCATTCAATTTCTATGGATGGGTTGTCTAAAAGGGTAGAACAGAAACCTGTTGCCCTGTTGACAAATTCATCCTAGAAAACATACGTATACGGTAAAGGAAGATTTCTGTACACTCTGATTATAGAGAAAAATGAATCTTCCTTTAAAACACAAGTTGAGAACAACTTGTGTTCCCGTTATGTTTCCATCATATCTAAAAGGGACAAGTAAATCTGGAAAACCAGAGACCCCTTTCCTTATCCTTTATTGCTTCCTTTCCCAAATAGAAGCACGGTCCAAACTACCCTGCAATAAAAAAACTCATTGAAAACACAGACAGTCCAGGATTAGAGCGAAGAATCGTGTCGCCAATTCTGTTTTAAAATTCTCGATATATTCACTGTTGAGAATATTAAAAACATGCAATTTGTTTCTTTCCCACAATAGAACAGCCCCGATATTCCTCATTGGGCCAAGGCTGGTCCAGGGTTGGCGAAGTATCGGTTGCCGATCTTCGTCGATCCCGGTTAAGTTCAGCCTTGACTGTGTTAATACACATGAAAATTCAAATTTCAACACCAATCTAACCATTGGTTTCGAAATTGAAGATTGGTTGCCAATGCTGGCCCAATCTAGCATTCCTATAATGCAGAATCCTGAGTTCGAACCAGAATAATGCATTATTTGAAATAATGAAAGTTTTGCATCTCTGAAATGGTAAGTTTTGGTAAGTTGAAGGTAAGTAAATAGAATACAAATGTTGGAATACTTTCTATGATAATTGAAATAGGAAATCATAATTTTTGATAAAATTTCACTGTTCATTCTAGATTTTTCACAAATGAATACTTTTTCAATAATTCTCAATAATACATAACATATTAATAAATTGTAAAATCAATAGGTTAAGCTTTATGATGTTAGAAATATAGATTTAGAGAAAAGGGATTGACGTAGTAAATAATAAACCAGAATAATTAAAATTCATCAAGAATATCAAATTCTATATATGAAAATTTTTATGTAAAATTCATGAAACAAACCTTTAATAAATTATAGAATTTTCATATAAATTCCATTTAAATTCTTCCAAAAACAATTTAATTCATACTTAAATGAATGATTTGAAGTGTTTGAAACAATTGTTGATGTTTTTTTCCAGTGAATAATATGAGCAATAATCAATAAATATCAAATTTTTCAATTAATATTTGATTTTAAATTATAAATGAGAATTTCCTAAATTGTACATATAGGAAGAGATATATATACAAATTAGAAAGAGGGCATAAGTTAGGCATTATGCTCAAGAGAAAGGGTAAGTGGGTCGTCCTCATTGAAGAAAATGGAGAATTTCCTTCTCAAGGAGATGCTTACCTCCAGGTAATGCACGAATCCATGTTTAGACCACCCTCAAATAAAATTTTCAACCAATCTATGATTTTTACACACCCATAGATTTTTCTGCATGCACCCACCCTTCCACCACCTTCTGATTTTTCTCCTTCCAAACTAAAAACCGAGTCTAGCTCTGGAAGAGATTCTTCTCCAAAATTACTTCTTCTTCGACGTTCCTTGAGAACAGATTGAAGACTTCAATATCTTCGCAAGATACTCTAAACGGACAGGTACTACATCTGTCAGTGGACCCTTGCAAAGCGACAACCGTAGAAAACAATTCTGAAACAAACAGCCACCCCCTTTTAGGAAAAATTTATAAAGAAATTTGATTGCGTAGCCTTGCGACACCTAAGATTTGAACATATTCAGAAATTTAAAAGTGAGTTATAGTGTTTTTTTTTTCTTCCTGTCTCTTAGATTACTTTTTTCGACATTTCAGTCAGTTTTCAAATTGACAGTTCCCAAAATTTAGTACAAATTATAGAATTCTTTTGTGTAGTGCAGAAATTCAACTCGTATAGGTTCTGTTACTTAAAGTGGCTGACCAGAGCTTCGATATATCCTTTTCTTTTCTCTCTCTCAGTGGATTTTGAGGTCGCTAGACAAATTTTACGTTTAGGGAACATTGTCCAAGCCGCCAAGGAAAGGTTGAAATTGAAGGCTCAGCATATAAATGCAGATACTCTCCCTCCTCCAGGAAAAAAGAGAAATGCCTCTTTCAAAAACTCAAAAAAGGACCAAAATACCCTTCAAGAATCCTCTGAAGAATTAAAACATTTAAAGTTGTTTTCCGAATCCTTAAAAATCAGAAATAACCTAATTGACAGTCCTCGATCCCCTACAGAGGAAGAAATCCCTTGCGTAACCTTGTATAAAGATGACACCAAGCCGATGAATGCCGATATTATGCGCCGATCAGAACCATGCAGCCAAGAGGATGCCTTGAATGCAATTCAACGGACCACACCTCTGATCGCTGTCCGTTAAACCGACCCTGTCCGAAATGCAATCGATTCGGACATTCGGCTAGAGAATGTAGAATCCCTATGATGTGCCAACTATGTAAGAGAAGTGCACATGAAGCAGACCACTGTCCAGAAGTTACTATTCGGAATCCAAAATTGAATATCCAGTGCCAATTTTGTGAAAAATTGGGTCATTCTGCGGATACCTGTTATAAATTGAAACCTAGAATCAATAATGGAAAATATTGCACCTTCTGTAAAGGTACTTCTCATAGTTTTGAGGACTGTAGAGTACGGAGAGATGCTGAAACTTTAAAGAGCTCGGGAAACTCCCAGAGCCTCCCACGGAGGGAGACTGGAATTCAACATCGAAATCCATCGAGGACCCAAGAATTGACGCGTCCGAACCAGAGCGTGCATTATGCAATGATTCACGCGGACGATATCGACGAACTACCGATATTAAATTAGCATTGGAGTTACGTTCTCCTGCTATTAAAGTAAAAATTGGACCACAAATCGTCACCTTCCTATTAGACTCTGGCGCAGGAGTGAGTCTGGTCAAACATAAAATTATAAAGCATCTGACTCCGATTGACACCGAAGAAGTTCTTGAACTATCCGGAATTTCTCCCGGAACTGTACCAACTATGGGAAGATTCGAAATGAATTTCGTCGGCTACATGACCACCTTCCATGTTGTTCCCGATGATTTTCCTATAAGACAGGATGGAATAATTGAAATAAATTTTCTATCCAAGCAAAAAACCAAGCTGAATTCGGAAGAAAATTGTTTGGAAATAGGAGATTCAAAGAAAATTCCATTTCTTCAAGAAAATACAATATATACCGTTTTCCCACGTACACGCCAAGTGGTGAAAATTCAAATCGGAGGAACGAAACTACAAGAAGGATATATACCACCTGTCATCATAACCCATGGTGTATTTATGGGAAATGCTGTGGTGAAAAATCATAATGGACATATATATATACCAATAGGTGACACTACTGGAGAGGGAATTAAAGTATCTATTTCCGTGTTGGAATTACAAGAGATAGATCAAATAAGATCAAGCTCTACCAAATCTCATAAAACTAGGATCACTAATAGAAAGAAGAGAAATCTTTATGAAATCTCGAATAAATCACTCGATTTAACCGAAGAGGAAAACGAAAGATTTGAGAAAATACAACAATTATTGAGGTTAGACCACCTCGATAGAGAGGAAAAAGAAGAAGTTAAAGCTTCAATTCAGCACAGTATAGATCACTTCCACATTCCTGGAGATTAATTAACCCATACTGATACACTGACTCACGAAATTCCAACAACAGATGACAAACCTATCCACACGGAGCAATATGGATTTCCTCCAAATTTAAAGGAAGAAATTATTAGACAAGTGGAGGAAATGTAAAACGATAACATTATACAACCCTCTCAATCACCATACAACACACCTGTATGGATTGTTCCGGAAAAGGCGGATAGCCATGGAAATGAAAGATGGAGACTCGTTTTGGATTTTCGAGCTCTTAATAAAAAAACCATAAGTAACGCCTATCCATTACCAAACATCACTGAAATTTTGGACCAATTAGGAGATGCGAAATATTTCAGTACTTTCGATCTCGCTTCTGGTTTGCATCAAATCAAGATGAGTGATAAAGACAGGCATAAAACTGCATTTTCTACCCCTCATGGACATTATGAGTTAGTGAGGATGCTGTTTGGACTAAAAAATGCACCCGCGACATTCCAACACCTTATGGATATCATCTTGACTGGACTGCAAGGCATAGAGCTTTTCGTTTATTTAGATGACGTAGTTATTTATGCGAAAACTCTGAGTGAACATCGAAGAAAATATTTGAGCTTAATTTCACGCTTAAGAGAGGCTAACCTTAAATTACAGCCGGACAAGTGTGAATTTTTGCATCGAAAAGTTGCGTATCTTGGACACGTAATTTCAGACGAAGGCTTAAAACCGGACCCGAAGAAAATCGAAGCGGTACAAAAGTTTCCTACGCCGAAAAACCCGAAAAATATAAAACAATTTCCGGGTTCAGCTAGATTCTACCGTCGTTCTATTCATAATTTTTCGAAAATATCTAAACCTTTGACAAGGTTATTACAAAAGGATGTTCCATTCGAATGGAACCAGGGGAAGCAAAAAGCTTTCGAAGCTTTGAAAAGTTGCTTATGCGAAGAACCTGTTCTTCAATATCCGGATTTCAATAAACCGTTCTTATTAACTACCGATGCAAGCGGATACGCCATAGCAGGAATCCTGAGCCAAGGACCAATTGGAAAGGACCAGCCCTGTGCTTATGTATCTCGATTATTAAATCAGACTGAGATGAAGTACAGTGCGTACGAGGAAGAGGCACTGGCAATTCTTCACAGTGTATCTCAATGTCGAACGTACGAAAATTCACAATTGTGACAGATCACAAGCCCTTGGTATGGATGAGAACTGCCAAAGATCCTACTTCTCGTTTGACCAGATGGAGATTAAAACTCGAAGAGTATGATTTCGACATCATACACAAAGCTGGAAAAACGAACGTCAACGCTGACGCTCTTTCCAGGAATCCTCCGATTCCAAACGAAAAATCCGAAAATTATGATGATAGGGAAGGAATAATCGAGAATATTCGAACAATTTATAACATTGAAACTCAACCCAGGCGATCTTCGAGGATACCTCAATTAACTGAGAAAGGGCAACAATATCGTGACGAAATTGAAAGGAAAAATCGACAAATTGAAAAAGAATCCCTCGAAAAGCTCGACGAATTCATGGAAAAATTTAACAACGAAATGAATCCATCAATTCAAGAACGAAATTCTACGGGAAATTCGGACTACCAAGAACCCATGATCGATCGTCATGGAAATCAAGACTACGAGGAGGATGATATGAATCGACATGATTTTGAAGAAGAAATTTCAAGTTATGAGTCTGAAAACGAAAGTTCGTATTGCGAACGTCTCAACAGAGACACTGTTGGAGGATATAATGAAAATTTCCACGATGATTCACCTGTAAATATGGAAAACAATAAAGAATCAGAAATCGAAGAAACAGATGACGAAGAAACATACGAAAAATTGTACAAAGATGTGAATAAATTAATTTTAGGGTCGAATATATACGAATCGAGAGACCCGTTGGAACTAAAAAAGGATAATTATGTATTTTTCCTCAATGATCAGGGGAGACCTTTTGGAATAATTATCAAAAACTTCCCCGAAAAATTCGATATGGAATGTTTTCAACCAACCAATTTGGGACGAATGATGGCGGTAAAAAAGGGAATCAGATGGTGGTTTGGTCTCTATGTAGAACCGGCTGATAGGACCCCTACGCCTTGAGAAATCATGATGAATTTACAAAATTCGATTCGGGAAATGAAGTTATTCATGAGATTAAATGGAATAAGTAGCTGCTGCATCCCAAAAATAGAATTCACTAATGAACTCGAGTGGGACAGAATCGTGATCGAATTCAATGAAGAATTTTGCAACATCCCTATGAGGCTGACATTCTGCCTTGGGAAAGTGAAAATACCTGAAATATCGGAGAGGAGGAATCTAATTGAAGAAGCTCATGACTCCACCATAGGAGGACACAAAGGGGTAGCGAAAACTTTTAACCGTCTACGCCTAAACTATTACTGGGAATACCTCAGAGAAGATGTCCAAAATTACATTTCCGGATGTCTTCAATGTAAATTGAAGAAGCTTATCCGAACGAGAGATAGACAACCTATGATAATTACAGGTACGCCCGGTTATGCCTTTGAAAAAATCGCTCTGAACATCGTGGGACCCATAAACCCTCTCACTCAAAGAGGAAATCGATACATCCTCATCATGCAATGTCTGTTGACCAAACATTGTACCGGGGTTGCATTATCAAATGCAACTGCACCAACAATTGCATACGCCTTTTTGAAGAATTTCGTGTGTATTTATGGAGCACCGAAAATAATACTAGCTGATCAGGGAACTAATTTCATTTCAAAATTTATGAGAACCATAATCAAAAGACTAAATATAAGACAAGTGAACACTACTGCTTTTCATCCCCAAACCAACGGTTCCTCAGAGAGATCACACGCTGTTTCAGCTGAATATCTCAGACGATTCACTTCGCGGGATTCCGAATGGGATCAATGGCTTGAATTAGCAATGCTATCATATAATTCTACTATGAATGGAGGCACAAAACGAACCCCTCATGGATTAGTATTTGGAAAATTTCCCTTGTTGCCTTCCAGTCAATCCTCACCACCGTATGAACGATTAGGGACATACGATTAATATCTAATTGAACTCATGGCCCGCTTGGATAGATACCAACGTGAAGCCAGAGAAAATCTCCGAATAGCCAAAGATAAATCTAAGCGTTATTATGATCAATCGACTAGAGTTATAGAGTTCAAGGCTGGAGATTTGATACTATTGAAAAAAGGAATGAGACCAACAAAATCAGAGAATCTATATGAAGGACCCTACAAAATTTTGGAAATTGTCAACGATAAAACAATTAAAATACAAATTGGGAGACGCGAAAGAATAGTTTCCGTAGATAGGATTATCTTATACGATAATCGTAGGGAATAGTATATATATATATATATATATACATAAAGAAGGCCACCTATTGCACCTACACATGTAAATATATTCAGATTCATTTTATATTGAATTCGATGAACATTTTGACTTCCGTTTTTTGGAATTTCTGTTACCCTTTTTCTGAATATTTTCTGTATATATATTTGGGAATCATTTAAAAAAAAAAATTATTAAAAAAAATATATATATCTATATAATTATAGGAATTTTTTATCCCCTCAACATAATATTCCTTCTTTATATACATATATACAGGGTGGGGCATTTAAAGTGTCGCGGGCGTTTTTTCCGAAAATAAAGTGAGATACGAGAAAATTTTTCGGACAAAAGTTGTAGGGTACCGAGGGGGACATCCGATGGTGGCCTTGGGTTTGACCTCAAATCTCATCTTCGAGGGCATTCTGAGATCAACTCTTGTTTTTTGAATAGCATCTCATATTTTTTACTGCAGATTTGGATTCTACGTCAAAAACCAAGAAACTTTTGTCTCAACCATTTTCCTGAAATCCGCAAAAATGGCGCCCTAATCGATATTGTTCCATTTTGAATCTGACATTCGAATAACTCGAAAACGAAGGGTCTTGCAAGAGAATGTTTCGTACAAAAGTTGTCAATACACAACACATTTCAATCGTCTACATGACCACCATTCAGAACTCACGCGATGTAAACAAACGACGGGGTTCAGTGAAAATTCACGATTTTCAAAGTCAGTTTGTCAGTTACATTTGATTATTACTTGGTTTATGACAAATTGAAAATCATGGATATCCGATACACGGTTTCTGAAAAGATCGATATGATCTACATTTACGGTGAAGTGCATAAGGACCCCAGACAAGCATATGACTTGTATGCAGAACGATTTCCTGAAAGAACAACGCCATCCATTAGGTATTTTCAACGCATTACAAAATTATTCTCAGAAACGGGAAGTGTTACAAGGGAAAAACGACATCGAATGAGAACTGTTAGCGGAGAAAATGCGGAAGTTAATGTACTAGCTGCAGTAGCCAATAATCCACACGTGAGCTCTCGTGAAATTGAACTCCATTCGGGAATTTCTCGAAGAAGTGTTCTTCGAATACTGAAACGTCACAAATTCCATCCGTATCACATTTGTTTGCATCAAGACCTTCACGGTGATGATTTCGAAAATCGTGTACAGTTTTGTCGATGGGGTCTAGCGCAAATGCACAATAACAACTTCATCAACATATTATTTTCTGATGAGTCGACGTTCACCAATCATGGTCAAGTAAATCGACATAATATGCATCACTGGGCGACAGAAAATCCAAGATGGTTACGTCAAGTAGAGCATCAAAGACAATGGGCTGTCAATGTTTGGTGTGGTATTTTTCGATCTCGAGTAATTGGACCGTACTTCATTGCAGATACGCTAAATGGAGAGAAGTACAGACATTTCTTAGATGAAGTACTTCCAACATTACTTGAAGACATACCTATTCAGGAACGATTGAATATGTGGTATCAACACGATGGTTGTCAATCCCATTATGCAGTCACAGCTCGAGAAATATTGGACAGAGATTATCCTGGACGATGGATAGGACGTCGTGGACCAGTTCATTGGCCTGCCCGTTCTCCGGATCTTACTTCTCCAGATTTTTTTTTATGGGGATACATAAAAGATACAGTTTATCAACAAGCACCGACTACACCTGAGAATATGCGTCAACGGATCATCAATGCATGCGCGAGCATCAATGAAGATATTTTAGCACGAGTTCAGCAATCTTTTGTAAAACGTTTTGAAATGTGTATTGAACTCGGAGGCCATCATTTTGAGCATCTACTGCATTAGAATTATCCAAGTGATGTAGACGATTGAAATGTGTTGTGTTTTGTCTGTTATACCCCATCACCTCCGTTCCAGTTCAAGGGGTCCCCCTTGGAATCAGACAACTTTTGTCCGAAACATTCTCCTCCAAGACCCTTCGTTTCCGAGTTATTCTAATGTCAGATTCAGTACGGAACAATATCGATTAGAGCGCCATCTTTGCGGATTTCAGGAAAATGGTTCGGACAAAAGTCTCTTGGTTTTTGACCTAGAATCCAAATCTGCAGTAAAAAATATGAGATGCTATTTAAAAGACAAGTGTTGACCTCAGAATGCCCTTGAAGATGAGATTTGAGGTCGAAGCCAAGGCCACCATCGGATGTCCCCCTCGATACCCTACAATTTTTGTCCGAAAAATTTTCTCGTATCTCATTTTATTCTTGGAAAAAACGCCCGCGACACTTGGAATGCCCCACCCTGTATACTGTCTTGAACACATCCTCCGCTATTCATTACAAAGGTTTCTATGAAAGGACTATTCATTGAATTTCTGTTTTTTTTTGTGTATATGTACCCCCAACTTGAGAAATTCCGAAAGTTTTTCTTCTTCTTAAAATTAATCGTTAATAAACATTGTTTACCAACCTTCACACAATACACTCTCTTTACAGTACACATACACGTGATATATATTAGGTGTACAAATAAGTTTCCGTGGTTTTTTATAAAAAATTAGGAATTTATTGTAAAGGAAAAGTACATTACGTTTTATTCAAAGTATTTTCCATCATTTGCCACTACTTTTCCCCATCTTTCTGGCAACATTCGGATACCCCGTCGAAAAAACTCTTCATCTTTTGGGGCTATCCACAACTCTACCCAATTTTTGGTGTCTTCATATGATGTGAAGCGCTGCTCAGACAGACCATGTGCCATCGACCGGAACAGGTGATAATCAGAAGGGGCTATGTCTGGTGAATACGGCGGGTGGGGTAAAACTTCCCAGTTGAGTGTTCCCAAGTATGTTTTTACCGGCGCCGCAACATGTGGACGAGCATTATCGTGTAAAAGAATAATTTTGTCGTGTCTGGAGTAGTAATGGGCGCGTTTTTCCTTAAGTGCCCGACTCAATCTCATCAATTGTGTTCGGTAGAGAGCTCCAGTAATGGTTTCGCTTGGTTTCAGCAATTCATAATACACGACACCAAGCTGATCCCACCAAATACACAGCATGAGTTTTTTTCCATGAATATTCGGCTTAGCTGTCGATGTTGATGGTTCGCCGGGCTTAACCCATGACTTTCTCTTCTTTGGATTATCGTAGTGAATCCATTTTTCGTCACCAGTGACTATACGATGCAAAAAACCCTTTTTTTTTTATTCCTGGCAAGCGGCATTTCACTCATGCATAATCGGCGTCCAACGTCTCTCGGCTTTAGTTCATATGGAACCCAATTTCCTTGTTTTTGAATCATTCCTAACGATTTTAAACGATGTGAAATTGCTTGTTGAGTCACTTGTAGAGTAAGTGCAAGTTCTTTTTGCGTTTGGGACGAATCTTCCTCCAATAGTACTTCTAATTCCATGTCTTCGTACACTTTCGGCCTTCCACTGCGTTCTTTGTCTTTAACGTCAAACTCACCGTTCTTAAACTTTTGAAACCATTCCTGACAACTTCTCTCACTCAGAGCAGCTTCACCATATGCTTCTAGGAGCAATCGATGCGCCTCAGCTGCAGATTTTTTCACATTAAAGAAGTAAATCAAAAGTTCCCGCAAATGATGCTTATTCGGAATAAAACTTGACATTTTTGCACGAAAAAAATTACGTGATGCTGATACGGAATCACTAGTACTTTAAGGTTATGGTGTTGCCAGATGACTAAACTTGGGATATTACGTTTTACATCTGACAATTTCTCCATAACCTTCTGGTGGGGCCATCTTTTGACAAACCGCGGAAACTTATTTGTACACCTAATATGACCTATATATATTCTTGCGTGAGCTGCCGTACTCTGTGAACCAGAGATGGAGGTCCCGAATCCTGGAAAACCTTCCAAGGGATTACCCGCTGAGGAAGTTATCAAATCCAACCGGGATGTGAAACTTGCAAAGTTGGGCATGCTCAGTATCAAAGCTTCACGTAAAAATCAAAGAGTTCCTATCAGGGAAAGAATAAACGATGAACACCTCCAGAAACGTCAGAAGCGTGATAATGAACTGGGATGGGGATCCGGAACCAATCCTTATCATTCACGATACCGACGACTTATCATTCAGCAAACCTGAAGATAAAAAAGACGACAGAGAAAAACTTTGAATATCACCATCTCTTTTATCAGCAAATTGTAAACCCAGAAAATTGAATTTGAAAGATGCTGAAGTAAAATTGGATGTTGAATTCATGGATGTGATCCCTACTGAGCAACCCTCAGAGGAGGTTTCATTGATGAATACAATTACCGAAATGCGCGAAACCTCCCCGAAATTAAGAAAAACTAGAGTTTGTGATAGAATAATTTGGGACAACAGTACTATTATAGGTATGGATGGTAGGTTGTTTTCCAATCTTGTTTGCAATCTCTCACACGAATTTGTCGATTTGACGCCATTACAAACACAGGCTCATAAACATGACTTTGATTTTGGAGATTTTTGTATAAATTGCATATGTAAAAGAGATCCCGAAGAATGGAGATTCCGTAATAACACTTTACAAATCGCTATCACTCGTGGCGAATTGATTGAACAAAAACTTTTCTTTGACGATAAAATTCCATCAGAAAATCAACAAGACGAGAACAATTCAAGGATGACGGACATTGAGTATTATAAAATTTGAGCAAAAAAGGGAATTTTCAATAATGAATTGAATGATCATTTGCGTTGGGAACTCAACGGAATCGGAGGTATAGGGAGTGTGGAATTCAATACCTTAAAATGCGAGGACCAAGATCATGAAAATACCAATTTACAAAGAAAGCCCAATAGATGTGGCATGGATCCCCGCGATTTCTCTGGAACTTGTGTGAAAGCAAAAGATGCAATAGAATGGAATTTCAGATGTCAAATACTCGGAACCTTAGTTATTTATTTCAGAAACAAGGAACCCACGAATAAGGATTACGTAAAAAAATACGTTAGTGCAGCCTCCAGTAAAATCTTTGAGCACACAAAAAACACTCCTATTAATAAAACCTTTGAGGGCAAAACCGTTTATTGTGATAAACTCATTTGGAAAAACAAAACTATCAAAGGAGTAGATGGCCGTTATTTTAGTTCCCTAAACTGCACAAATCAAAGTCATAAGAATTATACCAGGACGCAAAAACACGCCTACCTCAATAACTTCGATACTCGTGATTTTTGTCCCATATGCGTACATCAAGTAGATGAAATAGAATGGCGTTTTAGAAGATTTGCGTTACAAGTTGCTATTGAGAGATCGGAAGATATTGCTGATGGCAAATTTGTAGATGGAAACGAAACCTCCAACAGACCTCTAGTGTTACCACCCACATGTAAATTCAGAAACCCCTACACAAAAAACACTGGAGTTTCTGATGAGATTGTAACCCAATCCATCAGAACCTTAAGTACAAAACAAAAGAGAAATCCAAAATCATCCGCCGCTCAATTTAGAGATATTAGCACTGCAACAAAAACATTGAGAAGGCCCTATACACAAATTTCAACCGATAATTCATCAATAGTAATATCTAAAGAAATTAATTTTTGTTCACACTGTGGTACCGATTTTCGAAAATTTCAACATAATAGTAACAGGATGAATTTTGCCTGAACTGCGGTATAAAAATACCTAGGTTGAATTGAATATGACAAAGAAAAACACAGCATGATACACAAATACATAATTAACCTCTTTTATATTAGAGAAACAGATTCAGTTTTGCTTGCAGCATCCAAATTCAAATATTTCAACATATTGATGACTGATTATAGTTTCATAACAACCAATATTGTAGGATTTAAAACATTTCTTTTGTACAAAATTTTAAACTCAACTTACCCCCAGGCGTAACATGGCGTTGCAGACGATTCTGTGGCAACTTGCCATCATCTACATTGGGCTACACCCAGGATCAACGGATGGACTGATAGCATACGATTGTGCAGCCTCTAACGCGAACATCACCACAATATCATTGGATAAAATAAGGGATTGTAATATCCCGGAACCAATAGTTAATGAGACCTCAACTTACATTCGACTATTGCAACTGATGGACTTTGGATTTGCTCACGTGCAACTGTGCAAGGTGGATATATTCCGAGGAATCCACCATTGCGGACTGTTTTCACATGCTGGAGCTGTATCCAAAGGGATTCCAGAATACATCCAAGAGACTACTAGGGACAACTGCAAACAATTACACGAAACAGGACGCTTGACTATAGGATCAAACGCCATCGACGGAATCAAAGTGAACGCCACCTCAACTTTTACGTCAACTTGAGCGGGAGAAATCACATCTGATGGAGGTTGTGATGGGACACAATACAGTGATCCATACGGAAACTGGAATGGTGTCGTCGTCCAAGGATCAATTAAAGTCACCTTAATGGAATACTATGCCAAAACAGATGTGGAGAAAAACGTGTTATACCTTCAATCCGGCACACAATGTACTTTAAGCACTGGACACTGTATGGACATCACCGGAGGATACATATACTGGGACGCCATACCCCATGAAATTCGCCAGTTCAGCCGATATGGGGTACTCTATGAAGGATACTCCACAAAATTACAGGATTTATCTCAAAACTACCCTGAAACTATATATAGCGCAAAAACCGAAGACATCACTTTTGCCCTGACCGCTGAACGATCATAATCATTATGTGGATATCAAATTATCAAGACTCAACATCCAAAGCTGTTTATCTTAGAAGGAAGACGTGAGAGCTTCTTCTCACGACCAAAACCCATGAATACTCAAAATCTGGACCTATTTACATACGTCAGCAGGAAATTCGTTTACGTCGAGCAGTACATCCGGACCCAAATCAATGGACTATACAAGGACGTTATGCTACAGAGATGTAAACTGGAGAGAGAAGTTCTTCTAAATGCACAAACCTTGGCTTCAACGAGACCAGAAGAATTTGCATTTAATTTCCAAGAAGGCCCTGGTTACACCGCAATCATCACCGGCGAAGTCATCAGGTTAATCAAATGCGTACCTGTGGAAGTTGAAATTACCTCGACTACACGATGTTACCAGGAACTACCGGTGGAGAAAGGGGAAAATAATTACTTCATGATGCCCAAAACACACATTTTGAAAAACCAAGGGACAGAAATTCCGTGTAATAACCTGATCCCACCAATGTATGAAATTGGAGGAGTCTGGTATGAATTGCTACCATTTTTATCATAAACTATCGAACCGTACACTATGAAGCCGTTAACCACACCAACCTGGATCTACCGAAACCCTGGAAATCTGGCCGAACAAGGAATTTATACTGAGGACGATATTGAAAGGCTCAACAAATATATCATGTCACCTTTCGATCAACCATCGATTGTGAATAACATAATTCGCGCAGCAACTGGAAAACCTACAGAACTACGTGGAATTAGCTGGAGTTCGATTTTGGATGAGGAGACCCTGGAGCACATCGCAAATTCAACCTGGAACAAGCTCTGGATCGGTTTCAGTACCTTTGGAACATTCAGTGCAGGAATATTAGGAATTATTCTGACATGCAAAATCATCAAGTTGATAATTGATACCGCAATACATGTTTTTGCATTACATTCTGTATATGGCTGGTCACCATATTTAGTGGTTTCGCTATGGGATTCTGCTACCAATCTATTATTGCACATCAATCAGAGGAAGCTCACGAAACAGAACGAAGCTCCTAACCCGGACCTGAAACCGCCAACGGATGACAACGAACAGCACGAACCACTCTACCCGTCAAACAAATTGCCAACAGAGTCTGAAATGCCGCAACGCCCCTATGGACTTAATGTGTGAAATTCCACCAGTATTATTATGATCATTTTAACATTTTCACTATTACTATTATTATTATCATTATTATTATCATCAATTTAATCATTAGAATAATTTGTTAAATTCAACTGAGCACAACTATCAATGCCGATCTCTGACCTTTTGCCAAATTCCCTACGGGATTTTGTCAAAAAAAGGGGGAAGGTGTAACGAGAACGTAAAATTCCCTCAAATTTTATTCCTTCTCTCTTTCTCTTCCCTATTTTGCTCTCTCAATCTTTCCTTTTCATCCAATTCCTATGGATGAGTTGTCTATAAGGGTAAAACAGAAACCTGTTGCCCTGTTGACAAAATCATCCTAGAAAACATACGCATACGGTAAAGGAAGATTTCTGTACACTCTGATTATAGAGAAAAATGAATCTTTCTTTAAAACACAAGTTGAGAACAACTTGTGTTCCCGTTATGTTTCCATCATATCTAAAAGGGACAAGTAAATCTGGAAAACCAGAGACCCCTTTCCTTATCCTTTATTGCTTCCTTTCCCAAATAGAAGCACGGTCCAAACTACCCTGCAATAAAAAAACTCATTGAAAACACAGACAGTCCAGGATTAGAGCGAAGAATCGTGTCGCCAATTCTGTTTCAAAATTCTCGATATATTCACTTTTGAGAAAATGAAAAACATGCCATTTGTTTCTTTTTTACAATAAAACAGCCCCGATATTCCTCATTGGGCCAAGGCTGGTCCAGGGTTGGCGAAGTATCGGTTGCCGATCTTCGTCGATCCCGGTTAAGTTCAGCCTTGACTGTGTTAATACACATGAAAATTCAAATTTCAACACCAATCTAACCATTGGTTCCGAAATTGAAGATTGGTTGCCAATGCTGGCCCAATCTAGCATTCCTATAATGCAGAATTCTGAGCTTGAACCAGGATGAAGCAGTATTTGAAATAATGAAAGTTTTGTATCTCGGTAAGTTTTGGTAAGTTTAAGGTAAGTAAATAGAATACAAATGTTGGAATACTTTCTATGATAATTAAAACAGAAAATCATAATTTTTGATAAAATTTCACTGTTCATCCTAGATTTTTCACGAATAAATACTTTTTCAATAATTCTCAATAATACATAACATATTAATAAATTGTAAAATCAATAGGTTAAGCTTTATGATGTTAGAAATATAGATTTAAACAAGAGAAATGTTTGAAGCCTCTCTTCTGGAGTGCTGATTGGCCCTCGCCGTTCCCGCGTTTTCCCTTCCCCTCTAAAGTTCGGTCCGTGAAATTATTCATTGACAACTCCAATCCCAACCTCCACTTCCCTCTCCCATTAGATTCACCGTACGATCAGACCATATCATATGCAGTGATCAGAACAGTGTCAACATCCACAGTGCACGGTTGGGAGAAATCTCAATAGCTCAGTTTTATAAATTCCAAGATAAGTTTGTGTGTCAGGTGTTGAGTGCCAAGTGCATTATTGGATTGGATGATTGGATTTGGATTACAAAAAAAATTCGTCAGTTCGGTGAGTGAATGAACATGATTCACGTGAAATATGGATATGTATATGTTCGAAAAATTCCAATACAGTACTTTCTTTAGTTTTTTTGGTTTCAAAAACCGAAGCAGCCGATGATTAAATATATATACACTCATGAAAAAATTTGTCATGAATTTCCACATTTTTTTTAATATACCGTTACTGTTCCGTGAAATTTTATAACTTCTCAAAAAGTTTGTGACGTTTCGTTTCGAATGACGCGTTGACAAGTTCGATCGACCTCAATCAAATCAATAATCAGCCCCCTCTTATGCCTCTCACTCACCGGTTCCAGAGTTCAGAAGTGGGGGAACGCGGATCACAGACCATTGAATTCCCGAGTCAGAAATAGAGTGGAAAACAAAGAAATGATCCATTATAAAAGAATAATGAACTTGATCGAAGAATTGTTACAAAAATGATAATCTTACAACTACACATATAAAACCTTTTATATCCTAAGCTTAAATATCAAATAGAATGACCCTCATCGTGGGTATAGTGGAAAAGCCTATAACGGTTTGAGATCCGACGGAAATGGTTGCAGAATAATAATACGGTTGATTCTGTACCACCGAAGGTGAAAGACAAAGATGAAACTATAATTCTACATGAAAATAATTATAGCGACGGTTTTATCTTTCAAGAACATCATAATTAGCTAATAAGCTAGGGAATAACGGGGAGCGATATGGATGACCCAATCGTGGAACGCAAACAACGGTAATTTCAACGAAATAATTATGACTTCAACGGGATTAAACGATTCCTTTAGATTCGCGAGTTTTTCGCGAACCCACGGAATAGCTGGTCAATTTTATGAGTGCGTGACAGTCATTGGCCACCCATCCAAGTGATTTTCCCCAATGCTCTGGAAGGTTAACCCGTTCCGCCCCCCTCCCTACTCAACCCTTCACAGGATCGGACGGTCCACCCTGTTCAAACCCTGTGGTCCTGACTGATTACCAATGGCCGTGACAACAGCTGATTGATTTGTGAAGGAGCCGTGATGACAGCTGTTCTACCAGGAGAAAGTATCCTGGACCTTCGGAAGAAGATCGCAAGCGACCCTGACCTCTTCTAGGTGTTCTCACCTAATGCTTTTGTGCATGCGCAGAAGTGACTCTACCACCTTCAGGCACCCCTATGTATACCCGGCTTGCGTTATTTTCCACTGATCGCGAGATCGTTGCCGCGGCGCACCGCACGGGAAGAAGTAGGAACCACTATTTTAGGGCAGACTTACACGTATCGCTGCCTTGAGGCAGTGTTCGGTCGCGCTCATCGTAGGTTTCTCTCTTTCTGCTACGGTCAGCCGATTACAGTGGCCTGATGTTTCGTAAGCGGTTCAACGGTGCTGGAGGAGATGTCGCCACTGAATCTAATGTCACGCACCCGTGGATTATCATTTTTTGATGACTCGGCACAAGTTTGACAAATCATTTTAATGCACGAAAAAATAATCACCGAAAGAGAGGAAGAGAGTTCAAGGAATCATTTTTCCATAATTCAATTCAATTTTTACGTTTTTATTCTTCCGCTTCATTTCTTCTCATGAAAAAATTTTTTCATAACTCAATTGTATTTTTCCCACGGCTTTCCTCCAATTCTATGACAATTCAACTCAATTTTCCCATATTTTCTCGATTCATTCCTCTTCATAACAGGCTCAGATTTTCCCTCACCTTTCCTTAACCTTACCTTTTCATAAAGACTTTCATAACAGGGAGCCCTCCAAACAATTGTTAGAATAGTACAATTTTCCAATGGGGCCGATAAACATGCAATTTCACGGGGGCGATTACTACCTATGTGACAAAATATGGCTCATGGATTGAAGGATGAGGTCCAAAGTACCCTTCTTTTTTCCTTATGTTGTGGTATGCGATAATCACACACAGGTAATGAGACTCTTTTACTCTTTCCCTCATTCGATCGGCTTTTTTTTCGCGTTGGAAGAATTAGAGACTGAACGAAATGAACTAAAATAACATTCAGGTGAGATTTTGCCGTCAGCATTTTTTTGTTTCACAAAAGTCATTTTATGAGGGACAACTTTGTCACTGGAACTTTTTTGAAACTTGAATTTCCTCCACCACTTCTTCAACGCGGAGCATGAAGCACGCGGCTTTTACTTTGAACCAAGAATTCATTGATTTGTAATCACTTTCCACAAATTATTCGACACGGTCGTTTTGGGGGAAGTCTGATGAATCAAAATCCGTAAGATTATTGCATCCGGGCCTCCAAATGACTTCGTTATGTGTACGTCACATTTCATCGCATAATTGAGTGGTGTTTGAAACTTATTCTCAATAGCTCACCATTGATGAGGAAGTATGACTTTTTCCAATACTTTTTTGTGGAAAAATACGTGTTATAGCAATCATTATATTATATGTATCAGAAACATCATGTGATTCTACGAGGAATCAAGACTTGTCATGAAGAACAATGTTTTATCGTAATCACCATATTGAATAGTCTCATGTATCTCAAGAGAAGCAAGATCTCCGAACATTCGTGGAACGTTCACGTACATTCGTTCTGTATTCTTTGAACGTGAACATGTTTGCATGTTTGTTGAAAGTCCATTGACCGTTTGACGGCCATCTTGTTTTCTTGAGGTAGTTTAATGGAAAAATCATGGAAACATGGAATGATATGATTTGATATATGAAAATCATGATATTTATTCCGTGAAGATGAAATTCATGACATGTATAAATGTTGGAACATGTGAGAAATGGTGAATAATTTTTTCTGTTGGGATATAATGAGAGCCAAAATCAAGGATCAATATTGAATAACGCAATAGTATCGGTTTCTGACCAGTCCTCTCAATCTGTGCATCCCATATTTCAAGAAGACTTGATGACATACATTCGTATTCAATAAACAAGGGTAAGCAGGGAATTATCCAGTCTATACCTTGTTAATGGATTCGATTCATACACAGGAGGATCCAAATAAATATTCCAAAAATTATCAGGCGGTCGGATAGTGGGGATGGTATTCAGAAACCGGTGCCTCTGCGTTAATTCTCCAAGTCAGTCCATGTGAGAGCATTGAATCAGAAACATTTTGAGAACTCAGTTGAGAGGGGAAAACATGAGGGAGATGAAGAGTGGAGTTTTCAAGATGCACTCGGTGTTATTACTAGAGTTTGAATTGAACGCAGAATCAATATTTTCATATACAATTCCTCTCAATATCCATTGATTCAGTTGTATCCCCACGTCAAGAAACAATTTAAGATGATTTAATCATTAATCATCAATCAAATCAAATTGGTCGAGTCGAAACAAAGGGGAATCCATGATGAGGTATTGATACCGCATATGAACAATGCGATGTCGATTTATTACGCATAGAGTAATCGTATATTGGATTGTTTCCAAATAATCATGAGGTTGTATAAAGCGCAATGACAATCAATGTACTCCTGACATTGTTAATCGTTTGTCGGATTTATTGATCATCATTGAAAATAAATTCCACTATTGATTCAGATGAAAGAATGTGAATTAATTGTGTTTTTTCCTTCCAGATTATTCAGCAAATAGCGCATAGCAAGTTCAAGAAAGCAAATAGCAAGCAGCAATCAGCGAATACCAAATAGCAAATTGCAAGCAGTGAACAGCAAATAGCGAGTAACGAATAGCAAATCGCGAATAGCAAGTAGCAATCAACAAGTGACAAATAGCAAGCAACAAATAGTGAGTAATCAATAAGAAATAGCGAATACCGAAGACTCAAAATGCCACGGAACAAAATCTATCGCAGTCCCTCAGAAGAGAAGGAATTGTAACGAGTGAGACATGGGAAAAAATGCAAAATCAAAGACGTCGACGTGAACTTATTAAACGAAATCAGCCAATGCCATCCCCTTCACTTCCATCGAATTCACCGATTAATGCGACTAACGGAAACAATATTGCTCCTATCAGCAGTGAGTCAGAATGTTCAAGTAATATTCACGTGCAAGAATTTGGAACTCCCTTTGTGAAAAATACATTGCATGGTATTGATTTGGGATATTTGGATCATGTGTAGGAACATGACGCCGGTGCAATGAATATTCTGTGCATCCATTGTGGGTCTCAACATTTCATCGCAGAAAAAGCATCGCATGAAGGTGATTCTTTCAATGATTCTTGTAAGCATGAAAGTGTTTACTTACAAACATTACCTGATCACCCCGATGAATTGGAAACTTCATTGGATGGCACTCACGCAGATTCTGAAATTTTTCACGATCGTATCAGACGTTACAACAGCGCATTATCAATCGCGTCTTCCAACGCTATTTGAATTCAGTTACGTGATCGAACATCAGGACCATATTGTTCCAAGATTCAAGGGCCAATTTATTATCAAATAAATCTCTATCCATCCAGCCATAAACGAAAATTCTACTCATGGTCAGTTATTCATAATCGACGCTAATGAAGCTTTAGGGCATCGTTTGAACATCCATCCGGAACTCACTTCGCGAATCCTTCTCACATTAGATAACATCGTGCGTGAGAATAATGTATTCGTTTATTCTTACGTGATGATGGACGAAGAATCGAGATCCCAGAATTCGACATATGGAACTAACGAAATCCAATCCGACTTGCAATGATTATTCACACTGAAAGCGGACACGGATCGTCGTCGATACAATTTTCAGAAGAGTAACGAAGTTGCCGCGGTATTTTCCACTACAGCAAATAGAGGAATACCGGAATCGTATGTTGTTGTACGCAATGAGCAGACTAAAGAATTGAAAATTGTTAGCTGTATGGACCCTAATGTAGAATCTTGGGTGTATCCCATATTTTATCCATATGGTACACAAGGGTGGCATCACGATTCAAAATGGAAGAATGAAGACAAACGAGTTACCCGATGCGCATATATTAAATATCGTATTGCTCTTCGTCGAAATGACTTTAATAGTATTTTACTGAGCTGTCGATTATTTCAACAGTGGCTAGTGATTCTTATGTTGAGATGAGAAGAGATAGAGTTGAATATTTGAAAGAGAATCAAGAGCAAATACGTGCGAAGCCCTATCATGGATTGATAGATCATTTACAATCCACCGCGACTCTCGGAAATGCGAGGATCGGTAAGATGGTTATTTTACCTTCTACTTTCATTGGTTCTCCTCGAAACATGACGCAATTATATCAAGACGCAATGAGCGTTGTACGAGAATATGGTAAACCAGATGTATTCATTACCATGACATGTAATCCACAATGGTGAGAAATTCAGGAAAATTTAGTGCCAGGTCAACAAGCTTCCGACAGACCGGATATTTGTGCCCGTGTTCTTGACATAAAAAAAATCATTTGATACAATCGATCGTAGGAGGAAGTTACTTCGGGGAAGTTGCAGCATATGTTTATGTTGCAGAGGTCCAGAAACACGGATTGCCACACGTTCATTCACTTGTGACACTCAAACCGAGTAGTCAAATGACAAGCGACGCTTAAGTTGATCGTTATATTTCGGCAGAAGTTCCCCATCCTGATAAATATCGTGAATGTGAAGTTGGCATACCAAATGGTGGCATCGCACGAAAAAGTGACAGTTCCAGTAGCATTCACCATAGTTCTATAGTTCTTGATGATTTGGAACAATAGTTCTATTCATATTACTCAGAAAAATTGAATTCGGAAAAATGGAATGCCAAGTTCTACAATGATATGACAGCATTCCAGTGATGAGAGGTTGGAACAATCAGAATTCGAGAGTTCTGGGATTGTAAACATGCGGGAAAGTGAGGAATGGAGAGTTCCAATCATTAAAAGCGATATATGAAATTTTTTTCAATATTTATGGAAATGATATGCTGGATTCTATGAGGAATCCATAGCATTGCAAGCTATATTGGGAGAAGGGATCAATATCTCAAAGTTCTGGGATAGGGTACACACGGAGGAGTTGGAAATGCAGAGTTCTGACATCAACAATGGGTGAATTCGTTTTTGCTTTCATGATAAGCCGAGTTTGGAGATGATGCGGGGAGACGAAATATTTTGTGACGTTGAGAATCGGAGTTTTGATACAGCAGAACAATTGATACAGCTTGGACGGGGACTTCGATAACCTGAGAGCCTGTCTGGTTACCCGTCCGACTTTCTGTCTGAACTGGGGTTCTGACCAGTATTGCGAAGGATTCGAATGATTCCGACCAGCACTGCACGGAATTCGAATAGTTCTGACCAGCATCGCCTCGATCACGACAGGTTCTGGCCAGCATCACACGGAATTGGAAGAGATCTGCACATCATTGCACGGAATTCGAATAGTTCTGACCAGCGTTGCCTCGATTCCGAGTAGTTCTGGCCAGCATTGCACGGAATTCAGATAGTTCCCGCCAGCATTGCACGGAATTCGGATAGTTCTGACCAGCATTGCCTCGATTCCAAGTAGTTCTGGCCAGCATTGCACGAAATTTGGGAAGTTCTGCATAGCATTGCCTCGATTTCGAGTTGTTTTGGCCAGCATTGCATGGAATCCGAAGATTTCTGCACAGCATTACGTGGGATTCAAAGGGTTTTGGACAGCATTGCACGGAATTCAGTTAGTCCTGACCAGCATTGCACGGATTTCGAATAGTTCTGACCAGCATTGCCTCGATTGCGAATAGTTCTGACCAGCATTGCCTCGATTTCGAATAGTTCTGACCAGCATTGCCTCGAATCCGAATAGTTCTGGGCAGCATTGCACGAATTCCGGAGAGTTCTGCACATCATTGCACGAAATTCATATAGTTCTGGCCAGCAATGCACGGAATTCGAATAGTTCTGACCAGCATTGCCTGAGATTCGAGTAGTTCTGGACAGCATTGCACGGAATTCGGATAATTCTGGCCGGCATTGCATGGAATTCGCATGGTTCTGACCAGCATTGCCTCGATACCGAGTAGTTCTGGCCAGCATTGCACGGAATTTGGAAAGTTCTGCACAGCATTGCACGGGATCCGAGGAGTTCTGGACAGCATTGCACGGAATTCAGATACTCCAGGCTGGCTATGACCCGATTTTGACCAGGTCTGGCCACCATCGCACGGAATTAGAATAGTTCCGATCAGCATTGCCTCGATTCCGAGTAGTCCTGGGCAGCATTGCATGGAATTTGGGAATTTCTGCATAGCATTGCATGGAATTCGGAGAGTTCTGGACAGCATTGCTGGGAATTCAAATAGTTCTGATAGGCACGGATTCCGTGCAATGCTGGCCAGAACTATGCGAATTTCGTGCAATGCTGTGCAGAACTATCCAGAAACGAGGCAATGCTGTCAGAACTATTCGAATCCCGCGCAATGCTGGTCAGAACTATTCGAATTCCATGCAATGCTGGCCAGAACTACTCGGAATCGAGGCAATGCTGGTCGGAACTATCCGAATTCCATGCAATGCTGGCCAGAACTATCTGAATTCCGTGTAATGTTATCCAGAACTCTCCGAATTCCGCGCAATGGCGTGCAGAACCCTTCGGATTTCGTGCAATGCTGGCCAGAATTACTCGAAATTGAGGCAATGCAGGTCAGAACTATTCGAATCCCGCGCAATGCTAGCCAGAACTATTTGAATTCCGTGCAATGCTGTGCAGAACTCTCCGAAATCGAGGCAATGCTGGTCAGCACTATTTGAAATCGAGGCAATGCTGGTCAGAACTACTCGAATTCCGTGCAATGCTGGCCAGAACTATCTGAATTCCCTGCAATGCTGTCCAGAACTGTTCGAATTCCGCGCAATGCTTTGCAGAAGTCTTCGGTTTCCGTGGAATCTGGAATCTCTCATCGCTCAAATGCTATCATATCATTGTAGAACTTGGCATTCCTTTTTTTTCAAATTCAATTCTTCTAAGTAATATGAATAGAATCATTGTTCCAAATTATCAAGAACTATAGAACTATGGTGAATGCTACTGGAACTGCCACTTTTTCGTGCAATGCCAGCATTTGATATGCCAACTTCACATTCACATAAATATCCCATTTTGCACGGGATAGTCAAAAGACATCTGATACATTGACCTTGTGGGTCTTGATGTCAAGTAGATGGTAAATGTTCGAAAGGTCATCCTAAGCCGTATTGAGAGGCGACTACTATGCATTCAGATGGTTATCCCTATCATCTGAGAAGAAACACTGGCGAGAGTTTTGAACGCCCTGCTTCATATATATTCGATAATCGGCATGTCGTACCTTATTCCCTCATTTGTTTGTTATATTCGATTGTCATACTGATGTTGAAATAGTATCCAATGTACGTGCCGTGGAATATTTGCAGAAATATGTTTTTAAAGGTCATGACAAGGCGGTGATTGTGATTAATGATCTCTCAACTCCTCAGAATAATGCCGTTGAGTATGATGAGATTGAGGATTCCATTGGAACCCGATATGTAGGACCTGTCGAAGCAGCATGACGTATATTGAATGAACCGTTGTAAGATAAGAGTCATTCCATTATAAGGTTACCGGTTCATTTACCGAATTAATACACTATTGTAATTCCTGATGTTCACGACCCAGAACAGTTGAGAAACGCTCTACTAAAGTTACAATGCTTATGGAGTATTTTGCCCTGAACGAGAGAGAGGAACGAGCCAGACAATAAACATATCCAGGAATTCTGTTGCATTATGTATTCAAAACAGTTCAAATCGATGGAAAGAATGTCTCACAATGGCAAGTACGAAAGGCGCAGTCTAACGCGATTGATTGGACACATGTATTCTGCGAGTCCGTCGCAAGTTGAATTATTCCATTTGAGACTGTTATTGCTTTCAGTAAAAGGAGCGGGAGTTTCAAAGATCTTTGAACTGCTAGAGGAACAATTCTTCCGACGTTTAGTTTAGCTTGTTTGGCATTGGGCCTAATAGAAGACGATGAGGAATGGGCACGTGCAATGCGAGAAGCCGTGCTTTGGATGATGCCACGAGTACTTCGCAAATTGTTTGTAAGGATTTTGATTATTTGTCAACCATTGCATCCGGAGAGACCATAAGAAGAAATTCAAGACGGAATGGCAGAAGATTATTCATGATGGTGTGATTCGTTGAGGGTACGAAAAATTGCTCATCTCGGAATACGCACTTTATTAAACAGGGAAGGATCAAATATTCCTGAATTTCCAAGTATGGAGCGAATAGTAAACATTCCTATTCAAGATGATCCGGTATGTGGGGAATTTGATGCTTGTCCAATTGGTGCAGGGAATTATGAAAAGTTGAAAAATCAGCAACGCGATATTGTTGACGATATTTTGAATGCATTGGGCAATTATCCAGATCAATTTCATCATGTGTGTTTCTATATTGATGGTTCTGGTGGATCTGGCAAAACTTTCATATACACCACTGTTTCCTATTTAGCCAAGTTGAGAGGTGAGAAAGTTTGCGCGATGGCTTTCACAGGAATTGCAGTAACATTACTTCCTAACATGAAAACTGTTCACGAAGATTTGGGCTACCAGTCCCTCTTTATGCTAATTCTACATCTAATATCAAATTCAATTCCAAGGAAGCGGGAGGATTGAAGGAATTAGACTTGTTCGTTTGAGATGAAGCCCCAATGGCGCCTCGTTACGCTTCAGAAATAATGGATCGTACGATGCGTGATATAATGAATAACAGCTCACTATTCGGGAGAGAAGTCGTAATTTTGGGAGGAGATTTGAGACAATTACTTCCCATTAGGGTACATGGAACTCAATCAGAGACTGTCAATCTTCCAATCGGATTTAGTTCATTATGGAAGTATTTCAAACAACATCAATTACACGTGAACATGCGAGTTTTACCAGGACAGATAGAATTTGCGAGATTTCTTTCAGATGTAGGGGATGGGACCATTAATGATTTCAATGATAAGATATGCATCCCTGGAACCTGCGTCATTTCAGGAAGTAATATGAATATCATTGATGTAATTTATGGAGACCTCATTGCAGGAAAACAATTCAAATTAGCTGCAAAATACGCGATTTTGTCAGCACGCAACAATGATGTCGACGGAATAAACCAGAAAGTGGTAGAGTTATTAGATAGCACAGGAGGAGAGATATATACGAGCATCGATAGTGCAGAAAATTGTGTTGATAATGGTCATATGAGAGAAGTTCTTTTGCCAGAATATTTGAATAGTTTATCACCTGCTCCCCTCCCTCCTCATGGATCGCGTTTGAGAATTCACACTGTTGTTGTGTTGATAAGGGATTTGAGTACCAACAAAGGGTTATGCAATGGTACTAGGCTTCTGATTTCAGAATGTGGTAACCACTTATTGAAATTCGGAATTTCAAGTGGGGACAAATCAGGGGATATTGTTTTTTTGGACCGCATTACTCTGTATTGTGATGATGTTCATCCGTTCACGTTTAAAAGGAGACAGCTTTCAATTAGATTGGCATTCGCTATGACAATCAACGAATCTCAAGGACAGACATTTGAACGGGTTGGAATTGATTTACGTGAAGATGTTTTCAGTAATGCCCAATTATATGTGACATTTTCGCGGGTACAATCATGGGGTTGCTTGAAGATGTATTCGGGCACTCGATCAATAGATTTGTCCATAAAAAATTATGTTTACAAGGAATTATGTTCGTAACATCTCGAGCCGTGGCGGATTTCTTGAATGAAATGCATGTGGTGTTCTTTGACATGAGCAATATTTTTGTAATACCGCTGAGATCGACTCAAGACACGTGAGTGAAATTTCAAAATGATAATTATTGAGTTACACGGTTTCAGGAGACAGATTTGTGTTGTCGGTTGATACCAGGCATATAATAACTCGAAGTAGTAAGTTCGAAGAAATGGAACAGATTTTGTTACAGATATAGAATAATTTGTTCGATCAAAAATCAAGACAGGGCTCATTTCGCAACTTGATCGATTTGTAATGCATTCAATCGTCAGAAGTTTTGATGAAGTTTATGAAAATTTTGTTGGATTTCAATTTTCCTGTTTTTGAATTTATTCATTGATTCAACCTACTCCACGTCGCGAGAATGATCTTGATCGAAACAATACGAGCTAACCGACCAAGTACGGTTTTTTTCGATCAAAATATTGGGTGTGTGAATATGACTCCGCCCTATCCTAACACATGTCGTTGTTAATATTGCTTACGTGTACTGATAGATAGCGACACTTGTATTCGATAGTACTTTTTGTCAGCTGTCAAACGCACTACGCGACATTTGGTTTGATGTGTGAGCAACAAATTTTTACCTCCTTGAACTTGTCGGTTTTCGTTCCAAGTGAACATCATTTGCGGGAAGTGTTGTTACACTATTCCATTGCAAAGAAAAGTGCAGCGGAAACGTGTCGTTTGCTTGTAGAGATTTACGGTGAGCATGCTCCATCTAATACAACCTGCAAGGAATGGTTTCAACGATTTCAAAATAATGATTTTGGCACTGAGGACAAAGAATACAGGAGACCACCAAAAAAATTTGAGGGTGCTGATTTGGAAGCAATATTGACAGAGGATTCTTGCCAGACTCACGCAGAACTGGCTGTAGCATTGAATATTGAACGATCAACTGTTGCGAAGCGTTTCAAACCAATGGGAATGGTTCGAAAACTCAATATAACTGGGTCCCACATGAATTGAGAGGAAGAGACATGGAACGTCGGAGAACAATTTGTGAAATACTATTTCAGAGACAGTGACGGAAGAGATTCTTGCATTGGATAGTCACAGGGGATGAAAAATGGATATACTATGAAAATCTGAAACTCCAAAAATCTTGGGTGAAGCCAGGTGAACCGGGCCCATCATAGCCAAAAAGAAATATCCACTGTGCCAAGGTTACGCTCTGCATTTGGTGGGATCAGAGAGGTATTGTATATTATGAGTTGCTCGAACCCTCTTAAACTATTGATGGAGAACTTTACCAACGACAACTTATGCATTTGAAGCAAGACATAGACAAAAAACGACCAGAATGGATGAATGGGCACAGTCAATTAATTCTGCAACATGACAATGCCAAATCGCACAGCGCACAAGTCAAGAAAGAATATTTAGATGGACCGAACTGGGGAGTACTTTTCCACCCGCTCTATTCGACAGACATAGCTCGTTCGGATTACCACTTATTCCGGACAATACGTTCAGATCTCACAGGAGAACGGTTCACTTAATACGAAAGTATCAAAATTTGGCTCAATAATTGAATCAGCTCAAAAGATCAGGATTTCTTCAGGCAAGGAATACATGAATTACCTGGAAGATGGGCAAAGGTTGTAGCATCAGATGAAGCATACTCTGAATAGACTGTTCTTCAATTTTGTGAACAAGCAAATGTGTTTTATTTCAACAAAAAAAGGCGGCGTCATATTCACAAACCCAATACTTGAAACTGAATTTATAGAAAATCTGGAATTCTCGGGGATAATTCTTCAAGACTTTATCTACGTTTATACAAAACCCGAGTTTCAAATTTTGTGGAAACAATTTCTTTCCAAAAATGCTTCTGAAATTCAGAATTCGTAGTTTGCACAGACGTAGATGAAGTCTGAAAGAATCATCCCTGGAAATTTCAGACTTTTTTATGAATCCAGTTTCGAGTATGTTGATCGACAAACAACCGTGCTCGATCGGTAAGCTTCCGTCCACTTGATATGGATTGATATTAGTCCACCCCTACACTGATGAAAGTGAATATTACTGTGCAGCGTCCAGACAGCGATGATTCATATCTAACAGGAATTCCAAATCAGCCATCACTCGGTGCTCGTTAGTCATAAACTCTCCGCATTCAAGACATTACTGAGTACGTTCTGGACGCAGATAGTTGATGTCCGGCGAGCAAAGAATGATGGCTAATCCGAAATTTTTGTTGGACATGAATCATCGCTGTCTGGGCGCTACACATTGATATTTATTTTTCTCAGTGTATGTAATTCAGTAACATGGGTACGGAATTGATTATTATCAGCAAGACAGCAATGCTATAATTCCCAGGTACCCTACAGTTATTGTCATGTCATAATTTTTCGAATTTCATTCATGATTCGTTGCAACCAATTCATTTTGTTCCATGTTCAAGGTTGGCTCACATCTTTGAATGCCAAATGAAGCATTTTCTCCCATCACGATTGAAAACACGTTTGAATCATAATAAAACCCAAGGAGGTGATTGGAAACATTGGCAGGGAAGACTTGATCATTGGACGTTGGCAAATGTTTGGACATTTGAGAGCTCAAGCAATTCTCGATGCTTCATACTTTATATACTAGATTGATGATTTATAAATCTCACTTTTCTAGGAACATTATCAAAGGCGTTACCAATTCAAAACATTCACATCCACTGATATTTTTGTATATATTATAAATGATCAATGTTCACTGTTCTGGCTTTGTTGTAAATACAATCTACAATGAATAAATGTTATGTTTGTATCAGATTTCTGTCATGCCCTTAATACATTCATGATGCTGTCCTTAATATAATCAATAAATCCGGAACATGAAATACGGGACGGAAGAGGGTGTATGGGAATAGCGGATTTGTTAGACCGATGAGAGTTCCCACACAGTACCATAGATTCCATTAATGATTGACATTATTTGTATTATTGCCAGTGTTTCAAAACTCCATTAACATCACATTAATGTTGTATCAGATTCGTTTCTTCGTCACTTCGAAAATATCACATAAACTATGATAATGACTATTCTTTATACATTTATCTACTGCAAAATCGTACAACTATCAATCGTCAATCACAGTGTTATGATGGAAACTAAAATATTTGGTATATCCGTGACGATAATGATCGTACAATTCAATCATTGAAAAGTACTCCCCATGATCAATCTTATATTCATGAATCATATATTATGGAAATATTTGTAATAATGAAAAAAAACAGCTATGATACCTTGGTTCATTCCGAATCAAGTTCATGATGAGATGATAACAAACGATCGGCAACGTATTGCAATCGATTGTCTGGCTTTGAAAATCTAAAGATTTACTACAAAAGGAAAACACAACAATGAATCTATTATCATCCAATAAAATTAATATGCATATCAACAATATTTTATGACAGCTAAATGGTGAAAGAATTCGAGTTCTTCCTCTTAAAATTTTGTAAGTACACCAATTAGGAGCTACCGTGTATGATAAGTAAATCACAGCTCAAATTACTGTCCTCTCTCTCAGTATTACTCAGCATATCTGTTTGGAGGAGGGCTTTCATGAGTCCCAACATTTCGGGATTCGCATTGAATTTGTTGCAACATAAGCCATTCATTTCTATTCTTTGATCTGTCAATACTGTGGCGTCAATGGTTTCTGTTTGTGATCGATTTTTCGATTCAGTTTTTATCAAGTCGATTGTACTAAATATTCTCTCACAATCAACATTTGAATGTGGTAGACATAAAACTGACAACACAAATTCAGGCAAACGTGTTAGCAATAATTCATCCTCAGGATTTTTAAGGTGTCTCAATTTATGCCAAAACTCATTAATATTTTTCGTATCAACTATATCCTCAGGCAGTGTCATGAATGGCAATCTTCTCCACTCATCATCAATTTGTTGCAGATTAGTACTATCATCAATTAAGCGAGGTAATAATTTAGCTGATCCTAATAACGAGGGCGTTGTTTCCCTTTCTTTTTGTGGAAGACTGTTGCTTGGATTCAGCACATATATGCTTTTTAGTGAGGGATCATCGAACTTATATCGCTTTTGAATTTGGGTGGAAATATCTATAATGGTAAAGAATTCTTGTACTGAATATGATCGGGACCAACAGTTCTGGTTCAACCTCCGTTCCAAACACGTTGTAAGAAGTCTGTAACATTTTGCTAAACCAGGTGGAAGTTAATTTCGACTGAAATTCCTCACTAGAAAGACAACAAAAGTTGTGATACATTATAGGAGTGACCCTGGGTAGAAAACTCCATAAAATCCACTCAAATCAAATTGAATAGGATTTGTCAAGAACTTTGTCCAGGTTTCAATGAGATTTGGCGAAATTCAATGAGTTCCACCAGAGATGAGTGGAGAGATTGCTAACGTAATACTGGAATCGTGGTATGGTTTTTGGACCAGCGACATCATGCGGCAATGATACCAACTAAAAAGTGGACCCACACTGATTGGTTGATTTCATTGGATTTCAGGAATTCCGTCCGATCTGAGCAATCATCAAATATTTATTTGTTAGTTGGTATCATTGCCGCGTGATGTCGCTAGTCCAAAAATCGTACCACGATTTCAGTATTACGTTAGCAATCTCTTCACTCATCTCTGGTTTCGTGTTGAAATAGCACGTTGAACATACCAGAAATATTCCAAACAAATTTCACAAAAGAGTAGAAGATTTTTGCTTAACATCCAAATATCTGATAAGTTTTCTTGTCCATCAATCAAATTTGTTAAAATAAATATGTTTTTCAAATGCACCGAGTTATCATTATTTTTCTCTCTCTTATTAACCAAAACTTTCTCTTTTATCTTGCAATACATTCTGTCAATATTTTCAATCACGCTCAGTATACTGGGAGAACAATGTATTTGGATGCGGCGAAATGCACCGAGAGAAATTTTTATAACATGTGTAATACAAATAGGGATAGCTATAATTTATAATTGGATGTTATTCAAAGTAAATGTACCCTGTTGAATATGATCTCATTCGGAGTGCATGTGACATAATTTAATAAATTTAAACTATATAGATTGGGTCTCATTATCATATCAAAAAGAAATATTTTATTCGCCACATTCAAACTAACTGTTCTTTCAACGCGTTATTCATATGAACTTATGCACATATATGTTGAACAAATGGTCGTTGAATTTTCTCAAATTCGATCAGGATATTTGGAACAACTATAGTTTAGAGTTAACTCAATTCCATACTGTGTTTTTCGGAACTCATTTCGAACACTCATAATAACTACTTTTGAAACCTGAAACATATACTTGTATTTTAATTCACTCGTAGCCTTTTTGTTTTCATACTCGTCACAATTTATGTTCATAATTGGAATAAATGCACAATTACAGTTGATCTGAATGACAGTCTGTTGTTTGACCAAACATTAATATTATGATTATCCTCAAAACAAACTACAATTTTAGAGTTGCCAAAACTTTTTTTCACAGTTTCTATCACTTGCATATTTTTCTCAGTGTATACTCCCCCCAAGTCTATATAGAAAAAACCCTGGCCTACGTGCATGTTCAGAATAATCATGGCTACTAGGATATGAAATATTTTTTGGTTGATATAATTACCATTGAAAATCTACCATATATTCATATCTTTTACCTTGATCAACAATGTTGTATTGATGTTTACATTCATTATTTGAATGAAAATCACTCACCTAATGATCAGCTAAGATTAGAAGTGTTTCAAACGAATATTTCCTCCTACCACTTCACAAACAACATTGAAAAACCAGCAGATTCTTGATGAATACAACGATAGTTTTCACTCATCAGACAAGTAATGAATTATCATATCACTATCGGATAATAATATACATAAATTACATTCAAACATTGATTTGAATTCTTAACCAATATTATTGATAAATTACCAATCTTCCAAACAATGTTTCAATGTAATTACCCATAAGGATTCTGGCTGCTAAATCGTTGTTTGAAAGGTGTAATCGATACTACATCCAAATTATATGACCATTTGTTATTACAAGTGATAAGACCTGATGAAGCTATACACACCTCATTATTCATTATTTCATGGACTCCGAAGATATTGTCAAGCCTCAAATTCATTGAAAATCATAAGAAAACTCGAAGAAATATCTATTCACCAGAAAATATGTATAGAAAAAACTCCTGAGACCATAGAAAGAAAGGAGATATTATCTTCTCTCTTTCAAACGATAGTCCTCACTCAAAGGTCAGCTCCCAGAAGAGTATATAAAGCCGAAGGAAATGCCCTTTGACACTCCACTTTTTCCTCAAAATTGAAAACTTCAACTGTGCTATCTTGAACTCTTACAATTTTCACCATGTGCTATTCCAAACTCTCATAATTTTTACCACGATCTACAGTCCAACGAGCAGACTCAAATCCAACGGTTAGTATATATAACCTTTCTGTATTTTTGAATCACTCGCGGGATCAAGATAAAGATATTCTACTCCTAACATTTTCTTCAAATATCTATGTTTTGGATGACCTGTAGGAGTGAAGCATTTAATATATCCATTATCTAACACTTCCTTCGAATATCTTTTGTTTTGGGTCACTTGTAGAACCAGAACATTAGATATAGTCAAATTCATCATCCAACATTCATCATCTTTGCAACCTCTTTCCTCGAATATCTTGTTTCGTGTCACTTGCGGAACCAAAATATTAGATGTTTCCATTTCATTTCCTTCAGGAAATGACACTTGTGTTTATAAATTCGAACGCCTGTGTTTCGTTCAGATGATAGCACATACGGCTATCATTTCGGATAATCCTATAAATCAAAATACTAAAGTTGAACGATTTGAAAGTTGCATTGATGTCCACAGGATCCATTTCATCAACATAAATTCACCCCTCTTAATCAATTTTGTTTAATCTTCCAATTTGGAATTGATTATAGTATGAGAATTCAAGTTTTCCTTTCGTTCCATTTCTAGTGACTCACGATATTCGAACAATCCTTCACGACCTGCAGGAAAAAAAGGAATATATTGTTTCTAAACAAAAATTGATCAACACCCACGGACAGCGATTAAACCACAGGGCCCCACTCGTGGGAATTTTCTGGTTTGGGCCAAATCAGTGCGAAATTTTGCTTGCCAAAGTTTGTATGAAGTTTGTCCTATGAGACGATCTCGAAGTTCAACCATTCTGGAGGAGTTTGGAGTCATACTTGACTCATAGTGTGGCGGGAATTTGATTGACGTTGGGCATACGTTGAATTTGAGAATTTCGATTTCGCCACAATGATATGTGACAATTCATTATGAACTGTTGATATCGTTCGGCGGTAACTTGGTGCGAGTTTGGCGGCAGCCAATGTTAACTAGAGATGTCGGACCCTTTTCATAAGACATCCATTATGCTTCCGAATCTGATGCGGATGAATGTGAATATCGATTGAGTGATCTAAGGACTTTGAAATGGATTGAAAATCAATCATCATTTGAAAAATTACCCTGGTGAACAGGTATTTCGTATCTACTGATTTGAATACTCATTCGAAGTGATTATGATGTGATGAACACGAAAATTGAGTCTAATTCCTTGTAATCGCTCTTCTTATAATTGTTTATATGTATATTATGTCAAGTACATACATTGCATATGGAAGTTATACATGAACAATCATGAACATTGAATCAGTCTAAGGAATTTGATACTATTCTCGTACTGAGCACACCGGAACCACTTCGAATCAGATTCCAAACTGCAGGATACAGGAAAGAAAACAATTTTGTTGTTGTCTTGAGTCATTCATTTACTGAAAAGGATTAAGAATGGCTCAATTCCCGACGGATAGGTCTGCGAACCCAAGGGAGCATGGATGTGGCGCCAGTGTCGATTCATTCTTGGCTCAGATCAGCTGATCTTGGAACAAGAATGGCCCCACGTTTGTGCACACATTGGGAGTTTTACGAGGTTCGACCAAGGTTCGCCCGTAATGCGTCATATCACTCCGTGACGTTCAGCCGTGATTCGTTCGAAGTTGAGCAGCAACCAATATGGAGTTCTTCATATGAGATTGGAGAGTCTGAGGATTTGGAATGAGTCGCCCGATACCCGTGGTTCACAATTCACGCTGATTTGGCCCGCATGGATTATTCCCGGGATGATGTTTTGAATGAAAATGGACACGTCCGATTTCCTACTGATTTGGTGAATAATGGATCAAATTACTGGTTTTCAGCACCTTCTTTGTGGAAATTTATCGAAGTTTGGATGATTCGAACTAGAATTCGATGTCACGAGGGAATATTCCCCATTGAAGTTGGTGGAAGGTTTGGCATAAGTTGAGCATGAGTGGAAGTTGAATTCTTTGATCTTGGATAGACGAAGCCGTGATTTGTTATGACGTAAATTGCGCACAAATTCAACAAATTCTGCACTGAGGGAATTACTTCAGACATGTGTCTTCGAATAGTGACAAAGAGATATCCTTCCATGTGAATGATGGTGTATAACCCGATTTCCGACGGAAGGTTGTGAGAAACTCAAACAGGTTCAACGGAAGTTTGCTCGTAATTCGTAGTGTCACTCCGTGAAGTTTGGGAGTGATTCATTGGGAGTGTGAGGTGCATACAGAAGATTCGAAATGCAAAAGATTCGAAACCTTGGATAGAAAGAGAAGTCAGATGCCACATCTACTTTCAACTAAGGTTTCGAATGTTTTGCATTTCGAATCTCCTGCATGCTCCCGAAGTGTGGCATTAGTCAATCCGCAGTTCTCCCCATACGATTGTGAAACCGGAATATTGGAATTCAGTTCCCTGGCAACTTCTCCCTACTGATTCCCCGCTGATTTGACTTGCACAGATGATCCAAGAAATTGGAGTGAATATATTTGCGGACAATTTCCAAGTTACTCAGTGGAATTTGAATCGAATCACTGCTCATGGCGGTTTTGTGCATGAATATTTTGTCGAAGTATGCGGTGATTCGGACTGATGGTGCCGATTTTCTGAAGAATCGATTCTTTTATATATAGACGTTATCGATATTCCATACGAATCTATGGAAGCTGAATACTTGTTCTATGAAGAAGATTCGATTCTGTGCCAAAATTAGCATCGCTGATTCGGCAATCCGATTGCGGGAAAGAATGTTTCACATGAAGGTTTGCGCAAGATCTGGCAATAAATTGAGAATGAGTTAGGCCTGAATTTCTTGATCTTGGATTAACGTCTCCGTGATCTGTTACAAATTCTCCAAGAACGTGGACGTAAATTGCGAGTGGATTCCGTAAATTCCGTACCAATAGAGGCATTTATTGGAGAATATTCCCTGGATTAGTCGCGGGGACATATTTTTCTATGTGAATGATGGTGTATAATCTTGTTATATAACGCGTTTTTCCGTAGGTAAGAGACGAAAAATCCCGTTATATACGTAAAAGAAAATGAAGTACTTTCCCAACCGGAGTGGCTCGATTGGAAAAGCGAGTGGGTACCCGCTCCTGGTTTTAAGCTCTCGATAAGATATAAATTCTCTTATCTTGCACCCCCAGTGTAGTGGTTAAAGGTTAAAGTGAAAGAAATTTAGATGTGGAGGAATTCGTTTTACAAATGCTTTATCCCATTCAAAGAATCCATGGAAAACATAAAACAGATGAGATTTTGTTTATAAACATACATATGAGAATTTCCGAAAAATGAACTGAATGTACAGTGAGTGAAACAGGTATAATCTTGGTTTATTGATGTTTCTACAAGAGTTCCCGAAGAGGAACTCGTAATGTACAAAAAGCGAACATATATAATTCTATTACAGATGATTCTAAGAGAGTTTTCGAGAGGAAACTCGTAATGTACGAAGATTTAAAGTATAAAATTTTATCCCAGATGATTCTGCAAGAGTTTTTGGAACGAAACTCGTAATGTGCAATGAATGAAAGACCGAATATGTACTTATTTCGGATAATACTACGAGAGTTTATGAACAGAAAACTCTCTTAAAATCATCTGTAATAGAATTATATATGTTCGCCTTTTGTACATTACGAGTTCCTCTTCGGGAACTCTTGTAGAAACATCAATAAACCAAGATTATACCTGTTTTACTCACTGTACATTCAGATCATTTTTCGGAAATTCTCATATGTATGTTTATAAACAAAATCTCATCTGTTTCATGTTTTCCATGGATTCTTTGAATGGAATAAAGCATTTGTTAAACGAATTCCTCCACATCTAAATTTCTTTCACTTTAACCTTGAACCACTACACTGGGGGTGCAAGATAAGAGAATTTATATCTTATCGAGAGCTTAAAACCAGGAGCGGGTACCCACTCGCTTTCCCAATCGAGCCACTCCGGTTGGGAAAGTACTTCATTTTCTTTTACGTATATAACGGGATTTTTCGTCTTTTACCTACGGAAAAACGCGTTATATAACATTGGTGCTAAGTGTGGGGTGCAAGTTCCTTTCAATTTTTTCAGTTACTTTGCTAACTTCGTTGTCCAAAATCTTGACAGAAACTCCGCTCAATAACTCAGTGTACTGTGGATATCCTTCTTTCGTTGCATTCAACGATATACTTTTTCCTCTTTCTTCTCTATACTTCGATGCGACGAACGCGTGTGTAACACGCCGTACGAATTTCTTCTTCACTACGTTGAAAAAGAATCGATTCTTTTTCAACGTCGTCGACAACGTATGTTACGTGCGATCGTTGCATTGTACAACTCGACTCTTTTCGAGTTTCTTCTACATATACGAACTTCTTTCCTGTAGATGAAATAAACTAATTTCTTCTTCCTTCTCGTATTCACTTTCATTCCAAACAGAACAATTCTCTGCGAACTCGTGTATTATATTTTGGGAATTGTTTCTTTTTGTCACGAACATAGATGTTTTCGATGATTTTGAGTGATTTTTCCTTCTCGTTATAAAGACAATCATTGCATTGTCGCAGGTCAGGGACGTCATACGATACCTCGGCCTTGTCTCTTTATACGAACTCACACCAACTCATCGCACATCTCATTTCATACACTCGCCAACATACAAACCATATTACACTCTATCCTATTCTGTCTTTATTCTCATTTTTCAGGTGTTAAATATACGCATGTTTTTACATATCTACCGGACAGGAGTTGCACACACGTTCACTTGGTCCACCCGAATCGTTTTTTTTCCCTTTGCAATAATCTTTGGAAATAAATTTGTATAATTCATATTGGAAGGGAATATTTTAACCACAAAAGTAATTTTTTCATTTGCTTTGCTTTAATCTACAACGATTAGCTCACCCTCTTCAGGTTACGAGCGTGTGTGGGAACCAGTACAGTTTCAACTGATATTTTCTTGTTGTGTTTTAATATCATATTATCATTCATATTATATATATATATATATATGTATTCGTTATTTAGAACCCCATTACGTCACAATTATTCTTGGGGCGCCCAAACAATTTTACAGCCAAGAATACAGGGACTTAGAATTCATCGTGATGAGAGGTATACGAGTAGCTTCGTGTACCGTACACGGTTGAAACACGGTTTTTCGGTGTTGAAACTCAAGTTTTGTTTGGACATGAACGTGTCTCTTTCAGTCAAATTGTAAAAAAAACAAAAGGTGGATTTACTAGTCCTGCTTTCGCTCGATCAGACCGTTCCTGTTCACAAGAAATCCTGAATCAAATCACTGAGTTCCTCCAAGTTATTCTTCTTCCCCGCTTGTGATACATACGACTGCATCCTGTGGTGTGTGTCTGACGAGAGGAGAATAATAACTTGGGACTTGAACATTTTGCGAACTTTTTCGATGGTCAGCGACTGCCTTACGTGGTGCTGGATCGTTGTTAAGGGCCGCGAATAGTTGAGGGTGATTGTATCCTCAAAACAAAGAGTCTGTGCGCTATACCGTTATCCTCTTTTGTAAAACTTTCGACTGCAGTCAGTGGTGATCGTTTGCATTGGTGGAACTATAGCGTGTGGATAAAAATCTGTTAACCAAACTTTCAAACTGCCACTGACTGTAATGGTAGTGAAGCGTTTGTATGGAGATGTGAACAGATTTGACACTATAGATTTTGAAAAAAAAATCCGAGATTGATTATCGATTTTTCTGCGTTATTTTCTCTCCCTTGTGGAAGATTTGACTGCATTCAGTGGTAAGTCTTTCATAATCGGAGGACACTAGCGTGGAATTTCCAACTGTGTTTACGAAACTTCCCAATCAACGGCGACTGCCTCTTATGTGGTGCTGGACGGTTGTTAAGGTGGTAAATATTGGTACGAAGAGGAACTTCTCTTACCGTGATCCTCTCCCTACCTACTCTCACTACCTTGGTTTCGAGAAATTCTGACTGCATTCAGTGGTAGAGTTTTGTTTGAAACAAAGAATTCTGTTTCCAGTCCTTTTCCTTTCCCTGCTAATTTTCGTCCATGACTAAAACTGGTTGGAGAGCCGTTCTTAAATCATTGAAAAGGAAACTTTATCAAGAGGACGTGAATTTATCAGAAAACGAGAAAGCTAAATTGTTTAATGGGATTTTCGATTTAGAAATCGAGTTATTGAAACCTCCTTATCAACGCTCTGGGTATATCCCAGAGATAAACGTCAAGGAAGAACGAACTCCGGGAATTCATCTGATAGATTCACCAAATCCGAACAAGGCTAGACTTTCAATTCCGATTCGAATCGATATTTCAAAAATTCGGATCGCCTTCTAGACCAATCAGCGACATCTAAGAGGGCATTGGATCCCTCAGGGAAGATTAAGAAGGCCAACAGCTGACCTAGAAGAGAAGTTATCCCCGATATGGGAAAGCTTATGATAAGGGAAAAGCTTTTGTAGGTAGTGTCCTGAAACAACTCGCGGAAATATTCCGCATAGATCAAGTGTCAACTTCGGGTTATCGACCGCAATCGAATGGTTCTTTAGAGCGAAGTCATTTAGTGCTCACCGAGTATTTGAAACATTATATCAAAAACTACGATGACTGGGACACATTGATCCCATTTGCGATGTTTTCATACAATACTTCGGTGCACGAGGCGACTTCGTTCACCCCGTTTGAACTCATATTCGGACATGAAGCCCGCATGCCGAGTCAATATCCACCTCCAGAGGAGCTGGAAACATACAACTCATATCTCGCTGAATTAATAAAACGACTCGACGAGATAAGAGCCATCGCTCATTCGAAAATTATTGACGCAAAACTAAAATCAAAATCTTACTATGATCGAAATATAAATCCCGTAAAATTCAGCGTAGGTCAATCAGTTTACGTGTTGAAAGAACCGCGTGTAGGCAAATTAGATAAGCAATATGTAGGTCCCTACGTCATATTAGACCTTACCGAGAGCAAAAACGCCGTTCTCGAGGATGAGCGCGGAGCAATCATACTCAAACATATCGACAAATTAAAACCCGCATACGAACAGGAAAAAACAATAGAGTCATGAATTGATAAATAGAGTAAGAGTACAGAAAGACGACTAATACACTGAACAAAAGGAATAAATAGTATTTGACAATCTAACTTCAACTTTCAAAAAACGAAAACACACGTTTGCAGCTATAGATTAGTGATAGAAACGATCATATGAAGTGGAACATTGATGAAATAATGACACACGAATATCAGGAAAGTGCCATATAATAAAGAAAAAGGAGAGTTATTAGCCAAGAGCGGCCATTATTACGGCTGAAGAGAGGCGTGTGCATACATTTAGTATGCATACCATATAGATATACAAGTACCTATAATATTACAGCAGCCATTAATACGGCTGAAGTTGGAAGAAAGAAATAACTTATCATGGGTTCAGAGAAAGAGAGTCGGATATATAAACATGAAGCGATAAAACCACGGTAGGACTGTAGGTATCGTGTATCAATGCCAGCCTCCTCGACAACAATCATAATCATATAGAACGCAAGCATCAACGTCACAATGATTTCCCATAATACCTTATATTACAGGCATGAATACAAGACTGTAGCAATACACGAGTTATCGCCGTGTATTCCAGTTCCATCCATCCGTAGTCGCTGTCGCTCTCGCAACCACACGGAACGCGATGAAACAGCCTACCACGTACGAACATATGAAACTAACGTATTCAATGCAAAAAACTCCGACTAAACGGACCCGTAAAGGCCAGCCCTACACGGTGCATGCGTATATTCAAGATACATGCGGGAGAATGTGCGTATGCAACGTATAAGTGGTCTTCACCCAAAAGCAAGAATCAATACATTTTGCTTTTGAGTGAAGATAGCTTATTCGAGACATCGATTCATGATTATGCCTCTCTTGTGTACGGGGCGACGAACGCTGGTGAAATAATCCGTTTATTCCAGCTCTATCCATTCGTCGCTCTGGTGTATTCACTCGCACAAGGTGTGTTTTATATGCCGCACCATTGTACGTTACCCCCTTCTTCCCTAAATATGTATGGATATATGTATATGTACATTCGTGTGTGTCTGTGGATGTATATATGCATGTATATACATGTGTATATGTGTATGGGTGTATGTATATATGTATGTACATTGTGCGTGCGTATGTACATGTATGTATATGGGTACGTATGTGGGTGTATGTATGTATGTATGTATGTGTGGATATATGTGTGTCTGTGTCTGTATATATATATATACGTATATATGCGTATGTACATTGTGTATGTATATGTATATGTGTATGTGTGTGTATGTATATATATATATGTATATACGTGTAGGCGTCTGTATGTGTATGTATATATATATATATATGTTGTGTATGTGTATCTATGTATGTGTGTATCTATATAGATGCGTGCCTATGTATGTATGTATTGTGTATGCAATGGGTATATGAGCGTATGCGTATGTGTATGTGCCTGTGAGGTTATATACCATATACATGTGTGCCATGGGTACCCATGAATCCATCAAATTCTCGAATTCTGTTCTGCGAGGCTAAACTCATTAAAAAAAAAAAGGGGGGTGGAATTCGTGTTGAGGAATGTTGATCGATTCCTTTTTTTTTCAACCAAAGAAAAAAGTCTGGAATAGAAAGGAAATGGGAATAACAATGAATTCTATTCTTTTGATGCTTTCCAATTCAAATTTCGTGCTGAAATGATAGGATTCTTGCAGTCTTTTCCTGCTCGGAAACAAGTTTGAAAAGCATCGCAATAAGATGGAGTTCAGTATGATCAATTTTTAGGATAATACACTCCTCCCATGGACCGAAATTTCTAGAGGAGTTTTTGGAGGGTCCGTATGCATACCCGTGTCCACCCACGGGAGTTTTGTATGGTCAAACCATAAAAACACCCCATAGAATCACTTATTAACCAAGTTTCCACATGTATACCGATCCACTATCACCCTAGACCAATTCCCATAAGGAATTAACAAAAACCCCATAGAAACCCCATAAGACCCCATGAATGACCCCATGACGGATTCTGATCCTGTACACCTTACTGATCATCCCTATCTACCTGAAACACACCAATTCCAAATTACACCATTGTTAAACCATAGAAAACCCCCATAGAATAACGCGATAACCTAGCGCATGCGTTCACAATGACCCACTAGCGTCCCAGATCGATTTCCATACATAATTGGCAAAACCCCATAGAAACCCCATGAAAACCCCATGGATTACCACTCGACGGATTTTGATTCTCTATGCACCCACGACCATGACCCATTGCACGGAGAGCCCGAAATCTCAAAAATACCCCAAGTTCCCCCATGAAATTCACCATAGAACCACCCAAGGGTAGAAATCTCACATGCATGAGCATCCACCACTATCCTAGTTTGATTCCCATAACAAAAATTTCAACACTGTGGAAACAAAAAAAAACCCCATGGAGAAATCCCATACGGCCGACACGGTGGATCCCGCCATCACCCAAGCTTCTATTTCCTCCAGGGAACCTCCTCAGCCATCACCATTATCTCGAGTCATCACATGCTTTCCAATGAGGTCCTACGATGATCACCATGGAATCCGTATGGGCCTCCTGTCTGAGTTCCTAAATAGCTCCGAAACCGAAATTACCTCATACGTAAGGAAATCCTCTTGTCAGCTTGAACCTGCGAAAGATATGGGAAGCATCTCGTCTCCTTTTAAGTCAGATGGGCACAGGCTCGACTCATCTTTTCCCGAAAATTTATCCCAAACTTAACTCGAATAAAGAAGGAAAGAGGGAACGAAACCACAACGAGATAATTCGCAGTAACGACAACCCCTATGTTAAATAATTAGTACAGATACACATATGTAGTTATGTGTGTGTGTATATATATATGTATATATATATATATATATATATATATATATATATATACATATATTTGTTTTTTTGTGTATATATATATTTTTATTTATATATATATATATATATATATATACATATATATGTATGCATGTGTATGTATATGCATATATGTATATATGGGTATATGTCAAGAAAAAAAAGGGGGAACCCCATGATAAACTCGATCCAAATTAAAGACATAATAAATTGATTCAAGTTCCACTCATCAATAACTCGTTTCAGATCCAATTCATTTACAACTAATCCAAATACAAGAAACTCAAATAACAACCTCACATACACGGACACCCAGCGTATGCTTTAATTCCTGGAAATCTCATTCATCCTTTCTCAAGTACGCTGGTAAATGAAATTTTAAAATTCCTGGTGATGGAATTAGGAATGAAGCTACGTTACATCGATTTTTCATTTGGTAACTGGAGGATCATTTACAAGTGATTGAACGTTCGTTGTCAAATCTCTAACAGGGCATTTCCTCGAGCCAACTTCGATATTTTCGACTCAAATTTTTTACCAACACCGCAACTCATTCGAGCAGACGATGACGGCGTACAAATCAAATCCACGTTGGTTCCTTCTCGTGGAGAAGTCCTCGTATCCTGACTCAAACGAAGGAGTCCGAACGTCAACGCCGGACTACACACCTGGACCATCTTGCTCGGAGAGTAGAAGAAGGACCCAATCCATTTCCGCATTTTCCAAAGAAAGACATGTCCGTGGACCAAAAAAAAAAGACCCAAAAAATTTTTCAATATACAAATTCACGGACATCTCTTAACTAACAAATGGAAACATACTAACGAAACACCCTGTTTCCCCCCTCAAATAAAGGAACACATGGAAAAAAAAGAGTGAGAAAACATACTAGTAAAAAAAAAAGGGAACACAAAAGCATAATCAAAAGAGGGCAAGAAAAAAAACCCAACAAAGAAAGCCCCACAAAAAAAAAGGGAAAACCATAGAAAGAAAACCCCACCGAGAGAAAAGAGAAAAAAACGAACAACTATCAAAGGAAAAAAAAGTACCTATGCAAATGTGTCCCGCAAGATGAAGGGAGACAGGGATACCCCCATCACAACTTCTTCTACTGCCCGAGAAATCCAAAGACGAGTAAGTATAAGGGAAGGAATGAAGAAAAAGAAAGAATAGAAGGTTTTCAAAAAAAAAACTGACGGATCCTTCGAAGATGAAACTAGATAAAGATTCCCAAAAAGGAAAAAGATATCATTCCTTCCCCTAAACATAGTCGAGAGACCGGGAAATCAAGTCAGAAAGATGTAACACTGTAACCTTGCCAAGACAAGAAATTGTAATGGCAAGCGAACTCAAAACAAGGACTGACGAAACTGCTGTCCGCAATCTATAGAATAAAACCAGTTCCAACATCGGGCTCCTCAATCCCTATGTTCAGCTTCGAAACACATAAGCACATGACTACAATTTTAACTTATCCCTCACATGTAGGCACGTTATGGGTGCAAACATACCTTCAATACATAACAATGGAAACGAACTCATTGCAACAGAGTGGAAATCATGTGAATAATGATCATTCCATATTCATTATAACCAAACATTGTGTTGAGTAAAAAAAAATACATATTCAGTAACTATAACCAAATCATTTGTTTGATTCAAGCCGATCGAAATCAATTCAAAGAAAGATGATCTCCTATGAAATATACATTGCTCAAATTTATCCAGATATGAACACGACTCAAAGAAATATGTGCTGTATTCATCAAAATTGCAATCAAGGGAAATTGATGAATACTTCTCTCACCGTATTCAACTGTACCATCCGCTTAGTACATACAAGTATCATTTGATTCGACTCATTATTTTCTCAATACAAGTAAAGGAAGAAGATTGCAATGAAAAGAAAAAAAAACAAGAGAAATTATCTATATACTCGTGGCACGCATACATGGGTGTATGTATGCACATAGTTATGTGTAAGCATGAGTAGAGGTATACAGGTACACTCTGTCCACACACATATGTATGTATATATATATATATATATATATATATATATATATATATATATTCTGTATGTCGCTAAGATAGCTTAAGAAACACTCGATCAATGTCCATCGCACATCATACACAAACATGCACAATGGGTCCAGGAACAGGAGCAGCAAATCGACCAGTACATCAATGGCATAAATACCATGATCGACGCGGTGGTTTTTGCTCAAATGGAATCCTCCATCCCGCTATCATTTCGCCCGACCAACTAGAGGCAGCATCCAAACAGATCATGCAGAATTCCATCTATGAATTCCCGATGACATTGGGGGGAACTACACTCGGAACAATTCCCAAAATTAATAGCTATCCGGAAACTGATGACCAAGCAGCGTTTCATACTGGTACTCGGAGTGCCCCTACTGGAGAGGAACGTATAGCTGCCCGGTGGCCCAAACCTTTGGCCCCGAAAGAACAGTAGTTGCATACGTGGAACCACAAGTTCCGTACCTGGCTATTGATACCAGCGCAATGTTGTATTTCACCCCACCCACGTCATACCTAGGGAAATGCAAAACAAAGAGATCAGACTACGTCTGCCATTCAACGCTACTCCGAACGACCACCGCCCGACCGACCTGCGAAACTGAGCTACTTACGCAGCCCGGATCGGATCCCTGGAAACTATGCACTGTGAAGATCTCTCGCACCAGGGATACTTATTGGGCGGAATTGGAGTCTGGTATGGGCTGGCTATTCTCCGCCAGCAAGACAGAGGGAATCAACCTACATTGCCCAAAACATAGCATGGGCAAGGCCACCATACAAGGGACCGGAATCTTACAACTACGAGCCGGATGCACCGCCTCCACCGGGACCACCATGATGACCGCCAAATACACCGTCAATGCGTCGCTCACTCTCCAGTACCAACCATCCCAGGCCCTAAATCTGAGCCTCTTGATTCGGAATTTCACGCCCGAACATACCATCGCCCTGGACCGCCTGTTACTACCCGAGGAGAACGAAGCCATCAATGACTGGGACAGCGGAAAGGATGGAGCAACCCTGGAGGAAATCGAAACCGAGGCCCGAAATATACAGAGGCACCATCGGAGCTTATTCGAATCCCGCGTGGCCCTATACGGAGTGCCATCCATAACGATGGCTCTAACGCTCGGAATCATTGCCTACGTCATCTACAGAAAACGCTGCGAAAAAAGGGCCGTGTACTCGTCTTTCCCACCACGATGAGTCAAGAGCAAAAAGAGAAAAGAGAAATATATTAGCTGTTTCTTCCTCCTCCTCTATACACACGGTATACACGACTCCAAGGGAATTTGCTTGGTTTTCATTCATTGTACATTACGAGTTTCTTTCCGAAAAACTCTCGTAGTTCCATCTGAAATAAGTACACATTCGGTTTTCATTCAGTGTACATTACGAGTTTCGTTCCGAAAAACTCTCGTTAGAAACATCTATCATCAAATTAAATACTTTCAATATTTGTACATTACGAGGTTCTTTCTGAAAAAAACTCGTAATGTACAATGAATGAAAACCAAGCAAATTCCCTTGGAGTCGTGTATACCGTGTGTATAGAGGAGGAGGAAGGAAGAACTAATATATTTCTCTTTTCTCTTTTTGCTCTTGACTCACCGTGGTGGGAAAGACGAGTACACGTTAGGTACTTCTTTCCGATCAAAAGGCAACGAGGTGCTGGTTACTTCTGATGGTCCTCCTGTCTCTCTCTCTCTCTCTTTTGGACGAAGATTGCAGACGTGCTGGTTCACGATTAAAAATTTCACGCGATTTGAATGCCAAAAAAGAATCAGTCGATTACACTGAATTTCACTGATTTTATTATAACAGGAAAAAAAAACTGATTCTATTCGCGAATTTCGGTTGGAGTATGAACTTATTCTACAAAGTCACGTTTCACTAAGTGGCAATCGTGGCTAAGGCGGAAGGAATGATTTTTTTTGAGAAACGTTGCGTTGGAAAAAATTATTGAGCATGAGTTTCCTACAAAAGACGCCGTGGAACCTTCCAAAGGGACACACTTTTACGATTTATTGCGAACTTGAAGTATGTAATCGTCAACTTGGCCTCAATCGTATCCTCGTTTCTACCCTCTTGCGGAAAAGGACGGACTTGTCTTCGCGTATGGAAAATCGGCTGCTCAGCAAAACTTTCGCGTAACGAATCTCCCGATTTTCCATTGACCGTCCTATTTACGTGTTTTCCATCTGGGTGATGGAACACGCCAGATCCTGGCAAGAGGGGTTTTTCTGCCGACTCAACTGCCTGATCAGCAGTGATTAGTCAACTTGGTATTCGTGAAGAGAGAGAGACACGGGTATATGGGTACCGTGAACAAAGATAGCGAATTCGCGGGCCTCGAAAATATGCATCGATGTGGACATCGATGCGAGCTCTGACCTAGATTTCTTTCTTCCTGCTCAGCGTTTCGTTTGAGCGTACATTTATTTCTTACGTGCTATGGGTCGATATATGTATATGTTCAAATATATATATTTTAAACAATGTTTGCGACCCGACTTCCCTTTGATTCGAAATAGGCCACGCACCGGAATACAGGTGGGAATAGGGGTTGTATTCTTCTGTGTTCCGGGAGCGAGATTCATCGTCACGTAACAATCTAATTTTCGAACGAAAATTTTGAGAAACTCAAACAGGATCGGCGAAAGTGATTCATTGGAAATTTGGCATTAGCCAATCCGCAGTTCTCCCTATAAGATTGGAAGACCGGGATATCGGAATTCAGTTCCCCGGCATCTCCTCTCTAGATTCCCCGCTGATTTGGTTTGCTATACTTTCTAGTGGAGATAGGCTTATGTAAATTCAATGACAACCCAGGAAGGACAAATAGATCAGAGAGACTCCATAAAGACCTCACTCCATTTTAGAAAGCATGCTATTTGAATCCGATGAATCATCCGGATTCTTTCAAAAAGAAGTCTAAACGGAACCCCGTTATTCCAGTTCAGAATGATGTCTTGAGAGAATCCTTCTTTTCATCAAAAAACATGTTTCCAGTCATTTTGAACATTCTTTTTGGTAACCCAAAAGAATATTTTGTTTTATTCAATTGCATACTTCTTGTTATCGACAGGAATAGGATTTGTCATCAAAAGGGACAGTATTCGTTATCAACAGACAGTAGTGGTCAGTAAAAAAAACCTTTTTTCTCATATGGCATGGTTTTTTACACCAGAAGGAATATTCAGAACCTCGCAGACGGGTTTGAATATAATTTATCTGAAAAGGGCGTTTAAAATCTGAAATTAATGATGATCAATGACTGAGAAACAAATATGCTTCAGAAACAGGAGATTTGAATATTTACAAACTTGTATGCGAATGAAATATAAATAATCGATATTCAGTGATCTTCATTGTTCGTGAAAGATATTATATTTTCAAATGAACTTGAAACTGTTAATACACTGTATATATCTTATAAATTCGATGGTAAACGGATAATCGGATTGTCGATTTGCAATATAAATGATACACATTGAATCAGTATAGTGTAGACAGTATTTTATACAACCATAGGTTTGTATACATTGTTTCCTACATTCATCCAAACTCGAATTATCGTCCTAAAAGTATTCACTTCTCATCATCACTCTCAGTGGACTTGAAATGTACTGAGGGAATCCTCATCACACAGTTTCATCCTTGTTTAATGTTCCATCGAATCCATGAAATTCAAAGGGTCTTCTAAGGCGTACGTCTTCAAAATTCCTCCAAACTTGAATTTTCTCATCCAGAGTATTCACTCTTTGTCATCGTTGTCAGTGGACTTGGGACTTTATTGAGAGAAAATCCTGACCTGATCGATTGATCTGTGTGTGTATCCCTCCGAATATGAACTCTCCTTCACCGCTGTACCTATTGCATCGCATGGAATAGTGTTACCAATGATACTGGATTACATGAGTAAATTATTCGGACAATATTATCACGTCTTTTTTGAGCAGATGAATGTTTCCTCTGAAATAGTATATGGGATGATTCGGATCATGATTTGGATCATGAGCTTTTTTTGGATCATGTGAAACTTAGCGGCAACAATTGTCCATCAACAGACTGGTACTGGTATCTTTTGCTCTGAAAAATTCGTACATCTACCCAACGGAGATTGGATTCAGGGCAGTGTATGTAAACAATGGTCTTGTGAAAGATGTGCCGTCAAGAAAGGTCACACAGAACCGTTGATTTGCCACAAGTGCGTGAAATGGAATTATTTAATTTATTGAACGTATTCAGGGTTCAGAAAAAAATTTCAAAGTGTAAATTCGTTTTTCATCAACGTACGTTCCATTCTTATTCATGATTCTTCTCACCCCCGATTTTGGGGCGGATGGGATATTTGTCATTTTATGTTTACTTCTTTGTAAAACAAAGAACTGTGTATTTGAATATCCTTTTTTTGCATAAACCTCAAGCCCAAATTGTATACAGTTAGAATTTATTGACAGACCCACTGAGAAAACTCTCTTTCTGATCATTTTCATTCATTGAAAAAAAGTTATCCGATTCGCCATAGCATCAAATAGGAACATCTTCCCATCCAGGGTATCCTCTTCCCAGTTTTTGTCCCAAATTATTTTCTAGCTAGAGTAGGGTTTCAAAGGGAGCATCGGACTCCGATTTGGTGCATTCTTTGTAACTAAAAGAGTATACTCTCTTGTTATAGAGAAACTACAAGTTTTGACGTCACATCCTGAACAATAATTATTCTAAATCATCGAACTCTAATTTCATCTTCGATATGTAAAAGATAAATGATTTGTCGTGAACATGCAGCATTGGACTTGATTTGCGCCCGTGGAATTGGAACAGTTGTTTAAATTTCATGTGAAAGTTTGAATACATAGAACATTTCGGATCGAATTCAATGTAATTTTCCATGAAAATCAAATATTCATAATTTGTTAGGATTATTGATCGATTCCTGAGGTTATTTCTCACACTGTACTTAGTTCAGAAGTCCATACTGAACATTATACATTGAAGTTCTCTGAAATATGTTTCTGGAACTGGATAATTATTTCCAAGTTCAGGAGAAAAATCGAACACTTCTTATACGCTTGCTACAGCAGGCCGAAGGACGTTTCCTTGAAGAGGATCAAATTTACGCGATCCTTCATCATTATTTTGAATAATTAGAATAGAACGCTTTGATTCACGCTTCATACCTGCTAAATGACTCTTCCAAAACCCTCATATTACTTCTCATTGGCCCTTCGATTACTGTCTTAGCACTTCCTAACAACCTCTGTCTAACTCTTCCCAACACGCTTCATTCATACGAGGGTTGTTAGTCTCGTAGTCAGGCATCTCAAAATAGTGATTTCATAATGCAAAACCTGACGACTCTCCTCCCTCCCCATGGACGCTTTCAACACTGCTACAGTCTCATCAGTCGTGAGAAAGGAGGACTGCATTTTTATTTCCTTGTCAAATTCTTCTGATCCCGCAAATACGACTGCAGGCGTTTCAAAGGACCAGAAGTGGCTCTTCATTGGCATTGCGGGGACATAACCAGCCAATTGAAACGCCAGTAACCAATGTTTGTAGGGAAAATCCTCGATGAGTTTCCCCAACCAATGATTAGAAAGACAACATTAACCCTTCCAATCCATCTATTTCATAATCAAAAATGGATATGAATTTCAATACACCAAATAAATTGTCTATTCTACTCAACATTCCTTTATTACTTATTCACACGATTGTCTCAATGGATAATTCAGTCGCTTCCAATTCTAGGTTATACAGTTTTTGGTTGACCCTTGACATATAGGAAGAATGGAAGAATTGAGTGTGACAATGAAATCTAATCTCACTATGTATCTTCCGCGAAACAACTAATTTTTCACCAGGGTATCAATGTTCACGGGCGCGGAACGTTTTCCTCTGTCTCTCTCGTTGTTGATCACTCCGCATATGTGAATGGACGAAAAAAAAGAGAACGTTTCTCCGCCCATGGCAATGTTTTCGGTCATTCCATAGAATAGTCACCCTGCTTAAACCCATAGAAACCGGTGGTAACCGATTCAAATTGAATGGGGTCTGAATGAGACCCATAAGGACTACTGATACTCCGGTGCCCATTCGAAATGAATAAGACTGAATGGGAAATATTGTGGTAAGATTCAATTGGTGATAGTCCATTGGAAATGTGAGGGGTTTTGACGATTTCAATGGAAGCGTGGTAGGGAATAAGTACCCTGGCGGAAACGTTACACCGTTTTTTTTGGGTGTAAATGGGGTTTAAGTGTAAATTGAGTGTAAAGTCGGTGGTATTTCGGTATTTTGGCGAATTTACATCCTGAAAACACGGTGTACTTGTGAATTTTTTACAACCAACAGTTACACGAAATCCACACTCAATTTTTACCCATCGTACACCAACAAGAAATCCAAGAAATGAAGAGTATACACCATAATTTCACCTTGTTTACACCGAGAAACATCCATACTTGATGTCAATCGGAACATAGATACATCGAATTCTCAATGAATTTACAGCCATTTTACACTGAATCTCCACTGAGCGAACACCAAACAGGAGATTCGGAAAGTAGGAAATATCCACCCAATTTCACCTGGTTCACGACAAAAGATCTGTGCAGATGATTTGAATCAAAACACAGGTACACCGAAATCTCACTGAATCAACCCCCAATCCACACTCAATATCAACCCATCGTACATCAACAAGAAATGGGAAAAATAAAGAGTATACACCATAATTCCACTTTGTTTACACCGGAAAACATCTGTACTTGATGTGAATCGAAACATAGGTCACCGAATTCACACCAAATTCACATTCACAGTATACCGAGAGCTATCTCACCCGATTCACACCAAGAAACAACCTCCAGTATCTTGTGGTCGGATACCGGAACATCAAGTGTCCACTGGTTCGGAACCGATACACCGGCTTCCCATCAAATAACACACAATTTTCACTGGAAGAAAAACGCCTGAACCCGTCTAACTCGGGGTACGCCGAGGAACCAGCCAACGAATCCCCAGTCAGCATTCGGTTGCACCGAATTTCTACCGCATTCACACCGAATTTACACCCACAGTACGCCGAGAGCCATCTCATCCAATTTACACCGACAAACAACCTCCAGTATTTTGTAGACGGGTACCAATACACCGATTTTCCACCGAATTAACACTCAATTTTCACTCCGGAAACCCCTGAACATCTTCCACTCGGAGTACACTGAAAAACCACCCAACCAATCAGTTGGACCACGGTTGCACTGAATTTCTACCGGATTCACACCGAATTTACACCCACAGTACGTCGAGAGCCATCTCACCCAATTTACACCGAGAAACCAGCGCCAGTATTTTGTGGTCGGGTACCGATACACCGAGTTGCCATCAAATCAACCACCCAACCAATTCCCAGTTGAAATACGGATACACCGAATTCCTACCGAATGCACCGGGTGTAAATTGGGTGAGACTGCTCTCGGTGTACTTTGGGTGTAAATTCGGTGTGCATTCGGTAGAAATTCGGTATATCCGTATTCCAACTGGGGATTGGTTGGGTGGTTTTCTGGTGTACCCAGAGTGGCAAAGCCTCCGGTGCATTCTCAGTGAAAATAGAGTGTCAATTCGGTGGGAACTCGGTGTATCGGTACACAACCATAGAATGCTGGAGGTTGGTTCTTGGTGTAAATTGGGTGAGACTGCTCTCGGTGTACATTGGGTGTAAAATATGGTGTAAAAAATTCACAACTACACTCAAAAATCACGGTGTCTACACGATGTAACATTTCCGCCAGGGTAGCAATAGGAACTTCCACATATGGCTCCTATGAGAATGAATGGAGGAATCTCACGGGATGAACGTTGAATGAGCTCAAATGAGGAATTCCCATTCGAATCTGTTGCAGTCTTCCACATTAATTCGGAATAGGTTTTAATGGGAGATTTCTGAAACCGAATTCTATGGACGGGAATAGGATGTGTCTAAACTGTGAATAATGAATAACATCCTTTGGGAAATCCCCAACTGGGAATGATGCTCGTTTTCAGAGAATGTTCAATGGGTGGCCATGGGAAGTTTCCCATATCAGCTTCTATATCAACACATAGGAAAATGCCACGAGATGAGCGTTGAATGAGTTTGTATAAGGAATTTTCATTCGAATCTGACGTATTCTTCTACACTGATCCTGAACAGGTTTCAATGGGAAATTTCTATAATGCAATTCCATGAGCGAGAATAGGTTGTGCCTGAAATGTACGTGATGAATAAGTTCCTTTAGGAAATGATCAATTAGGTTGCTTATTCACTCTGAATGAATGCTCAATGGGATGCCAACGGGAAGTGCCCTACATCTATTCCTATGAGATGAAGTAGGGGAATCTGAGGAGACGACCATCGAATAAGATCCAATTGAAGATTTCCAGGACAAAAATCTGATTTGATCCAATTGATGGATTGAATAGGTTTGAATGGGATCTTCTCTGTAAGGGACAGAGATGGGCAACTCCTAATTGGCACCAATGAGACATTCATTTAGAACGAACAGAAAATTCAATGGATTGTTTCCGACAGAAACTTGTTCATTACTTCTATTCTAGGAACAAACCATTTCTTTCTACAAAATTCGATTCCATGAATTTCCTAGCGAAACCTATTCAGAATCCGTGGGGGCATGGAAATATTCTCCAATTTTTTGATTGGTTGAAAAATTGACCCGGAGCAAGCTCCAGAGACGATCAGAAGCACCTCATGTGGAAGGCTGCGGTCAATTGGAATGGGAATTTCCCATACGAATCCATTCAACGTGTATCTTGTGGAATTTCCTCGTTCATTCTGATAGGAGTCAATCCCTGGTTGGAAGAGTCAATTGGATCTGACAAATGGAATTTCATAAGATTTAACGAAAACATTGTTCGGGATTCGATTTGATTTGGCGACATTCAACCAGACCCACATTCGAAGAATTCATTCTCCTGACCAAACCTCATTGAGGGATGGCCGTGTCAGATTTGGTCAGAAGATTGTCCAAGATTCAATGTGATTTAGTGAGATTTGATGAGGATAAACGGATTCTTCTAACCAGGAATATGGCAAACTTCCCATTGCCTCCCATTACACATTCGCTGGAAACCAACAATAATCTCAATTGGATATTCTTGAAAGGAACTCATTCATTACCTACATTCTAGGAACAACCTATTCCTGCTCATATAATTCGATGTCAAAAATTTCTCATTCAAACTTATTCAGAATCAATATAGAAGACTGCGAGAGATCTAAATGGAAATTCCCTATACAAACTCATTCAACACTGATCTCGTGAAATTTTCTTATCCATCCTGGTCAGACCAAATGGGAAATTACTTAATGCTACCTATGAACTATTCGCTGGGAACAAACAGTCATTGAAACCGGTTACTTTCTAGAGGGACTCATCCATTTCCTATATTCCAGAAACAAACTATTCGTCCCATATAATTTGGTTCCAGGAATTGCCCATTGAAACTTATTCAGGAATCCATGTGGGAGGCCGCGATGGATTGGAATGAAAATTTCCCATACAAACCCATCCAATCTCATATGATTTATGCATGCATCTTATATGATTTCCGCATTCATTCTTATAGGAGTTGATATGGGAAACTCTCTGTTGACACCCATTCTCTACCATGCCCTCATTGATACCAATGAAACCTTCCATATGTCCAATGGGCTATTACCAATTGAATCCTACTGATGTGGTATTTTCCATGAGGAAGTCATTTGAACCACATTGGTAGGAAGCAAACCGCGGTATCGAGCAAGAGGGACTTCCAGATCGATCTTCTAGGTCAAGCAACGGTGACTGCGGTAAAACGTTAGATGAATGATCACCACCCTAATAACACATAATGTATTGTTTGAATTTCTTTCAGCAATGACTGGTCATATGGAATAGTTGAATCGATGATACATGTGTTGGTTTAAATGATATAGATTGCGTATATGTTGTATTAAAAACCGTACATTGTTTGTTAACAATTAACCACGATGTTGACAAAAATTGTTTTATCACATTTTCCGTCTTTTTTTCATCGAATTTCCCATTGATTCTGATTGATGCTTCAAATGAGTCTGAATCAGATTTTTCTAAATAACGATCTTTGGGAAAAACCCGATTCATTCCCATTGGATGTTTTCGGATGAGAATGAATGAAAATGTTCAACCAGTTCAGACTGGATTATGCCCATTTATTCTCATTGGCTAATTTTTGGAAAATTCCAATAAATACCCACTAATTTTATCATCATTCCTCAAGGAAAATCCTATTGATTCCCGTTGGAGACCCTGATGGGGAATCCTCTTGTCAATAAAAAATTTTCGATGCCGAAATTTGGTTCATTCCCATGTTCTTTTGAAAATTACATTCGCTGATAAGGATTTGAACAGAATTTTCCGGCTGGGGAATACAAGTCCAGATCAGATTCATAAAGTGGTGAGATCATATTTAATCATGTAGGATCCTGTTTGTCAGGTACTTCCGCTACATCTGTATTCACCTGTTACAATTGGAAACTTCGTCATCAACAGTGAGAAGCAGTGAGTTTTGACCCCCTCTATCGTGCCCTGTACAAATTCCTTTTGTCGTTGTTTTGATTGTGTATGTGAGATTTCTATAAATGTGGACGTGATGGAGGGGATAAAAACTGCAACACGAGCATATGGTGAGAAGTCGAATCACATACTTTTCATCAGTGATGGTGAGAAGTATTGGATTCGAAATTCCTCCTGCTAGAGATTATGGGAAGTTTTTTTTTATATCAATCATCTACAGTCTCTTCATTGATTATCATTTCGTTTTCGACACCGTCAAGGAGTTGTGCGCTTGGTGCATCATGATTAAGCTGTTCAGATTCATTTTGTTCGTCATCATAATCGAGGTTATGAGCTCCTGCATCAGTGCCAGGGAGATTTTCCAATTCTGGTTCTTCGCGTAAAGCACCAGCCTCGGTTGAACCTTCAGAGGATAAAATTTGATCGTCTATGTCGATTACATGACTTCCATCTGAACAGTAATCTGTTCGGCTTTCTTCAGTGTCCAAGGATGGAGCAATAGAATATTGCAACCCAGGTTCTTGGCCAAACAGGGCACCGGAAATATGACCAATTTGCGTGTTCAATGAATAGCGGCTTGCTTGTGAATATTCATTTTGATGTTTATCAAATGATTGCCGTCGGTTGTCATCTGATCTAGAATGATGTAGCTTTGGATGACGGGTTCGTCTAACATTCTCCCCACTACTAGCTCGTGATTTCATTTCTATTTTCTCTTGAATATACCTTCCACAGTCTACGCTGAATCTACCCGATGAGAGTTTCCTGAAATGGAAAAGAGAAGGGTATTTAGAAAAATTGTTCAGCTCTCAGCGCAGTGAGTTTTCGATACATAATAATTTATAAATGCAGTTTTTCATAGAATATACTCATGTCGAAATAACATGGAAGATTAACAGAGTTATCCAGAGAGGTTTCTCTGATTGTTGTCAGTTTCAAAACAATATCTCACGAAGTATATTGAGAGAAATTCTATGTGAAATTAGTTTGTCTATGCGGTTGCATTTAATAGAACATTATCATGCCGTGTTAATTTTGAACAAAATATCAGTGTTCGATTTTCACTGCTGATGTTCTGCGATTTGATTTGAATTCCAATGCGTACTGATAAGCACTCATCATATTGTACTGTTTTTGCAACAATATATATGTCATTTGATGGACGTTGGAGTTAGATAGATAGACGAATCAAGTCCAAGGATAGTTTCCTACAAGGACAAATGGGGAATATAACACAATTAATGGTGAGTAATGAACATGAGAGTAGAGAAACGAAGGAAAAATAATGCCCATGTTCGATCCACAAGCCGAGTTTGATGGGAGAAAACAAAAAAAACCATGTCAAATGGTTAATTAAAGATGCCCATCAGTTCCATGCTACTAAAATGATCGAAACTATCACTCGTGAATCCACGCCGGATCGTTTGATCGATTGGTTGTGGGGATAATGCACATAGTCACAGTGAGTGATTATTTTACAAACAATAGGTTCACTAGAATGCTAAGTGTAATTCGGTTCACGGATTCATTTCGAATACGCAAAACGATTAAATATACATATAGAAAAACATCGTAAATTCAAATGCAAAAGAATCTCGCGAATGAGATCTCGTGAATCACGAATGACCGGGTAATTTTCCAGTACAGGCACGATACGATATATGTACTCGGTAACGACTGAACGATTTGTGTAGCCTTTCGAAGACATAATCGAGCGGAAAGGTATAACTGTATAAGTGACACGCTGCTCGATGATCTCATCGGGGAGGAATGCTATTGAAATTGGCAATACAGGGATCAAGAGACGCGGTAGCGTCTCGGGCCAAGTACATGAAAAGAACCTGAGAAAAACATTTATATAATTATTTTGAAAAAAGCTGAAAAGTCGTACGCTACCGTGATTCTTTACGCGAACACCGAGATTTCGTATAGTCCAAAAATCTAAAATCACTATAAATCAACATACATTTGAATATCACGAATAACTAATCATTTTTTTTATGTAATTCGAATACGCACTTTCGATTAAGCACACTACGAACCTGATTAGTTCAAGCAATACTGAGATATAAACGTTTTTCAATTCCATGCGATCAAAATATTACGATCCTGAACCACCATCGTCATCTTTTTTCTAAACACCTCAGATCTTCGCTAGAACCAATTCAGGCCGGTTTTCAATTTTCGCTACCTTTTAGATAGGTTTCCAATGATACCCATGTCACTCTCTCCCTTTCTTTTTCCTAACAGCAAATAGCGTTCATTGTTCATTTCAGTATGGTATGGTATACGTTGTATACAAATAAACAAAGATCTGTCAATGAATGATGAAATGCTGTGTGACAGGTTATATATATATACCAGGTGCGTAAGTATGAAACCAGAATTTTTGTACAGAAAAAACACGTTTATTCCTTCACATACCAGAAAGTCAGAGATATATCATAAGTTCTGACGGACAGTCAACTACTGGAGCCTTCCGAAGTAGCTGATCAAAACCAGATGACCAGCTACTTCAGAGGGCTCCACTGTCGGTTTCTCTAATTAGGATCGTAGGCAATCGATGAAAAAGATCATACCGAGCCTGCTCAAGGGTGATTACTGAAGTTTATTCGCCATTTTTTTACAGGCCAAAGTATAATGGATATACCATAATATCCAATGGACAGTCTGCTAGTATCCACCATTCTGCAATCAGAATCGTGAATAAATGATGAAACAAAATAGTGGATAGATAATGAATGTAAATTCAATCATAGCAAGCTTGGAAAACATTCGAAAATAAGGTTAGTCACCGAGCACTTCAGGTATACTAAAATATGACATCCTGAATCAAAATTATGAACTATGTATGAAATGGTTTTCCTAGATTCTTTGAGTGAAATAACAGGTGGATCGAGAGAAAGTAGAAAGGATAAAGGTATACTATACATCTGTATGTTACTTACCACCACGATCAATATCATCAGGTAGCGTAGAAGGAAAATGAAGAAAAGGCAGAAGTGCAGTGGATATACAAGTCCTTGCGTTGAATAATACCATTATCAGATCCTCCCAACAGAATCATAGGTGGATGAAGAAAAGGAAAAAGGATGTAAATGTACCATACATCTTTATGTTATGTACCACAATAATCAATGTCATCGGATAGCGTCATAGGAAAATGAAGAAGAGGCAGAAGTGCAGTGGATATACAAGTCTTCGCGTTGAATAATACCATTATCAGATTCTTCCAACAGAATCATACGTGGATAAAGAAAAAGCGAAGAGGATGTAGATGTATCATACATCTGTACGTTAAATTCTACCATGATCATTAGGTAGCGTTGAAGGAAAATGCAGAAAAGATAGGAGCGCAGTGGATATACCACAAATCTTTGCACCGGGTGCATTCCACTGACCAATTGACGAATGATTAGAGAGACTGTTTAGGATCAACTCGACAAAAATTGAGCAGATACAATATTCTGATTATAGAAATTGTTGCAGAACAACTACAGGTCAACTTGACTGATGTGACTGGATATGACAATTCATTCTGAATGTTTTCTTTCAAAGTTCCATCTTTTCAGATGTTCCATCCAAGCTGGATTATATTTGTGTTTTTACAAACCATCATTTTTATCTTCACTCATCTTGGTTTTGGAATGATTCAATTCTCAAATATCATGAGTATGAAATGGTTTGGATATTTGATACAATATTGCTTTTTAATGGTCATGAATCACTTTGAATACATTCTGAACATCTCATAGATCCTAGAGTTACTCAATCTCTCAACCCAAAATACTCTATGACAATTTAATAAAACTCATGATATTTGAGAATTGAATCATTCCAAAACCAAGATGAGTGAAGATAAGAATGAAGGTTTGCAAGAACACAAAATATTGATGAAAAATCAACAGAAACTCACGCGTTAAACGTAATGGGTCTTCCTAATGTTGACGATGTTTCTTCTAATTCGAATGCAGTAATGCAGTGTATATTGTACTGTGCTTCCAAGACGAAACAATTCCCTGGTGAAAGGGAAACGTGTCATGAAGAGTAACGGGAGCGTAAGAATGTTTCAGATGACCTTCCTCATACTTTTTACATGCTTCCTATCCACTCTCCAATTACGCTTCCGTGTATGAAGCCCGGTTCCTATTAAATTGGTGTCTCTTCCCATATTCTTCGCACACTTCAAATATACGTTCGAACTACTCTTAATGTCCCGCTTGACGCTTGGTATACGCTTAAATCCACGTTCCGAATACTTTCCACCTACGTTTCTGACACTTCCTGATACACGCTTCCCTTTCACTAGGGTTACTTTCATCTGACCCCAATTACATCATGAATATTTCAATTCAGAACTGCAATTCGCAAAAAAACCTTGATATCATAGCTTTAAAACAGCTCGCAGGTCCACAATACTTGCATAATCACTCACAAGATGCAGGAGAATTCATCGCTTCTATTCGCGAAAATTCAGTGGCTATTAAAAATTTAGTGAAGCACCAAATAAATACCATAACGGAATGTACGAAATGTGAATATACCGGAAATATTGTTGGTACAAATTGTGTTATACGTCTTGCGCTACCTCCAATTTCACAAAAATCATTAGAGTTTCAAGAAATATTCAAGTTCAATTTTTCAACATGGAAAATTATCGAAGATTCTTGTGACAATTGTAATAACTTGCATACAACTAAAAAATCATTTGTAACAGCGTCAGAACGATATGTAATTGTGCAATTGATGATATTGAATCACAATGATGTTGAAGCAACAAAGGTAGAGAATATAAACATTGAAGTAGTACCAACTTCGGAAATTAAAATCGCACAACACTTTTATAAAGTTATAGCTGTTGTTGTTCATCAGGGTAAAAATATTTCTGAAGGTCATTTCAGATGCATGTTACGAAGTAAAGGTGCAAAGTGGATATTTATTCATGATCTGCAAGTTGAAGAGCGACATTGGCCACGCAATGCTAAAGACTCGTATGCATATTTCCTTTAAAAGCAATAATTTCGCTTCATCATATAATTAGAATTCAATTACTGTAATATTGTACAGTTTTGAGGAACATAAGAATACCTTCATAATACCATAACGGACCGAATATTCTTGGAAGATTTCTCCGAATGATTTCGATGGAGATTCCACAGAATTCTGAAAAATGTCTGGTACAGGACTAGAAAATGTCCTCAATCTGATATCTTGAAGGTATATCTTTTTGTTGCATGATAAATATTTGACATCTCTTTACCCAGATACCAAAAGTTCCGGAAACCAGATCCCATTGAATCCTTCTGGAACCACAAAATGAATCACTGAAATGTCAGTAGAATGGAGTTCTGGGAGAATTCAAATCGCCTTTCGTCAAACTACATACAGTACAATATAGGGTATGACGAAAGGCGATTTGAATTCTCCAAGGGCTCTATTCTGCTGACATTTCAGTTGTTCGTTTTGTGGTTACGAAAGAATCCAATGAGATCTCATTTTTGGAACTTTTGCTGTCTGCTACTTTTCACAATGATTCAAAAGAGTGACCGAAAAATTTTTGCTGGAAAGCTATTCTTTGCTTCATGCTAAACAGTATAAATTCTATCTGGCAAAAAAAATTTCTGTTGGAGACCTTGAATATATTGTACGCAAGTTTACTCTGTCTGTAAGATCTATGTTGTTTCGATTTTCTCACAATGATTCCTTGAAAACACTGGAAATTTCCGCTTGAGACATGTTCAGCACAATATCCCGGGCTGTTCTGAGCGGCGTGAGTTACTATGAGCGCTGTGAGCTGCTTTGAGCGCTCTGAGCTGTTTTGAGCGAAAACTTATCAGTCAAGGAAAATTTAGTTTTCGGAATCCTTCACACGTATATTTGTTCATGGGAATTCGCTTTTCTTCCCTTCTCTTCTTCATTTTTCATTTCGATAATCTATTGCCGTCCAATGATGAGATGGCTGATGGAAATCCGAGTGGATTTTTATATCACATAAGTTATCTGAGGACATTTCCTTCATTCCTACGATTGCCATGAACTCGACAAGGGTATTTCATTTTCATTTGGGTTCAGTTGGAAGCATATTCAGGAAAAGGAGTGAAATCCCCCGAAAAAACTCCAAAAAAGTAAACAAATAACGCCAAGTACATGCAAATCCCAAAAACAAAGAACAAAAAAATCTAAAAACACATTCTAAAGGAAAATTTCACTGCATTCAGAATTTCGAGGGGATATAAGAGGATATGCTCCAATTGAGAAAAAAAGATATGGAATCAATATGAGCGACCAAGTACATTGGTTATCCAAAAGATATGTGAAAAATTTTTGGTATATTGTAACTTCAGTTTGTTTAAACTGTATTGAAGGTATGGTATTGAAGGTATTCATGATTTTCAAAAAAACATTATTGTATTCAAAAAATAAATGAAACAAGCGTATCGTTCTCCCGGTATATAGATACCAAAAAGTGAAAAAAAACTAGAATTCCACAAAACATACAAATGTCTCACAAAAACCCCTAAAAACTCCAACACAGTGAAAAATAACGCCAAATCCTGAAAACCATGAAAACGTCTTACAATAACACTTGAAAAAAAATCGTTGAGAAAAATACTTCACTCTGTCCGGAAGATTACTTGATATAACAAATATACCATTGAAAAAAAAAGATGTGAAAGGCAACCCTGTTTCGGAATTCGCATCAACCAGGAACACTTGGCGTGGTCGATGGTAGAAGTTTTTAGCTTTCATTATATACAAATGAATTTCTATAGAACATTAAACAAGAAATTGAGATGATATAATTTCATAAAATCTTCTCCGGCTACGCCAAGTGTTCCTGGTTGATGCAGATTCCAAAACAGGGTTGCCTTCCACATCTTTTTTTTTAATGGTATATTCGTTATAACAAGTAATCTTCCGGAAAGAGTGGAGTATTTTTTTCGAGGATTTTTTTCAAGTGTTGTTGTAGACCGTTTTCATGGTTTTTGGGATTTGGCGTTATTTTCCACTGTGTTTTTGTTTTTAGGGGTTTTTGTGAGACATTTGTATGTTCTGCGGAATTCTTCTTTTTTGTCACTTTTTGGTATCTATATACGGGCAGAAATATACGCTTGTTTTTTTCATTTTCCTAATACAATAATGCTTTTTTGAAAATCATAAATTACCTTCAATACAGTTCAAACAAACTGAAGTTACAATATACCAAAAATTTTGCATATATCCTTTGGAAACCAATGTACTTGGTCGCTCATATTGATTTCATATCTTTTTTTTTTCAAATCGAGCATATCCTTTTTTTCCCCTCAGAATTCTGAATGCAGTGAAATTTTCCTTGGAAATGTTTTCTTAGATTTTTGTATTCTTTGTTTTTGGGATTTTCATGTACTTGGCGTTATTTTTTTACTTCTTCGGATTTTTTTGGGGGTATCCTCATCCATCATCATCATCATGAAGTAATCAGTCTCACGACTGGTTTGATGAAACACTCCACCCCTGTCTATTATCCGCCAAACGTTTGATTTCTACATATCTACTACATCCCTTGTCTTGTACGATTTGCTTCATATAACTTGATCTAGGTCTATCTTCACCAGTTTTACCATTCATTTTCCCTTCCAATATCGTTTTCAATAAACTCTCATGCCGTAATGTGTGTCCTATAAGATGGCTTCTCCTTTTCACGATGTGTTTCAAAAGATTTCTTTTTTCATTTATCTGCTCGAGTACTTCTTCATTTTTGACTCTGTCTATCCATTTTATCCTGAGCATCCTCCTTTAACACCACATTTCAAAAGCTTCAAGTCTTCGTTGATCAGTTTTCCTCATTGTCCAAGTTTCGCAACCATATAATGCTGTGCTCCAAACGTAACTTTTCAAGAATTTCTTCCTTACTTCCAAGCTCATATCTTTTGAGCATAATAACTGTTTCTTTCGGTAAAAAGCCTGTTTCTCTTGTGCTATTCTTGCTCTTATATCTCTTTCGCTTCTGCCGTTTTCTGTAATTATGCTTCCTAGATATTTGAATTCTTTCACCTGTCCAATTGTCTCGGTATCTATTTTGATTTTCGTTCTTCTAGCTGTTTTCGCTGCTGTACAGATCATGAATTTTGTTTTGTCTTTATTTATATTCATACAATGGTTTCCCAATAATATTGTTCTCATAGTGTTGAGAATATTTTGTAACTCAGTACTACTCGTGGCAAATATAGCTATGTCATCCGCGAATCTCAACATACTTATATTTTCTCCCTGAATCTTTAATTTCGATTGAATTTCCTCCTTCACTTCGTTCATTGCTTCTTCTATATATAAATTGAAAATCAGTGGCGATAATGAGAATCCTTATCTCACCCCTCTTTTTATTTGTGCTCCCCTTTCCTGACCCTCCATGTCTATTATTGCACTTTGATTCTTATATAATTCGTATATTATTCTTCCATCTTCATAATTTATTTCCACCTTCTTCAGAACCGCAAACATCTTCTCCCAGTCCACATTATCGAAAGCCCTTCGTATATCTACAAAATCTATGTACACAGATTTCTTCAGCGCTATCATTTTCTCTATTACTGCCCTAAGTGTTGAAATTGCTCCTCACGTTCCCCTATTTTTTCTAGAACCAAACTGATCTTCTGCCAATCTACTCTCCATTTCATTTTCCATCCTCCTGTATATAATTTTGGTCAGTATTTTCGAAGCATGTGAAGTTAAACTGATCGTTTTGTAGTTCTCGCATTTGTCTGCCCCTTGTTTTTTCGGGACGGCGACAATTTTATTCTTTTGGAAATCTTCCGGTACTTCTCCTTTTTCGTACATATCCCTAATCAATTCAAACAGTGCATCACGAGTTCCTCCACTAGAGGCGTTCATGAGGTCCGCACTTATGTCATCTATGCCTGGCGCTTCATTATTCTTCAATTCTTCCAAAGCCTTGTCGAATTCTGATCTCAATATCGAATCCCCCAATTCTTCCTCATCTACATTCTTCTCCTTCTCTGAAAGTGCTATATCATCGTTCCCTCTATACAAGTCTTCCAAATCATTATTCTTGTATTTTCTCCTTTCATTCATCAATTCTAAAATTTCTCCCGTTATCCATGGGTTTTCAGGTTCTACCCCATTGTTCTCCAAAATCTTATCCGCACATTCTCCTATATTCCCCTCCATCTTCGTCCATCTCCTCTCCATTCCCAAGTCCTTCTCTTTTTGATCTCCCAATTTTTCATCCAACAGTTTCTCGAATGCCTCATGTGTTTGTTTCTGCTTGAGATTCTTCAAATTCCATCTCTTCTGCATTCTCCTTTTCTTCTTCAGAGATTTGAATTTCAGAGAACATTTCATCATCAACATATTATGATCACTATCTATATCTGCACTGGGATAAGTTTTACAGTTTTTCACTTGGTTTCTTAATCTTTGTTCCACTAATATGTAATCAATTTGGTATCTTGCTGTATCTCCTGGCATTTCCCAAGTGTAGATTCTTCTTGGATGATTTTCAAATAAAGTGTTTGTGATAACCATCTTATGATTTTCACAAAATTCGACTAAACGTTGTCCTCTATCGTTCCTACCCCCTAACGTAAAATCTCCTATCATGTTGCCCTGTTTTCCTTGTCCTACTACCGCATTCCAATCACCCACCACTATCAAATTCTCCCCTCCCTCCACATATTCTATCACTTCTTCTATTTCTTCGTACGTTTTTCCAATATCTCCCTTCGAATATGCAGATGTGGACATGTATACTTGGACTATGACTGTAGCTACCGGTTTTGTTCTGATACTCCTTCATGCATTACAATTCCTACACCTGCTTGACCGTTCTTTGATCCTGTATGGATTATTCTATAATCCCCACTCCAGAAATCGCCCTCTTGTGGCCATTCTCATCCAATAATCTATATATAACAACGAATATCCACCGGAACAAGTTCAAACGATGAACTTATTCCAATGAATATTTGACATGATTTATTCAGTGGAATATATGAAATCGATGGAATAAATGTGATCTTCCAGATGGATGGTTTTTTTCACAGAGGAGATTCAAGCCTACCGCTCGCCTCAGATGGATTCAGCCGAAACGAATGACACTGATATCTACAAAGTCGGACTGGAATCTGAGGCGGAGAATGACAATGAGCTCACAATTAACTCAACGAAGTGACTGAATATCTAAGGTGCTAACTCCCAACGGCCACCCCATCCCAGAGCGCGGACTTACAATCTGGAGTTGCATCGAGAGGGGTCACCACCCGTCGTTTGCAAAGGAGGGCTCGAACATTCGGAAATATCGATGGGTAGAAAGCAAATCTTGGTTATGGGTCGTTTAAAAGCCGAAGTAGCGGTTTTGATACTGACGACGCGAGCAAGCCCACAGGCAGTAGGATGACACTTCAAAATGCGTCCTAGGTCCCACTGGGTGGGGGCTAGCGTTGGGTTACGTAAGAGGACAAGGCGTCGAGGTGAAGCTAATTTGGTTCGTTGCCGCCATTACGGTCGCTGATGCAGCGAATGCAAATAATCGGTAGACCAGGCCTTCCAGAAATTTTCATTCATGCGCTCAAGTAATTGCCATTTAGAAAGGCGAGATTCACTGAGATCTAGAAGGTCTGGTTTGGGGACTGCCTCCAGCGTGGATCCCACCAAGGAATGACCGGGAGTCGAATACTGGTGATCCTCGGAATGATCGGAAGTAGCTGCAATAAGCCAAGAGTTCAAACAGGCCTTGATACGGCATAGTACGGTATTGAACTCTTCAGAAACAAAAGTATGAACGCCCACTACCCGCTTGAGGCGATGCTTGACGCTCTTAACTCCCACAACCCACCAAATTGGAGAGCCGAAGGGGAAAGAAAATGCCAATGTATGCGATCAGTGGCTGCCTGATTCAACAAATCGGGGTTGTGAATCGCAATTCTGAACGATTCTGTCAATTCTCGGTCGGCTCCACGGAATGTCGTCCCGTTGTCTGAATATATGGCGCTGGGATAGCCACGCCGGGCAACAAATCGATCAAGTGCTGCTGGAAACGCATCAGCAGTTGAGTCGTTGACTCATTCTGAGTGTGATGCTTCAACAGCCATACAAACAAGTACGGCGATATAAGCCTTCCGAGTTCTAAAACCTTGCCCAGGGGAATTTCGGATTAATATGGGTAGCAGTGACGCGAACGAAAGACGAAGATCTCGCGGATTTCCTTCTTTTCGGATAAAAGAGGTTCAGCTGGATAAAAATAAAGTGCAACTATGGAAAACGAGCCGATACGAATAACCAAGCTACAAGGACAAGGGAACTGGGGAACGTGGGAATTTCAAATTAAGGTTCTTATGCTCGCCAGCAGGGTATACGACATCGTTGTTGGTGCGATACAAAAACCGGAGTTAGCAACAGGAAGCACACCAGAACAAGCATTGGAACATAATGAGGTATTGAAAGACTGGTTGAAGAAGGATGGAGTTGGCCAGAAGATAATTGGAACTACTGTAAGTGATCAATGTTTGATTCATATGACACAGGTCAACATTTGATCTACGCTGGAACACCAGAACAGAGGTGGGTACCTGTAAGTTTTGGGGGTCGGACATTACGATTCCTGGGTCCATATGAATCCCCATCACGTCAGGATCAAGGTCACACATCTCTAATCGAGAGATATAATTTTTTTGGCCCCGGATTCCGGACCAGCGGGAAATTTTACATCAAAATACACTCCTGCATTCGAATAAAAGTGGTATTTGCGGGTCATATTAAGGTCATATGTAGGTGAGCTCCTTTTTTTCAATCTTTCCTCTGATATTAGGCTGAACAGGCTCTTGAATTAGTTGACTTCCACGTTTTGGGGGTCGGAGATCACGATTCCTGGGTCTATATGACCCCATCACTTTAGGATCAAGGTCAAATCAAGATCAAACATCTCAAATCGGAAGATTCAATTTTTTTGGCCCCGGATTCCGAACCAGCGGGAAATTTTACATCCAAATACACTTCTGCATTCAGATAAAAGTGGTATTTGCAGGTCATATCAAGGTCATATGTAGGTGAGATCCTTTTTTTGATTCTTTCCTCTGATATTAGGCTAAATAGGCTCTTGGATTAGTTGACTTTCACGTTTTTGGGGTCGCAGAGTGAGATTACCAGGTCTATATGACCCCATCACGTCCAAGGTCAAATCAAGGTCAAACATCTCAAATCGAGAGATATAATTTTTTTCATCCCGGATTCCGAACCAGCGGGGAATGTTACATCCAAATACATTTTCAAATTCGAATTGAAGTTATATCTGCAGGTCATATGAAGGTCATATGTAGGTAAAATCTTTTTTTTGAATGTCTTCTCTGATATTGGCTAGGCAGGATCTTGGATTAGTTGACTTCCATGTTCTTGCGGTCGCAGATAACAATTTCGGGGACTATATGTCCCCCTCACGTCAGAATCAAGGTCAAATTAAGGACAAACATCTTCATATCAAAGGATATCATTTTTTACAACCCGGATCCTGAACGGCCGAGAAATTTTGAATCTCGATAAATTCTTATAATCCAATCAAGCTGATATCTGCAGATCATATAGAGGTCATCTGCAGGTCAAATGTTTTTTTTCGAATTCTCTGTCTTTCAAAATCTGTTGAACCCCAATATGAACGATTTATCCTTGCTCGTCATAAGAGTCAGCTTTGAAGGACAAGACTAAAGTGATCCCTCCAAAAACGCCAATTTTCAAGATTTTTGTTTGTTAATAATTGGGAAGGTGCCATTCAAATGGAAATGCAGGCAGGTGCTATGCTGCTATTGAAGTTCAGAATAACATCTGCCTTCAATTTTTCCTGCAAATATGGTGGCCTGACTGGTGATTGATCGGTGCGCTGCGGAAATTCATGGTCGTCTGGTGGGAGAAATAACCCAGTCCAAGATTGAACCAGAACAATGCACCGAAAATGATCCATTTTCGTTACCCAAAATGTAGTGAAATACGTATCGCTTTTGGAATATATGGTTTCTTAGGGAATGGCATCGATTTGAAGGAAAACGTGGGATTTTCACCCCAAAATTCGTGACTTAAGAGGAACGTAGAGAATAATATTTCGTCACCCCCGTATGTATTTCATTGGATGACCATATCACGAATATAATTGAAAAAAACCGAGGAAATTGATTGAAAGTTGGCAGAGCTAACGCTCCCACCGATTTTCAAGATACAGTTCTCAGATGAACGTTTTCATAAGGGTTTCTTGTGAATCAAGATGACTTGGATAGAAATCACCTCTAATTTCCTTCACTGGGCCCATATTGCATCTCTCCTACATCTATGTAATCGATATTCACTCTCTCCTGACAGGTTAAAATAGGCAGGTGATGAGCCAGAGATTTGGTTTCCGAAAGTCACCATGCTAGAACGTCAGCGCACTCGTGCACGCCTCTATTCCCACGTTTCAAAAATCGACTTTCCACTTTGGATCTCGATTTGTAGACCATGGCCTATTATTTCCAAATCTATAAAGAGTATTTGAAAACAAGAAAAATTCATTCAATTTTTTTAAACGTACAATGTGGTGTCACCGCTTAAAATGCTTACATTTACTTTCTAAAAATGATCTCCTAATACCTTTCCTTTTATGTGACACGGTTGTGTCTCTTTTCAAACACCAGCAATAGTCTGCCAACATATTCTCCCCCCAAATACCTTGGAATCTTTTCTTAAACTCACTTAAGTCTTGATGCATTCTTTCACCGTGTTCTCCACCAAATGCTCCAAGATTTTCTGGAAAGAAGTCAAGGTGAGAATCAAGAAAGTGAAGCTTGAGATTCATCGAACATCTTCTTCTTTGTAATCATTAACTATTTTCCCCACAATATTTCTATACTCGGGGTCTTTATTGTTCCCTGAAAATTTTTCTGTAACCTGCCTGAAGCTGCACCATGGTGCTTCTTCTTTGTCATTCATTCGCTCCTCGAATTCCTCATTTTTCAAGAGTGTCTTTATTCCGGGTCCTGTGAATACGCCCTCTTTCATTTTCGCTTCAGAAAGATGAGGTAATACTTGAAAAATTTACATAAAAGCAGCACTTCCATTTTTTCTCATTACTTTGACAAATTGCTTTGCTAGCCCTAATTTAATATGTAACGGTGGTAAGAGAACTTTTCCTCTTGATATCAGACTCAGACTTTTGATATTTTTTTCACCGGGAATCAATTTTTCTCTTAACGGCCAATTTTTTCGAACGTGATATTCATCTCTGGCCCGACTATTCCATTCACAGATGAAGCATGAATATGATGTGAATCCTGATTGTTGCCCGAGCAAAATTGTGGATATCTTCGAGTCTCCACAAACTTGCCAGTTATGAATCTCATACTTTAGTTTTTGCAATGATAATTCCAAGTTATCGTAATTTCCATCTAGTATGACAGAATGAGCGACTGGTAAAGGAGCGTAGACATTTCCGTTGTGAAGCAAGATAACTTCTAAGCTTCTTTTTGAAGAATCTATCAACAGACGCAATACCAAACTGTATACTCTACGCCGTATTCTTTGACCAAACCTTCGATATTATTGCAATAAACTAAATTAGGCAATTTTGAGAGAAACTTTCTAAAGGGCCGTTCTCTTGAACAATGGTGTGTTACACGCGTTCCTGGAGTCAAAAATTGTTTCTTTTTCAGTCTGGATGCTAATAGTTCAGATTTATCTTTTGAGAGTCCTAAGTCTCGGCACAAGTCACTGAGTTCATCTTGGTTCATCTTTTCTCGATTCAATTCATTGTCCTCAATGTCTGATTCCTTTTCACTAAAACTATCACTTTCTCCATGTCCTGAAGTATTCAAACTTTGATCTGGCGTCTCTGCATCGATAGTCATATCATCTGCGGGAATTTCATCAATGTTGGCTTCATCATCTACATCTTTAATGTCGTTCCCATCGATTTTGGCGCTGATATACACGGGGGTGTGACAGATGTCACGCACGCATAGGAAATTGCGTGTCTATTGAAAAAGCTGAAGCCTTTTACGTTGATCAAACAAAAGTGACAATCAGAAGTATAATCTGTTGGTTCTCTCCATATCATTGACCTCGGAAATATTCGTTTATCAGATTTATTGAGGGGACTGCGACATCTAAAACATCTAGATTGAGGCGTCCGAATCTTGTCGAATGTGTAGCCATCGATATCGAAGCATTCGTTATATTTTTTTTTCATTAAATCCGAAAACATAAATTTCTTTGATTGGGGGATATACTCCCCACACACGACACAGAAATTGTTCACCCTGTTCATGCAAGATGAGGATTGACTTGTCGCATTCAACTCTACAAAGGCCAAGTTTCCCACCAATGTAGAGCTGCGGTCGCATGATGACGACGCCTGCGGGCCCGCTTTCCCACCCTGACCAGCCGCCGGTTCTGGGTCTCCGAAACCCTGTCCAGTAACATTATCCCGTGTGGTTGCCATAACGGCATGGAAGCTGTGACCCAGGGACTTAGCCGGAACGCGAGACAACTCCGTTGCCCGCCGTCACCACGGGGAGGTGCCCTGGGCGCAATCACACGTAATAACCGCTGGAATCGAACAGAAGGTTCGAAAAAAGAATTTCACCTGCATATTACCTTTATATGACCTGCAAATATGACTCCAATTTGAATGTGAAATTCCACGCTGGTTGACAATCCAGGATCAAAAAAATTATATCTCTTGATTTGAGATGTTTGACCTTGATTTGACCTCGATTCTGACGTAATGAGGTCATATAGACCCCGGAATCGTGATCTGCGACCCCAAAAACGTAGAAGTCAGCTAATTCAAGAGCCTGCCTAGCCTGATATCAGAGAAAAGATTTAAAAAAAGGATTTTACCTACATATGACCTTCATATGACCTGCAGATGTCACTTCAACCCGAACGTGAAAGTGTATTTGGATGTGAAATTTTCCGCAGGTTCGGAATCCAGGGTAAAAAAAATCATATCTTCTGATTTCAGATGTTTGACCTTGATTTGACCTTGATTCTGAAGTGATGAGGTCATATAGACCCCAGAATCGTGATCTGCGACCCTCAAAACGTGAAAGTCGACCAATCTAAGAGCCTGGTTAGCCCAATATGAAACAAAAAGATTCAAAAACAGGATTTTACCTATATATGACCTTTATATGACCTGCAGATATCACTTTTATTCAAATATAAAAATGTATCTTAATATCAAATTCCTCGCTGGTTTGGAATCCGAAGTCAAAAAAATTATATCTTCCGATTTGAGAACTTTCCCCTTCATTTGACCTTGATTCTGACGTGATGGGGTCATATGGATCCAGGAATCGTGATCCGCGACCCCCAAAACTTACAGGTACCCACCTCTGTTCTGGTGTTCCAGCGTAGATCAAATGTTGACCTGTGTTATCAATTGTCAATCGTCAGCAGAAATGTGGAGAAAACTCAACGATATATATGGAAGTAAGAATCAAACGACAATCCATACGTTGCAACAAAAATGGTATACGATAGTCCAAGATTCCTCTGATGATATTGTGACTCATATGTCAAAAGTTCAAGAGACGGCACATAGACTCAAGGCACTAGAAGTCATATCCGATAGTATGATGATGACAAAAATTCTCATGCCACTTCCTGTTTTGTCACAGCATGGGAATCTACTCCGGAGGACCAGAGAACTCTGGATAATCTCGTGAATAGGTTGACGATGGAGGAATAGAGGAATAAGGCTAACGAAGATCAGACCAGTAATGTCTTCTACACCAGTAATACCAGAGCACATTCAAGAGGTGGAGGGGGAGGCACATATAATACTCCAAGGAACTCAAACAAAGGCAATTGTTTCAGGTGCAGAAGAAAAAGACACTGGAGAAATGAGTGTCGTACCTCCAGCGCAACCCAACAAGTAACCGGTAAACCCAAGTATGAGAAGGATGAGCGTAGAGGAGATGCACCGGTTGGAGATAGCAGCGTGATAACGGCGAGTAAAATAAAAGGGAATAATAACATGTGGTTTCTGGACTCAGGCGCTAGCCAACATATGTCTCCGAACATAACACTGTGGCGGAATTATCCACGAGATTATCCACCTTGGAATCGTCTGCCCCTTCTTCTTCACAAGGTTTCTACAATGAGGAAGATTTGATAGATGAGCTGAATGAACGACATCGAAGAGCATGTAAAATTCTACTCTTCAACGTTGAAGAATCTTCGAGGGATGGGTCTCCTGATCATGTTATAGTTACTGATCTTCTTCAAAAAATCAGATCTGATACTTAGGACAATGTGCAGATTCGTCGTATCGGTAAAAAGAAGGATGCTTCTAAAACTCGTCCGATCTGTGTCACATTTGCATCACGGAACATACCCATTGAGATTCTTCGTAACGAATCGTTGTACAATGGTTCAATTAGAATATCGCAAGATCGTACATTGAAGCAACGGAATCATCTGTCGAACTTATGTGAAGAGTTGAAAAATCTAAATGACCCTTCGAGGACTATCCGTTATTTCAATGGGATACCTAGGATAGTTCCTGCTCACCTAAGAAAAAACGCTTAATCGACCCTTTGGTGTATCATCAGGATGTTCGTGGCTTGAGAACTAAACTTGATCAACTTCATTGTTCTGTTACTATATCAGATCCATATTATGATATTATTATCTTATCTGAAACCTGGCTGCGCGAGGATATTCTATCTTCTGAAATTGGTTTACATGGCTATGCAGTTTATCGTATGGATAGAAACGGACTCACCAGTCAATTTTCACGGGGAGGTGGTGTCTTAATCGCCGTTAAGGAAACCCATCGGAGCTGTGTCGTCTCATCCTCTTATCCCAAAGTTGAACATCTTTACGTCAAAGTTTATTTTGGTTCTTGTCGTTGTTGTTTGGGGCTGTCTACATTCCACCTTCTTCGGATTCTTCATAGGGTGAAAGATGGACCAAACAACACGGAAATTTACAAGGCCAGATTGGTTGTAAAAGGCTTCAACCAGAAGTACGGGATAGATTACTCGGAGACGTTCAGTCCTGTGGTAAGGTATAATTCTATTTGTGCTATTTGAGCTGTTGCAGTGGGGGCGAACATGGTACTCAGGCAGTTTGACATTAACCCATTAATGCCCATGGCGAAACTGCTGGGCCTACGGGAGAAGTAACTATTGGAAATAGGATATCTGGGTGGAGGATGGACATCCACAGAGAAAAAAAATGTTTACAATTTGCTTAAACAATTATTGTTTGAACAATTCGTTGAGAATATCAATTCACGTGGATGAAAACCCCGGGATCGTGTTCTACGGGAAATTTGATATAAGAATGTGTGGTTTTGAAAGTTTTCAACCATCGCATTTGTTTGTAAATAAAAATTGTAAACAATTATATCGGAAATTGTTGGTTCGGAAAATTTTTGAATATCGCAATTTTATAAATAAGAAATTCGATTGGGCATTTCTTTCACTAAAAATTGCTCCCAACGCAGTCCCTCATATTCCGATCTTCACACATTCTATGATATTCCCTTGTTTAATCAATTCCGTAAATGCGATGGTTGAAAACTTTTCAAACCACCTATCGTCATATGAAATTTTCCGTAGAACACGGTCCCGGGGGTTGAATCCACGTGAATTGATATTTTCAACAAATTGTTTGGATGTGGAACATCTTTTAATTAGATGCCCAATTTATCAACCGTTGAGAAATAAGTATTTAAGCTCAATCAATGTGAATAATCAACTCTGGGAAATAGAAGGAATGCTTGCGAGTCCTCCGAAGTCAGATCTTAAAAATATATTCTATTTCATGGTTGAACTACTAAGGCTCCGATCGTTTGCCCTCTCAGAATAATACTAGTGGGGTTTGAACTAATTAAAGAAGTGTACTGTGGTTGTAGTGTTAGACTATCTATGAGAATGCCGGTCCTAAGTCTTTGTATCTAGTCTTAACTGAATTCTCTTCTTTACCTTTCTTTATGTAACATCTTTATTGTGTTAGCAGAGTTGTACAAGCGACTCAAACTGCATATACTTAGAATAAGAATAGCTAATGAACATAACTGTATATATTTTTTTTTTCTTCTCAAGTAACTGTTCTCTTTTATATCTATAAGTACTTACGTATAGCATAAGAATTTTTGTAATTTCACCCCCTTGCAAGGAGGGTTGTATTCCTCAAAGCAATAAACGCATACATACATACATACATTCGCGAGTAGGAAATCACCTATTGTATGTGGGTTACATGCAATATGCATGTTACAAAGAAATTTGTGTATTTGCTGGAATGTATTTCTATAAGAAATTAGGATACTTTTGACGCTATATTCAGGTCGATAATCAGATCCGTTATAAACTAGTGCTGATCTTCAGTGAATTATAGGACTTTTTGGAATATATTTTCCTACGTGTACAGTACACTCTTGCTATGAGAGATGAGTTTTATCTTTGCCCAAGTTTTTTGTGACAAATGGTTGAATATAAATGTGGAAGAGAAACAAAATCATATGTTATAGTGATTTCTGGGTAGTAAAATACACAAATATATACTGAAAGTTGGTAAATATCAAATTCGATTGAACACCAATAAGCAGCTACCAATTATAGGAACTCATGAATCATTCTAATCCCCAAGGGAACATGAACTTTTTAGGTGAAATTCAGTTTCATTGTATGTTCCTTCACGTTCAAGGAATGTTCAATGGATCATCAAATGTCCGGACGTTCAATGCACCTGTACTAAACATTCTTTGGACCTCCATGTTCTCTTAGGAATATATTCTAGTAACATTTGTACACTCTGAATGTCTTATAAACCTTCACAGGTGATGAGCATCTCATGACAGGAAATTTTGTTACTGCAAAGTAATTCATCTTATAATTACATGTATATATGGATTTAAAATATTCAGTAATATGACATTCGAATTGCTTTAGATCTATCTTGCAATGGTGAGAAACATGTGTAAAACCTGCACCAATATGGAAATTGCCTCATGACTTGATATTGTAGTGAGTATCTTAACATGTACGGATACGTATACAAATGTTTATGTATATATATGTTCGTTATTGGGAGTTTTAGATGATGAGTTTTTTTGTGGCAAGAATTCATGCCAATCATAAGAATAAAGAAGCTCACTGCACTTTTGATTCATGAAACCATGTTCCTATTGGTTCAAACCTATTGCATACAGTTGACTCCAATCAGCTTAGTGTTATTTTATGGTACAAATTTTGAATCTAACGTATAATTTGTAATCAAAGACAGAAGAAAAAAAATCGAGGGTATCAAAAAAACCGAAAAATTCAACTTAACCTCAATCTTCAATCTTCTGTACTTTTTTTGGTTATGACAAAGCTCATCGCAAAAATGTCCTACAATGAGAAGAACTGAGGAATCATTCCATCAATTGCCGTAGAAATGAATACACGAAATTGTAAAAATATATCATTTTCATGGAAATTATTTGAGGTTATTTCTTGTAGACTTCATTGAAAGGTTCGTCTGGGAAATGTGACGCTTGCAATGCGAAAAAAATACTTACTGGTCTGTCATCATTCATTTTTCCTAGTATATGTAGATATACTGTGATATATCGAATCGTTATATTTATTAACATTAAATATTCTATTGAACTCGACCAGTTGTTTTTTTAACGTGTTGAAAACTTGCCGATGCTTGCCGAATGCTGCTAGATTGAGTTTCTATAACAGTTTGGCTGACTTTTGATATCAGGATTGATTGGTTCCGTCTGGAAATGGCGAATCCAATCAGAATCGTTGAGAGTTGTCACAAAATTGGCAGGATTTCAATGTATTTCGAGAATAGCGTTTCAGGATGATGAGACCAATGAGTGAGACAGGAAAGAATGTTTGAAATTGAACAATAGATTCAAGGATTAGCAACTTTAAAAGTGTATTTATAGAAATATCGATTCACTCAAATCGATTCAGAATACCTTGAAATGGAAAATGAATACCACTTGAGCAGGACGTTTTTTAAAAATTACACCTCCAAAAACACTGTTGGATGAATACAGTGTATGGTTCTTCACCCGCTGTAAAGAAAAATAACAAATGATCTCGACTGGATGTCAATTCAATATCATTTCGATATTGAATCTTGAACTACCTTTAAAATTCTTCCCCGATTAAAATATTCTCAATCTGCGTTTATGAAGGAGTTTCATAATATGATTTAGGAAAATATCGAAAATGAGTCGAAAAATACAGAGTGTCGATCTTGAATTAGCCAACCAAATTTTGTTGATGTAATCTTGATCAGCTAGATATCAATTTGATATCGAATTGATATTAGACTTCTGCCTGGGTAGGACATACATTACGACATGATAGTTTATTGGGAACAATATTGGAAAAGGAAATGAATGGTAAAACTTGTAAAGGCAGACCTAGATTAAGTTATATGAAACAAATTATACAAGACAAGAGCTGTCGTACATATGTAGAAATTAAATGTTTGGTGGGTAACAGACAGGATTGGAGGATTCCATCAAACCAGTTATGAGACTGATTACTCCATGAAGATGATGATTATTCATAGGGAGAAGCAAGGAAAGTTCAACCCTTTTACAGGGATGGGCACTTTTTTACTCCCGGAATACTCTTACTGGGAGTACTTTTTTTTGACCTCATATGAAGGCACAAATACATTTTACACAAGAAAAAAAGTACTCCCAGTAAAAGTATCCCGGGAGTACAAAAGTGCCCATCCCTGCCCTTTTATGAGTTCAATCAGGGTGTTCGAATCTGGAATTTTGTCATTTGTTTTATTGGTCCTTCTTTTCAAACAAACCACGTAATTGACCCATTCCGTTAAAATTCCATAACCACTGGACACCCTGGCTCAATAAAACGTGATTTGGAATAAAATGAGAGAAAATATTTTTCTATCAAAGATTCTTTCCATAATATAAATTACAAGGGGGCATTTGCATGATTATTTTCGCTTGGATCTGCATTGTAGGCAATTCTCATTGACGTGTATGTTATATCATGGTTCAATTCAAGTTAGGCCTATAGTTAGGATTTCAGTAGAAAAATTTCAAAATTCCATCAATGTTTTTTCAGCTTATTCCAGTTTGAGCTTCAAAGCAGAAAACATTTTATCACTTAGTTTGCGAGATATTTGAAGTTGCATTCAACATGATATCCCACACAACACTTCAGTTGAGAAAGAGTTCATAATGAATCAATTTGGAACTATGAGAATTGAAAATAAATGCATTAAAAACTCTTTCTGAACTGTGGTATTAAGTGGTTTATGTTTTTCTACGATATATTTCAAATATAACTATAAATATGTCAGTGACTAAACAGTGAAATGTTTTCTGCTTTGAGCCTCAGAATAGAAATATTTAGTAGAGCAATTTACGAGCAAAAACTTTCCCACATCTTGACGAAGGACTCGGTGAATGATATCAGTGCAGCAGAACTTCGAGATAAATTGAAAGTAGTTTCTACGCTCATGCAGCCTAGAAGTAGTCTCATCGATACTCTCCAATTAATTACGCGGCACGATTTCGCTCCAAACGCAGCCATAGCTTTGAGGATTCTGCTGAGTCTTCCTATGACGGTAGCGAGTGCAGAAAGAAGTTTCTCAAAATTGAAATTGGTGAAAACATACTTGCGCTCCACGATATCTCAAAGCTGTTTGAATTGACTAGCAATCATTTCAATAGAGCACAAACTGGCAGAAGACTTGGACTTAACTGAAGTTTTGAAAGACTTTGCCAGTGCAAAAGCAAGAAGAATTTCTTTTGTATGAAAAAGTTGTTAATAAACTAACTAATCACAACCGATATTCATAGCAGCTTCAGAATTTCATTTCAACACGACGGTGCGACGTATGTTAGGGACCTTGTTTTTTTTTCGGTCGGTCAAGTACTCACCGATGCAGGGGTGGCGCGACTTGCTCTCGCCCGGGGCGGCGGATTCCCTGGCGCCGGCCCTGAATATGTCTTTGACCCTTTGAAATGATATGTGAATAGTGAATTTGCATCGACAAATTGCATAAATTTTATGATCAGCGTTGAAATTTCCCTTATGTTTGTAAGGCTTTGACGCTTAATGTACACGTTAAAAAACATTCCAGTATTTTTACCACTCTGACCGTGGTGATGAATATTACCCACTCAGAGCATGAGTTTTATTCTGTCGAGTAATGTCATTTATGCACGCTCAACTCAGGGATTTTACATAAAAGCATAGGCAAATTGATCTTCCCGAATGTGACACTCTTACAAGCCTGGGTTATTTTACAATTGAATGTAATTTCAATCTTTACAGAATAGGGAACTGTATCACCCATTCTGGTCGTAATATACTCGCAAACAGAGTGGTTATTTTTATAGTTTCCAACACGTAGCGTTCCCGTATTACGGGAATATGCTGATGCTAAGAACTATATATTTACCACAGGAATTCAAATTTCCCAATTAGAACCTGCAACATTCTCACCCTCAGATTGTCAGAAGTATCAGATCGTTCAATGTAATTTCGCAAACTGGATACGTTATCTCTCATTTTTCATTTTTCACAGTGCAGGTGATAAAGTCATCTATTCCCAAGTAGCAACCGAACGTTTCGAATGTTCTATGAATGTGGATAGTATATATAAACATACGAGTACGTTCTATGAACGTACATAGTATATTTCAAACGTTCAGATGCTACTAGGGTTGTAACTGTAAACAAATCACAGATAACGATAAAATTACACATTGTATTCGTAAAAGTTCAACATTGAACAAAGATAATTCCTCATCTTAGTGAAGCTTGAATCATCGATTGCAACGGATTTATGGTCGAATCAGGGTGACGATATCTGGAATTTCATCTTTCTGTTACTGCCCATTTTATTCAACGCGAATGGGCGATTGGTCAATTCCATTAGAATTCCAGATTTGTCGCTACCTTGTCGAATACAAAAACACTGGAGTGTATATATGTTCGACTTTGTCTAATTCAATCCTAATCGTTATGAACCATTGTATCTTGATGGGAGAATTGATTAAAGAACACTTATATCATTTCTGAAGTTAGATGTATTCATGTTCAATTTTGAATTTGTTATGATAAAAAATTCCAACTGTAGCAATGAGAATTTACCATGTGTTTTGTGAATGCCGTTGTTGAATCTGGGTGATTTCCTTTCCTCCGTTGAGCGTGGTAGAAACTCACCCAAACAGCACAACATGCTACTGAAACGTTTAAGGAAGGTTTACAGTTTTGTTTTGTTTACAGGTTGAAAGTTGTTTCACGCAAATTTTGCACAGATATCAAAACTGTCCACTATGTTGATTGAGTTTCCAATATATTCTAATGCAAATTCGATAGTAGGATACTGTTTATTTGTTATTGATTTGAATACATATTTTGATTGATTCCATATGGACAGTGTTGCGATATTCGCCGAGCTGGGAAATCGCAGCTTGGTCACGTGACTACTACTACGTCACAAAGTACTACGTCGCCCATTAATACATATGAGCGCGCTTGTCGGTGAGTCATTCCCACCAGCGTATAGTATGCGAGATATATACAGAGTGGCGCAAAAGTCTGGAAACACCCCCATAACTCTTGAACGGGGCATGATAATTGGATCAAATTTTTTTCGAATCAGAGGTTATTCCTATCCCAATCTTGGTATTACCCAGAATCAACGGCGTGGACGTGTCGGGAATCTGATTCCTTGTGTGTGCGTGCATGTGTGTGGTTGTGTGTGTGGGTATGGGTGATTGTGTGTGGGTCGCACAGGCCCATACGACCGAACCACCCACCCACCCTCACACACACACAATCCCACACACAACCACACACACCGACACCCACCTATACCTACACTCACCTCCTCACACACACACACACATGCACACAAACACAAGGAATCAGGTTCCCGCCACGTCCACGCCGTTGATTCTGGGTAATGCGAAGATTGGGATGAGAGAACCTCCGATTAAAAAAAAATTTAATGCAATTATCATGCCCGGTTCAAAAGTTATGGGGATGTTTCCAGACTTTGCCACATCGGGGTATTGAAATTACAATAACTCAGCGAAAAATGATTCGATTTCAAAAAACAAAGGATTGCTGGTTCCGGGTTGGAAGCCCCTATCAAATGACGTATCACAAGCCTTCCCGTCTCATTTGAGAATCCCGCTCCCCTTCCGCTCTCATCGTCCCTTACAGGGCTGGGGAACTCAAAGTCCCCCGTTAAGAGAGCCGTTGACCCCTCCTTCAATTCAAAGAAAATATGATCCAATTATCATGCCCCGCTCAAAAGTTATGGGGGTGTTTCCAGACTTTTGCGCCACCCTGTATATGAACTGTTCGGTTCCTCTCGGCGAGGGTTGATAACGTTCGACAAATGGAAAGAGAAGAAATATGGATGTTCCTTTGTCTCTTCTCATTCTAGCAATTTCCTACAGAATATGATTTTTGGCTGCTGGAGACATATATATACGTCGTCATAGCAACGCGTTCATGCTTCCTCTTCTCACGCCGAGACTTGACGAAAGACCCGCGAACATTGAAAATCGAATTGAATCACAACTTATTCATTTCCAAAACTTCTTGCGGAGAATTGTTTGTACAATTTATTAATATTTTATTCTTTCTATTCTACATTCTATATTTCCTTACCATGCGACATTCGATATCTTATAAAGAGAATTTGAGGGATGCAAAAAATTTTCCTCGCATCTTAGAAGTCGCTTGCCTTGTCGATGAAAGTTATTCTGAAATTTGATAATTTCTGAAGAAACGCAGTTTTGACGATATGAGGCAACTTGTTTGAACTCTCAAATCTTTGTACATGATCTCTCTGATAATCTTATATTTTATGAGTTGATACATCATAGCAATGCAAAGAAAATGATACGCGCAACACTTATCAACACCTCTTTTCCTCCCCCAAGTACGGTAGTGGTCCGTGGCTCAATAACAAGTCACTGGATCAGTATTCAGCAGAACCCACGTTCTAATCCAGCTGCCAGTGCAATTTTTTTTTCAACCATGGAAATTCATCATCAATATTTTTTTTCTCCTTCAATTATACATCAAATCGGCATCGATTTTTCATGATTGTTTAGGTGTTTGACTATGAATATCCCATACACATGCAAAGCAAATTGTGAGCACAATTTCATAAAATCTCATAGCTCACTTATGGATATCCTTTTGCAAAATTCATAGTCTTTCAATAGGATTATCTTTCTTTGTGTCGCCATAAGACTTTATTCAGAGAGGAAATATGAAGAGAAGAATATTTACATATGAAGAAGGGAAATGTAAAGCGATTGGAAAATTTTGAGAATTGTACACCTGCTAATCTCAATTTCGAATTTTATAATTTTCAATCAATGTTTTATTTCATTTTCATCAGGATACCTCACCTACCAATTCTCATTAATCGCGTTTTCAACACAATAAACATAGTAATTGACGAACTTTCTTACCTGATCAAACTTGAACAACACTTTCAAGGAGTTTTGTTGGGATTTCCGGGGGGAAAATTTTAATTGAATTGTAATTAAAAATTAAGTAAAAATTTTTTCCAGGTATTTGTTTTTTTTCCTTCAACCCTTGAAAAGTCTTTCTCGTCCATGCGAAATTTCCTTAGTATTTTTCCCATTTTTTCCCAAGACATAAGAGAGAATATGGAAATTCTTCAAGTTTATGGAAACGGACTGGGACTATTTTTCTACCAGAGATTATGAGGAGGATCAGAATGCACCTCTGAGTATTTGTTCTTCAAAATACCCCCGTTCGAGGTTTGTGGCGAGGGCCAGGGGGAGGGGTTGAAGAGAGTGGGATTTGAATTGAACCATCGCCGATAGTGAGAAATAACTCTCTCTGATGAGACAGTCATCTGAGGGTACACATACCCATATCAATCGCTTCAATACCTTCCCAAATATCATTAACTTGACATACTTCAGATAGAAGTATTTGATATAGAGAATTCATATAAGACGATCTCGAGAAGGGAGATTTTATAACAAAGTATTGAGACACAATATAAGAAGTGCACGAGAAAATCGAACACTCCAAGGGGAATATTCAGAAGACGATTTGAAGCCGTTAGGTATGAAATAATTATTATACGAGATACTTTTATAATCAAAAAGCTAAGACGACGACTCGGCTTGCGGGTCCAAGGCAATAACATTGATTGATGTTATATATTGACATCGTCTTTTATATTTGTTTCATATTCAACTCTAGAACACAACACTGGGGTATGTTTGTACCCCAAGGCGTTTTGAAAGTTTTAGGTGAAGTAGGTATTGCTGCATATCAGTCCAGGATCTTGACCATAATCCAGTTTTGAGTTCTAAAAGAGGGAAGAGTTGATCAGAAGCGTCAATTTGCCTTTTGATTGCGACTATTGGGACTATTCCTCTACCAGAGATTATGAGGATTAGAATGCACCTCTGAGTATTTGTTCTCCAAAATACCTCTGTTGATGTGTTACATCAGAAATATTGTACATGCCTTATCATACAGCACCATAGATTTCAGTGATGTCTGAATGATAATTCAATGTTTCATGTCCATTGCATTCCTCTAGGAAAATGTACGTCATTTTGACTCAAACGCTTCATTATTTCTCCGAAAAATTGACCAAAAAGTGAGGTGTTTTGGTCAGGATGGAGTAAATTTCCCGCAAGGATTTGATTAATCTTCCAGAGAAACATGTCCAGAATCTGTCAATTGAAATGTCTCAGATATATCACAAGAGAAACTGTCACAATGAAATATTTCATGAATGTTCTAGAAACATTTCAGAAATATTGTATGAAGTATGAGATCAGCGGACATTACAATGTTTCTGAGGGGACTTCGGAACCTCAGTGAGACATACCCTGCTGAATTTCCCAAATAAAGAACGATACATTCTTTCTGTAGTTTTCAATGAGGTTGCTGAGTACGAAATTCACAATATTATATCGTTATCAAACGATAGAACTCTATCGTTCTCCGTATCTATGAAAAGATTCTATCGTGTTCTATGGAATCCAACAGGATATGTGGGGTTTTATCGTAGAATTTGTATAGAAAAAGTACCAGTTATTTGAAAACAAAATAGTCATGTGTTCCAGAATAAGTGGTACTTTTTCTATAGGAATTCCACGATAACATAACATACATTTTATGATGAATTCTATAGAATATGATAAGAAACGATAAAATCCTATCGTTGTATAACGATATAACATTGTAAATTCCGTATTCAGAAACCTCATTGAAGACAATAGAAAAAATGTCCCGTTCTGTATCGTTCTCTATTAGGAGAATTTAGCAGGGTATAGCAATATCAAAGAAATAATTTAACGTATTGAATGTTAGATTCCTGCAATTTGAATTGAATGTTTTGTGCTGTATAGATTCGAATTATCTTTCGGAATGATCCAAAATAGTGATGAAAGAATGTTTATACTGAAAAATGAATACAAATGTATGGGACATTTGTTTATTTTTTGAGAATTGTACAAAGATGAATCACCAACATGTGATCAAGTGAAGTGTATTGCTATCAAAACCTAAGGATGAAATTTGTAATACACGCATGCCGCGCAGTGGGTAAAAACAGTGCGCACCCCCTTTTTTTACCCACTGTGCAGTTTTTCGATCACGTAATAACAATTGACTAGCGCACTTTCCCATCTGATTGACTCCCAATTTTTTTTACTGTTCTACTGTCTTTCGTCGTATGAACATTATCTTAGTTAATCAAAGCTTCTGTGAGTCTTCTTCTAATTTTCCCATATATATTATTATTTCATGTGTTTTTTCATCTAATCGTTTCATTAGTTAAATTATTATACTCTGTTCATCACTGACTTATTTACTTATCCTACTTACTTTTCTTTGTTACATATTTACTTACTCTTCTTTGTTACATATTTACTTACTCTGTCTTGTTACATATTTTTTAATACATTTTTTGGAAATCTAATTTCATATTAGTATATTTCGTCATTTTCTTTTCTTCTTGTCCGTCATGAATCCATGCGAGGATATGGATCATGGTTAACGAAACAATTATTCAAAGAAATTCAATCCTCGTAAGGATTCCGATAATCCTGATTCTCTTAAGTTCATCATTGCAATTGACGGGATCGAAGATGGGTTTCGTTGTACTTTGTGCTCAAGGAATTATTCGGGTGGCAATTCCGAAGCTTAAAAGCATCTTTTATCTCGAAAACATAAAACAAAGGCGCATTGTCCCCCGGAAACAGATTGTAGTGTTCAGACAAAGGAGCGAAAAGTTTATCTTGAAGAATTTTCCCATTCTTTAGTTACGGATGAACGCTTTCGTCCATATTTGCAGGTCGTACAAGGTGAACCTTATCATTTTCATTGCGTGCCATGTGCTCAGACGTATTCAGGTGGAGAATACGAAGTCAATCTCCATTTCGAAGCATTCGGAAGCATTTGGAGAACGTTGAAAAATTTAAGTCAGAAAGAAGAAATTTCAATTTCAGTGACGGACCATCAACATCAAGTTCCAAAACTGACGTTGATCCGTATGAATTTGTTTGTCACTCTCCTCCACTCAATTCACTGTCATCATTCTGTGAAATGGGAACCATTTGTTCCAAATCTGTGCCAAGAATTGATGATGGAGTAAGCCTACAAACAGTTGAATCATTGGACAAATTCAATCCTCGTATTTCATATACATCTAATAGTCCTTTGGAGACAGTTCAGTCCTCTTGTTCACTTATAAGGGAATCAATTATTGAATGGGCACCGAAACACAATGATTCAACTGACAGTGGATCTGTTTCATCAATGAATAATAATTTCCCGGAAGTTGATGGTTCATATGATTCCCACGTGGTGGAAGAGACAATTCTTCATAAAGACGTTGCTCGTGCTGAAATTTTATTATCAACTTTCGTCGCGGAACACAATATTTCTGTTCATGCGGCCTCTGCTTTGGTTGATACGTCAAGAGCTGCTTTCGAAGATTCTCGAATTGCCCAAGAACTACAGTTGAAATGTGATAAAATCACCGGAATCATCGTAAATAATGTTGCGGTCGTTAAGACGGAAAAATTTGTTACGAAGTGACAAACGGCAAGTGTTGTTCATATCACTTCGTCACAAATTATTTATTGTTGGAAACGGCCCGAGCGGCTAGACCGAATCGAATGTGTGGATCTGCTCACGTTCTAAGCTTGCCGAGGAACTCCAAATTCCGAGGTGGCACCCGTAGATATGTTCAATGATTTCGTTTCAATGATGAAAGGGGAGAGAAATGAACTAATAGATTGACCTTTAGTTTTTACTGCGAGGGTTATTCGCATTGATATTCATTTCTCTTGGAGAGAGAAAGAGGGAGAAAACAAATGAAAGATATTACAATGAAACGATTCGAATAGAAGGGAAAAACAGATACAATGACTTTTAACCCTTTGCGGCATACGTTTTTCAGATGAACGGTTTTTCATGAAACTTGGTATATATGGGTTTTTGAGGTCGCTGATTACGAATCCGGACTCAGATTTGCAAAATCAAGATGGCGGATTCAAGATGGCGGCAAAAAATTTTAAAATATGGGGGATCTCGCTGGAACTCACGTGTCGGGGATTTTTCGGGTTGCTGATTATGAATCTGGGCTCAGATTGCCAAAATTCGAAATGGCAGATTCAATATGGCGGTGGAAAATTTTGAAAATTGCGGAATTTTGCTGAAACTCACGTGTCGGGGATTTTTTGGGTTGCTGATTACGAATCTGAACGCAGATTTCCAAAATTCAGAATGTCGGATTGAAGGTGGTGATGGAAAATTTTGGAAATCGTGTAACCAAGCTGAACTTCATGCACGGAGGGGCTTTCGGTTCGTTGATCGCGAATTCAAACTCAAATTTCCAAAATTCAGAGAGCAAATTCAGATGGCGTTAGAAAACTTGGGAAACCGGGATTTCGCAAAAAGCTTGTAAACTCATTGTTTTCGAATCAATCACCGTAGACCAACTTCTTTTTCCTGGAATTCGATATTATCATTCGAATAATCGACAAGAAATGAGAGGAATGAACATTTGAAGATCGAACAATTAAGGAAGAGGAATTCATTTATCAATCATTTAGAGAACCTTATTTTTCGACAATGAATTCTCATAGATTTAGGCTTCAATGAAAGTCACCGGGTTTGGTTGATTCAAGAGACACGAACGTGGACGTAGCGGCGATTGTCTCCATTTTGTTTTTTTTGTTTTTTAATTTTTTTACAATTTTTCGATTTTTAATTTTTTTGATTCTGTATTTTTCAATTTCTTTTATTTTGTATTCTTTTTTCATTTCGTATTTTGATATTTCTTTTATTCATTCCAAATTTCTCAATTTTCCATCAAAAATTTCTCAATCGTTTCTCATTTTCAACTCTCCAGTTTCTACAGTTTTCCTCATAGCATAAGGTTTCACAATCTTGTGTTCTCGATTTCGTGGTTCTACAATTCATGTATAGGAATGTTCATGTACAGTAATTGTGGAAACAATTTTCATCATGTTCCATGCACAATGGCACATTGCAAGTACTGCAGGTATATGAAGTCCTGCAAGGTTGACTCTTTGTACTACAAAAAGCACAACGTCTTGGAACGCCTACACATACGGGCATATGACATGATTGAGATCGTCTTGTCTCAAAAGATACTGTAGGTTTTCTGACTACGTTTGATGGAGATGTTTTTTGACATTTTCTTCCCGTAGGTGTAGGTAAACGATGGCTTGCCAATTGATCTGATGAAAATGACCTGAATTTTTTTGATGCCATTGAATGTACTGGATTTCTGGTATTGTAAATAATCAATGCATTTATGATGGCTACCTCCAGAAAATGCCAAAACATGCGGTGCCACCATTTTTTTGATTTCCTATCAATTTTGTAAGCTGATATTAGGTGATCAGATCTATCAACACATCCCATATTTTCATGATAGTCAGAGCACATAACTAGGCAAGTTACTTGTTTTAGAGAACCATCTTCTTGTGTACGATTTTTCACAGTAACCTCACAAGGATCATGATAGTTGGATAAAAAGAAAACAGCTTTTTTATTCATCCACTCGACCCAGCTAATTCCAGCACCACAAGTACGGTATTCATACTGCCCATGCGCCATTTTTTTTATCAGGAATAATGCTTTTTGGTAAACCCTTTCTGATGGAACGAACAGTTCCACGAGCAAACACTTCATCCTTTCTCAAATCTATCATAAGATTAAGACCGGTAAAAAAATGATCGAAAAATAATGATGATTCTTTCCTACTAAGTCACGCGTCAAATCTTTCACTACTCGGGCACCCAATTGCTTTTCAGCACTTCCAGCTTCACCTGTGTATACCTGAAACTCGCACACATATCGCGATGCATCTGCGCGCGTCCAAACTTTGTATCCACGTTTTATGAGCTTGTTCGGCATGTACTGCTTCAAACTGCTACCGCCTTTGAACTTGATCATGGATTCATCAATAGATTGGTTTTGGCTGGGTTTCCAACAATTCTTGGAAGTTTCGGATAATTCATCTAAGAATGGTCTTGGCTTATACAATTTATCATAATTTTCATCTCCTCTTCTCGGTTCTTGACCGTTATCAGCCATGTGTAAGTGACTCAGAAGAAATCCAAACCTATTGACCGTCATCAATTTGCATATAAATGGATCATTCAATTTTGGATCTGTCGACCAATAATCGCGGTAAGAGGGGGATTTTTTCACGTCCATCATTATATTTATAGCGGAAAACACTAGTAATTCCTCTTTGGTTATTGAATCAGCTTTAGTTTTTTTCTGTCTCAAGTACAGGTTTGTTTGTTCAACAATTAAATCTGAAAGTTTATGGGGGAACAGACATAAAAATATGTCCGAAGGTGTGGTGATATCATCTGTAATATTTGGACCGAAAGTTTCAGTATATGGGGAATCATCTTGGGTTTCTCTTCTTTCCGCCCACATGAAATCATTATCATTGAATTCTATGTTATCATCATCAAATTTTTCTGAGTCAGGATAATCTTCAGAAAGATTTCTTTCGCCATCACATTCAGTATAATCATTCTCAATATCATCATCATCACACAACCCATCGATAGATTCAGCATCACTGGGAATATCGGTTATTTCATCCATATTTCGAAGTTATAGGAAGTGATATGTCTTGTGCACCGAATATAAGTGATGTATGAACTGTAGTCGTTTCCACGACTGATGGAGAAGAATGCCTTTCCACACAAAAATTTGCGGGAGACAGTTTTTCACAATCCGGTTAGCCTGCCACACAAACGCGATCTTCAACACGGATAAGTTGTCTTTACTCAATATTAAATAACAATGAACATATCTCAGGTAATACCAATATGTACTACAATAATTGATATCTCGATTATAGATACAAAAAACTAGTTGCGAAGTAGCGATGAGAACCCTAAGTCTATCATGCGTAGGAAATCAATTTTGAGTGGTGGAGCTTCAAATGAATATTATAATGGTATTTTGCACAAAAATAATAATATTTTGGAATATTTGTATGGATTATGAAATCTGTACATATTATTATTTTTGCGTGGGTAATTTACGTCTCAGATAGTACAAGAGTTCTGAAAATTTTTCCAATCGCCCGTTTGCCCTCACCAACCCCTTGACGGGGGTTGAATTTGAAAAATTCGGAAAAATTCAAATGTACGTGTATTTCTATGTTTTTCGGGACGCTAAAACCAAAAATGATAGGGGAAAAGAATTTCAATCCCTCTCTCACCTGCTAGCACCCTCCTACCACCCCCTGATAAGGGTTGAATTCTCAATTTTCATGAAAAATTCAAATGTATGTGGATTCCTATGTTTTTTGAGATGCTGGACCCGAAAATGATGAGGAAAAAGAATTCCACTCCCTCTCTTACCCGCTAGCACCCTCCTACCACCCCCTGATCGGGGTTGAATTTCAAACTTTCGTAAAAAATTCCAATGTATGTGGATTTCTATGTTTTTTGGGATGATAAAACCGAAAATGATAACAAAATGGGAATTCAGCCCCTCTCTTGCCCACCAGCTCCCTCCCACCACCCCCTGTTGAGGGCTGAATTTGAAACTCACGTAAAAAATTTGAATGTATATGTATTTCCACGTTTTTTGGGACGTTTGGATGAGAAATGGTAATAAATAACAAATTTCACCGCTTTGCTACCCGCTAAGAGTGGAACCAAATTATGAATGCATCTGATATTTCTATTTCATGAAGTATTGACGTTTACAACATAGGATACTGTTTAACCCGTTGAATCCACAAGTGATTGACTTCGGATCGCCGGAATTTTGAGTATTGAGCCCATGAAAGCTTTGGTTCTCCTGTTTTATCCTGAATCGTTGGCGTAATTCGCTGAGAACTGACTTTCATGTGGATTCTACTAGATTCTTCTGAATGACTGCACAGGAGTGTGAGGAGGTAATCGAGTCAGTGGATATTGTTGATTGCAGTCGTTCATGGTCTCAGCATCTCAAAGAACATAGAAATACACATACATCTCAATTTTGTGAGAAAATTTTAAATTCAACCCTCTTCAAGGGGGTAGTAAGGGGGTACTAGCGGGTAACAGAGGAGTTTAATTTGTTATTTGTTATCATTTTTGATCTAAGCGTCCCAAAGAACATGGAAATACACATAGATTTGAATTTTTCACGTGAGTTTCAAATTCAACCCTCGTCCGGGGGTGGTAAGAGGGTGTTAGCGGGTGAAAGAGGGGTTAAATTTGTTATTTGTTATCATTTCTTATTCAAACATCCTAGAAAACATGGGAATACATATGCATTCAAATTTTCTTACGTGACTTTCAAACTCAGCCCACATCAGGGGGTGGTAGGAGGGTGCTAGCGGATGGGAGAGTGGTTGGAATTCTTTTTCCTTATCATTTTTGGGTTCAGCGTCCCAAAGAACATAGAAATACACGTACATTTGAATTTTTCCGAATTTCTCAAATTCAACCCCCTTCAGGGGGTTGGTGAGGGCAAACGAGCGATTGAAAGATTCTTCATTGTCATATTCGGTTTCAGCGACCTCAAAAACGTAGGGATAGTGGGGTCTCCCCTCTGGTTCATGACCATTTCTTTTGTGTGCCTGTGTTATTCAATGAATACGGCTTTTTTCCATTGTTTATTCATTGAAATCACAATTTGTGATTACTTCCTAAGTCCTCATCTGAATCAAATTGAGAAAAAAAACTGGGAGAAAAAGCGTTATATTGTCTCTGGTTAACTGTAAACTTCAAACACATTGAGGTGGCTATTATAATAGCCACCGTGCCGCAAAGGGTTAAATGACAAGATTTTTTACAGTGACATCGAGATAGTTTCTGATGGGAGAAAGTATGTGTATGTGTATGTGTGTGTACATATGAGGATAATTCACGAACCTCACTTCCGTTCAAGCTGACCTTTGAATATCTGGCTGCGAACCGGATCCAGAGTGAGTGACCAAGATCTTGTAGATGGTGGCAACTGGATCAGGAGTTTGGGTACAATTTGGATGCACTGAATTTAATAATACTCTGACTTGAAAATTAACTCGGAAAGTCCGAGTGCGAAGATTTGAATAAGAGAGTGAGAGCGGTACAAACGGGTTTGACGGAATAGGTATTCCGTCAAAATTTGTTACCGACACGTGGAACTTGCGCGAGTTCGATCACGGTACCAAACGAGAACTTAGTTCCGTTCAACTAGGTGAATCCGCGTGTTATCGAGCTTGCTTTTGCAAGGCGTGTCCCCGATAGATCCCGAAAGTATACTCTGGCTTTCCATCAGGATAGCTCTTATTCAAAAGAGCGAATGATTTCTTTTTGCCGTTGGGAGTGGGGAATCACGCGGTTGGATGCTTGCCGATTTTGAATTTGCTCTAGTTACCATGCTCCATAATCAATGAATGTGTGTCAGAGAGAAGTGATGAATGAGGAAGGGGATGGATGGAAGGTGTGCGGGGCACCTTGGACTCAGCTCGATGCAGTTTCAGCAAATTCTCCGCACATCGGAATGTTGCAAGTGACCTAGTCTTCATATGAACAGAAGAATGTCAGCAAATTCTTCGCATATCGATATGTTATGATGATTATTTGACAAAAGTTTAATGAGTCTAAAAATGATGACAACAGGAGATCCAATGATAGAGAATCTTAGGTGAATTCGTTTGTCCTTCCTCGCATGTATGCGCGCTTTCATTCTCGCTTCGGATAGATGCAGAGGAGTTGTTCTATGTTTCCAATATCCCGTCTCTATCCCACTCTCTCAAGTGTTTTCTCCAATTACATGTTATCACTTTCTTCCGAGAAAACCATTGGGAGAAATCGTTGATATTTCGACCTTGCGAGTTCTCTATCAGACCTTCCATGTCCGAATTATTCAAGTATAGCTTAACTGTATTAACTTTAGTGAATCTGATGAATATATGGATAGCAGTGATATCCCATATAACGAGAGGAGCCTCCGAATTCATTGTTTATTATTGGAAGTAATTCCACTGTTTTTAAGGCCTATGTTCTGGAAATGTTTTGATAATTTTCGTATTGAATTCATTGACAGTGTCCTCTGAATGAATTCGAATCCCTATCTTGCTCATGGGTAAAGGGTTTCATATAATCAGAAGAGAATGAGGGGGGCAAGTTTTCGGTAGGCACATCACAAATTAGTTGAGGAACTTCAAAGGACCCCTTTTGGTCTCCACGTTGACGGGTCTGTGAGTATCGCAAATGAAAAAAACTTGGCTGTTTGCGTGCGTTTCATTGATGAAGACTTGGTTCCACCAACCAGCCAATTGTTGCAAATAATTCAAATGAAGGCGATTGATTGTTACCGTAAAAAACTGTTCACTGCACTTGAAAAGTGCTCATGGTCCCATCAAATCCCTTTTCAAAATATCAGCTCATTATCCACGGATAATGAACCGGTTATGACGGGAGAGAATAATTCAGTCGCCACTTTACTTGGAAATAAATGTCCTGCTTTCATTTCCAGCTGTGTGTGTCACATAAGTGCATTGGCGGCAATGCATTCAGGTAAATTCATTCCAACTTTCGTCCCAAATTTCATTCAAGATGTAGCCACTTTCTTCCGCAAGAGTGCGAAGCGTAATGACATTGCCATTGATGTAGCCAATGACTTAGGCATCGTACCTAAACAAATTTCATCCTCGTCCGTCACGCGAGGGCTGGAATTGCAGCATCGCATTCAGAGGATCCTGGAAGATTGAGAAACAATTGAGGAAGCCTCATCTCGTCGCGCGAAGGAAGAAACAAAAATCACAAGCAAGTCTGTGTCGTTGACATTGAAACGGAAGCACATGAAATCTGTCGCAGTTACACGCCGTACGAAAAAAACACCGGTCACAAACTTGCTTATGATTATGAATAATGATAAGTTGAAAGCTTACCTCCTTTTTTTGGAAGATGCTCTCCGAAATTTCAATACGTACAATGCATCATTCCAGACGAAGAGCACAGAAATCCAAGATGTGTATCATGATACATTGGATCTGATTCACAAACTTGCCCAGAGATTTGTTCGAAAACCTCTTCTAGGAATCCCTGAGCAAATTCTGAACCTCCATCTGTTCGATGAAGGCATCTTGCGGATTGATGATAAATTCATAGATCTTGGATGGAAGTGCGAGAATTTTATTTCTCAGTCCCTGAAAGAAAGTGAAATGTTGGCAGGTATCATTTCTACTCTGAAGGTGAATGAAGACGACCGCAAAGATCAATTACCTTCTCTTGAAGCACGGTACAGGAACTATCTTAATTCCGAGATTGTTACTGATATTCGGAACAACTGTCTCGATTTTTGTCGTACAGCAATTCTTCAATTGTCTGAACGACTGAATTTGGTATTGGATTCTTTTTATCGACACCTTTCCGTATTCAAAGCGGAATCCGCGCTATCTGAAGATCGGGAAAAGTCCTTTGAATCTGTGGCTTTCGTTGCGGAACGTTCAGGTGTTATTGTGACACCAGAATTGAAAGCGGGATGGAATCTACTGACGCGTCTTCCCAAAGAACGTGGGAAAAAAATCCTAATTGGTATGAACTCTGACAAAATGTGGTCGTTGATTTCGAATAACAAGTCTCCCAAGGAGGGCACGGAATTCTTCTCGGATTTGAAAGCTTTGGTTAACCGAGTTCGGAGCATTCCTCACTCCAACGCAGAAGCGGAAAGAGCATTTTCTGTCGTGACTCATGTTAAAACTAAAAAGAGAAATGAGATGGGTGCAAAATTATTGAATGCAATTTGCATGATCAGAAGCGCGTTAAGAGCTCACGGTTTCAAAAGCTGCACAATGCCCGTTTCTGAATCCCATTATGAGAAAATGACTTCTGAGGTCTTGTACAAAAAAGGGGGGAACTAACACTGGGAGTATTTATACACTCATGTACACAAACACTAGTTCAGGAGCAGGTTTGGAGTCATTAAATACCGAGGGAGTGACGAACCTTGGGGTCCTGATCTCCTGAATTGCTACACACTGCTATACTCAACATATGACATTTGACTGGGGGGTACTTATACACGCATTCACACAAACATTAGTTCAGGAGCAGGTTTGGAGTCATTATATACCGAGGGAGTGACGAACCTTGGGGTCCTGATCTCTTGAATGGCTACACACTGCTGTACTCAACATATGACATTCCACTGGGGGGTACTTATACACGCATTCACACAAACATCAGGTGAGGAGCAGGTTTGGAGTCATTAAATACCGAGGGAGTGACGAACCTTGGGGTCCTGATCTCCTGAACTGTTATACATTGTTATTCAAAGTATTTTGCATTTTCATAGTGAAGTTCATCGCTGTTATTTGATTATTATCTAATCATTGAGAAAACAGCGGATTTTTGAGAACACTAGTCGTTGTCGAATGCATAGTAAATTTCCTATTCTGTTCGCTCATTTGTACGGAAGCTCCGATTCAACACAAATTCGAGATCTATGTCATCGAATATTTTGATTGAACTGTGAGTAATAATGCAAGAAAAGAACATGCCTGAATTGAATTTCTGACGAGTCTTATCTGAAATTGCATGAGATATTTTCTGCACGTTTTTTCGATTTTATCGGGTTCAATTATGTGTGAATTCCATTCTCTGCTGAATATTCAGAACATGTGAACTTGTGCACACTGCGATTATCATATGAATTACAAATTTAGGTACAACAAAATTCCGCTCTGCGTTGAGGGAAAGGACAGTATAGTACATAAATGTAGCTCGCTTTACTGTCTCGACTTAAACAATTGTTTATGATATGAAGTCTTTAGATTAACTCGAATGATTGTAAGAAAATTTGAATGTTTGTGATTGCCAGTACATATTGCGGAAGTTTGGATCGTTCATTAGGAAGAATCAGTAATCAAATAAGGGAATGTTCAACTGCTAAAGATCCAAAATATTGGCATATATCCTTCAAACGGAGTTTTGAATTCCAAGAAATTAATTCGAGGAGTGACACGTCAATTTTCCAGATTTTGTGAGATGGAATTTTCGTTTTGTTTCTATGAACGAATCAAACTTCAAGAAAAAATTGTCAGCACTTATCTTTAAGTTACTTCATGTGGTTTGATTCAAGATTTTACCGGGCTAAAGTGCGGTAGAAGGAATGTTTTTTTCGTACGTCAGATTTCATATGAGTTTCACTTCACTGATATACTATTCATTCGCACATATGTATATATCTTCGGCTTTTCTCAACCACTGATGAGTTTTGTAGATTTCTAACTCACTAATATTACATTATTACTCATTTCCTCTCAACGAAATGGTAGAATTGGTTCCATTATTTTTGTAACATTATGAAAGTCAAAGCATACACAGTAAGTTTGATACCATTGATCAGAGATTAGTCCATGCTTTCTTTATAGCGTTAGCAATATTTTCAAATCAATCATGGTTCAAGGAACCAACGTCACTACAGTCCACGACAGTCATTACAATCAGTAATTGTTCGATCTACGATATATTGTACAAGCGGTCCAATGATGGCAAATTTATTTTGCCACTCATTTACTCAACATTGTATAACTGATGAGAGGAACATGACTACAGTACACAGTCATTGATTGAATTCACAATACTGGAGCGACTCAGTTGTGACAAAATCATTTAGCTCATCGATTAGTGAGGATTATTATGAATTATGACATTATCATTCTGTGTAGCAACGAATGATGGATGTCTTCAAGATAATCGGATAAACCATTACGCTTCAAACGTCCATCCTATTGGTACACTTTTACATGTTTGTAATCGTCACAATTGGAGTTTTCAACAAAGGGTATCCGAAAATCTCATGATCTTGATTAATGTAGCCGTGAGATTCTTCAATGGTTACTGTACAACACCCTCAGATAGCGTCCATTTGAAGGATTTATTGTAATTAATCTAATGTGAGATTATCTATATTGGATGGTATCGCATAAAATACTCGGATAAACGGTTAATGAGGTTCTGGCATGTTCGACGAACACAACAATCATCGGGATACCAGGATATATTGCGGCTGGAGAATCTGTTCCATCGGTTTTGGACTTCTCTCAAATAGCTCTGACTTGTCCAATGTTCATCACTGAGAGCACATTTGGTCACAACGGAAAGTATCAGGGACTTGATAGCACGTGGTAAGGAGAATTGAGCCCCTTCAGAGAAAAGTGTATGATATGAGGTGAACGTACAAAATTTTACCTCCTGCACTTGAATCTTTCGTTCAATTTTGGAGAAACATGAAAGACGCCACTTCATGTCATTCAATGGTATATTGTTCACCATGAGAGGAATTGAGAAACTTTATCGATTAGAGTGTTAATGAATTTTAAATTGCGCCTATGACTTAAGGGAGAAAATGAATCTCTGAAAAATAGAAGAATTAACCATGCACGTCAAAAAACCGCCATGTATATCCTTCATACTCAATTTTAATGTTGTGAGTCCACGTTTGCTGCTACATGAAATCTGAATTGAATTATAAATCAACGACATGATTATATTTGTTACAGTCGCTAAATGGTAATAACATTTTACACCGGTATTTTCGGAATGTCTTATTATACATGATGTCATTCAAGTCAAATTCTGTATCAACAATATTGAGAATGATTCCTTACTAATGAACGTAATTAATGTTACTATATTCCGAAGATCCTCTTTTCTGCGTATCATTGTGCCTCGCAGATAATTTGTCATAATTTCGTTTCAACCAATCCCAAGGTTCGTCTTTCCAACGTTTTTGAAGTAAAATGATCCAGAAAATGAAATAATATATTGGTCAAAATAATGAGACTTGTCCGATGTCGAATAATAGAAAAATTCTGCCTTTTGCATGTAGTATGTATTATCTGTAAACTGTATAACCGAGTGAAAAAAATTAGATCTATTCACATCTCATCAGATCTGAGTAGATCCGAATTTTGGCTCACAAGATCAGATTCAGATCCATTCAGATCTCAATAGATCTGACTACATGTTGACAGATTTGGTTGGATCTATGTACCTCTCGTTAGATCTGAATTGGGAATCACATTTGATCCTGATGAGCAATTGATTGTTCAATTACCAAAAATTTTGGGATATTCCCCCATGTTGGACTCAAATTTGAACATGTGTATTACCAGATACAAGCTCAAATTGCAGTTTTTCAGATCTCAACAGATCTGTTCAGATCTGGTCCAAAATCAGATCTGGTCAGATCTAATCGTTTTTTCCCAGGTATGAATCTCATGATCACATTGTTATAATTTAATATTATTGGAGTCTGAATTGTTCACCAAAGAGAATCAATGCATGTCATTTCCAAATATTCGATTTACGGAACCTCTGAATGTTTTCAAATGATTTTGTAACCACAAATTTGATTAGAGGTAGCTCCATCTTATCTTCAAAAATTATTCAAACTCAGAGAGTACATTGCTTTACTTGTATTCGGGAGGACCTAATAACGTTCCGTGCAGTATGGCTAATGCTAACTGGGGACCTCCAGTTCCCTCATACTAACTACTGCGGTGGTCCTTCATTAATTGAAGAATTGTTTTTCAATAAGTATATCTCCCATGCATATGTTATCTAATCATGAATTTCAACTGTTGAACTGATTGAGAATGGGAGCTTATGCTACATCACTCAGGATGAATTAATGTATTCATACTATATGTGTGATATAACGAGGTTTTTTTGTTTATAAGCAAAAAAGGAGGGACACCTTGTTATAAACGTAAAACAAAAAGGAAAACCCTCCCAACCGGAGTGGCTCGATTGGAAAGGTTAAGGGGTACCCGCTCTTGGTTTTAAGCTTCGATAAGAGAGTGATTCTCTTATCATGCACCCTCGGAGAGATGTAAGGTTATTTTGGGAGGGGAATTTTTTTAAAGAAGAAATTTGTAAAACAAACGTGTGAATTCGGAGGTTATTGAGCAGTGCTCAGTATATTTCGAATGAAATCATAAATCGTGGTATACGAAGAGGAATGAACAATAGGTCTACAATTTAACAAAAGTGAGGAGAATAAAATACAATGTGTGTGTGTGGGTAGCACTAGAAGTAGAGTAGTAGTAGAAAGTTGGTGTGTGAGAAAGAAGAAGGATTCTACTCAGTGAACTCACCGGGTTGGAAAAGAGGTTTGTCTTTTCTGGAAGAAAACTCGAGATAGCTGCGTTCTCGCCGTTTCTCTCTCTGTCTTCCTTGCTTTCCCGTTGCTCAAGATGGTGATTGGTGCAGGATGTGTGCACTCGCGAGGTCACGATTCTCACGCGAAGGTTCACGAAATGAATAGAATAGAGACCGATTCTCACTGATTTTAATTGATTACTTCTTGAAAAATCAAGAAAACTTAAACTACAAAGTCGTATCAAGAAATGTTTCTTGACAAGACTAAGGCGGAACGGAATTTAATTTGAGAATTCTCACCACGGTCTGGAAATATTCAAAGGAAAATCTATAAGTACGCGACAAATCGTAGATTCTGCGAAGGCCCTCCCTTTAACGTTATGTTGTCCCAAGCGAACAAGTGGACCTCAAACGTTTCCTCGGCTATCCTCCTCTAAGCAGGACGATTCCAAGTCGCGATGACTTTTCAATTAATTCCGAATAACTTCCCGGGCGCGAATTTCTCGATTCTTGCTCGTTCGTCCTATTTACGTGTTCGCACCTTTTCGGGTGGAACACGCCATCTCCTGCTTAGAGGGGTTTTTTCTCGATTCAGATTATCTGATGCAATCGGTCGTTAGGCGATGTGTTCGATGATGAGAGAGACGGACAGCGAGCTGAGCAGTGAAGACAGAGATAGACATTGATTTCTTTGCTTTGGCATTTTCGTACATGGTACATAGTTCGACAGGAAACTCGCTTCGATGTGAGTATCGGTGCGAGCGGTCACCTTGAATTCTCCCTCTTTCTCAGCACATTCTTTCTTTGTAAAGCGATGCATATTGATTTGGTGTTGATGGTCATAGCTTGGACTTAGTTTGTTTCTTGGGTTCAATTCCCGTGTTATATGTTTATATTAATCTATTCCTAGATGTTCATGCACGATATGTATATCCATGTATACGTGCACACATACGCATATACACATATACACGCACATATACATATACTGGGTGATTCAAAATTGCCGTACACTTTTCTGAGAGCAGATTCTTGATGAAATTCTGGAAAGATTTTGGTCCGAAATATTCAGATCTGATCCTTAGATCCGAAAATATGAGCATTTTTCAATTTGTTGAAAAATCCAAATACCTCGGAAGTACCTTATTTATGACTTTTGAAACCCACACCATTCACTAAGTCAGATCATGGGGTGTCCCTAGAAAAAAAATAAATCCCATTCAGCTTCCTTCGTTGTGGAGTTATAGCGGTTTGGAATTTTTTGCATTCCAGCCAATCAGAATTCAACAAGTTTAAATCGCTATAACTCCACAACGAAGAAAGCTAACTGAGATCAATTTTCTTCCAGGGATACCCCGTGATCCGACTTAAAGAATATTGTTGGATTCAAAAGTCAGAAATATGGTCCATGCGAGGTATTTGGATTTTTCAGAAAATTAAAAAATGCTCATATCTCCGGATCTAAGGATCAGATCTGAATATTCCGGACCAAAATCTTTTCAGAATTTCATTAAGAATCTGCTCTCAGAAAAGTGTACGGCAATTTTGAATCACCCAGTATATATACACATATATGTATATATACATGTACATGCATACACGCACATACGCACACACCCATGTATAGGTGTTCGTGATATTCATACGGGTTGCAGTTATGATCTGAGGATAATTACTGATAATAACGGGAGGAACCGTCGTGACGTAACATATGCATAATATGCATGAATGAAAAGAGCCAGTAGAGCAATCAAAACAATCAAACGCCAATACGTACGATTACTACAATGGTACGTTTCCAATATAACTGATATAAAAATTATATATAGGTCACATATGATGAGTTATATATGGTTTGAGAAAAAAAATATTCAATGTGTTGAGTACTTCTAAATCATACTTACATTATACCCTGAATTGAGATCAAATATGTCATTTTGGAAAATATAGTGTTATTGAAAGTTTTTGTAACATGAGACATACGTGAGTCAATATGGACAGCGAAGCAAGGTACAAAGAAAGCAAATACTGTTACACTAAATATTGTGATATGTTGTAAAGTATTGTTGAATGATGATTGTTAATTTTTATTTTATGTTAGTATTATTATTATGATCGAGTAATGAAAATTGTGATTCCCAACCGCTATGTTCTTCAATTGGTGTTGATTTTATTCTTGTTCATGACAGATCATTGGTAAAGAAAAAGTTAGTCAAGTAAAGATGTATATTGAAAAATTCGTAGAAAAATGTCCAGTTTGTACATTTTGATTGCGATTTATTAGGATTCATTGTAGTTGAAGCGAAAGAATATATTTAATCAATATGACTCTACAAAAAGTTGTTAGTTTGGTACATCGCTCATTCAAACGCTGCTGAGATACAGCTATTGAATCCTATCAAGTAAGCACGAATTTTGCAGCGGTGGAATATCATTTAAACTCATTTAACCCATCATAAAGTTGGGTTTTGGGAGGTTTGAATGGTCATTTACCGTCGCAAGGTTTGTGTTCAATGTGACTCATGAATGGAATTCAATGAACTTTTCAATCAAAGGAGTGTATAGTCGGGGTAACAAGTCCGGTTACAAGTTCGCACATTCATCGGCTCAGACTTGTGACCGGACTTGTTACACTGACTATACACCCTAACCCAGGAAATTCAAAGTTATGGAGGAAATGAAACGAATGGATTCGAATCACACAAAAAGTTACTCGTCATATCTACCACAATTTGGGATAGACACAAACTTGAAGTAAAATTTACTGCAACTACCATTGATAGTACTCCAATTTACAGTTTCAAATGTTAAGAGAGATTGTCCCTGTCTGTCCCAGAATTCACCATCAATTTTTTTCCGTGATTGGACTTCTGCATCGGATTCAATAAGAATCAATCGGTTCAATGGGATTCTTTAACCGGAGAGTTTGAAGGTATGTGAAATATTGTTTATGCAGCCCTCATGCGCTTTTGTTAATGAAATAATCATCACACTCATTTAATCATATGATCATCATTGTATGATTCACTTGACGCTAGAACGCAACACTTATTTACTGTGCTATTGAACACAACACTGGGGTATTCTTGTAACCCACGCCTTTGAACGCGATTCACGCAGATATTCACCATGGAAATTGAATTCTGCTACACATCATTTCATTCGTTTCTTTCAACTCTGAGACAATAGCATGAATTCCAATGCAAGAATGTTGTGAAAAAATTGCAAAATATCAGTCTAAAGCGAAAATAGATCGCAAAAAATAGCATTTTGAGTTTTTTACAAAAAATGACCGTAACTCTTCGGATTTCCATCCGATTTTAAATATCCGAGGACATTTGGAAACTTGAACAAATATCTACAACACGGATGGAACAGAATTTTTAATTTTCTTCAAAGTACATTCATTTGAGGATGTGCAAGTTGAAGAATCGATGATCCTCAAAAGAGGACGAAAGTCAATGTAAATGTTATGGGAATGTAGAGAAATTGGTAGAATAATACTGAGGAATGTAGAGAAAATATCTTTCAATTTCTTTCAGTTTTTTAGTCCGCATTCACCGCATAAATAGGAAAATCCAGTTACATTGGTGACAAAATTGATTCAAATTTTTTTTCAAACATGAAAACAATGCGAATAATGACAGAGAACTTGAATTCGCCGAAAACTGCTGCAAAACCCAGGATTTTCCTTCAAATTCCAAAGTTTGAATTTTCACACAATCGCACAAGGTACCGACGTTACCACGACCCTGGGATAATTTCGTACCCCACGCTCACTTCGCGTTTTCATCAGTCACAATCAAGTGGCAAATTGACGCTTCTAATCAACTCTTCCCTCTTTTAGAACTCAGAACTGAATTATGGTCAAGATCCTGGATCGATATGCAACAATACCTACTTCACCTACAACTTTCAAAACGCCTTGGGGTACAAAAATACCCCAGTGTTGTGTTCTAGGGTTGAATATGAAACGAATATAAAATACGATGTCAATATATAACATCAATCAATGTTATTGTCTTGCGTCCGCAAGCCGAGTTGTCGTCTTAGCTTATTGAATATAAAAGTATCTCGTATAATAATCATTTCATCCCTTGTGGCTTCAAATCGTCTTCTGAATATTCCCCTTGGAGTGTTCGATTTTCTCGTGCACTTCTTATATTGTGTCTCAATATTTTGTTATAAAATCTCCCTTCTCGAGATCGTCTTATATGAATTCTCTATATCAAATACTTCTATCTGAAGTATGTCAAGCTAATGATATTTGGAAAGGTATGAAACCGATTGATATGGGTATGTGTACTCTTAGACGACTGTCATATCAGAGAGAGTTATTTCTCACTATCGGCGATGGTTCAATTCAAATCCCACTCTCTTCAACCCCTCCCCCTGGCCCTCGCCACAAACCTTGAATAGGGGTATTTTGAAGAACAAATACTCAGAGGTGCATTCTGATCCTCCTAATAATCTCTGGTAGAAGAATCGTCCCAGTCCGTTTCCATAAACTTGAAGAATTTCCATATTCTCTTTTATGTCTTGGGAAAGAAATGGGAAAAATACTGAGGAAATTTCGCATAGAAGAGAAAGACTTTCCAAGGGTTGAAGAAAAAAAAACCAAATACCTGGAAAAAATTATTAATTAATTTTTAATTAAAATTCAATTGAAATTTTCTCTCCGAATATTCCAACGAAATTCCTTGAAAGTGTTGTTCAAGTTTGATCAGGTGAGAGAATTCGTCAATTACTATGTTTATTGTGTTGAAAACGCGATTAATGAAAATTGGTAGGTGAGGCATCCTGATGAAAATGAAATGAAACATTGATTGAAAATTATAAAATTCAAAATTAAGATTAGCAGGTGTTCAATTCTCAAAATTTTCCAATCGCTTCACATGTCTCTTCTTCATATGTAAATATTCTTCTCTTCATATTTTCTCTCTGAATAAAGTCTCATAGCAACACAAAGAAAGATAATCCTATTGAAAGATCATGAATTTTGCAGAAGGATATTCATAAGTGGGCTATGAGATATTATGAAATCAAGCTTACAATTTGCTGTGCATATGTATGGGATATTCATAGTCAAACACATAAACAATCATGAAAAATTAATGCCAATTTGATGTATAATTGAAGATGAAAAAAAATATTGATAATGAATTTTCATGGTTGAAAAAAAAAGGCACTCGCAGCTGGATTAGAACGTGGGTTCTGCTGAGTACTGATCCAGTGACTTGTCATTGAGCCACGGACCACTATCGTACTTGGGGAAGGAAAAGGGGGTGTTGATAAGTGTTGCGCGTATCATTTTCTTCGCATTGCTATAATGTATCAACTAATAAGATATAAGATTATGAGGAAGATCATGTACAAGGATTTGAGAGTTGCAAACAAGTTGCCTCACATCGTCAAAACTGCGATTCTTAAAAAATTATCAAATTTCAGAATAACTTTCATCAACAAAGCAAGCGACTTTTGAGATGGGAGGAAAATTTTTTGCATTCCTCAAATACTTCTCATAAGATATTGAATGTCGCATGGTAAGGGAATAGAGAATGTAGAATAGAGAGAATAAAATCCCCAGTAAAAATGAATCATAAAGGAACATACATCAAGCATATAGAAACCATACACGGTCATATATGACCATATATAATTCATACGCAATCCATATTGAATCCGTATATGATCATATGTGGCCCATACAGAATCCATATATGACCTCTCGATGCAAGACTTTCCCATACATGTGAAAAAATTCTGTCACATATGAAATATTTTTCGTATATGGATTTTATATGGATTATATATGAGTCATATATGATAATATATGGATCACATATGGATCAAATATGGATTGTATATGATTCTATGCATTTTCATATATGAATCATATATGAATTTTGTATGTATTACGTATGGATTATGTATGGGTCATATATGTTCGTTTTTCACTAGGGATATCAATAGATTGTACAAAAAATTCTCCGCAAGAAGTTTTGGAAATGAAAAAGTTGTGATTTGATTCGATTTTCAATGTTCGCGGGTCTTTCGTCAAGTCTCGGCGTTAGAAAGGGAAGCATGAACGCGTTGCTATGACGACGTATATATATGTCCCCACCAGCCAAAAATCATATTCTGTAGGAAATTGCTAGAATGAAAAGAGACAGAGAAACATTCATACTCCTTCTGTTTCCATTTGTCGAACGTCATCGACGCTTGCCGAGAGGAACCGAACAGTGCATATATATCTCGCATACTATACGCTGGTGGGGATAACTCACCGACAAGTGCGGTCATATGTATAAGTGAGTGACGTAGTACTTAGTGACGTAGTAGTAGTCACGTGACCAAGCTGCGATTTCCCAGCTCGGCGGGTATCGCAACACTGCATATGGAATTATAATTTCAGAAGCATAGCTGATCGTTTTGGGGTTTCGAAAGATACCGTTTGGCGGCGTGTATTTCATTTTGCCAGTGCCTTAATCCAGTTCAGACAGGAATATATCAGATAGCCCCAACAACATGAATACATTCAAAACCAAAGAGAATTTTCAGCGATTGCCGGATTTCCTGGAGTAATTGGTGCTCTCGATGGGTGCCACATTAGGAAAAGTGCTCCTGTAGAACATCCAAACGACTACATCAATCGAAAAGGTTATCATTCGATACTTCTACAAGGCATTTGCGATAGCAGACTGAAATTTACAAATGTTTTCATCGGATATTGCGGAAGTGTTCATGATGCTCGAGTTTGGATCTTGAGCGATATCAGACAAGCAATTGAGGAAAACATCGAAGCATTTTTTCCAAACAACACACATCTGTTAGCCAATTCAGCATACCATCGAACGAATTATTTGTTGACTCCTTACCGGAATGATGGTCATCTTAATAATGTACAAAATAATTACAATATCCTCCCCGTGGATGATTGCGGGTCTTCCAGGGGGATATTCATGATACCTGTCCTCGATATCCTTTTTATCCATCCCTGGTAGTATCTGCTTCCTTTACGTGGTGGGGAGGATAAGTATCTCAGAGTTGGATCTTTTTTTTGAGTGAAATAAACTACTCAAAAGAAAGAATACAAACTGAGAGAAACGAAATCATCCTAATGCCAGAAACATCGGCAAAATTGAACGGAAGGAAAGCAAGGGGAAACTACCGTCCTTGACATGTTTCAATACTTCCCGAGGAAATGAAACCTTTTTCCTAACCTAGAATATTATGTAACAAAAACAAACAAACAAATTGATAAATACATGATGGCGCTCTCTCGGGTGAAATATTCCGGAGGTGAACTAGTCTCCCGTTCGGATCTCCGGAGGGAGGCTGCTCGAGGAAGCTTCATCAGCAAGGAACGAAAACCGAAGAATAGGATAGGGAAAAGGAACAACATTCTTCGAGTCGGAGCGTGGAATGTTAGATCACTGAGGCAAGCGGGAAAATTAGAAAATTTGAAATTAGAAATAAATAGGTTGAATATAGACGTAATGGGGATTAGCGAGATGAGATGGCCACAAGAGGGCGATTTCTGGAGTGGGGATTATAGAATAATTCATACAGGATCAAAGAACGGTCAAGCAGGTGTAGGAATTGTAATGCATAAAAGAGTAGGAAATAGAATAGAAAATTATTTGCAACATAATGAACGTAAGATGATGGTTAGAATCAGAACAAAACCGGTAGACACAGTCATAGTCCAAGTATACATGCCCACATCTGCATATTCGGAGGAAGATATTGAAAAAACGTACGAAGAAATAGAAGAAGTGATAGAATATGTGAAGGGAGAAGAGAATTTGATAGTGATGGGGGATTGGAATGCGGTAGTAGGACAAGGAAAAGAGGACAACATTATGGGAGATTTCGCGTTAGGGAGGAGGAACGATAGAGGACAACGTTGAGTCGAATTTTGTGAAAATCATAAGATGGTTATCACGAACACTCTATTTGAAAATCATCCAAGAAGAATCTACACTTGGAAAATGCCAGGAGATACAGCAAGATACCAAATTGATTACATATTAGTGAAACAAAGATTTAGAAACCAAGTGAAAAACTGTAAAACTTATCCCGGGGCAGATATAGATAGTGATCATAATATGTTGATGATGACATGTTCTCTGGAATTCAAATCTCTGAAGAAGAAAAGGAAAATGCAGAAAAGATGGAATTTTAAGAACCTCAAGGAAAAACAAACACATGAGGCATTCGAGAAGAAGTTGGATGAAAAATTGGGAGATCAAAAAGAGAAAGACTTGGGAATAGAGAGGAGATGGACAAAGATGAAGGGGAATATAAGAGAATGTGCGGATAAGATTTTGAAGAATGATGGGGTAGAAGCTAAAAACCCATGGATAACGGGAGAAATTTTAGAATTGATAAATGAGAGAAGAAAATACAAGAATAATGATAGCCAAGAAGGCCAGCAACGATACAAATCATTGAGAAACAAAATAATAAGAGAATCAAGGAAAGCAAAAGAACAGTGGTTAGAAGAGAAATGTCAGGAAATAGAAATAAGATTGTATTTAGGAAAAATAGATGAAGCATGTAGGATTATCGAAAGATTTTCCGGACAAACGAAATCTAGAAGCAATAAGATTAGGAACTCTCTAGGACGACAATTGATAAAAACGGAAGAGAAAATAGAACAGTGGATCAATCATTTGGAAGACTTGTATAGAGGAAACGATGATATAGCATTATTAGAGAAGGAAGAGGATGTAGATGAGGAAGAATTGAGAGATTCGATATTGAGATCAGAATTCGACAAGGCTTTGAAAGAATTGAAAAATAATAAAGCGCCAGGCATAGATGGCATAAGTGCGGACCTTATAGAAGCCTCCAGTGAAGGAACTCGCGACGCACTGTTTGAATTGATTAGAGATATGTACGAAAAAGGAGAAGTACCGGAAGATTTCCAAAAGAATAAAATTCTCGTTATCCCGAAAAAACAAGGGGCAGACAAATGCGAGAACTACAGAACGATCAGTTTAACTTCACATGCTTCGAAAATACTGACCAAAATTATATACAGGAGGATGGAAAATAAAATAGAGAGTAGATTGGCAGAGGATCAGTTTGGTTTTAGAAAAAATAGGGGAACGCGAGAAGCAATCTTAGCACTCAGGGCAGTAATAGAGAAAAGGATAGCGCTGAAGAAATCTGTGTACATAGGTTTTGTAGATATACAAAAGGCTTTCGATAATGTGGACTGGGAGAAGATGTTCGCGATCCTGAAGAAGGTGGGAATAAATTATAAAGATAGAAGAATAATATACGAATTATATAAGAATCAAAGTGCAATAATAGACATAGAGGGTCAGGAAGGGGAAGCACAAATAAGAAGAGGGGTGAGACAAGGATGCTCATTATCGCCACTGATTTTCAATTTATATATAGAAGAAGCAATGAACGAAGTGAAGGAGGAAATTCAATCGAAATTAAAGATTCAGGGAGAAAATATAAGTATGTTGAGATTCGCGGATGACATAGCTATATTGGCCACGAGTAGTACTGAGTTAGAAAATATTCTCAACACCATGAGGACAATATTATTGGAAAACTATTGTATGAATATAAATAAAGACAAAACAAAATTCATGATGTGTACAGCAGCGAAAACAGCTGGAAGAACGAGAATCAAAATAGATACCGAGACAATTGAACAGGTGAAAGAATTCAAATTTCTAGGGAGCATAATTACAGAGAACGGCAAAAGCGAAAGAGATATACGAGCAAGAATAGCACAAGGGAAACAGGCTTTTTATCAAAAGAGACAGTTATTATGCTCAAAAAATATAAGCTTGGAAGTAAGGAAGAAATTCTTGAAAAGTTACGTTTGGAGCACAGCATTATATGGTTGCGAAACTTGGACAATGGGGAAAACTGATCAACGAAGACTTGAAGCTTTTGAAATGTGGTGTTATAGGAGGATGCTCAGAATAAAATGGATAGACAAAGTCAAAAATGAAGGAGTACTCGAGCAGATAAATGAAGAAAGAAATCTTTTGAAACACATCGTGAAAAGGAGAAGCAATCTTATAGGACACACATCACGGCATGAGAGTTTATTGAAAACAATATTGGAAGGGAAAATGGATGGTAAAACTGGTAAAGGTAGACCTAGAGCAAGTTATATGAAGCAAATCGTACAAGACAAGGGATGTAGTAGATATGTAGAAATTAAACGTTTGGCGGATAATAGACAGGGGTGGAGGGTTTCATCAAACCAGTCGTAAGACTGATTACTTCATGATGATGAATTACAGTATCAAACATTCTAAGACTCGAGTGGGGATTGAAAGAGCATATGGACTGCTCAAAGGACGTTTTCGACGTTTGAGATATTGTTATATGTACAATACTGATATGATACCACTCGTGATACTCGCCTGTTGCATTTTGCACAACATTTGCATTGACGTAGAAGGTGTTGATGATGTGGAAGGAATGATAGAATATATTGATTACTTCTTGGATGGAAACGATGAGGGACGCTATTGCAAACTTTTTGATTAATGAAGGACATTAGATATACAATCACATTTTAACATGTACGTAGGTAAGAATAGAATACGAAAATTCTTTATTATTTATGAAAAATTTTGTATTCCCAGCATTCCTGTGGAAACATGCTCACGAATCGCATGCGTTCCATTTCATTTACCCGATTTTATAAAATTTTGATGTCCCGGGGGAAAATCATTAGATCTATTCAGCTCTCAACAGATCTGAGTAGATCTGAATTTTGACTAGATCTGGTTGCAAAGAATCAGATTAGATCTGATCAGATCTTGGCACATCTGGTTAGATCAGAATAGATCTCGTTAGATCTGAATTGAATATTACATTCAATCGTAATGAGCAATTGCTGGCTCAATTATCAGAAATTTTGTGATATATGTCTCTACATGAATGTGATTTTTCACATGTGTGAAAAATAAAAGACAACATTGCAATTTTCAGATCCTGATAGATCTGTTTAGATCTGGCCAAAAATCAGATCTGGTCAGATCTAATGATTTTTTTCCGGCGTGTTTGTAGCACAATTTTTATGTCCTTCATGCAAAGTGTATGAAATTGGTAAGATTTCTATGAGCTGCATGAAATTTATCAAATTTTAATGCACATCTGCACTGCCTTCATGGAATTTTATTACAATTCATGAGATTCTTTCCACAGAGATGTTTGATGATTACCATGAATGATTCATGTATTTCTATACGTTCTTCGTTGCAAATCCCAGACTTTTTTATATCACCAATCGAGGGAACATCGCCGTGCTTTGGCACGCCCAGAGAAAAACATGCTGTTCACAATTTAAAAGATCATATCTGAGACAACGTTGAAAATAATCATCACAAATTGGTTTCGTCTTAAAAAAAAACAACATTGAAAGCAAGCAATTCTTTCCTTCAATTTTCCAGACAAAATCTTTCTTCGCATCTAAAGTATCGGATTCAAATCCCTCTCAATCATGTTTACAATTGAACAAAACTGTTGAACGAGGAACCAAATCCTGCATCCAGCATTGATGAAGATTTTATACCTCAAACGCAGACACACCACTTGGAGTTACATGCCCACGATGATGTGTTGAAAAAATATTGAATGTGAACCAGAAGATGACACATGTTCAAACAGTACCGATCCAAATAGATTAGAACTCAAAGATAGAGACGAGCAAGAATCGAAAAGCGAAGAAAATGGTTACGACATGACGATTAATGAAAGCATTAAATTATAATAATAATAATAATAATCGTATTAATAATTTTCATTGCTCGAATTCGAACACGCCCAATTATAGTCCGGTCAACAGAATGGATACACGGGAAAGTAATTCTCCGAATACTCCCCCGTCAATCTCCCGTCACTCTCTCATCGATCAAAAAATTACGGAATTGTGACAGGCTTTGGCGAAGTGAGTAGTCCGTATGGATTTAGAAAAAAGTATTTCTCCCTCTCAAACATTGAGAAAATGATAGTATTCGAATTGTGGAAGAAATTATCAGCAGTTTGATAGTTACATTGATATCAATTAGTTCACAACCCATTTATAGACATGATCGTTAATCAAGATTGAATACAAATGCTAGCGTCTGATATCATTTACTGGACTATGAGGTATTATTTGATAAAGTAGCTTCCAAAAGTTCAGTATTAAAAAGGGAATATGGTGTGAAAATGATTTTCCTTTGCTGTTCTGCTGTATACGATATCCCAAAGGAATTCTTCTTTGTGAAAATAATAAGTCTGTAGAATTAATCATATTGTTTTTGTGGTTACACAAAAATATTTGTTCAATTACAGCAACAGGAGATTGAAAATTACCAGAACGGATAGCGATAAACTGAACCATGGATCTACTGGTGAAGTGATAAATTCATCAAGGTCTCTCATGAACAATAAACAAATTGATATCATCACCGTTGAATCTGATCGGGCATGTCCACAAATCAAATTTTATACCAACACACAAGGGGCGACAATTGAACGTACTTCACCAGATCAGTGATGCCAGCATTTGGTCGACCAAATTTCTTTTGTCGGAGCTTTGATTGTGTGTGTGACATTTATATACAGACAGATGTGATGGAGAGGGAAAATCGACTCGGTCGACCAAATGCTGGCATCACTGCACCAGATTGTTCTGCGCTCAATCATTGTATAAGTATCCCGTCTATGGAACATGAGGTTTGTAATTTTCATGTAATGTAAAATAGATGCTTCAGATGGCTCAAATATGTAACATAATTTTCTTGGCATTTTTTACTTCGTCTCCTCTTGACTCATATTTATCTCCATTTACAGAAAACGACAATTTTGATTATGACAAAAAATTTAGTCTGAAACACTGAGATATTACTATGAAGCGGACACAAGCAGCCGTAAAGCTAGCAGCCAATTGTTGTAACTTTTCATTAAATGTAGTTGAAGCTTTGTTCACACCAGGAATCGATTAATCCGTATCCCAAGAAACCTTTTGAATGCTTCAATTCTTGATAGAAGTTTTGCGTAAAAGGTTATAATAATCGGCTGCTAGCTTCACGGCTACCAATTTCAGCTTCATGATATTAATAACACCTGTTGGCATAGAATATTGTTTTTTTTGCAAATGTTCCTTTATAATCAATAGTGTGATTCTCCTTTAATTCAATACTTATTATGGTACTACATTTTATGTAAAACCTCAAGCATCAAATTTTGAATTTTCCGCCAATACTCAATGGGTACTTCCGATATTGTCAAAATGGTTTGTCAGATTTTTTTCTAAGTATCGTTGCTATTGGTAGAAGAAAATTTATGCTCCAATTATTATACAGTTCACAAAGGACTGATTAATGATTTGAAAAACGCGGGAACACCGATTTTCACTCATAGCGATTGTCATTTATAGCGATTGTCATTTGTGGCGATTCTCATTTATATCGATCGTCATTTACAGTTCTACCTTTTCTCTTGTGATCTTCTGCCACGTGAAAACCGCTCCTGTGATCTTCCACTCGCGATTCGATTCAATCAGTCAGTTCAATAATCTTAAAGTTTGAATCACCATGGATGCCGAATATATTACTGTAAGTTAAAATTATAATTATATAATAATTTTGTGCTTGACAAAAGAATCCAATAATGTTGGATTCAATAAGATTGGTCTAAGTTTCAACTTTCGTACGTAACTTCCTTGGTCTTAGAGAAAATGATAATTCAAGTTCGATATTTAGTTACATTATTACATTGAAGCAATATGCGTTATTGAATTTTCATGAAGTATTGTATTAATGATTTCTCGTTATAATAGGAATATGATCCAGATCTCTTCGAAGAAATTCAAGATCCAGCCGATGCCCAACTATCAATGGAGAGCTCTGAGTCTGAAGGAGGTACTGAAGATTTATTACTAACAATAAAAAATTTTATGAATTTATTCAGTTCATTATTTCCTGTTCTTCATTTCATTTTATTTTATTTCTTTTTTTCAGAAAGTCAAAACTTCCGTTAGACAGCGGACATGACTACGCTTTTGCTTTCCACAATTTCGAAGCATAAAAACTATCTGCAGGACAAAAAAATTCTGCAAAAGAATATTTGGCGACAGATTTCTTACGTTATGCAATGCAAATCGTATAAGATAACTCCAAAAAGATACCTCGCCAAGTGGAAGAGTTTGAAGAAAAGTTATGAGAGAATCATAGATAAAAACGGAACGACTGGCAATAACAGGGTCAATTGGCCTTTTTTCGATGCCGTTGAAGGCGTTATGTGTGAATCCCCAATAGTTGAACCGATTTCTTTGGCATCTAATCTCAACGGATGGAAGGTAAAAAAAAGGAGCCTATCAGTCAAAGCGAGGAGGTTGTGAAAGCAGAACCTTCTTGCTCTACACCATGTCAAGCGGATAGCAGGATCATACGACGTAGGGAATCTCATTCATCGTGGGATTGGTTCAAAGAATTCAAAGATCTCAAGGAACGGCATTATGCACAGAATCATGCTCAACGAGAAAAACTCATTAACCTACTTTCTTCGGCGCAGGTGAAAAAATCATCATCTCTTCCATAATCAAAGTTTCCAGAAGAGTGTTGAGTAGGTTCACGTCACGTTAAATTATCCAGAGGAAGATCTGAGTTATTTTCATATTTATAATTGGTAAGGTGAACTGTGATATTTAGTAGGAATTGTTTTTTGTTCCATTTTATTTTGAGATTATTAGCTATTGGTTATAAATGACTGAGGCACGTTTATGTGTATACGCCAATTTTTGAGAACTCCGAGGTTATGTAAGGTGTTCAGTGGGTTCAATTAATCCGGTTCCTTCTTTTCTGTATATCCTTCTGGCCAGTTCATTGTTTGTTAATTGGCAACATTTTAAAGTATATTAATATGTGCGGAATAATGTTTTGAATTTGGAAAACTGATTGTAAATGTTGTCAGTTGATATACGATGAATTGCCAAGAAGGATATATCGGACAGGAGGAAACGGATTAATTGCGCCCACTATTCACAATATTTAATCAAAAATGTTCTTGTAAATTCATACACGTTCCACGTGTCCAAAAAGTTCGGAGTTTATTGTGAAAGTACTTCAGTACTTACTGCCTTACGATACTGAATATCTTCGTGTTACGCTACATTCAAATACTCCTGCCTTAATTATACAGCTTTATTTTATGTTTTACTCTACGTTTTTTGAACCACATGACTGTCAGTTACAGCGATTTTTAGTATTAACGTTCTGGAGATATGTAAAGTTCTTCTCTTCAAAATACGCTAATTTTTGAGAACTCCAAGGTTATGTAAGGTGTTCAGTGGGTTCAATTAATCCGGTTCCTTCATTTCTGCAGATGCTTCTGGCCGATTCATTGTTTAATCATAGGACACATTTTAAAGTATATTAATATGTGAGAAATGATGTTTTGAATTAGGAAAACCGATTGTAGATGTTGTCAGTTGATACACGATGAATTGTTGAGACGGATCTATCGGACAGAAGGAAACGGATCAATTGCGCCCACTGGTCACAATATTCAATCAGAAATGTTTTTGTAAATTCATACACGTGCCCAAACAGTTTAGAGTTTATTGTGAAAGTACTTGGGTACTTACTGTCCTACGATGCTGAATATTTTCATCTTACGCTACATTAAAATCCTCCTGCCTGAATTATAAGGCTTTATTTTATGTTTTACTCTACGTTTTTGGAACCACATGATTGTGAGTTGCAGCGATTTTCATCATTAACATCGTAGGGATATGTAAAGCCCTTATCTTCAGAATCTTAGGATTTAGTTTGATTTTGTTTGCGAAGTTTGCTTACTAATTGTATGACATCCTGAACGGTATGTTATTTATAGAAGAGTATACCTTAGTAGGTATAAAATACCATTTCGTGTCAAGTATGTACATGAGGGTGTTTCACTTTGAATATTTTTTTTCATCTCATCTCCCTTTTTTCGCTACCACCTAAAAAAATGTTAGAATGTAGTTACGAAAGAATCCTCGCGCAACCTGCATGCTGACAAAAAATTTTTAGAGGTGGCGCGATGACTTGAAAGGTTTTTTATTTCATTTAGATATGGAGATGCGCCAACTCTAAATAATTTCTGTCAGCATGCAGGTTGCGGGAGGATTTTTTCGTAACTATATTCTAAGAGTTTTTTAGGTGGGAGTGAAAAAAGGAAGGGAAAATTCCATGATAAAAGGGAAGAACACGAAGAAGGTAATTTTTAAATGAAACACCCTAATGTAAATCCTTACATTTTTCCAATGAATCAAATATATTCCTCGGCAATGAAACATCTATGCTTTGTGTAAGAATTGAAATTCATTGACGTTGATTGTTCCAGTTGCAAACACATGAGTGAATGGAAAAAAGATGATTTTAGTTCAATGGTTCATAAATTCCGAAGATTATTTAATGGAACACAACAAAATATTTTATTTTTCAAATGTTTATTTCATATTATACAAGGTTGATCAGTATTGAACCAAATACTTTGAGGGCAACAAAATTCTTTTAACTTTTTGTGTAAGAAAATATGTTTTTGATAGTAACTTAAAAACACTATGAAAATCAAGTATTTGGATGATTATTTGTCTCGATCAATTTTCTTTACGAAGGAAAACATTGCGTGTATTTTGAACGTTGTTGTCGTAGCATCCATGCTCCTTCCAAATCGTCACTGTTCAAGACTGATTCCAAATGATAATTAAACGTGTACAGTAAAAGTTTTGGAAACCGCAGACAAGCTATGAGTTTGTTGAATTGAGAAATTCACTTCCTCAGAATCTTCATTGAAAAGGTCGTCAATGGCAATCAGGAGGTGTTCTGCATCCATTTTCTGGAAAAATTATGTTAGTAAGATATAGTTTCGATCATTACAGATTTATTGAAGTTCCGAATACAGCTATTAAAACCACCGGACAAATTCATGAAAAAATTGGTGCGATCGGAATGGAATGGGTTATTTCTCAGCTTATGCATAAGCCTGGTCAGCTGTTCAGCAACGGGGAGTGCCTTATACATAGACAGTATGTTCATATACCGTATGAATGTAGTTTGATTATGGGGAAACGCATGCAGCCCTAGATATGCCTACTCTCACTAGGCTTATGGAGATGATGGAGGAATTGATATAATTTCATTTCATATTTATACAAAATCATCAGGGATCTTTCTTAAGGAGAGACTACTGACTGCTGAAAATGCAATCAGAACTCATTGATTAAAATCATACACAACCAAAAACTATTCTGACAAATTATTTGAAAATGAAGCAATAACATTGAAATATTTTTTTATACAGGTCTTTTTCAATCAAGAAAGATGGTCCGTACAGAAAAATTTAGACTTCATTGCTTTATTTTATAGAGATTGCTGGTATCCCGATAAACGATAACCCTGAAGACATCGGCTTGGATCTATCGACCAACGTAATGTTTTATAGGACGTTCTTATTACAAATTTAGGCTGGTCAAATCAACAATTGGAAAATACTCAATCGAGTTCTGTAACTGAAAATACTGTGACCCCTTTGAATAAGAAGCGACAGTAGCTGGCGTAATAGATTCCAGCCAATGTCTTCAGGTTTATCCATGATTGAGGAAATATGGAATACCTCTGAAGCATATAGCTGAAGTGTGGAGAATAATTCCTTTCCTGGAACATGATGTGAGGAACTTTTTGTATTTCAGCGACACGATTGAAGCATACATTGATCCGTTGTGTTTTGTGGATTCCTTTATCTTCGAAAAGTGAACTGAATTCAGCTGACAGAACTAAATTGAGAACAAAATTATAATGTTGAGAGGACCAAAAGATTTTGGAATCCGATCAAGCTTCCATACATACCTTGCTTAGCTTGCGTATTGCATTTAAATTCATTGATGAATCATTCTTTTTCAAGATCAATCAATTTTTTCAGCATTGTGAAAAATCATGCAATTTTCATCATTTTTTTTCATTATTTTTATCACCAATCAACTTTCTTGTAGCCTTCAATTCTCTTCAACATAGGTTGAGGTTATGTACGCATACATGTTTCATAATTACGCATAAATATTTTATTGATTACAAATGATTGAAGCACATGTTCAGGTTCAGGTTCAGGTTATAATTGGCTCTTCGGACCTTCAAAGATCCATAGGCATTTGCCCATACGCCAGTGTTTTCTTATATAGGACCAACGTTGATTGGCTAACAGCCTATATCGATTCCTAGATCCGAGACATTCATGGGATCGACCTTCGACTTATTGCGCGCTTTCAAATCAAATTTGGTTTACAATGTATGCACTTGTATTTATAATTACTGCTTAATTAATTTTTTTTTTTTTTTTTTTTTATATTGATGATGTTATTATGGGAGGTAAGTATGATTTAATGTTGTTCATGATGGGAAATGGTGGAGACGTGATAAGGGAAAAACCAAGCTAGGAAGAGCACAACTGTGAGGTTTTATCATAATCTTATACCAGTATCCTCTATAAATTGGTTTATTTTCAGGATAATTTCCTTATTATTTTTAAAAGCAATGTCTGTTATATTGAATTGATTTATAACTTGAAAAGTTTGCAACTTATTTAGCTGGGATAACAATATGTTAGATTCTTTCTCATGTAAAGGACAATCGAAAAAAACATGATTAATTGATTGAGAATCATACCCACAAGGACAAGTAGCGTCAGTGATTATATTTTTATTCTTGAGATGTTCATTAAGAGCAACATGACCTGTTCTTATTCTGCAAATTCTGACAATAGCCTGTCTGTTCAGATTTAGTTTATAAAACCATGGGTAATTGAACTCAGGAGAATTACTTATCCTAGAAAAATAATCAGCACCTTTATATTTACTTTGATCTATTAAGAATTTAAGAGCCTCATTTTTCGTCTCTTTGTCAAAGATTTCATATAGATTTTTATAGCTGTATTTGGAGTTTAATGATAATTGCTCTTTCAATGCTTCTTTGGCATCGAGGTCCGCAAGATCATTACCTGTAATGTTATGGTGTGATGGAATCCACAAGAACTTAACATTGAGGTTGTTTTCTTGACATTTTAATAGCATTTGTTTAATAGAATATACAACAGGGTTGTAAACACCCTTGAAATCAGGAGAAATCAGTGAGATCAGAACACTGAGAGAATCCGACACTATTAGAGAATTTTCCAATTTATTTGTTGCGATATGTTGAATGGCAAGAATAATAGCCTGGGCTTCAGCTTCAAAAATTGTGCAAAGATTGTTTAATTTTAATTTATAATTTACGTTTTTTCTTGAGTTAAGAATAACTGCTGCGCAAGCAACCCCTTCATTCATTTTTTTTGATCCATCAGTATAAATTATTTCATAATTTCTGTAGTTCTGCTTGATTATGTTATTAAAAATTGTATTTGGGTCTTTTGAAGTTTGTAGAGTTTTACCAGAACATAAGTCGATTTCAGGATTGTAGTATCTAGTATTATAATCAAAAATATATATATTATGATGTGGAGAAGAGATAATTCCCTGATACTTATTTTTAATTTGATGCCACGTTTTAGCTAGGATGTCATTGGTGGCAATTTTATGATTAGGATATATCATGATTGCTTTGTGTAATTCATCTAAAGTCTTATTCAGTAGGTGATTTTCATTTGAAATAATCTTACTGATGTATTTTTTGACCAGGTTGTTTCTTCTTATATGAATCGGGATTTCTGCAGCCAGATGTAAAATACAGTTTGTGGGAGTTGTTTTCATTAGACCCAAGGAGTTACGGATGGCCGCAAATTGCATTCTGTCCAGCTTTATTGCCATGTTGAATGGAATGTGACCGTATAGTATTCCACCCCAATCCAGTGTCGCTCTGATTAATCCTTTGTAGATTTGTAACATAGTATTGGGGTGTGATCCCCATTTGATGCCCGATATTGCTTTTAAGATTTTTATCTGTTGAAGAGCTTTGTTTTTAATTAGATTAATATGTGGCATCCATGATAATTTGTAATGGATTATTACTCCTAGAAATTTGACTATGTTGGTTCTTGGGATCAGGCAGTTGTCAATTTCAATATTTATTGTTGCTTCTTCATGATTTTTGTGTAACGAAAAAAGGCAGAAATTTGATTTGTCTGGAGATATGTTCAATCCTATGCTTATCAAATATGAATTTAGTCTTTCCAGACTTTTATTGAGATTTAAAGCTATCTTCTTGATATCTCTGTTGCTATAGTAAATAACTACATCATCAGCATAAATTAAAATTTTTGTGCCTGGTTCAATATATTTTCCCAGTTGTGATATGTATATATTAAAAAGGATAGGGCTCAATATGGCTCCTTGCGGTAGGCCTTTGAAGGTTTTTCTCGAATTAATTAAATTGCCATTATGGTAACCCGTCAAGTTTCTTTCTTTTATGATATTATATATCAGTTTGTTTAACTTAGAAGGCAGCTTCAAATTGGATAACATCGTAGCTAAAATGGCAGGATCTACACTGTCAAAAGCCCCTTGTAGGTCCAAAAAAACTGCTCCCACAGCTTCTCCTCTCAGAAAACCTTTTTTAATATCTGAAGTAAGTACATTTATATTGTCTAAACATGATTTTTGCTTCCGAAATCCGAATTGATATTCCGGAATTATACCATTAGTTTCGGCCCAATATTCTAATCTTTTCTGAATTATTTTCTCAAAGATTTTTAAAAGACATGATGCCAAAGCTATAGGTCTACACCCTTTATTATTAGGTTTTGGTATGAATATAACAGAATAGTTTCTCCAGCTTGTTGGGATTTCCGAATGGTGAAAAATCAGGTTAAAAATTGACAATAATGATTTATGTGTTAATTCACTGAAATTATTTATGATTTCATAAGAAATCAAATCTGGTCCAGAGGCTGATTTGATTTTGAGGTTGGATATTGCTATTTTATATTCTTGCCAACTGAGTGGCTTATATAAATAGTCAGAGTCTCGAATGAAATTGTTATCAATCAGATTTGTAGTTTCTGTAATATGTTGTTGATTTTGGGATGTAATTTTATCAAACGCATTGGTTAGTTTTGTATTAGTCAATGTGGTGTCAGTTAAATCATTTCTGACCCGATTTGCTTTATTTTTAAAACTTTTGATAATTGACCATGTTCTTTTAATATCTAAATTAGGATTCAATGTGTTGCAAAATTCTTTAAATTTATTTCTTTTGATAATTTTCAGTTTGTTCCCTGATTGTTTTATTTCATCTTTGTACTTATCGAAATTTTTTTTCGTGAGTTTTTGCACAAATTTTTTATAAAGATCTTTTCTATTTCCAATAATTTTGGAGCACTCCAGGTCCCACCATACGGATGGAGGAGATTTGGTATAATTCTTTTTATCTTTAATTTTTGCCCCACTATTTTTGAGCGAATCAATTACCAGATTTGTAAAGGTATTGTATCTGTCTTCTATATTTAGATAACTCGTTTCTAAATTTTGAATGGCCGTATTCAAAGTTTTCCTGAATTCTATCCAATTTACTTTCGTTAAAGTGAATGATGGTTTACATGGCGACTTCTTCAAGTTGGGTAGATTAATGGATATTAAAATTGGGAAATGATCGCTGCCTTTGAGATCTTGTATGACCTTCCACGTTCCTTCTAAGCTTATGTTTGGAGATATAAAAGTTAGATCTAGTGCTGTACCAGAATGTTTGTTGTTGCAGGGTCTCGTGATCGATTGATCATTCATACAAATTAAATTATTTTCAGATACAGCTCCTTCTATAAGAGTGCCTTCATGATCCTCATCTGAATTTGTGGAATTCCAAAGGCCATTTTTTGCGTTGAAGTCTCCTGTGACTATGACATTATCTAATTTGTCAAAATAAGCGAAAACTTTATTCCAGAAATTTTTTGGTTTCTTATGATTCTTTTTTTCTGTAGGATTATATAATGAAAATATATTGAAAATTTTATTATCTACATGGATTTCAGCACCTATGATTTCTACTTTGTTGTCTTTGCATAGTTTATGAATTTCTAAACTTGCCTGATCTATCATTTTAAACTGTAAGCTATTCTTAATTATTATTGCAACACCACGTGATCTATTATTTGTAGGTGAGTCTTCTCTAAGTACTGTATATCCCTTTATCAAAAGATTGTCATTTTCTATCAGCCATGTTTCTGATAAACATAAAACATCAATATTCATGTTATTGATTAGGTCTGGGATTTCATTAAGTCTCGCTAGAATGCTACAGCAATTCCATTGGATAATCCTAATAGCCATTTTGAACCGGTAAATAAATATATATTGATAAGTTGGCTTGGTGGTGTTTTTGTTTTGAATTTAGCTGTATATGATTTTTGTTGCTGTAGCTTTTTACTGTAATTTTATATATAAAACTTTTGTTCTTAATTTTAATAGTTATATAAATCTACACTTTTTTGAACATTATGTGTTACAATGTTGATTGTAAATGCTATAATTTGAGAGATGTCTACTCTGAAGTTTGGAATTTTGATTATCGATGGTACAATTAATATATTTAATTTAACGGCATTATGAATAGATTTGTAGATCATGTTTATAAAAAAATTTGCTCAAACGAGGGAAACTGGTCAAGGTTTTTAACTACTTCAGTTATTATGCCTGATTGAATGTCTAAGTTCGTGATGTCTGGTTCATTAACTGCAATAAACCGCAGTATACTGTTTATGATACTAGGTAAAAAAGTAATCAAGATATCTTTTATAGACTTTTGGTTAGTAATAACTGATGTATTTTCATGTTCAATTTGCATTTTCTCCGGGTCATTCAAGGATGCATAATTTTTCCTTCCTTCTTTTAAGGTTGGAAAAGATGTAGCTTCTGCAAAGGAGATATCGTGTTCAGGAGGATCTCCTTTGTAATAGTCAAAAGTTTTTTTAGCTTCTTCGTAATTAACATCTCTATAGGCCATTATTCTCTTAATTTTCTTCTGTTTTAAAAATTCAGGACAGGTAGCATCATCTGCCTGATGATTTGAATTTCTGTCCGGTAAGTTTTTACAATTGACGCATTTGACGTAAGGCGATTTACATTCAGAGGTCCTGTGAAGTTCAGAACAAATCGCACATCTAGGCCTATCTTTGGATTTGCACCATTTCTCTACATGCCCGGATCTTTGGCAGTTAAGACACCTTCTCGCTTTGTATATAAAGGGTCTGGTTATTATGTTAACACCGTACAATTTCAATTCTTTAGGACGTCTACCCACCTTATATGAGATTCTGACTTTATCTGTAGGGATAAGTTGAATTTTTGAAGCGTCTTTGGGGTTCGTCTTTGGTTCAGGGTTACGAGTCATGATTCTCTCAACTCCTGTGACCTCGAAATGAATGTTCCAATCTATTGGCTTGCGAATATTAACGCTGATCTCGTCATTGGTTAAATTTTTATCTATGTTATTGACAACTAAAGACTTTATTATTTTGTGGTTTGGAATATACGCATACCATTTCTCTCCAAATATCGCTAATTTATCACTATCAGTTGAGACGAAAAAATTTGCAGCTTGAAAATCCTCAAAAGTGATCTTGAATCTGAAATCTCCCGTTCTTTGAATGTTGCAAATTTCGTTAGAATATTTAGAGAATTTTTTGCAAATTAATCTACCCATTCCCAAAACAGACAGGCTCCTGTTATCAGTTTTATTCTCATCTACAGTTTTAAGTCGTTCGTAATGTACAAAATAAGGGCCTATATCAAATTGGGAATATCTATTGCAAGCCATATTTAGTGGTTCGTCTACTTTATCTTTTTTGGCCATTTTTGAAGGCGTATCACCAGGGTTAGAATTGCTCTGACGCTTACCTTCGGACTCGTTACCTCCCCCCTTCAGCATGTTCAGACAGTAGAGGTTAGGAATATCCACCGGTGATTGATACTCTATATTTACCGTGTAATTATGCTCTTCCCGTAGGATGAATACGAATGGTATGATTTAGGAAGGGATTTTTAGTATTTTAAATATTATTTGTTAGATTGGAATGTTGATCTTCTCACTTATAACGATTATTTTTGGCTCGATGCGAAGAGATCACAAGTCTCTCGTCAACTCCGACAACGTTCAACTCCAAAAATCTGAAGCACATGTTTTGTGGATTCCTTTATCTTCGAAAAATGAACTGAATTCAGCTCACAGAACTAAATTGAGAACAAAATTATAATGTTAAAAGAACTAAAAGATTTTGAAATCCGATCAAGTTTTCATACATACCTTGCTTAGCTTGCTTATTGCATTTCCTCAATAAATTGGTACAACGTCGAATAGAATGATATTAAATTGTGCACCAATTATAGTAATGGTAACTCACTCAATTGCTAGTTAGCAATTAATGAAACAAATCTAATGAACATTCTGACGAATAATCCAATAAACCGAACAGAATCAGATTCAAACTCTGGAACATAATATAATTGAAATTCAAGTGTATTACGTAAACACAAATGTACGGAAACGGTTAGAAAAGAGTCCATACTCACATAAAAATGGAAATAATCAATTCAATCTATTGAATTTAATACAAATCACTTCCAACTCTCAACAGGAATGGTTCAATTGATGTATTAAGGATCACATGTTTGTATTCAAACTCATTCCTTTTCAAGGTCAATCAATTTATTGAGAATTGTGCAAAATCACACGATTTTCATCGATTTCTTCCATTATTGTTATCACTAGTTAACCTTATCGTAGCTTTTGATTCTTTTTATCATTTGTCGGGGTTATTTGATTGTTTATAAATGATTGAAGAACATGTATGCTTATACGCCAATTTTCGTCCGACTCACAATACTACTGTGGGCGGAAAGTGAGGTGAATTTGTTTGTAAAGTGAAAAATCTTAATTTATTCTTCCACGTCAATTTCATCCCTTTGAAAGTAATCCCCTCTTGATAAAATACACTTATTCAGCTTTCATCTCCTCAATCGACTCGAAACGCTTTCCCCGGAGTGGTCTCTTGAATTTTGGGAATAGCCAGAAGTCACACGGAGCCAAATCAGGCGAATACGGTGGTTGCGGAACGATATGCGTCGAATTTTTGGCGAAATGGTCACGAAAAACGAGTGCAGTATGAGACGGTGCATTATCGTGATGTAAAAACCAAGAGTTGTTGGCCCATAATTCTGGTCTTTTCAGACGAATCGCTTCACGCATCATATCAGTGAGGTCCCTTACAGTCAACCGACGATTTTTGAGCACTAATTCTTTCACTTCATCGACGTGTCGGTCATCTGTTGACGTCGATGGTCGTCCGGAGCGCTCCAAGTCATCATTACGTTCTCGACCCTCTTTGAAGTCTTTGTACCACTCATAAACATCTCTCTGCGACATGGTAGAATCATCAAAGGCCTTCCGCAACATCCTCAAAGTTCCCGAAGCTGAAATTCCATTCCGTAAACAAAATTTGATTTCACTCCTCTGCTTAATTCAATCAAACATTGTGAAAATCGAAGAATGCACTCTTGGTCGTTTGGTAAACACAAGCGTAAATGTATTACTGATGATGACATTGACATGAAATTTGGCACAGATGTCATTACCAGTCCTGCCAACGTGAGAAAAAAAGAACTAGCCTGAAATATCAAGCCCGCGAAGTTTAAATTAAAAATTCGCCTTACTTTTTGCCCACAGTAGTAGGTAGAGGTTAGGAATATATTATAAGAAAGTATACGGGTGACTCTGCGGAATGCGAATGTACGCGTGCGTTAGTTGAACCGGTTAAACCATTGGCGTCACCGGCATATGACATTTTGATGATGAAAAAAAAAATTTTCGAGCGTGTTCAGAAATTGAACGGTTCATTTTCGGCCCCTGGGCAGCGATGCCATTATTCCCTAGAAAAATCCGTAGATTTTTCGTGGTTGGTCATTTCTTTCCAAATTGGAAACAGGGTTGGCTGGTTGTACAAGAAATGACCAATCATCAGATGCTACGGATTTTTCTAGGGAATAATGGCATCGCTGCCCCTGGGGCTAAGGGCTCCCATAATCGGAAGCATCCACAGAAAACAACAAGTACAAAAACATCTAGACGATAATGCAAATTGGACAATAATCAACCACAATCTATACTTTTACCGACCAAATCCACTACGAACAGGATTATTACCAGACCATTATGCATGGGAACTAGTAGTCCCAAAACGCTCACAAAAAAGGGCCTCAGCAGGAAACCACGACACCACACAATCGGGACACATGAGCACAAGAAAACATACGCAAAAATGACAAAGAATTACTTTTAGCCAGGGGCATACGGAGACACAATGAAATATTTCGTAAAATGCGAATAATGCCGAAGATCAAAAATTGAACAGAAAAAACCAATGGGATAACTGCAATAAGAGAAGCAAACGGAGAGACGGTACAAAGAATAATGAAATCCCAATCAATATCAAGGTGGGAAATACCAAGGGTAATAATCACAGACGACGGCCAGCCGTCCGTAAATAAACTCATGAACAAAGTAGCAGAAATACAAGGGATAGGGATCAGACACATGACAACACCGCTCTACCACCCTCAGACAAATCCGGTGGAGCGTACAAACAGAACCATGAATGTAATAATTAGAGAATTTCTAGACGAAAACCACAAAGACTGGAACGGGTACAAAGGAAACCTACAACTTGCAATCAACACCACCGAACACAGTCCAAGGAAATACACACCAGCATTCCTTAACTCAGTAAGGGAACTATCACCACGACACTCTCTCAAACGGGACATAGGAAACACAAGAGAAATAGAACTGTAACGTGATAGATCACGCACAAACAAAAAATCATTACCACCACCTACCACGAATACGCGGTCGAACCATTAGCCGAAAAGAGATGGCCATGCATAGCGACGCTCGTTCCACAGAGTCTCCCGGGGGCACACCGAATGTTTATAATCTTCTACTATTGTATGTTTTCTAACTTTCCCCTGAGGTTCCCCCTCACTCTGGGCGGGCCAGCAGCGAAGAAAACTCATTCCTGGAGGATGAAGTCTAAGGAGATGCCCGACGCTGGACGTTAGACGCCCGATGCATACACCAAGGAGCAACGCGGCAGGGCTTCAACGGCCTCGTCGTTGGAAATTTCCAACGCCCGCGCATTCTACAAAATAGTCACAATTCAGCTGACCGCTGTACGCACCATGACCCCACCACCCACTCCAAAATTACCCACCGAGCTTCGGAATCGTCCGTATTCGTCGGCCATTCCTCTAAGTTAACGGCATTGACCAATAAGAAAAGAGCAGTCACTACACGACGCCCTTTGGGACGTTCGGAGGAACCGGAGAAGGCGGAAGCCGGATATAACTCACTCTGAGCTTGACCGACTAACGGAACCACTGACGCTGTAGCGGAAAACCAAACGTTGTGTATTGACAGTTTTTCGTCTCTCGAAAATATCGAGCGTTCTCTCATGGCAAGGAGAATCTGAACGCTGACTTACGGTGAATGTCCGTGTGGTGGTCACCTTTTCTTTCTATGGTTTGATTTGTGGGTGAGTTGGATTTTCGCCTGGAAAACGGTGCGGCTGGTGCCACGAGGAACACGCCGACAAAAGGTTTTGCTTTGCCTCTGTTCTTCCCCCGTTGGACAATTTTCGCTCCGTATGGACTACGACCGTAGAGTGTGTCTCCGGGCCTTCATAATTCATTATATTATCATTTTTCCTCACTTTGTGTCAGTTAGTTCCGATGTTATTAGAGGAATAATATCACCTAAGTTCCGCGTGAGTCATTTTCTATCCTGGAATAAAGCCTGCCCGTTGCCCTCTCATTCCCTTCTCCTGGCTGGCTGGCCTCTTTTTGCTGTTGTTGAGTCTTTTTCAGGTCTGAACTGGCCCGAGGCAGGGACCTCCCATTTGGATTCCCTTGAGTGATGCCTAAGCATTTCAACGCGTCTCTGTGCAAGAAAGGGAGTACCTCACAATTATGGACATAGAACACTGGACAGATAGATTGGGAATACTATGAATTATTGAAGAAGAAGTACGAAAACACCTCATGGAGGGAACAGAGAAACAAACACACCACTATAATTTAAGGAGAAGGAACATCGAATTCGAAATAGGAAACAAAGTATTGAAACTCAATCACGTATCATCATCAAAACAGAAAGGGATAACCGGGATATGGGAGAAAGAGTATGCGGGATCATATGCAATCATGAAGGAATACTTACGACTAGTATACGAATTGATAAACGAACAAGGTGGATCAATAGGGAAAATACACATTCAAGATCTGAAGGAATATAACGAATGAAGGGGAATTCCAAACAACACACTACAATACCATGGTATGAACATGACAGATACACCATGTTCGCTATCTGCTTAAAGCACGTTGCGCAGTGCATGTCTTGGCACCTGCCAATACACATAAGAGAATGCGTCATGACAAGGACCTCGACGAAGACAACCCGAACGGCAGGGGCGCAGGAAACACTAACAGGAAGACAATTAAGACTATCAGCGAACGGACCAAAGGGGCGGCGAAGACACACAAGGACACGAACAACAAGAACAGGAACAAAAGACACGAGAGGGCAGTCACACTACAAATCATTCACGAAATAGGTGAAGGTAGGAAAACTATGAAACAAAATGAATCAATGGAAACAACACAAGACAAGGCAGAAACTACAGACTAACGTAAGAACACTCATTACAGACAATGGACAACCAGGGGTTGGTACAATGCAGATACTGCAACATTTGGATATCGAGACAAAAGATAGCAATACACAAAAGAAGAGGTCCGGAACAGGGAGAAAAACCCGGGGCAGTGAACAAGAACAGAATCAGCATCACGTGGACAGAGGGACCAACAACCGCATTAACACAAGGGACGCGAACAAGAGAACGACAAGAAAAAACAAACGAAAGAGAAAAACAAGACTAAGACGAAAGACAAGAAAGGAGCAGGAGAAAGTGTAAGGCAGAAAAAAGTAACACAAAGAATTCATTTCTACACATACTTCCTACAGATTATATGAAAATATACAGGGTGACGCAGAAGTCTGGAAACACCCCCATAACTTTTGAACGGGGCATGGAAATTGGATGAAATTTTTTTTCAAATCGAGAAGGGATCAAGGGCTATCTCAACGGGGGACTTTGAGCCCCCCAGCCCTGTAGGGGGCGATGGGGGTGAGGGGAAGGGGGGTCAAAATGTCGAATGAGACAGGGGGCTTATGATACGTCGTTCGATAGGGTTTTCCAACCCGAATCCAGCGGTTTCTTGTCTTTTGTAATCGGCTTATTTTTCGCTGAGTTATCGTAATTTTTATAGTCTGATGTGGCAAAGTCTAGAAACACTCCCATAACTCCTGAACGGGGCATGATAATGGGATCAAATTTCTTTCGAATCGGAGGTTCTTCCATCCCACTCTTGGCATTACCCAGAATCAAAAACGTGAACGTGTCGGGAACCTGATTCCGTGTGTGTGTGTGTGTGTGTGTGTGCATGTGTGTGATGGTGTGTGGGTATGAGTGGTTGTGTTTGGGTGTGTGGATGGGTGTGTGTGTGTGGGGCGGGGTCGGTGTGTGTGTGTGTGGGTGTGAGTAGATGTGTGTGCGCGCGGTTTTCTCCTGTCGGTTCGAACAATCATCATCAACGATCATGCGCTCAGCACCTTATCGCAATTGTTCAAACTGGTGTCCCCCAACTCCCTGACAGCTCGCTAACCGCTCATAAAAAATCCATCTGACTTCCTCCAACATTTGTGGAGTGATCCACCCTGTTTGGTCGATGATATTCTGCCGCAACTCGTCCAAATTTGCAGGTTTTGTGCAGTACACTCGATCTTTCAGGAATTCCCGGAAAAAAATCCAACGGCGTGAGGTCTGGAGATCGTGGTCACTCAATTTTCCCTCTCCGCCCAATCCATCGGTTCGAAAATATCTCATCGAGGAAATGCCTCACCTAAATGCCAAAACGAGCTGCTGCCCTATCTCGCTGGAACCACACCGTCTCGAAATTGTCACCAGCAATATTCAAAATCGGAGAGATGATGTGATCCCGAAGTGAATCCGAATATTTTGCAGCTGTGAGATTCCCTTCAATGAAAAATCTTCCTATCACCTGATTCCTCACCATCCCCGCCCAAAAATTCGATTTTTGTGGATATTGAGATTTCTCTCCGCTCATCCAATGAGGATTCTCGTCAGTCCAATATCGGAAATTGTGTCTATTGACGTGACCATTGAGGCAAAAACTGGTCTCGTCGGAGAAAACAACCCCATTCAACAGGTGGGCATCCATAAGGGTTTCGCCAAATTGCAACCGACGGTCAAAATCATTCTCAAGTAATTCTCGCACAAGTTTGATTTCGAAGGGATGGAACTTCGCAGTTCCAAGAATATGCTGTATTGAGCGACGACTAATATCATAAGCTTGTAAAGCTCCACGGATGGAGGTGTACGGTTCCTCAACAAATGGGTGTATGACTTCCACCGCAATTTCATGGTTAGTGGTTGTGCGTGACCTGCCACATTTCGGGCGATCCTCAACACTCCTGGTTCGTCAAAACCATTGGATCGTTTCGAAGGTGGTACCTGAGGAGACTCCCAATGTACCGACGCGATATTCATCGTTGAATAAGGTTCGTACCTCCCTTGAAGATCATTGACGATCTCCGTAGCCACGCATCATTGAAATGATGATTCTCTCTTCCTCTGGAAGTGACATCTCCGATCAACGGATTATCCAAATACAGAATACCTCGGGTAAATCACCGACTTTGAGAATGAACAGCCTGAATGAACCTGAGGATAATCGATTCCGAATACGCTCACGTGAGTGAGTATCGATAAGAATGGTCCCACACAGGCTCATACGATCGAACCACCCACCCACACTTTCCCACACACACGCCCCACACCGACACCCACACACGAACACACATGCACACACACACACGGAATCAGGTTTCCGACACGTCCACGCCGTTGTTTCTGGGTAGTGCCAAGATGGGGATAAAAAAAACCTCCGATTCAAAGAAAATTTGATCCAATCATCATGGCCCATACGGAAGTTATGGCAGTGTCTACAGACTTTTCCAGATCAGGGTATTGAAATCACGATAACTCAGCAAAAAATGATCCGATTCCAAAAAGGAAGAAACTGCTGGATTCGGGTTGGACAACCTTATCGAATGACGTATCACAAGCCCCCCCATCTCATTTGAGATTTTGGCCCCCCCCCCATTGCTCCTTACAGGGCTTGGACACTCAACGTCCCTGGTTTAGATAGCCCTTGATCTTTCCTTTGATTCAAAAAAATTTGATTCAATTATTTTGCGCCGTTCGGAAGTTGTGAGGGTGTTTCTATACTTTTGCGCCCCTTTGTTCGAAGATAACGCGTCATACCGCAAATGAGGAGGAAGGAGAAAGGAGGGAAGAAGAACGGAGATGACAAAAATTGATTTAGTTTGATCTCGAAACAGATTCATATCCTCCTCCCAACAAACACATAAAAAATAAACAACATAGATAGTGAATGGAAGGAAAAGACAGAAATGTTCTCTTTTGGCATTATAGCAATCAGATGAAATAAGGAAACACACATACGCACATAACATTTTTACGACAGTAGCACATGCAATGTTCCAGGTGTTACGGCGGGAGCGAGATTTCGATTTTTGAGTCAAGCTCACCGCAACCTTCGCTCCCTTCTGGGAGGAATTTGTGGATGGATCGGCTCCAAGCGGTAAAGACGGTGCCCTTGTCTAGGAATTTCATAACGGGGAATAAATTAGGACAACACGAGGTTTGAAGCATCCGATATAATTCCCAAAAACCGAGGGTAAAATTTCATTCTACACAATAGTAAAAAAGGAGAGAGAGAATAAGGAAAAGGGAGGGGAACTACTTGGAGCAACACTTGCAACGGGAGGAAATTTGGAAGACAGAGGAAAGATAGAAAAAGAAAAGAGTGAACAATAAAACTCATCGGTGCTTTAACAGTTCCACTGGTGATTTGTACGAATAAAAAAAACTGAAACCTTCACTGTATGGTTCACGGAGAGATGAACAAGGAAGACTTCTCACTACACAGAACAAGGGTGGGGGCCGAATCAACGAAAGGACAAATCAACGAAACCATTGGTTGAAAAGGAAGAGATGTATGATGTATGATGTCTTATTCTTTCCAACTAACGGTTTCGTTGATTCGGTTTTTCGTTGATTTGGCCCCCATCCCAGAACAACAACGAAGAGGGGAATTATTAGAAATTTTCACGCGCGATACGAAACGAAACTCTGCTCTCTCAATCTCTCCAAGGAAGACCCTGGAGACCATATGGAGCTCGACACACCAAATGAAAGACTTCTTGGATCGCATCTATCTCACAAGCGGAAGCGCGCAGAATTCTGCCACAAGAACAATTCATCCCTTCATGACTTGAGAAATAGCTGCGAATATACATTTCTTGTGTATTTATACAGGGGAAAACATAGACTCCTGTTGAGATCTTTTTGACGGTCGTGAACCATCGGTCACCGTGGCTCCTCGGAGAGAGAGAGAGAGAGAGAGTTTAGACGCGGAAAACTTCCGTCGCGGAAAACACGCACGGTGAAAAGTCGAGCAGAGACTGACTTGCAGGGCGTTGTCGAGCGACGATCTCGGGGCTTGAAGGGGGTCGCAAAAATGATGGAATAGAGGAGGTGGGAGGAATATCTCCCCCGGCGTGGTCAGCACTTCAACTCAACGTCGGAATTCAAAGAAATCCGGTGTCGGGTTTCAGTGCCGATGAGTCCCACACGTGCCTCATCGCTTCCGAGGACAAATTTTATGCTGGCCTCAGCATCGGCAATGCATGGATGTGGCCACCGAGAACAATATACAGTATGCAAAGAGGACATGGCGGTTGAAATATTATTTCAAAGTTGCATGTTATAATAAGAATGGACTATCGGAGATTGTTGGAAACCTTTTCCGAGATCGCTTCTGGACAACGCTGTTACAAGGAGGTGTCGAAAGGGAAGGGCGAGAAAAGAAAAGAAACAATGGAGGTATGGTACATCCGTAACACGTGCAACGAAGAGACGCACGCATACATGTACAACCGTGTATGCGTGAGACTCCAAGCCACAACGCGTAGGAGTGTGGGAGTAAAGAGAAATAGAGGAGAAAATTTCTTTACTTGGTACGCGTGTGTAAATACGGTGCACTTACACGTGCACGTGAACAACACCACGATGTAGAGGAGAGAAGGTAAGTAAAAGAAAAAGAAGAAGGTGGAAGGGGGAGGGAAAGGAATGGACAAAGTGTCGCGAGAATGGTTGGACGATGGGGCGAGCAGAAGTCGCGCAATGCACCCCGCGATGCTGCATCCAAAAAAAAAGATGCAACGTAGAGGAGCAGAAAATTGTGGGACGTGACACAGGCATCCGAGAAGCTGTATAGCTCGCCCAACAAGTTATCGATACCTTTCCTTGTCCATCGGGGAATTGCGACGGAGGTTAACGCGGACATTCCATTACAATACGAGTCTCAATGGTTCCGCAGGTCGTTTGGTAATGGGTCGGCCCAGTCAGACTTATGGGTCCATTGACGTTGCAGGAGGATTTTGGCGCTGATGACTAACGGTGCGAGCCATCCTCGTGGGTCAGAAATTCGTGAAATAACGGATAGGACTGTCCGCTTTGTGACATTCGCGTAGTTTTCCCATTCAATTGGAACTTCGAAATTATCCACAGTAGGGTGCTCTCGAATACCTAGCACTTTGAGGGGATGAGAATTGAGATGCAAGTTATCACTAGGAGAATCCCAGTCTTCACGTGAAATACCGTCTAACAGGGGAGTCGAATTGCTACTCCACTTACTGAGTTGGAATTCGTCTGCATTAAGCAGCTGAATCACTTGTTCACGAGATCGGAGGACGAGGTTTTTGTCGTCAGCCCCGGAAAGTATATCGTCCACGTAGACGTGGTTAGAAAGGATCGGTATTGCGAGTGGATAATTTTTACCTCGATACTGCACGAGTTGTTGTATGACTCCACAAGATGCACTGGAATTGTCTATCGCGTGAAACAACCCAAGTTTGCTGGAACATCTCCTTTATACCCGCTGTATAAACAAATCGGAACGATCTCCATAGAAGGACGATTGAGGGCAGTTCCACTCACAACTTGGGTCCACCGAGTGATAGATCGTTGAGGGACGTCTCGTTGGACGTAGAGCAGGAGGCATCGAACACTGCCCTCAGACGGATGGTTGCACTGTCTGTGCGTATGACTGGATGGTGCAGCAGGAATACACTGGCGTTCGGATTGAGAATTGAATCCACGGCTGATATATGACCTGAGTTTTCGTATTTCCCTGAGAACTGAGCATATTGGGTAACTCATCGGGTGTCAGCCTCTTTCCTTACCACAAGACAGAACTAACTGCTACGTTGTGGGACTGTCCGGGCGATAATACGGAGTCTTTCGCCAAAGGCAGTCTTACAACGTACCTCCCGTCGCTGGCACGTGTGTGAGTATTGTTGAATAATTTTTCACAGACTAAATCGTCTTCTCTAGGTTTTGGTTGGGACGGGACTCCTTCGATCTCCCAGAATTTTCGTATTGTGTCCTCTAAAGGAGGAGAACAATGGTCTCCATGGTTGTTGGCGGCGGAAGATTATTTGGAGTAGGCCCAGTTATAACTCAGCCAAATATAGTATTTTTGGCAATGGGTGTGCCTATTGAACCTTGGATCAGTCCTTGAGTGAGAACAGCACCGTGAATATCCGCTCCCGGCAAAACTTCAATTCTGCATGGAGGCGAAGAAACTTGATCGGTCAGTTGTAAGCCGTGTAAATGCGGGAATGAGGCGGTATTCAACTGACTTGGAGTGTTATACGCGGTGATATTACGTGACACTCAGCCGTGGAGGGGTCACTCTGACCCAATTTCATTTTTCGGTCGTATTTTACGATTCACGACGTGAGAGACATGATTTGTAGGAACTCCTACAACTCCCGATACCGATGCTTTCAGTGGAGTGCGATTTGAACGCAAAACTTGCATCACAGATTCTGAAATGGATAATCCAGGGTCGAATAGTGCTCGGACGCAAATCGAACGGCCAGAGGGCCCAAGAATTTGAATGTAGGCAGTAGATAATTTAATGCAATTGTCAAACGTATGATCCTCGATACTTGATAAATTTTCACATTATGAGAAGAAACGACGTGAGGAGTCGAAGTACTAGCTGCGTTTTGCGTACTCGCGCTGAAATCTGTAATGTCCGACATGGACCTAATATTCGGCCCGCTTTGAGAATGATGAGTAGGTTTGCGATGTTACAGCGAGTAATGTCTTTGTTGGCACGCCAAGCAACTTAGTTGACTTCTGCAGTCTCTAGTGCCATGTCCTTTACATGAACAACTTTGACAAAGTTGCCCCTGTCGTATCAACGCATTACGCTATTAGATAGACATGTTTTGAAATTTATCACAATGATATAACCTATGATTTGACTTACAACGTAACACATAATACAAGAGGATGCAAGATGAGTGTTGAGCGGTTTCATTTTATGGAATCGAAAAACGCGAGTACTGTTTCGTTCAGGGGGTTTGCTTGAACTCGCAAGAGCTTCGAAGGTACGAATTCGAGTATCTGAAGATGGCGTGAGTTCAGAGAAATCAGGATAATCCTTCGTATTTCCCAAATTGGTTTCTCACTCTTCACGAGAGCCTTGATCGAGCTTTCGCACTAATAAATATACGAGAATATCATCCCATTTCGCGACCGGCTGAAGCTGCGCGTACTTCAGTTGCTGTATCACGCAAATGTTCTAATCCACTCAACGAATTATCTGACGCTGTTGGGATGTCGAATAGTAATGTCAGATACGCGTCAATAATCGCGCGTGGATTATTATATCGTTTCTTCAAGGTTTTCCAATCTGAATCGGAATTCGCGGATGTCATTTTTGTATTTTTCATTAAATGATGAGCTCCGCCCGTCAAACTGGTCTGAAGATGGTGCAAACGGTGTACCGCAGTGAGAGATTTGTTTGGAACAATAAGCAATCCAAAAAGGACAGAGAATCCAGACCATGCGGTATGAAGACCAGAAAACTTTAGAATATTGGTACGAGCTAGTTCACATGCGCTTGTTGCACTCACGGAAGTGACAGTGGTACCTGTGGGGATGCATCCTGTGGAGAGTCCCGATACTTTGGCGATCTTCTCGTCCAAAAAGTCTGAGGCGTCCAAGTAGTATTGCTTAAGCACTGACATGTCGATCGAAGCAATATCCTCTCTGTCCACGTGCAATTTGAGTGGAAGGTAGAGCTGTATTCGTTGATCCCGGTATTTCTCTGAGAGCTGAAGCCTACGCGTAAAGCTGGTAGTAGTCCATTCCTTCGACCCATTCTCTAGGCACTCATCGGTATACATAGTATACCAAGCACAGAGTGCCTATTGCACTCGTCATCTTGCCGTATGACAATATCTCTCGAAATATTTGAACAATCCAATTTTCATTTCATTGCATGACAGTTTTTCATTTCATGCGATACTGATTGATAACACAGGCCTGCGAAATTTGACTTTTTTTTTCCCCCTCAAACAATAATATCTTTTTCCGAAGCATTTTGATCCGCTGAATCCGAATCTGGCTGCAGAATTGCTCTATCACGTCAGGTTTTTGAGATATTTCGACCTAAAAATGTGAAAAACACTGTTTTTCGACATATTTGGGGTTACGTGAAGTCGAAGGGTAATTTTTTTTCTCAAAACCAATACATGCACCTCAAAGTATAAGTCCTCCTCTTCCAAATGCCGTTGAGTTTGCTCAGATACCTTTTTTTTTCATTGAGATACGACAGTTTGAAAATTGTGTCTCCACCTATTTATTGAGTACATGAGCGCACAAATTTAAAATTGTCGTATCTCAATGAAAAAAAAAGATATTTCAGCAAACTCAACGGCATTTGGAAGAGGATGACTGATACTTTGAGGTGCATCTATTGGTTTTGTGAAAAAAATTACCTTTCGACTTTACGGAACCTCAAATATGCCAAAAACAGTGTTTTCCACATTTTAGGTCGGAATATCCCAAATACCTGACGTGATATAGCAATTCTGGAGCCATATGCGGATTCAGCGCACCAAAATGCTTCAGAAAAATGTTGAATGAATGAAGGGGATTGACTTTGGATTGTATTCTACATGAAACACCTTGAGTAGGCCAGGCGCATCACAACGATACGCTAAATTTTTTTCTTGAGCGAAATACGGTAGAAAATGCTTATAGCATATCACATAAATATATATTTATGCAATATGCTACACTATTATATTCGGACGCCTACAAAATTCTCGCGCCGGGCGGTGATATCCTTCGAGCCAGCACTGCTGAGATCGTAGATTGTTTGTTGCTATGTTCAGACATTATTCCACTAATTCACTCGGAATGTACTGATTGTTGTTCTAATTTTTTCCTCCGTGTACAAGTATCGAGTGTCCAGTAATTGTTGTGAATTTCGTGTATTTAAAAAAAAGTTTCACAAATGGCTTCTCGAAAATGTATCAATGCTCCAGATAACTTATGCTACATATGTGGAAATTATGTAATAAAGAGACAGCAACAAATAATTTCTAAATGTATTGAAGAACTATACGATAGCTATTTCAAAATCAACATAAAAAACCAAGACAAACAATGGGCGCCTCATAAAGTATGTTCGACATGTGTACGTGAACTTCGGAAATGGTCAAGAGGAGAAAAACATTGTTTTAGTTTACAGACTCCAATGATTTGGATGGAACCGCAAAATCATATCAACGATTGTTACTTCTGCTGTTCAAACATAAAAGGATTTAATTCTAAAAATAAAGCAGCGATAAGTTATCCTGATATTCGTTCTGTGATTTTACCTACGTATAAAGATCCTGATAGCAAAGAGTTATGCCATCCTGCCCAACCATTTTCATCTGATCCTAGTTTATTTCAAGAGGCTATAATGAATACTTCAGATCCTGACGATGAATATTACGAGTGCAACGAAACACCACCACTGTTTTCTCGAAGTGAATTGAATGATTTGACAAGAGATCTTAATCTTTCGAAAGATGCTGCAGAATTACTCGGTTCCAGATTGAAAGAAAAAAACATGCTGGATCGTACAACGAACTTTTATTGGTATAGAAATAGAGAGAAGGATTTTCTACCGTATTTTGCTCAAGAAAAAAATTTAGTGTATTGTTGTGATGTGCCTGGCCTACTCAAAATGTTTGATGTAGAATACAATCCAAATGATTGGAGACTTTTTATAGATTCTTCGAAACGGAGCCTCAAAGTAGTATTGTTACATAATGGTAATAAATTTGCTTCTTTGCCTATTGGACATTCTACTCATTTGAAAGAATGTTATGAAAATTTGGATTTCGTCCTCAAAAAAATAAATTACTCCAATCATAACTGGACTATATGTGGTGATCTCAAAATATTAACTATGTTGCTTGGTCAACAAGGAGGGTATACAAAATACCCTGTTTTCTATGTGAATGGGATAGTAGGAATAGAGCACGACATTGGATCCAGAAAGATTGGCCACAGAGAGCATCATTGAACCCTGGAAGTAAAAATGTTGTACACGAAACACTAGTTGACCGCTCCAAAATTCTGCTACCTCCGCTTCATATTAAATTAGGCATTATGAAGCAATTCGTAAAGGCATTGCCTAAAGATGGTCTTTGTTTCAAATATTTATGTGATCAATTCAAGCATTTATCGGATGCGAAGATAAAAGAAGGCGTTTTTGTTGGTCCAGACATAAGGAAATTGATGCAAGATCCTGACTTTGAAAAAACTATGAATAAAACCGAGAAGCTCGCTTGGAAGTCATTTAAGGAAGTCGTACAACATTTTTTAGGGAACAGGAAAAGCCCTGATTATGAAAATATAGTCAACAGCATGCTTAACAATTTCAAAACCCTGGGTTGTAATATGAGTATAAAACTCCATTATTTGCATTCCCATATTGACTTTTTCCCCGAGAATCTTGGTGCTGTCAGTGAAGAGCAAGGGAGAGATTTCATCAAGATCTTAAGGTTATGGAGACCAGATATCAAGGAAGGTGGGACGTTAGAATGATGGCTGACTATTGCTGGATGTTAAAGAGAGATGAACCGAATCATGAGTACAACAGAAAGAGATCAAACAGAAGTTTTGAAGAAACTAGAAAAAGATATCATAAGTCCTTTTGATTCATCTAGTATCTTAGGTCTTGTTTGAAACCAGTGCAGCCCCATGTCTGAATTTTATATAAAACGTATATATTTTTCGTTCATACAAATTGTTTAAAAACTGTAAATATTCATATCTCACATAAAAATGAATCCTGATGTGCTGTAAAAACTGGCGTTATATTTTAGTTCCACAATCTGAATACCTGGAAAGGAACCATTATTGTTCGAAGGGAAAATAAAAACTTATATTCCGCAGGTCTGTGAATTATCAACCCTTTGGGGAACCCATTTTTTTGAAGGGAAATTTTCCTTGAATATGTGAACATATAAGTTTTTGGGGCGCTGAATAAGAATATCATATTAGAAAATTAGAATTTTCATTCCCATACATCCTGGCAGCACCCTCAGGAGATCCTAGAAATATTATAATCTTGGGGATATATTTCACAACTTGGAATACTCGTAACTCTGCAAGGAGAAATTGTAGGTCACCGATTAATAGCTTATCTTGAAGAGTAAGAGTAGTACTGGATGATGCAATTAGAAGGGAAGACTAAAAAAAATTGTGCACTCAGTACATGAATTCCAAAGTAATCAAAAAACCCATTTTTCGTGGACCTAATCTTAAATATCTTGAAATGCTTACGCGATGGCCCAATCCTGACTCCGGATTTGGATTCTACGCAGAAAATTACTTCAGAAAAGAGAATTTCATTTGAAGGAGAATTTCATTGTCGATCAGTGTAATAAATGTGAATACTCATTCTGTTGTTGGGACATATTACACAACTTAGAATGGTCGTAACTTTGCGAGAAAAAATCGTACATGAACGTTCAATAGCTCATTTTAAACAGGAAGAGTAGTGCAAATTGATGAAGTTGAGAGAAAAGATCAAAAAAATTTTATGCGTCCTGTACATAACCTCAAAAGTAGCGAAAAACCGCATTTTTCGCGTATTTACCCTCAGATATCTCAAAATCCTGACGTGATAGCCCAATTCTGGCTCCGGATTCGGATTCTACGCAGCAAATTACTTCGGAAAATGGTCACCAGTTCCAAGGGGGAAAAACCTCGCAGGCCTGTGTAATCCGTGGGGTTATCTGTGTGTCTGTCTATCTGGATGTCTGTCTGTATATGTGATTGCTCTGGAGGAAGTGGACGGAATGGATTGAAATTTATAGGGGACTTTCCTGAAACTCTTTCCGAAGAACCGTTTTTTGTAATCGGAATCGGACAAGTCCTGCCATTTTTTTTTATTTTCTTCGTTGGAAATAAGTGATTGCGGAGGAAATTTTCTCCGCTGTATACATATATACAGGGTGGTCCATTTGGAGTGATATAGTCCAATATCTCGGAAACTAGTGGAGATGGGGAAAAATGTTCCAGGTGAAAAAATTAGGGTTCTAAGGGGGAAGTATGATGCAGACCTTGAAAAATCCCTGAGAGGTCATTCAAGGGTCAAGATGGTTTTTTTGGATGGGACCCCCAATTTTTCATCATAGCATGGGAAAGCTGATTTCAAATCCTTCACGAAACACTGATCATGGACCCCTTTCCACCCATTGGGGTGCAAGGTATGGACCGTCGAAGTTATTGATGAACTACTCTCAGCGCTACCCAGGAACAACGACGTGGACGTGGTGGTTCTCTGTTTCCTCCGGCGTGCTTGATTATTGTGAGTCCCCTTGCCTCTCACATGTGGGGTTCCAAAATTTGAAGGTTTTTTTGTAAATGAGGGAGGACATCATCGATCGCATCCGCACTGTTTGTGCCAACATACCAGGATTATGTGTTCAGGCAGAGGGGGGTAACTTCGAACAATTACTGTAACAGCATCAAGCATCCCTCATGTGAGAGGCGAGGGGACTCACGATAATCGAGCACTCCGGAGAGAACAGAGAACTACCACGTCCACGTCGTTGTTCCTCTTAGCGTCGCTAAGAGTAGTTCATCAATCACTTCGACGGTCCATACCTTGCACTCTAATGGGCGGAAAGGGGTCCATGACCAGTGTTTCGTGGAGGGTTTGAAACCAGCTTTCTCATGCCATGATGAATGAATGGGGGTCCTGTTCAAAAAAACCATCTTGACCCCTAAATGACCTTCAAAATGACCTCTGAGGGATTTTTCAAGGTCAGCATCATACTTTCCCTTTGGAACCCCAAACTTTTCACCCCGAACATTTTTTTCTATATCCACTAGTTTCCGAGATATTCGACTATATCACTTCAAATGGACCATCCCGTATATGTCATTTTCTCCGCAGTCTTTGAATATTCGTCATTGGGGCTTGAATTGATGAATGACTATGAAACATGAGTCCCAGGGGTTTTGAAGGGTGCTGAATCCGAATCTGGAGTCCAATCCCGGATTCAAGATGGTGAACGTGAATTTAGTCAATGTCGCATTTGTGGACAGATTCATATAAAACATGGCTCCTAGGGGTTTTCGAGGGTGAGGAATTCAAATCTGACGTCGGAAAAAAATCCAAGATAGCAGACGTGAATTGAGTCAACTTCTCGTTTGTGGACAGATTGATATGAAACATGGGTCCTAGGGGTCTGAAGGATGCTGCATTTGATTCTGGGGTCAAATCCTGAACTCAAGATGGCGGGCGTGAATTCAGTCAACTCCGCATTTGTGGACAGATTTATACGAAACGAGGGTGAGGAATTCGAATCTGACGTCGGAAAACGAATTCCGGATGACGGATTCTACATGGCGGACGTGAATCCAGTCAATTTCGCATTTGTGGACAGATTCACATGAAACATGGGTCTTAGGGGTTTCGGAGGGTGAGGCATCCAAACCTGACATCAAAAAACGAATTCGAGATGGTGAATCCAATACGGCACACGTGAATATAGTCATTCTGGCTCCAATGAACAAAATCATATTTTTATATGTAACACAGGTCCTGGGGATTCTCAAGGGCGCTGAATCAAAATCTGGGCTCAAATGTTGGAAGGAAATAATGATATCGATCTTCTCGTGTGAGCTTTACTGCATCCGAACACTCTCCAAGAGCTGGTTGACGTTATGACAACTGCGCACCAGTGAGAATCCAAGAGTGGAGGAAGTAGCTATTGAAACAAATGACGCCTGAAAATATTTGGTATACTTTTCAAATTACGCCTAAATAACCCTCCGTTACGCTTATTACGCTTGAATTACTTTTAGCTTACGCTTTCGTCGCACTTCGAGGCTTTATTTTCACCAGGACAGTTGAAATTCTGGATGGGGGCCAAATCAACGAAAAGTTGTTTGAAAAGAGAGATACGTCACACTCTCTCTTTTCAAACACTGATTTCGTTGAGTTGTCTTTTTGTTGATTCAGCCCTCATCCGAAATTCTGCAGTTCTTCAGGTACATGTTCCTGAATCATTTAGAGATGGTATAAAGAATGGTAGGCAATAAGTTTCAGGCTTCCTGAATATTAAATTTATAAAGGTTCTCAATTGAGTGAAAAACCGATGAGTGCCTTTTCATATATCCTCGAATATCTGGATTGTTCGAAATGCGAGCGAAGCGAGCATATGTGGGCTACGATCCATTCAAAATGAGCGAAGCGAATTTTGAAGGGGGCCAGACTGCTGAGCGAAACGAAGCAGTCAGTGGGCGGGCCCTCTGGTTTCACATTGGCGACAGTATTTTTAATCGCTCGGGACACCATTTTCCATCCCTTGATTATCAACGGGATATCGTATTCAACCGTACTGTCGGTCATTGTGTTGATTGTGCGTACAAGTTCACGGTTTATTTCCAAAATACACAAACTATCGAAGTCAGCGATCGTTTTGGTATAGGTTACTCAGTTAACCGATTGAGAATCAATGATATAACACCTGTCTGTGATGCTCAACACATGAAAGCGAGTAGTCCCATTGAACCATGCATGGAGATCCGAAAAACTCCAGAACTTGTCAATTACGTCGACATCAATACGATTGGTCACAGTTGTACCTAAGCTGGGGTTACAGCGTGGATAATAAAATGTTATCCACGCTATGGCGTCGGATTTGCGCAAAATTCAGGCGAATTTGATTCGTGAAGAAAGTCCAAATTTGATCCAGAAAGGTGATACAATATTGTTCACTCTACTGCAATATCGTCAAAAAAAATGGTGTGTCAATATTAGACTACATGTGGCTCATAATACTGGTCTCTTTCGAATGGAACGTCGGTTTGCGATAGTTTGTTCCGGGTTTGATTGTACGTAATCTGTTTTCCATGAATTCCAAAACTTGAATTGATGGTGAGAAAATTTTATTGAAACATTATTTATTCTGACATCTTTCAACATCCTGTTGTAAATCAAAATTGAAGAACGCGGAAATCGAAACGAATGATACATGAGAAGGTTTCAATCAACTTCTCAAATTGCGCTCAGAGGACTGTTTGGTTACGTTTCTACGTTGTTCTATATGCTTCACTTCTACCTTAGATTCAACAAACCACGTAAGAATCGCACTGTTGGAAAAATCAGTACAAAACTCAACAATACGGATACGAAGTTATTGACGTATCAGTATTACGAAATTTTGTATCATGTCAATCATGTGGACATATCCCTTTACATCATTGTTATAAAATTTAGGATCAGTTTTGACACAAAATTTCATATCACAGCTTGTTACAAGATCTAATATCATTTGTGATACAAGATTTTGTATTATTTTCAACAGTGACCAGGCAAAAGTTGATCATTCTATTGATCAGTTGAATTTTCGTCATCACTAGATTTTTTATCATTATCATTAAGGAATGGGCGGAATGATAACTAGATGCCCACTGAACATTTCCGTTAGCACCTCGTATCAATATTGTAGCAATATTGATGCGATCTTGGAAGTACCTGTTTGCCAATTTACAAATGCAATATTACAAAAGTAATCCGCAGAAATATCGTTGGAATATCACTTGCCAACGTAACATCGCTGTAATTCACTTGTAATTGAATTCTGTAATATTACTGTTGTAATTCTCATGACAGCTCCTTTCTAGATCGCATCAATATCAGTGCAATATCAATGCGAGGTTCTAACAGAAATGCTCAGTGGGTGTACTATTGGTTAATTGTTCCACATAGACTCATCAATTATGTTCTCGTTTCTCAAAGGATTCACTGATTGACAGAATCCATTCATCTCAATTTGACCTAATTGAAGAGCGATTCCCGTCAACAACAGACCACGATTCGATCGGATCAATTTTGAGTTTATTTCAGATGCACTTACATATAATAAACATTCAATGAACCTGCATATGTTCAAAGTCTCATTTTAGGTTCGACCAACGTTCGTTGCACATTTCCGTTTCGTTGGCGATTCTTCAATCGGGTAATTGATTGAAATCCAGGATTATTGGTTCATCTATGGAGTAATAGTGTATTATCACATTTGAACATACCTGGGACATATGTGCAACGTTCTTAGAACTGCCTGAGACATTATTTGCACGTTCCCTGTGTTGTAATTAAGCACTTCTTATGAACGTTCGAGAAACATCCTGGTGCTGTCCAGAAAGTGTTCTTAAGAGGATACTCTCAAAAGATATATCTTATGAACGTTCGAAACTCCCCCCCCCTCCCCCCCCCTCCCCCCCCCAGGCAGCATCATGTTCCTGGACGTTTTCAAAACGGTTTAAGAATGTTTTCAACACGTCCGGACGGTCTTAGAACGTTTTCGAAACCTCCGAGTGCTGTGAGGGCCCGGTGCTGTACGGGAAGTGCTCTTCAAAGGATGCTTCGAAGAGGCAAGTGCTCTCAAAAGGATGCTTTCAAGATCTATCAGTTCTTATCTGCCTCTAAGCGGCTTTCAACTCTTCTAATCATTTTCTGTCGTTTCTTTTCCCCGCAGTCGGTAACTCAATCCTATCGCGTTTTTCTGTTAAATCATCCGAAATTGAGTTCAAACAAAGATCTGAGATCTTCAAGGGAATTTCAGCTATCTTAGATAGCACAAGAGTTCTCGAAGAGTTTTTTTATGAATACATCGCATTCATCATAAGCTATTTCAGACCTCTTATGCTATCTGGGTATGGTTGAAAATTTATCGGAACTGAATCCAGTAAGTAATTAAATTGATTTAGACTCAATCTTATTCATGGAGAGATGTTTGGTCGGATATTGATCATAGTATTATCTCCACATGCTGGGTCCAGATTTCAGTTACAAAAACAAACACAGAAACACTCGAATCCTGATCCATCGGTCTCCAGCTGGTAGTTCGAATATTGGTCAAACGTATTTCTACTTGGTTCAATGGGGTATTATAAATCATCACAAGAGCTCATTTTAGCTTTTAGATGCGATTTTTTATCGTCCCACGTTAGGAGAAGATTCTACACAGTAGGGTATAACCGTTGATATATGATCAGATGATCGAAGCGAAGGCGATATCCACACCTCTCGCATGTGCACGAGCGAGAATTATGTAGAGCGAACAAGAAGTATATACTTAGGAATAACGACCCGAACTCATCGTACACAAAGGTAATGAGAGTAATGGTATCAGTCGTAACGATAGACGAAGAACAAGTCAGCCCCACGTGCTTTCGTTGCTAGCTAGACGATCCAGTGCGGAGATGATCGTCGATTTCAAAGCGCGTTCCTTGTGCGTGTGTGTGAAGGAGACAAGGAAGTAATGGCGGCGTCAAACGACGAATTTGAACTTCTAACACACTTGCACCACCACGAATGCCCACATCGACACTAGAAATTATCTTCCCACTGTCTTTTTTTCTCAATGTTTTTCAGCATGAATCACCCGCAGATCTGGCTCGAAGGACCATCATATTCGCGAGATGACCCTTCGAGGACTTCATTTTATTTCATCAACCCATTAAGTCCGGGAAATGCAGGATTTCAACTGTGATTTAAGACGTTGCAAATGATGTATAAATCATTGAAAACTCATGGCAAAAATACCTTACCTACTATCTTCGAGGTTGCTCTTTCGGTTACTGAGGTCAAAATTACCTTCAAATGGCGCTGGAGTACCGATATGGCCGATTCAAAATGAAAAGTCGACAAAAAATTGGAGGATATTTGACTTTGTGATTTCTTCACAGGCTGAAAATGGACACAAAATTATTCAAGACATCAACCAAGGGTGCACAAAATATCTCAACTTCATGATAGAATTTTATCCCAGACTTGAAGGAGACCTAACCTCTCTCAATTTACCATATATTCACCAAAATAACTCGCAATTCTGAGAGTCTAGAGAAAATTGACAGAACATATGATTTCATTCGTTCAGTATTCTTCAAGAGAAGTACCAGAGGGTTTTTGAGGTCGCTGACTACGAATCAAACATCAGATTTTCAGAATTCAAAATGACGGATCCGAGATGGCGGACGAAAAGTCGGGAAAAGCCTCGAGGATGGATGAAAATCGGTATGCTTAGGTTTTTATCCATTATCAGATTTTCAAAATTCAAGATGACGGACCTAAGATGCCTAAGAGATGGATTGAAATCGATCCACCGAGGTTTTTGAGGTCGCTGATTACGAATTCAACATTAGATTCCCAGAATTCAAGATGGTGGACCCAAGATTGTGGACAAAAATTTGAGAAAACTCTCGAAGATGGATGGAAATCGGTTCACTGAGGTTGTTGACGTCGCTGACAACGAATCCAGCATCAGATTCTCAAAATTCAAAATGGTAGATCCAAGAGGGCGGACGAAAAGTCAAAGAAAGCCTTGAAATGGGAGAGAATCGGTATGCTGAGGTTTTTGAGGTCTTTGATTACGAATCCAGCATCAGATTCCCGAAATTCAAGATAGCGGACCCAAGATGGCGGATGAAAATTCGAGAAAACTCTCGAAGATGGATGGAAATCGGTATACCGGATTCTTGAGGTTACTGACAACGAATCCAGCATCAGATTTCCAAAATCCAAGATGGCGGATTCAATATGGCATACTGAAATCCATAAAATGCTTCTGAATGACGAGAAAATGTGTATACGAGGAGATTCTTGGGGTCGCTGACAACGTATTTGGAGTTGGATCCCAATGATTCTAAATGGCAGATCCAATGTGGCATACCGAAATTCATGATATGACTCAAAATCATGCAATAATGTTTATACAGGGTTTCACGGAAGAAAATTGGTTATTTCCGTCCGTTAGCCGTTTCATATGAACGTTTCTCAACTCAAACCACGTGGAGGTGGATGGCAAGAGTCTCTTCGTTTTTTCTTTTTTTTTTGTATCTTTTGAATTTCAAATTTTTTTGTATTGTTTTTATTTTTCATTTTTTCTTCCAATTTTCCAATTATATTTTCATAATCTTCTTCATGTTTCCTCTTCTTCACTCATGACTTTGGACACGGCTGAACAACCTCATTCTGTTCATCTTTGAGCCTGAATTAATACCTTTTCTGTTCAATATCCAAATAATGTCTAGCAACACTCATAGCAACATCTTTCGTACCAATCTTCTTTGATTCAGGAATTGATAAATTATAAATCACAGGTGCATTTATGATAGCGGCTTGAATTAAACGTGTGAAAACTACATAAGTCCACTTCTTACTACGTATACATGTCTGCACTTTGTTGCAGTGATTGTCGTGGAGATCTACTCCACCCACGAATCGATTGTAAACATGAAAAGCGTGAGGAAATGGAAGAGATATTCTTGAATGATCTTCTGCACTATATCGCTTTGAGGGTAACATTGGAGTCACTCCTGTAGCTGATGAAGCTATAGAGACCTGCTTAGAATCCATCACACTAACATAATTGATTCCACTCTTTTGATCATGTTTTGAAACAAATGTGCCTCTGGGAGTTTTTTTATCAATTATTTTTTCTGCCGATATTCTGTTGTCTCGAATAGTTCCTGTGGATTTCAGTCCCAATTTTTCCAGCCGCAACATGAGATCAACGCTAGTAAAATAATTGTCATGATACAAATGATATTCCGATATGGTGGAGGAGGGTGTATCCTCGAGAAATTTATCCAATAGATGCATGACCACTATTGTACCGAGGGCGCATTTGTTTGATTTATCAACTCGTGATTCCTTCCCACAGTACAGATCGAGTTTAACAAATATCCGTTTGCTGAACAAAGTTCCCAAAATTTCAAACCGAATCGTATCGGTTTTCCGTGGATGAATTGCTTCAAGCTGGCTCTGGCATAAGATTGAGCCATTATTTCGTCCACCGATAACGCAGATTCAAGAAACCCAAATTTTTGAATATTCTTACGGAACTTGTCCAACAATACCCGAACTCGCCAAGCTTTATCATCTTTTTTTTCATCGCTAGTTTTCGAATACTTTATGCTCGATTTGATTTCAAGAAAAGTATCACGTGACATCGCAGATCGAACAATTTCGCAACTTAGGAGAGGGTCAAGGGACCAATGATCTTTTTGTGATTTACGTTTATTGAAGCTTGATAAAATCAAAATTCCTAAATAAGTGTCCAAATCATTCAGACTTACAGTATATTCATTCTCTTTGGTGGCTTCCACTATATAATTCTTCATTTCGATTGAAAAGAAGTGTTCAAATAGTTGAACATGTGAAGATTCACGTATAGATCTTTTTTGACTTCCACTGAGAAAACATTCATTCATTAGTTCATTGTTATACTTTTTCTCACCATCAACCCGAACATGATCATGATCTTTCTCCAACTTTGTTTGGTTATCATCATATGACCTGGATACTTTTTTGTATGAACACTCCGATAGAATTTCATCTATTTCATTGGAATTGCCATCGTAATCGATATCGGATTCTTCATCTAAGTCTCCAGAATCATTTGAATTTGGTAGGAGTAATATTTGATCATAATCATCATCCGATGTGTCAACCTCATAATCTACACGATTTGTTGACTTTCTTTTGCGTTTTGGTGCCATATTTCAAGTGATAATAAGTGCGAGAAGGGAAAAAAGCGGGTCGAAAATCAATTACCCTCGGCAGGTGAGGGAAAATATTCGAATGTCAAAGAAAAACAATCAATATAGTTGTATAGGATGAACAATAGTATGTCTGAATTTCGAGTCCAATGATTTAGAAAATATCAGTATTCAAAAGTGTAATTAGACTGGTGACACGTGATGAGAATATTAGAAGTGAATATCAGTTATTATTAGGGTAATTGAATTTGACATTATCATCAAGTGAATCGGAGAAAATAAAGACGAAATTTATCGCATGAAGAACTGAGTTATTGGGGAACATACAAGAATATAAACTTGCTACGTAGTTTGACTTGGGAAACGTGCACATGGAATAATCAACGGACGGAAACAACCAATCTTCTTGCGGAAACTTCACGTATAAACGGTATTGCATGATTTTGAGTAATGTCATGAATTTCGGTATGCCATATTGAATCCGCCATCTTGAATTTTGAACATCCGATGCTGGATTCGTTGTCAGTGACCTCAAAAACCCCAGTATACCAATTTTCATCCATCTCCGAGAGTTTTCTCGAATTTTCGTCCACCATCGTGGGTCCGCCATCTTGAATTCTGGAAATCTAATGCTGAATCCGTAATCAGCGACCTCAATAACCTCGGGGGATCGATTTCAATCCATCTCCGAGGCTTTTTTTGACTTTTCATCCACCATCTTAGGTCCGCCATCTTGAATTTTGAAAATCTGATAATGAATCCGTAATCAGGAACCTCAAGATAAGCATACCGATTTTCATCCATTTTCGAGGCTTTTTCTGACTTTTCGTTCGCCATCTTGGATCCGTCATTTTGAATTTCGAAAATCTGATGTTTGATTTGTAGTCAGCGACCTCAAAAACCTCCGGGTACTCCTCTTGAAGAATGCTGAACGAATAAAATTATATGTTCTGTCAATTTTCCCTACATTCTCAGAATTGCGAGTTATTTTGGTGAACATATGGTGAATTGAGAGAGGTTAGGTCTCCTCCAAGTCTGGGAAAGAATTCTATCGTAAAGTTGAGATATTTTGTGCACCCTTGGTTGATGTTTTGAATAATTTTGAGTGCATTTTCAACCCGTGAAAAAATCACAAAGTCAAATATCCTCCAATTTTTTGTCGACTTTTGATTTTAAATCGGCCATATCGGTATTCCAGCGCCATCTGAAAGTAATTTTGACCTCAGCAACCGAAGAAGCAACCTCGAAAATAGTAGGTAAGGTATTTTTGCCATAAGTTTTCAATGATTTATATATCATTTGCAACGTTCAAAATTACAGTTGAAATCCTGCATTTCCCGGACTTAATGGGTTAAGTTCAAAGGAAACGTACGTCTTGCGTTCCGTGGGTCGCACCGATGGGTTTGCCGTGAGTAATTCCGGATGGGTCACGAGATAGGATTTCCAGAAGAGGAGAGGAGTGGACTGTATCAGGCAGAAGATTGAGAAAGAAGCGAGAGGATAACAAAAAGGGGTCACAGAAAGAAAAGCACTGATTTTGCGGGGAGAAGCAACAGTGGAGAATGATTTATTTCGAAAATCCACTGTATCGATCGTACGAGGACGATCACGTTGTTCACAAGCCGTTTGTTCGCACGCTAGTGTACAAGGTAGACTTGACTGTCATTGAGTCAAATTCTAACGTACATAAGTTCACTACCACATGGTGCGCGACTCACGTGACAGATTCATCACATTCGAAACCATGAACTATCGAGATTCGTTACATCAGTGAGAATCCACAACTGACCTATAGACAATGTCCCATACAGTGAGTGTAATAAATCCGTCTCCATCTTTCTGGTGGATTCTTGTTGGCAATTGATCGTTAATGAACTTCAAACATTTCATGTTTTCTGAACATGAAGAAAAGTAACATATATCCATACGAGACAAGGAAACAAGAAATAATCGGTTCTTTTGCCCCACCCTAATACATATAATAGGTATTTTGTTGATGTGTATTCCGTGTGTCTCTAGACGGAACTTCATTTCAACGATGACCCGTATAATAAATTGGTTCACATGAACAAAATATTCATCCTTGTCAAAGAAATATCAATTTGAACTCATTCAAAGAACAATTTCTGAGATTTGGAGGAATAATTTTTTCTGTGTGTAGAGAACCGTGATCGGAGTGATGATTACGATTCAGAGTTGAGCCATATGGACATCCTCCAAGGACAAAATCGGGACATATCCGCACAGTTCACGTGTGAGACGAGACGTTGATTTTGAAGAAAACTGTGCATGGTTCTATAGCACGGGAAGGAACTCAGAGTTCATCGAGAGAAAACTTCACACGCATGTCACCAATCGTACCTCAATCGAGACAGTGTGCAAGGGGATGTACTTAACAGTACGTACACGTGATGATAAGATACGAGAGAGGAATTCCGAGGGCTAGAACATTTACCCTTAGAACATGCTCCATTCTCCAACGCTTCGTAATGTTATCAAAACCCTGCGTGTGTACACTGGGTCTCTTGAGGAAGGTGACCCAGCGTACACACAGTGGCTCGAAAAACAAGTGTCTATACGCAGGGTTAATTATGCTCATCAAAGCTTGCATATGTCTTAGAAATTTTTCTTCATGAAGCTGGAATCGCATATCACGGCAGAAGAACACCGCGCGCGAAGCGGCGTCGGTTTCTGCCAGTACTTATATAAAATCCGATATGACATATAGTGTAACCCTTTTTTTACCAGCGTATGCAAGGCCTATTTCAGATATCTGAAACTTGTGGGAATTCGTTTCTTCGTGTAAAAAACAATCATGTATGAGCATACATCAACATGCAAGACTCAAGTATGATCATGCATGCTCCCTGATCAACCGTTTCCATTCAAATTCTATGTTCAACATGATCTTGAATGTTCATGTGTGAGCATGTATGATTGATGTATGATCATTTATAAATCATGTGAGGTCATTCGTGATTCATACCTGATTATTATGCATGATAATGTGGAACAGTATTTCCAAGTTGAACTGGCGAAAAACCATTCATGATTATGCAAGATCATATGGGACATGGAATTTTTCAGTTCACCCAAGAAAAAATCATTAATGGCCAGGTGTGATCTCGCATGAGATTAAATTTACATGATTTGAATGAAGAAGGTACTCGTAGATGCGTAATCAAACGGCAGAGAATGTAGTCCGAATAGCGGGCGGAGAGAGGAATTCAATGTCCTCCGACGTTTCACTTGCGTAGCAAACCTTATGAAGAAGTGATTAACACATCCGTAAGGGCGAGGAGTTTTCCTGCTTCATCGTCGAAAACCCTTATTCATAAGGATGAGGTGAATTCAAAATTGAAATGCAGGAGGTGCTCGTAGATACGCGATGAAACAGAAGTAAATGTATTCCGAATAGCGAGTAGAGAAAGTATATAATTTTTCCTATATTTACTTCCGTTTGATAGCGCATCCACGAGCACTTCCTTCATTCCAATTCCGAATTTAACCTATCTTCACGAATACGGGTTCTTGACGATGGAGCAGGAAAACTCCTCGCATCCACGATGTATCAATTACTCCTTGATAAGGCTTGGTATCTACGTGGAACGTGGATGAACATCAAGATACTCTCTTTGCTCGCTATTTGGATTAAATTTATTCCCGTTTGATAAAATCTTCAAGTTGAGTTGGGGAATCACTCATGATCATGCATAATCGAACCTGGTTCATCCTCATGTATGAGAATGTATTCACTATAGCTGAACTTCTATTTTTCTTTCCCGAAGAATAGTCGAATTGAACACATGTACCCCGATGGAAGTTATGGAGAGAGTATTCGGAGTTCCAAAAAGGAACTCAACAGCTCCGACTCGTATCCCCAGAGGAATGTTCAGCTTCAAGGAACGTTCAATAGAGGTCTATCCAACATTCGAACATTTGAAGGTCCAGTGAACGTGAGTTGACGTACAATCGACGTAAATCCAACGTGTGAGGTTTATGTTAGTGGTGAGCGATATTTACGAAAATATCGATATTGGGGTATTGATATTCATCGTAACTGAAATATCCATAGTCGATGAATATCGGAACCGAAGTATCGATATTCTTCCGATATTATGTCGATGATGTTGATAATCACATATATACATACATAAATATTGTCTAAAGAATTTGTTATGCATAAATACCATTTTTGAATTGTTATTCAAATACGGAAAGAACAGTTTGATTATATTTTAAAAATATTTGATGAAATACAACGGATGGAATATTCGTTTGATATGTATAATGTTTGATTGAACTGAAGCGGTTTTGATTAACAGTGAATATTCAATTAATATAAACGCGATCCTCATTTATTCACAGGAGATAGATATGTATTGATCAAAATCAAGTTTGGTTATGTTGAAGAAAAGTCAATTCACGCTATTCAAAAGAGCGTTTAGTAAATTAACAATAAAAAAAAAATATAATTGAAAAAAATATCTCAAAAAATTGCGATAAAAATGGACTGAAGGGGTAAAAATAACTTTGGGGTTTATAAAGGGCTTATCAATTTTGGGGATGAGATATATTTTAAATGAAACCAACCTCCAACGTATTTCTTCACCCCATTTCTGTACTCGTACGACTATAAATAAAAGCTTGGACGCTCATTACAGAGTGGACAGCGTAATGGAATTATCCTTCACATTCTAATCACGCTGTTCACTCTGTAATGAGCGTCCAAGCTTTTATGTATGGTCGTACGAGTACAAAAATGGGGTGAAGAAATACGTTGGAGGTTGGTTTCAGTTAAAATATATCTCATCCCCAACATTAATAAGCCCTTTATAAACCCCGAAGTGATTTTTACCCTTTTAGTACATTTTTATCGCAATTTTTCGAGATATTTTTTTCAATTATATTTTTTATTTTATTGTTGAATAAAAGCTTTTTTTCAAAAAAATTGTATATATATTTTTTTAGACACCCTTTCACTGTTGAGGAGCTTTTAAGAGTTCTTTTGGACTCATCAAGCCTTTTCATTCGATACCCATATCGTAAAAGTTTTGATTGGGTGAGTGGGGGGTTGAGGGTGGGCTGCAGGGCATGGGGGTTATTCGTGTATTGTCACCAGAACCAAACATGTGTGCGAAATTTGAGCCCGATCGCTCCAGTGAAAGTGGTTGAAATATTGATTGCGAAATTCCAGGACATACATACAAGTGAAGTTGAATAGAAGCTTTTGATATAATTGAATTATTTTCTCAGCGCTCCTACCAGCATGGGAATGTGGATAGATAATAGATGCTTTCGACATTCGTACAGAATGTTTAAATTCAATAAGAAGATAAAAGAACGCGAATATTGAACTTGAGATTTTCATGAATCTCGAAAATTCAAATATCACCGTCGAAATTGAAAAAGTGGATACACAATTCATAATTTAATGTATTAAATGTGTGGGTGGCGCTGCGGTCGAGGCCTAGCGTCGCGACTCGTGAGTAAAATTTTGCGTGGCATCATACCTAGATTTGAACATCACGAAAGTTTGCGGAGATTGCACCAGATAACATAGCCCTCAATAGAGACTTCCCGTACCATCGAAGTTTCCAGACTTGTATATCCATGGTCCCGATAGGTGTTCCGACTAAACAAGAGTCGATATGACCAATTCTGAAATTGTTTAATTTTTTTCATTGGCTATTCTATTCAATAACAATTGGAATTAATTCGTAGCGTTTTTTGATTGAGAAGAAATTATTTATTTCGAATGAAAATCAGAGAATACAGTAATCTAAGTATTGTTCATCGCTTTCGACTACTTCCGACCATCTTCTGGGCAAGGAATAAATACCGTGTCGGAAAAACGCATTATCTTTGGATGCAATCCACGAATCGACCCATTTTTGTCAATCTTCGTAAAAAGTGAATTTTTGCTCAGACAAGCCAGAGCCATCGAAGGAAACAAACGGTCATCAGATGGCGTAATATCTGGAGAATACCGCGGGTGGGGTAGAACATTCCATTTGAGTGTTTCGAGGTATGTTTTCACCGGGTTTGTGACGTGCGGACAAGCATTGTCGTGGAGCAAAATGACTCTGTCGTGTCTATCGGAGTATTCCGGTCGTTTTTCTTTCAATGCACGGCTTAAGCACATCAATTGTATTCGGTGACGATTCCCAGTTATGATTTCATTCGATTCCAACTGTTCATAATAAATCGAACTCATCTGATCTCACCGAATACAGAGCAGGAGCTTAGACCCATGGATATTCGGCTTTGCCATTGATTGTGATGGTTGGCCGGACCCATGACTTTCTGCGCTTTGGATTGTGGTAATGGATCCATTCCTCATTGCCAGTGAAAATTCTATGCGAGAAACCTCCCCTTTCCTGCCGTCGAAGCAGCAGTTCACACGTCAAAAAACACCTTTCAATGTCCCTTGGTTTCCATTCATATGGGATCCAACGTCCTTCCTTCTGGATCATGCCCAAACTTTTCAGACGTTTTCCTACCGTTGATAAGTCAACTCCCAATGATGTCGACAATTTTTGAAGGGTTCGACATGAGTCTTTATTGAGCAACGTCTCCAAATCAGTATCTTCAAATTTCTTTGGCTGGCCAGGTCGCTTTCCAGCCAAATCACCAGCTTTGGAACGTGCGAACGATTTTCGACACGTTTGCTCAGCTGAACCATGTTCACAATATACTTCCACTGAAATACGATGGGCTTCAGCAGCACTTTTGTCCATATTGAAGTGATGGAGTGAGACTCCCCGCAAAAATACTTCATTCGGTATAAATTTTGACATGTTTAATAAGTTATGAAGTGTTGGTATTTACGATTCAAAAGAAAAGGTTATGTAGAACAAATGACGTCCAATAATAGCTTCTTCACGGTCGATAGATTATTGTAGGTAACAACAGAATACTTCACTACCTACGTCGGCTTTTGTTTAATGCTAAGAATTAATTCCAACACCTAATAATCAAATACTCTGATAAATTCGTTGTATTTTATGAAATACTTTAAAAATTTAATCAAACTGTTCTTCCCGCATTTGAATAACCATTCAAAAATGGTATTTATGCATAACAAATTCTTTAAACAATATTTATGTATGTATATATGTGATTATCAATATTATCGATATAATATCGAGAGAATATCAATACTTCGGCTCCGATATTTATTGCATATTCATATTTCAGTCACGATAAATATCGATACCCCAATATCGATATTTTCGTGAATATTGCTCACCACTAATGGTCATGCATGATCATATCTGGCCGATTCTCATGTATGATCATGCATGATTTTTTTCCCCGGGATGAGACATTTTATAGATTCCAAAAAGATGTTTTCAAGAAGGTTTCCTAAGACATCCCCCAAGATCCCAAGGCATCTTCCAGGTACTAATGGATAGTTGTTGGGGTTCTGATGTTGGAGAATATAATTTCAAGATATTCATAGTTAGATACACTGAGAGAAAGCACTAGTTGCCATTATCCAAAAAATTACTGAATCAGAGTCTCAACTATTCCTTTTAGTATCACTCACTAATTTTTGATTGTTCGATGGAACCACAGGCTAGAATCGAAATCACTTGATTCTTAGTGAGCACAACTATTATTCACAACTACTTTTCAATAGTCAGCTGCACTATAATGGGATAATTTATAAATCCTAGTGGCAATGACTTGTAAATTTGCACAAAATAATAACTTCGATGATAATCTACGAAAATCATATGATAAATGTTGAGAAAAATGACACTAGTAGTATGTGACAGTCATGGATACCCCCCACTTTCATCCCCACCACTTTCCCCCACCCCGCCTACCGACATTGACCCACTGACTCCGGTAGGCAGGGTGAGGTGAAAATGGTGGGGATAAAAGCGAGGGCGTCCATAACTGTCACTATGTCCAACTTCTGACATGCTTACTTATCCCTGACATTCCAAGGTTCTTGTTCGTAGTGGAACCCATCACATGCTTTTGATACAGTATTCGTCAACCTGGTAAAATTTTGAAGATGATCGTCACAATTACTGAAGGAATCATCAGCTCCTCCTTGGAAACAGAATTTATTGAGTTCATATGAATAGGATATCAGAATGATTGTAAGGAATAAGAAATTTCAAGATTGTTTGTGATTCATATTCTTTTTTTTTCTTTATTATTATTATTATTATTATTGCGCTCCATCATGTTCATTGAATGCGCTCATACATGATATAGGTTCACAGTATTGATAATCAAGAATTCCATGAAACCATTTGAAAACAAATGAAATTCGTTGTACATCGGTCTTGATTGATATATTTCTTCTCATACATGATATAGGTTTGCACTATCGATAACATTTCTTCTGACCCCTTATCAGAGGTACAGAATTTCAATACTTTCCGAATTTATAATTTTGTTTAAGTATCTCAATGACATTCGTTAAAATAATGAAAAATTCACAAAAAACTTACAAAAATTACATAGAGAATTCAGGAGTGTGCATTCACATACTACTTCACTCAGAAATCCAACCCACATTTTGTTTCATCCCGGTGTTGCGGATCTAAGGTTTTTTTCCTATGCCCTTGTGCTTACGTATCCGTAAGGAAAAGAACCATATTCACCCTCTCATCTTCTCTTGACAAGAACAGGTTTGCGTGTTTTCACTTTCTTACGGGTTATTACATCGTGGTATTCTGTTCGTCCAATTGCTTCATACTCCAGAATGATGGATTGCTGATCAGGATCTGTTAGTAGAGCTCTCAACGAATGATAATTGACAAGACCTGAATTCGAAAAGTTTAAGTTGATTTCTTTGACCTTGCAAACTTCAAGTTCCCCGAGATCTCGCCCCTCAGCATCACGCTTCTGAACTATAAAAGCGTAACATTTGGGCCCTCCTGAAACAAAAGAACTTATGTAGCTTTTGCAACCATAAGTTTCTAATTCGTTCGTCAACTCACCCAAAAACTGTCCTACAGGTAAATCGTATTCATCATTACGACTCACATATATGCAAGAATCCGTATCACAATAAGGTACACGGTGACCAAGACGTTCGAGGTGATCGTATAAATGTAATCGCGCTTGAGCTGAAGTGTAAGCAGCAATCACTACGTTTGTATGAGATGATTGAATAACCGTTTCTACTCTATTCTTGTAATTAAAATAAATGATGTGATTATTAACTGGTAGGATTCCGGTTACCTCGATTTCGTGATTGATTACCAGTTCCATTAGTTCTTGGTGAGTTGATACAACTTTTGTCTTGGGGAGGTTCTCCCTCTGACCAAATTTTCCCCAAAATGAGTTCAAACATAATTTGGCAAGTGATCTCAAACCCTGATTTTTACGAATGTTATTCAGATCTAAGTGAATACCTTCACGATCTGCGTAGTCTTTAGTGTAACGTTGTTTCGTTACATCGTCTACACACTCGTTTGGCCAACCGCTGGCATCTTGCTTGATTTTCAAGAACTTATTGATGTATGCGGCGAAGAGGCCACCTTGTTTGGTATTTGAATCATATTTGGTGACAGAATATCGCCAAATTTCCGAAATTTTCAGGATTTGACAACCACAGGATACGGCTTTTTTCAACTCATCTGAGACCCATGTTCTTGTAAACATGCGTTCATCTGGAGTATGAATACAATTTTTCGAACTCATCATGTGACAGCATGTATAACGTAAGGAAAACATCATTCTTCCGTGCATATGTATGGGTAGAACGAGGTGATACAAATCTGTGGGTGCTAATACAGTGCACAGTATGAGCCCTTCAACGAGATCGATGTTGTTATCAGTACCTGTTAGCACACAACATTCGTCTTCTCCGATGTATACTTTTGGATGTCCAACAGGAAATTGTCCAACTTTGCACACGTAAGGGTAAAGAGAGCAAACGTCAACATAACATTTCTCTTCCCCCTCTCGTACATCGTACAAAGTTGCATATGTTTCCGTTCTACCACCAAAGAAAGCCTCACGAGGATCGAGCGGTGAGTGATTGAGTAGTTTATTATTCTTTAGGAAAGTTTGTGCTTCACTATTTGACTGCAAAAATTCAGCGAATTCACATTCTCAGATTCCTGTCAAAACATAGCTTAAAGACTTCATTTTGCCACTGGTGTTTATTGTCTTGTCGTATCTACTTTCCATCGACAAACCACCATCACCCAACGGTCGATCTCGATCCACAGTGAAACATCGTGAACAACCGTGCCAATAGCACCCATGGAATTGAAATACATATTTTAAGCCCGTTTCATGATCTTCATAATGCCCATCCACAAGTATGCCTCCCGGTATACGGTACTCACGATCGTGAGCAGCTGATTGAATGTGACAACCACGTGTGTGTTCAATCCATGACAACCATTCACAAGCTTTACGAGGAAAATTTTATGCAAAGCTATACCCGTTTTTAGGAATAATTCCAATGGTCTCTTCTTCTGAATAATTTTTCTGAAAACCTGAGAACATGCTGAAGCGAGTGTGATGCTTTCTGTACACGGACAAATATTACCGCAATCCAAGAACATTTTTCGAAAAACAATGCATGTCTCTCGTAGTATTCCTACATCTTTCCGACAGTAGTTAATTATTTCTTTTCGAAAATTAAAAACGTAATCGGCGCACAGTGGGGCCAAATGCCAAAAGCTGGCCAAAACCCCAAAAATGAAGTTTGTAATTGGGGATATTTGACCCTTGGGATAAGTAAGGTGATGTCCCAAGTATTGGAATTCTGATATAAGAAGATCTGATCCCCTCCCCCTGCCCTTGTGTACCAGTTGCAAAATACCCTCCTTGAAGTATAATCCGCGTGATTGAAAGACAGTAAAATAACGAGCATGTTCAAAAAGACGCTGTGTCTCGAAAAATGAACCGATTTAATTTTTTCAAATTGGAGTCTATTACTGAAACTATGTAGAATACACTGAGAATTAAGAGAATATCAATTTGATGAGTGGAAAATACTGACAGAGCAATGATTGGATGTAATTTCTATATCTATAAATGAGAAAATGTGTTTGATTTTTGAAGGAATAGTAGAGAATTACGCAAAATTACGTCGTTTAACTCATTGGAGGTGGTAGATGGGACTCTTACCTAAACATCAGAAAAAAAAACGGCTGCCCATGTCTGCCCCTAAGCAATTCCGCCATGTTTTTGTGCAGGAAATCACAAAAAATTAGACGGACTGATGAGAAGTCCTTAGATCCGTCTGAAACTTGATATGCAGAAGGTTGTGGGGTCGCTGATTATGAATCCGTTGTCTTCATTTCGGAATTCAAAATGGCGGATCCAATATGGCGGACGAAAATTGAAAGAAATCATCGGATTTTCTTCAAATTCGTGACCCAGGGGTTTCTGAGGTCGCTGATTACGAATCCGTTGTTTGAATTCCAAGATTCAAAATGGCGGATCCAACATGGCGGATGAAAATTGAAAAAATCATCGGATTGCCTTCGAACTCGTTACCCTAAGGTTTTTAAGGTCGCTGATTCCGAATCCGGTGTCTGAATTCCGGAATTCAGAATGGCGAATCCAGTTTGGCAGAAAAAAATTGAAAAAATCATCAGATTTCCTTCAAACTCGGTACCCAGGGTTTTGTGGGGTCATTGATTACAAATCAGTTGTCAAATTCCAAGAATCAAAGATAGCGTATCTAATATGGTGGACACAAAACTCAGAATTCAGTAGATTCGCTTTGAATTTTATCTCAACGTCAGTATGTGTTTTATTTCCAGTGTACATTTGCTGCACAAGGAAAACTGTATGAGATTGATTACCATTCGTTTTTCTTCTCATCGCGGGCTTAGGGTACACAAAAGCCAGAAATCATTGATATTCAGGAATATGATGGACCATTGAGAGAGAAACAGTATTGCTGGAGAATATTCGTAGTGAATTTACTATGAGTTGATGAATTCACTATGGGAAATGACAATAAAACTACCAACATTTAGTATTATTACTACGAATTTTTGGTAACTTCACTGCTAACATTCTTCAGCGATGCTCTCTTTCCTCAAAGTAACCGTCATTTTCCTAAATGTTTATAAATGTTATTCAAGTATTGATATCTCTTTTGTTTCCGTGAACTGAATCATGACTCGCGATTTGGTGATCGTTCTTATGTCAACCTATCGTTTCCATGGCAACGTAAATAGTTGGTTGTAATCGGTCTGATTTCAAATGGTACTTATCACAATTGTGCAATAGCTGTCACCGAATTCTTACTCTTGCTAGTAATCGTTACCGTAAACTTTTTTCCGCGTGCAAGTTTGGAGCTTGGTGAATATTTTTCGTTTTTTAAAATCATTCAATGTTAACATACAATTCCAAATGAGATGGATTCCGCTGCCGAAGGTGAGTGTTTCAACAACCTATATTTTCTTAGTAGTTTAATTTGAACAGTTGACTGCAAAAAGAATTAGCTTAAGAGGGTTGAATCCAACCCAAGAAAATTAGGAAAATTTTTAGAAACATATGGGGTTTCTGTAGCGAATTTTATCGAATTCTACAACGTTTGTAGATTTCAAAGATGATTCAATATCTATGACTCGGAGAGAGATGTACAATATTTTAAGGAGCAGTCCTCTACCTACGTTGGATGAAAAGTTCACTTTCCTTCAAGGAAAAATCATCGAGATAACGTGTTGTTCGGATAACAAAACTACAGAGATCTCTAACCTTTTATCTACTTTCAAATGTGTATTTAAAAAGAGATGGGAATCTTCTCAAAGGACCGAAGAACGATTTCTTAAAAATAATGAAGAATGGTTAAAACAAGAGGTAGTGTTTTGTACTTTCAGGAATCCCCATTCTGTAACTGTTCACACGCAAGTGGGAAGACCTCTTGTTGAATTCAACGAATGTTCAGAAAGAACGAAACGTAGGAAAACGGAGAATATCAGAGTAAATACTCCCATCTCAGAGCTGTCTTACGCCACACAAATGTGTTTGAGAGCGTCTGGACAGATCGGAGCCGCAAAAATTGTAAAGGATGTTACATCTTCTGATCCTGAGCTTGCCAAAATGTATATGAAAGGTTATCAAACTTTCAAGCGAAATGAGCCAAAGATGTTGAATGATGAGAATGCTCTAGCTCTCCTAGTAGATGCCGAGCTCTCAAAACATCAGTACTGCTTATTGCGTGAAGCTGATCCGCAGAAATATCCACCTTATAAAAAAATTCAACTGGCCAAACGCATGTGTTTCCCTGACAAGGAATTCATTCAAATAACAGAAACCTGCGCTGTTGTGCAACTACAAGCACTTCTTGATCACACAGCTACACGTATTTTGAAGCTACAGAATTCGGTTTTGTCAACTTTATCTGATGAAGAGTTACAAAACCTGGTACTTATTTCCAAATGGGGGTTTGATGGGAGATCTAGCCACTCCTCATACAAACAAGCATATCAAAGTTCGGAAGCTAGTGATTCCGCTGTGTTCATTAATTCACTTGTGCCTCTCCGCCTACTCTGCAATTCAAAAATAATTTGGCAGAATCCAAGGCCATCATCAACGAGATTTTGTAGGCCAATCAAAATAGAGTTGGTGAAAGAATCAACTGAAGTTTCGGTTGCAGAGAAGCTACGGGTTGATAATGAAATAGAAAATCTGAGGACTACTCCTTTCAGAACTGATGAAAAACATGTTTCAGTGAAACATGAGATGATTTTTCCTATGGTAGACGGGAAGGTATGCAATGCCATAACTGAGACAACCCATACCCAGAAGTGCTATATATGTGGTGCCACATCTGAGGAATTCAACAAAATTGATGATATAGTATCCAGGCCGGTCAGAACCGAAAACCTCCAGTTTGGTTTGTCTTGTCTACCCGGCTGGATACGATTTTTTGAGGGCCTCCTGCAATTGTCTTATAAGCTACCTATTCAGAAGTGGCAAGCACGAAAACAAGATAAAGCTTTGGTGAAAGAACGAAAAAAGGTTGTACAGAAAAGTTTTAAAGAAAAATGTGGCTTCATTGTCGATGTTCCTAAGCCAGGGTTTGGGAACTCAAATGATGGGAATACCGCTAGGCGATTTTTCGCACAACCCGAAGTTTCTGCCGAAATCACAGGGGTGGATGTCAACCTAATACAACGACTTCATGTAGTATTAGCTACCGTTTCAAGTGGCCATGAAATAGACGTTGGAATTTTCGGAGTTACGCTTTAGACACGGCACGCTACTACGCGACAAAATATCCGTGGTACCCAATGTCACCTACGATGCACAAGTTTTCGATCCACGGATCTGAAATCATTGCATCTGCTCTTCTACCTGTAGGCCAATTGACTGAGGAAGGACAAGAGGCTCGTAACAAAGATTTTAAAAGGTGAAAATGATGTATATCACTTAATAATAGTCTATATTTGTCACAGTTGACTCGACACTTTGAAGGGAAAAATTTGACTTCTCAAGTACTGCAATCAGTTTGATACATTGCACAATACGTTTTTGACAACTAGGCAAACTATATATTTATGGTAACCACGAGGATATATATGTTCGCGAAGATTGTTTTGTTCTGGTAAGGAATTCGGGGAATTATGAATATTCATATACTTTTTTTTATTAATAAGCCACATTGTTCATCCTCTGGAAACATGCATTCATAGACTAGAAAACAATTTTGAGAATCAAGTAAACTTATGAATTAGAGGATTTATTCAAAACTTTATACTGATGACCCCAAAGTGCAGCTGCTTTTTGTTTTTCCTTGATTTTGCTTGTCATGTTGAGATCAAAAGCTTTAACGGTGTCGATGAATACATAATTATATTCAAATATCTTAACAACATTCATTTCCAAAGGTACCGAGAGCATCACTCCAGGAAATGCAGTAGAGAAAAAACGAATGAAGACATTCTTAAATGGTTCCTTCTGAGTTCTGATCTAATGTTATCGAGTAAAAGACAGTTGCCCGAGAAAAAACTAAAGTTTCTCCCTAGAGACGTGTTATGCCTGATCAAAACTCCGGATATACTTGATAAAGACAACGTAACTTTCTCATTATCTTCCTCTGAGAGTGAAGAAGAAGACTGATCTGAGTAAAAAAAGTGTGGCAAAAGTAAGAACCATTACGATTTCTGTTTTTTATATTATTGTATATATTGTGAATGTATATATCTTTCGATTTAACACATTTGGTGTGTTAATATCATTCGATAATTATATTAATAATGATTCAATGTTGGAAATAATCATAATAATGATCATAATAGGAACAACAAAATGGGCCGTTTAGTTCTTGTTTAATATTAAGTTATGGATGAAGTTTTGATTCTTGGCATCCGCCATCCTGAATTTCGGAATTCTGACAACGGATTCGTGATCAGCGATCCCGAAAACCCCTGGGTACCGAGTTTGAAGGGAATCCGATGATTTTTACAATTTTCGTCCGCTATATTGGGTCCGTTATTCTCAATTTTGAATTTCAGACCGTGGATTCGTAATCAGCGACCACAGAAACCCCTGAGTACCGAGTTTGAAGAAAATGCGATGGTTTCCTTAATTTTTGTGCACCATATTGAATCCGCCATTCTGAATTTCAAAATTTTGACAACGGATTCGTAATTGGTGACCCCAAAAACTCCTGGATGCCGAGTTTGAAGAGAATCCGATGATCTCCTCGATTTTATCTCACCATATTGGATCCGCCATTCTGAATTTCGAAACGCAGACAACGGATTTGTAATCAGCGACCCCAAAAATCCCTGGGTACCCAATTTGAAAAGAATCCGATAATTTTTGTAATCTTCGTCCGCTATATTGGATTCGCCATTCTGAATTTGGGAACTCAGACAGCGGATTCGTAATCAGCGACCCCGAAAACCCCTGATCACCAAATTTGAAGAAAATCCGATGATCTTCTCGATTTTATTCCACCATATTGGATCCGCCATTTTGAATTTCGAAATGAGAACAACGGATCCGTAATCAGCGACCCCAAAAACCGTTGGGTACCCAATTTGAGGAGAATCCGACGATTTTTAAAATTTTCGTCCGCCATATTGGATTCGCCATTTTGAATTTTGGAACTCAAACAGCAGATTCGTGATCAGCGACCCCAAAAACCCCTGATCACCAAGTTTGAAGAAAATCCGATGGTTTCTTTCAATTTTCGTCCGCCATATTAGATCCGCCATTCTGAATTTTGAAATTCTGACAACGGATTCGTAATCAGTGACCCCATAAACTTCCCGAGTACGAAGTCGCAAGCGAATTTGAGAGCCCCTTATAATTTTGTCCAGCTTTTTGGCATTTGGCCCCACTGTGCGGCGTTCGTCTTTTTTTCGTGATACCATTCCAAAAACTTCCCACGTTCATCTGTTTTCATGGTGTCAGGCATGTAAAATTCGATAGATGGTGATGATCCAATGTCATTTTGATTTTCTGGAGTATTGAAAAGGTGCGGAAATATCCCTCTTTTCGTAATCACCAGGTAGATCGAAAGCTTTTGGGAGATTGTTCAGGGCCATGAGAAGGAAATTGAGACTATCTATAAAAACTATGCGACCCATTTTCATCTGTAGGATTTTAGTCCCGTTCATTATCAATCGAGGATATGACTCACGTTTCTGCTCCACCAAATATTTTGATATAAATTGAGCGAGATAGCCTTCAGCATTATGTGCTATACATACGATTTTCGAAAAAATTTGTTTTCGTTGGGAAATCAATTCAATAAACTGTTGAATAGGACTCGAACCAAGAACATATTCACGCACACCGCAATAATCACATTTGATCGTGATATTGGGTTCATTGATACAATATGTGCGAATTTTCTGTACCACACAATGACTAGGTACATGTAAACGGGTATTTTGGTCGCCTTCGACATTCCGATCTTGTTGCGTTTCGATGTCATAGAGAATGAACATGACTGGTTGTCGTGAATCTCTATGTTTGAGAGGCATGATATAACATTAGTGATTATAAGGTTGTTGCTCACGACAAATGTTACAAAATGTCCACCCACATACGTGTTTGCGATCTTGTGGTATTGAAATTAATCACTTATTACATTTTTTCAAGGATGCGCATACACTCGAGTTTGAATTTGGGGGAGTGTTGAATGTTTTTTTGTGTGAATCGTAACAAGTTATACCAAAAAATATCGATTACAATCTCTACAGAACATTTGATTCGATGCAGTATCGCATGGAGGACTGCGTTTACATCGTGAACATTGTTTATTACACTGATGCCTGATAGCATTTTGTTTATAAGATTTATGACACGCCTCACAAAATCCTCGACTACCCGCAGCTCCGCGTAGTTTCAGAATAGGTTCGAAGTGAGCTAATTTTCCATAATAAGCGATGTATAATGTATGAACAACATGTCCAAAAAATCGGGAAACTTTCGATCGTCCATCAAATAAGGGTTTCACGCCTTTTCCCAAAGATTCTAATTTGTAAATGACAATTGCCGTACCTTTATGCATATAATAATTTTGAAAACGTTCTATTTCATTCTGACCACAACCGTCTGCAGTGATACACACCCCTGCGTTCCTCACCAGCTCGCATGCTCTTATTCGCTGTAAAGACGATCGCGGTTGTCTTATTTTATTCCATTCTTTTTGTAAAGTTCCTGAACGTACAGTGCCCCTCCGTATATAGACATCTGCCGCTACAAGAGAGCGTGGTGAACAAAATTTATCATTGTCATTACGGGTAGTTAAAATCGATCGCTTCGATGCAGTCTCAAGATTTGAAGATTTTCTCCCACAACCTACAGGAGGACCACTAACAATACAAGAATTTATGGCACAAGATTCATCCATATTGAAACTACGTGAACTTTGAGCAACAGTACTCACAAGTTCCCACAGATTTTCAAAAAAAATCACGAACTGGTCGAAAAGATTGCCAGACTACACCATGTTCGAATCCATTCGCAGAGAAAGTTAATCCTATATAATCATGACTTTGACATGAACTGGTGAGGTATGTATGTATATCACGGAAGGCTGTTTCCAACCAATTCAACGAATTTGTATTTTGAGCTTGGGGGAGATTGAATTTCATTTCAATTTCACGGCCGCGAGTTTTGAATTTTTTAAAGTATCTCCTATGCTGTGACATAATCACGAACCTGTGTCCCGGTGGTAGTATTCCATCGTCATTGATATCCCTATTGTTTCCTTCTTCTTCTTCTACTTGTTCTTCCATTCTCTCCTCTTCTTTCTCTCCCCTTTCTACCTCCTCTTCTCTTCTTTCATGATCATCATCATGATCACCTTGTTCTTCTTCTTCATTCGCTTAATCTGGTTTTTCGTGTACTGGATTGTCCTCTGTGTCGTTATGCCCATTGTCAGCGGTTTCATCAATGTCGATATACTTTCAAGGAAATCTACGACCCCATCCACGTTGATTTTGATATCCTCGCGGAGTTGAAGCTACGTTTAAACACAAACAAATCATTGAATTTTGATAACTGGTCTTGAAAAATTGTATCCTTTATGTTGATTTGTTTTCAAGAAGAATCAATACATTCATGTAGCACAAGTTTTTTTTCTTTTGGACACTTTTGTTCTTTCAACATAACTTCACAAATACAAAGAGGATGATCAAGTAGAATGACATCTTCAATGATCACAGGCTTCTGACGAGGACGCAGGCTTTGATTATCCTGCTCTGCAGGAGGATCGCCAGCATCGCTCAAAATACCTCGCGAAGTTGAAGCTACTTTTTTTTTAAGGACAAAGCAATAGTTTTATTTTGATGATAACTCTTCGGAAAATCACTATTTTCATGTATCACAAATTTTTGATTGAGATTTTTTCTTCCAACATACCATCACAAACACAAATAGGATGATCGAGTAGAATAGCATCTTCAATAATCATAAGTTTCTGACGATGAAGCAGCTTTCGATTATCCTCCTCCTCCTCCTCATCCTCCTCTGCAAGGGGACCATCATCATCGTTTGAAATAATTTCCTGAGTTCTCTTTGAATCTGATGGAAATAAATCTCCCAAATAATATCTATATTAACCATAGTTATAACAACTTCTATCATAAAATTCATATATATCATCTGTCTGTGGTATATTAGCTTCTTGCGGTATCAAAACGACAATCTCTTTGTTATCATTCGATGCTGATGAGGAAAAATTCCATTGTTCATAGAAGAATATCGATGAAAAACAATAGATGATCATTGTGAATCATGTGATTACAGTAATAATACATACTTCTTTGAACTGATAGTCGCTCACATGAAGTTTGTAACTGTGGAGATGGAGTATCATCCTCATCAAGTTCCATTATTGATTCTGAAATTCCATAGTATTACACATTCAGTTCATATATTGATCCCATTTTAGATGTGAATTGAATATAAACTGATTTGAAATAATGTGTAGAACATGTACGTTTCGGTTACAAAATTTATATGAATAATGTGAATATTACATTCCGTAATATCAGAGGTTTTCTCTACAAACTTCCATTAAAATCATGGGAAGAATGTGTAAAATAACTTAACGATCGAAGAATAGTAGTCTTTCATCAATTTCTTCATGCTTTCGTCCCAAAAGTTGAGTTTTGAATATAACATCCTCTCAGCAACCATATCACGTAACACATTTAAATCATTGAATAAACCTCTAACATACAATCTTGAGAATATGAAGAGTTCACAATGACATATCATTTCTTTGAATAAGTTCAACACAACTTGGCCTGATACATTTTCAGAGGATAAAGAGCGTTCAAAATATGCAATATTGGGACTTTTCAGCACAATACACATATTCTGCACATCTTAACACAGTTTCACGTAGAGACATTTTGTTTCCTGATTCATGAAATGAAAGGGAAGACTATTCAACTTCTCTGATTATGCGCTGTGTGTGAACTTGGTCTAATGCTATTTTAATAATAATGACAGAACTGTGTAATTGTCATCCTCTTATGAGGTACCATCTTTTACTGATTCAGACATATTCGCATCTGTCTTGTTTCTAGTGATTCATTTCTTAAAAGCAATTATTTTTGCTGATTTTGGTCTACTGAGTCAGGGAGAAGACATGAATGTAATCGTAGATGCAGCAAGATGCACGTGCCGACGAGATCAACGTCTATTATACACCGTTTAGTGCACGTGAAATTATAAGTATCATGTTTCGGTATCGCGTACATATTATTCAACGAGTATTACTGCAAAATAATTCTTTTCTCTACTGTTTTTCGCCTCGATTTCGTAACCTTGATTTGAATATCAGATGAACGGATTCAATTTGAAGGAAAAAATGATAGGAATGGTGAATGAAACAAAAATGTTCAAATGAATCGATGCCTTCTCAAGATTTTAGAAAATAAAAGATTTGTGAATTGAGATTTTACCACTCAAGATAACATCAACTCATCAGAAACAAGAAAACTGTGATTGTCATGCAATCTATTCGAATATTTATTCATTCACAAGAAACCAATCATACCATTCTCTCTTTTCTTTATAACAAACTTATACGGGAATTGTATTTTACATTAGGTACATAAAAAACTTTTTCCCATGAAAAACACCAGATAAGCGGAATAAAACACAACATATGAAAAAGAACATATAACATATGAAAATAAATGAAATTTGTTGAATTTTCGACTCAATAAGCGAATTGTCTTTCCCACTTGAAAACTATAGCTTCAGCGATGTACGGTAAATATATTGATTCGATTTCTGCATACAACGAATCAAAATATTCCTCTTGAAACTTGTCAGATAGCTCTGGTTTGATGCTACTTTAAATATGGGAATCGTTGACATGAACTGCTCGAAGTATGTCTTCAGTTTCGACGAAATTATTCGGAAGATTCACTTCAACCTCCTTCTTGTATAATTCATAACATTTTTGCACTTCTTGAATTATAGTTTCCAAAAGTTCGTACTTCAAAATAACACAGCTGTGTATATCTTCTAATCGGCGAAAGTCGGTTGTTGCATTATTATACTGGGAATATACGTTCTCTTCTTTTTCAGCGGTGGTTGATCACTTGATACTGATGATGATGTTGATGGAAAAGTTCCCGTCTTTTCACATGATTCGGAAGAGATAGATCTTACATTGTATGACGTAGTGAACGACATTCGGACATTATTTATATCAATCGGCCCAGGACTGATTTTTTCGACAAATCCGAGATATTGCCGTACTTCAGGAAAATGATCTTTCAAGTGTATCTGATTATCGCGTTCGAATTTCAGGCCTTGATTCAAAGAATTGCTTTTCAAGAGAATGACGGGTGTAAGCTTGTCGTCTTCATTTAGTGATATCCCAACACTCACTTTTTTGGTGCCTGACACGTTCAAATCATAATAGTAGATTGGAAGGCAACCGCTTGTAAGAAAATTTCGCTTGATGAAATCGCGACACACCCGTGGTTTCCATTGTATTTAGATAATATCACTTGGAACTATATTCTGTTGAGAATCAGATTAAACTGTCCCCTCCAGAAAAATTCCTCTACATATATAGTGCAGATATGTACAGAAAAAAGAGTGGGGAGTACAAAGTTGCAAATCTCATCAAAAATGAATCTACAATCAGACTGTCATATCAACATTCCAAATGACGTAATCTCTCCACACCCACTCGTTAGATAAAAGAATTTAAAAAATCATGATGATGATAATCACGAGACCAAAATGTTGCTGAATAAGCGGGAAGTAATAACTTAGTCCGCAACAACGATGGACACGATACAAGATTTATGATAGAAAATCAACACAGGAATAGGATGTAAAAATCGATGGAAAAAATCAGGAAATCGTGTTTTTTTTTCCCATATCATCATGGTAAGATATGTGCAACGTATATCCAGGTCTTAACATTTGAAATTTAATTCATTCTACAACATGGACATCAGGTGGAAACACCCTTGGACAGCTATGATCTGTGGGCCTACAAACTGTGGTCAGACACATTTTGTTGGAAATTTCTCCCGCTATATGGATCAAATGAGTGACACAAGGTTTGATCGGATACTCTTTTACTATGCGGAATGGCGACAGACTTATCAAGAACGTTTCATTGGTCGTAATATCGAGTTCCGAGAAAGTGTTCCTAATCCACATGATTACTCAAACGATCCACAATGTTCCAAATTAATAGTAATCGATTACCTTATGCGTGAATCTTCTAACAACGCTGTGGTTGATCTATTCACCAAAGGGAGTCATCACAAAAATCTAAGTGTCATTTATATTACACAAAACCTCTTTCATCAAGGGTGTGGTCAACGTGATATCTCGTTGAATGCTAGTTACATTGTCGTTCTCAAAAACCCTCGTGATCGTGCGCAAATCAATCATCTTGCTCGACAAATTTGTCCTGATAATACACGTTTCCTACAAGAAATATATTATGATGCAACATCGCGACCACATGGCTATTTGCTTTTAGATTTGAAACAAAGAGCACCCGATAACTGTCGATTTCGGACATGTATTTTCCCTTGTGATTCATATAAATACGTTTATGTTCCTTGCAGAGGTTCAAGAGATCACCGTGAACCTTTTGATAGAAAAATTTCTTCTATTCTAGAAACATTATATTTTTTGAATAAACCACAACGCACAGCTTCATCACACAAAGCTGATGCTCCTCTATTACGCGCTGTATGTGGATGTGCCCTCAACATACTTTGTGGTAATGTTCCATTAGATTCGAATCAAACACGTCAAGTACGTTCATATGCGAATCTAATGAGGAAATCAGCGTCCAAAAATATTACCTACCGAAAGGAGAAACAGTTGATCGTACAGAAAGTTGGTGGAGCTTTCTTATCTTTGTTATTAGCGCCGATTTCAAATACACTGCTCTCCCGTGTTATTCGTGACTGAGAAATTGTGAGAACGAAATGGAGTATGCTAAAAAAATGGTACTCATACCCGGAATGGATGTACAACGGATACAGCAACAGCGACATGGAAAAAACGTGTTTGCGGACCCTATCAAATCTGTTCAAACCCCTGGGAACCCTTCCAGTCATCTCGATGCTGAAATAAATGAAATTCTCAATTCGTCTGGTTTCTCTGATGAGAGAGGAAAGTGTAAAGCATATTCACAAATTTTACAAAGATATTTGAGATACATAAGTAGTGAACGATATTCCAATGGCATTGAGCAACGAGGAGATGAAAAAGACTCAGAAAATGTACAACAAGATCATGAACACCATCAAATTAAACCACCACAACCCGTAAGACGCTTGAGTGATAGTCGAATCATTGAAAGTGTACCTCAAAAGTATCGTCAAAAAGCGCGATTACTGATCAGTTATTTGCATAGAAATGCCAAAGATAATATCACGTGGGATAAAAGAGGTTTGGTTTCAATTGATGGAAAAAATTGCGTCATTCAAATATTATTGATTTAATCAATGAGGCTATGCGTGCTAGAAAAACGGCACACTCCAATGGCCGACGGCATTTCGCGCGTTTACTTCGGTCTATTGGGACACCCAGAGAATTCGTAGGTAACCCTCAATTATGGGCAGAAGGTAATTTTGGTACATTTCTATCTCCTCCACAACCTTCTCCGACATCTTCGAGAACATCATCCCAACACCGAGAAGATGAAGAAGAAGAAGACGAAGACGAAGATGAAGACGAAGATGAAGACGAAAAAAACGACAGCGGAGATTACAACGACGCTGAAGATAGTGTTTTTGTTCCGAGTGAGGACGATCATATACCTCCTAGAAATACGACAGGAGCAACATCGTGGCAGCGATTATAAGAAATAATGAAGATATTGGAAAACTTGTATTATGATCCAAAAAAAGAAACATCGTTTTCGGGTGCACGGCAATTAGTACAAGCTACTCACGGTAAAATGAAACGAGAAAAGGTTTTGACATGGCTTGAAACACAGGATGCGTACTCACTTCATAAGCCTACGCGGAAGAGGTTTTTGCGAAGGAGTTATCATGTTCATAACATTGACGATCTATGGGAAGCCGATCTGATCGATATGTGTTCAATCAAAACGTATAATGATGGTTTTACGTATATTTTAGTCGTCATAGATGTACTCAGTAAACATGCATGGACCAGATTACTAATCGACAAAACCTGTGGAACGGTCGCAAAAGCTTCCAAACACATACTCGAAAACAACAATAATAGATCACCAATCTATCTCCAAACTGATCGTGGAAAAAAATTTCTAGGTTCAAAATTCCAAGAATTCCTGAGAGGTAAAAACATCCAATTCAGAACAGCCCGTAATCCTGACGTGAAAGCCGCTGTCGTAGAGAGATTCAATCGCACTTTGAAAGAGCGTTTGTGGCGTTTCTTTACATATACAAGAACTAATCGTTACGTTGATGTGCTGCAGGATATTATAGATTCGTATAATCATACAATACATACATCTATAAAAATGCGCCCTGACGAAGTGACGCTCAAAAACGCGTCCTTAGCTCGTGGAAATTTATTGCGTCGTTATGCGCGGGTGGGTACAAAAACCCCTGAATACAAGGTGGGTGATCATGTGCGAATCAGTAAATACAAAGCAGCGTTCGATAAAGGTTACGAAGGTGGATGGAGCAAAGAAATATTTACTGTCGTACTAATCTCTACTCAGCGCCGACCATATGTGTATATGGGCCATTCCATTTCAAATCGACCACGATATTCGGGACCAAATTTTTTTTTGGCCTGTAACTCACAGGACACATTCTTTGAGTGATATTAAGAGACACATGTTTCAGCTTTCTGCGCAAAATTTGATCCTTCTCGTTCTAGAGTGAATTCCCAGAAAACGACATTGATTTCTTTTCTCCTCCTGTGAACTTTTTCTTCAAACCTGCGTAGTTTCCTCAAAAATGCACCGTTTTGGATGATTATTTTTTTTATTTGCAGGTCATTCCCCACACTTTGAGAATCCGTGAATAGAATTCCATTTCTTTGAGCGCGAAATCTGTAAATTTGCATTAAATAAAAATTGTAAAAAAACTCAACTGCAAAATTTTCAAAGTACTACATGTTTTTTTTCCTTCGAACTTTTTTGTCGAAAAGTACGAGGTTTGAACAACAATATCTCCGTTCCTCAATATGCAAATTTTGTTTGTTTCCGAAAAACAATTTTTTATTCAAAAATACGACTTTATTCGTGTTTATATGTTTTCAATCTGTATGTATAGCTTTGCGGAGGGAAGGAGATGTATTGATTGCACAAAGTGTCAATACACAAAATAATGAATAAAACTGAAAACAATTTCAGATTCATGATTTTATTTTATTTCAACTTCATCAAATCGTGATCGCATGTTTTGGCTGTATATACGCAAGACGATGAGTCCTCGTTATATGCTTTCTTCCATACATGGGTAGCCCGTATTCCGTTGAAAGTCTTCACATTCTTCCAAGCTTTTATTTTCTTCTCACGGAAAATTTTCAATTTTTTTGTATCAAGAAGACATAAATTTATATTCGGTGTGTAGGTTTTCACCTGCGTCACAAAATCTTCTGCCGTTTTGATACTGTCAAGCATTTCTTTTGCCAAATTATGTTCAGTGGCATAATGTTTAACGAGTCCCCCAATTCCATCGCATGCTCCCTTTCCGTGTCCTGTGGCAGAAAAAATCCATTTCTTATCGTGTTCAGAATTTTTAAATTCCTCAAACTGAAAACTTTTTTTGAAGTGCCCTGCTGCTCCATCAGATATGATCGTTTCATACTCAATTTCTTCTGCGGGGTATTTTTGTTTTACTTCTCCTTTAATTATGTCCATGGCTGGTATAGCAAACGCGGTATCGTGCTGTCTGTCATCGCTGACAACTGCAAAGCTTAAAGTTCTCTCACTGTAATAGCAAACTGCTGTGAAAATCGAAATTTGCTGATTCATCCAATGGTGCCCTTGGATTTCATCTTTCAAGATTACAGCCCAATTTTCAGCGAAATCCACATGGAGTATTAAATGACCTGATTTTGTTCTAGCAACGTCTTTTTCATTTCTTATTCCACGTTGCTGAATCTCCTTACATCGTAAATGCGGACTCACCTTCATTGTCCATATTTTCAATTGTTGGATGAAGTTTTCCATCGTTACTGTTTTTTTAATCAGATCATTCTTTTCCCACCAAGCGAAAGTTATTTCTTCATCCTCATCTATTCCGGAGAATCCTAAAACGTTCACAGTGATCGTGTCAGCTCCGGGGCATGTCGAACATTGTTGAAAAATGCATTGATTACTGTCTACCGAACATACTATCGCGGAGAGAAGTTTTTGACGGATACTTAGCATATTTTGCGTAGTGTGATTAACTTTACAATTTGTCAATACTGTCAGCAATAAATCGAAATTTGCACAATATGTACACAGGCAAACTTCCTGAGATGGAGAGAGCATAACCCGCGTTTGCTATACTAGCCATGGACATAATTGAAGGAGAAGTAAAACAAAAATACCCCGCAGAAGAAATTGAGTATGAAACAATCATATCTGATGGAGCAGCAGGGCACTCCAAAAATAGTTTTCAGTTTGAGGAATTTAAAAATTCTGAACCCGATAAGAAATGGATTTTTTCTGCCACAGGACACGGAAGGGGAGCATGCGATGGAATTGGGGGACTCGTTAAACATTATGCCACTAAACATAATTTGGCAAAAGAAATGCTTGACAGTATCAAAACGGCAGAAGATTTTGTGACGCAGGTGAAAAACTACACACCGAATATAAATTTATGTCTTCTTGATACAAAAAAATTGAAAATTTTCCGTGAGAAGAAAATAAAAGCTTGGAAGAATGTGGAGCCTTTCAACGGAATACGGGCTACCCATGTATGGAAGAAAGCATATAACGAGGACTCATCGTCTTGCGTATATACAGCCAAAACATGCGATCACGATTTGATGAAGTTGAAATAAAATAAAATCATGAATCTGAAATTGTTTTCAGTTTTATTCTTTATTTTGTGTATTGACACTTTGTGCAATAAATACATCTCCTTCCCTCCGCAAAGCTATACATACAGATTGAAAACATATGAACACGAATAAAGTCGTATTTTTGAATGAAAAATTGTTATTTGGAAACAAACTAAATTCACATATTGAGGAACGGAGAGATTGTTGTTCAAACCTCGTACTTTCCGACAAAAAAGTTTGAAAGGAAAAAAAAATGTAGTACTTTGAAAATTTTGCAGTTGAATTTTTTTTACAATTTTTATTTAATGCAAATTTACAGATTTCGCGCTCAAAGAAATGGAATTCTATTCACGGATTCTCAAAGTGTGGGGAATGACCTGCAAATAAAAAAAATAATCATCCAAAACGGTGCATTTTTGAGGAAACTACGCAGGTTTGAAGAAAAAGTTCACAGGAGGAGAAAAGAAATCAATGTCGTTTTCTGGGAATTCAATTCACTCTAGAACGAGAAGGATCGAATTTTGCGCAAAAAGCTGAAACATGTGTCTCTTAATATCACTCAAAGAATGTGTCCTGTGAGTTACAGGCCAAAAAAAATTTGGTCCCGAATGTCGTGGTCGATTTGAAATTGGAATGGCCCATATACTATGTGATGTAAATAACGAGGAAATTGACGGAATTTTTTATGAACAGGAATTGAATCGAGTGGTTGAAAATCCAAAGGAGAAACATTTACGTATTGAATAAGTCTTAGAAAATAAAGGACGAGGAGCACATAAAAAAGCATTGGTTCGTTGGTTTGGATATCTCGAGGTATTCAAGTCTTGGATACCATTGACTTGTGTAAAAAGTTTGCTCAAAGAACAGGAAAAGTGAGCATGAGAGACGAATTTTATATCGTTCTCCCTAGTAATAGTAGCATGAAGTATTTCCCTAATAATACAACTACTTGTTTCACGACAAGACTACCCCAACAAATTCATCCAACTGGAGAATGGGTAGTCACGTTAGCTGAAATGCAAATTCCTATCACTTTTCTTCATGTACCTAAAGGTGGAAAATCAAATTATGTTAGTATGATAACAAACGGTGTACCAATCCGTTCGAACAGTAATAATCCACAAAAGAATGATATTGATTATCAAGAAGAAAGATCTTGTGTTGCACCAGGAATATACAGATCGATTGATGAGCTGATTGAGGCTGTTAACATGACGTCATCTATAAGAAGTCATTTAAAATTTGTTCTCAATCATGGAGGGTTCGTGTCAGTGACACGTATTTGTGATACGAAATGTGATCGAATTGAACATTCGTTCTTACTTTCACCTGTGCTGTGTCATTTGCTTGGTTTTGTACCACCTATGAATACACATAAAATTGTGGATGCTAACAATCAATCTGAATACGAGGCTTCTAGACCCGCGAGCTTGGTCGGAATTTATTACGTGTGGTACCATTAGACATAACAAAATACTCATACGGAACCATCACGGTGAAGACATTCTCGTCTCTTGAATACATTCCATTGCTTCGTTCGAATTTTCAAACAGTAGATATCGATATAAGAGACCAGTTTGGTCGACCAATACCATTTGAACACGGAACATTTACGACGACACTACATTTCAAACGTGTCTTGTGAACCACTCAAAAAATATGAGTCACTATTTAGACTATTTCGAAGACCAGGTTGGTGGTGGGGTGTCGAATGTTTACGTAGGGGCACCATATCAACGAGGACATGGTATAGGCAGTTTTCTTGGTGGTCTTTTCCGTGAAGTTTTCCCTTCAATCCGTAAAGGTGCTCGTGCTATCGAGAAAGCAGCTTTGCGTACAGGGTTGAATGTTGCGGACGATTTATTGGAAACAGATATACCATTGGATGAAGCCTTACGTGGGAATTTGGAAACTGCTGGTAGAAATTTGAAAAGAAAAGCAGAAGAACGTGTCGAACAACTGATGAGAGGATCGGGATATAAGACACCAAAGAGAGCCCAGTCCGAAACAACTCGTCGGCGTACGAAGACACGCTCTCATATCCAAACGAAAAAATCTACGAAACGTCGGACAGTAAAAACAAAAAGGAGTACAAATGAGAAGGAGGAGAAGAAGATTCCGAAGAAGAAGAAAATTCATGGTGTTAAGTCAGTATTGAAACAACCTAAACGTAAAATCAAACCTCGCACGGTCGCTGATATATTGTCATGAACGATGAACATATATAATAGAACATTAAAATGGCGTTCCTTCATACACATTCGTGCGAATGTCTCAAGTCAGAATTAGAACTTTTCACTTTACCTCCAACACAAACAACAATCAAAGGATCTCAATGGGTTCATTACAAACCCATATCGTCTCTGAGTGATGATTCTCCAATAGAATTCGTCGTTCCTGGGCAAGGTGAAGAGTACATAGATCTAGCTCATACAATGCTCAGTCTTCGAGTGCAAATCAAACATAATATTCGGGCAAAAGATGGTAAGCTACTGGAAATACCTGAGTATGGTTAATAATTTCATGCACTCAATGTTCAATCAAATAGATGTTTACTTCAATCAAAAATTGGTATCACCACTCAATAACCCTTACGTGTATAGAGCTTATATCGAAACATTATTGAATTATGGACCTGCTGCGAAGGAATCACATCTAAGTGGTGTACTTTGGTGGGATGATACACCTGAAAAAATGGATTCCATAAACGATAATAATAAAGGATACAGTTGGCGGAGATCATTTATCACTGGTGAAAAAACTGTGGACTTACTGGGACATTTGCATTGCGACGTATCAAATCGAGAGAAGTTTCTTATCAATGGAGTGGAGGTTCGTTTACGACTTGTACGTACAAAAGATGCATTCTGTCTCATGGATGCTGGGACAAATTCCTCGGTGCATATTGTTGAAGCGACGCTTATTATGCGACGTACTAAAATATCCCCATCAGTTTTACTAGCACATGCCAGAGCTCTAACTAAATCCACGGCAAAATATCCTCTCACACGTGTATTCCAGAATTATAAAATGAATTCCTTCGCGTTACACGTGGATGGTACGCCTGTTTCAGCAAAACCACTGCAAACAGATTTTAAGAAGAATGATTTGTATGTGGATGTGTATCATACCCTATTTTCGGGAACAGGAATTCATTTTCTCAATGAGGGAAATTCTATTTCCCGAGAAGACTATCCTAATGGATATTGTTTATTCGCGTTTGATTTGACTCCTGATTTATCGGCGAATAGCAACGCACACTGAAATCTTGTAAAACATGGTAGTGTAAGAATAGAAGTGCATTTTGAGGAAGCCCTTGAATCAACAGTGAATTGTATACTTTATGCTGAATATGACAATGTACTAGAAATTGATTCTTCGAGACAAATAATTGCTGATTTTACAAGTTGATCACTGTGACCTTCATTACATATACTCTTCAAAGATGCTGATCAATCACAAAATAATACTGATTTTCATACGATATAATTACATTGGAAATGTCAAAATGATTCAGTTCGCTTCTAACTTTGAGGAACAGAACATCAACTTGAACTATCACGACTGTCACAAAATGGATATAATAGTGGATATTCAAGGTTCTAAAGATAGTGAAGGGAAATTCCTTCCCAAAGAAATTGCCATATTATCGCTGGATGTTACATACATTGGTCATTGGATCTTATCACCACCTTGTTCCTTCGGAAAATCACCCGATAAGTACAAAATACAAAATAATTGGTTGTCTCGAAACTTTCATGGTATTGAGTGGTTTAAAGGTGATGTGGAATACAAACATTTTATCCATACTTTCAAAAATTTAGTGACCATCTCAAATAAAATCTTCAGCCGTGGTGTGGAGAAATCAAATTTCTTACATTCTTTAGCATGTCGGAACATCATTAATCTAGAGGACGAAGTGAACTGTCCACCATTTCGAAAATTACCATCATCGGATGAATTGTGTATACTTCATGGTATGGAAAGTTCAAAACATCTAGATTTTGCGTGTGCTCTGAGGCATGTTTTTCAATTGAAAAAATGGCTTGTGGACGTACCGGATTATTTTGCTCCTTTGTGGAGAATTGATTTACAAGCCAAAAATAACACGCAGAGGTCGGTGGATGCATTGTCTGTGACTAGTAACTCAAGTTGTGGAGAAAATTTGGAGTATGAACACTGTCCAGCTTCAGCAAGCTCTACACTGTATACCATACGATACAGTAGGGGTATATCCAGCAGACAAGATCCCAAAGGTTTGGACGAAACCTGCAGCAATTATCGTTAATACGGACATTCATACGAAACCTGGAACTCATTGGATTGCCATGTATGTGGATAAAATCGGTCGTGGAACATATTTTGATAGTTATGGGTTACCGCCACTCATACCACAATACCTGATGAGATTGAGGAGAAATTGTTCTTGTTTCAAGTTCAACACACAACAAAGCGAAAATTCAGATGTATGTGGACAATTTTGTGTAATGTTTTTGCATCATTTTTCTACAGGTTTTGGTATGCATGAATTCTGCAATATATTTTCTAGTCACTTGAATAAGAATGATAAAATTGCACGTGAATATTATAATGCGTTCATGAGAAGAAGACACAAATGTATGAATGAAGACAGATGTGCGACGAATTCTTTGAAAGGTGGTAGCTTTATGGAAAAACGGTTGCCTTGTATACAAAAATGTTGCTCAAAATTGTGTTAGCTTTATTATTGTGTAGATATAATTAATTGTTATTTTTAATCATCAATAATGTGAACCTGTATCATGTAAGAACACATTCAATGAATATGATCAATTTCAATAATAAAAAAAAAGACAATGAATCAAAAAATATATACTCAGAATGATGTTGAAATTTCATATCCCTTGCAATCATCTTGATATCCTCTTGATATTAATTCAATTAATCCTGTTGAAAGAAAAACTGCTTAGTATCAATTCATACGAGAACGATCGTGTGATTGAATCATCATTCATTCACACTACACGCGTTTAACGTGATGTGAATTTTATTTCATATGTTATTCTTCTGTATATGTAGAAAGTTTGACTCTGTTTTTCTCTACATATTGCTCTTCTCTATGTACATTCGAGGTCAAGAAGAATGAAATGATTTCTTCAGTAATTGTTACGATCGTCATCAAAATTCTATAGGATTATGAATATCATATTACAAGCACGTGCTAAGGTGCGGTTATACGTGTGCGATTGTCATATGCGACAAAATATTTTCTTAAGAAGAAAAAAAAAAGGCCCGTGACACCTTTCTTCCTTCCCCAAGTGAGCATGTCAGAAGCTGGACATAGTGACAGCTATATCATTCTGATATCCTATTCATATGAACTCAATAAATTCTATTTTGAAGAAGAAGCTAATGATTTCTTCAGTAATTGTGACGATCATCTTCAAAATTTTACCAGGTTTACGAATACTGTATCACAAGCATGTGATGAGCTCCACTACGAACAAGGTGTCAGGAGTTGGGCATAGTGACGGTGATGGACGCCCTCGCTGTTATCCTCACCGTTTTCACCCCACCCTGCCTACCGGAGTCAGTGGATCAAAGTCGGTAGGCAGGGTGGGGGAAAGTGGTGGGGGTGAAAGTGGGGGGTATCCATAACTGTCACATACTACTGACACTGGTATCCATTTTTGCCTCATTCTTGAACATTTCATCCACTCTTATCGCAATGTTGACCAGGGAAATTATAACATATCGTTGTCGTTTGTTTTTAATTTATAACATACATCAGTATTTTTCAGTACGTTTCTGCATATGAGAATGATTGTTCCGTGAGAATAGGACTGTCATTGTAGAGAAAAATAAGCATTCAGGATCAATTCAGCCCCTGGAGTCCCGACGATCTAAATTGCACACTTTGAAGAAGGCACTTTCGATTTGGACGAGTAAGACTCACGCGTCCTATACGTGTGGAAGGAAGAAGTGTCCAAAAACAATCGAATACGAAAACAAACTTGATTACATTGGCTTTAGTCTCTTGGTTGAATCAATAGAAGTTTTAGTAGCTGTCATTGAGGGGGCTGAGGCATGAGAGAGTGGGGGGTCAAATTTCATGCGAACTTTTCTACAAAGGTACACGGAGAAAAAAGATCATGGAATGATCACTAGAAGAGATAGTGAATAGGAAAAAGGAGCTGAGGAAAGAGGGAAGATGTTAGCGGACTGTAGATTATTCTTAGGTGAGGTGAAGGAGAGTGCGAAACTCTGTGAAGAGGGAATTCTGGGAGTGCGAAAGGATGGAAGTATGGAGTCGAGCCGGTATTCCAAAAATGACGCTCACTTCGCTTAAACCAAAAACTTAACGTTTATTTAAACTAAACATGTCAAAGGAAACACAAATAACAAATTGAAAACTTGTGTGAAAAACAAAAGAAAAGATAAGCGCGTTAGATTCGTATGAGACGAGCGGCTTGAACAGAGAATTCTCGCGTACAGAAAGAAAACGCGATGAATTGGAGGTGAGGCGAGGTGAAGGCTTCAGGTTGAAAATTGACGAGCAACTAGTGCTGTCCCGTCTGGATGGTAACGAGATTGATGACCACATGACTAGGTCACCTGATCATTTTCGGCGGCAATGCAAGGGCCCCGGTAAGCCATCCACCCGACCAACTCCCAAGCTACTCGGTCCACCCGAGAGCAGTCAGAAAGGAGAACATTACCAAAAACCCAAACATACCGCCCGCCTCGTCGTTAGACGACAACCGAGCTCTGCCTAGTAGGGGGTGGGGTATTCCGCCCGCCGTGAGGCTCCGATGCCATATCGGAAATCGGCAGAACGCTCAGTTTAGCTATCGGACGCTTTAGAGTGGAGGTGGCTGTTTTTACCGTCACGACACGAACGTGACCGTCTAAACCTGGGTGTTCTTGAATTATCCGGCCTAATGCCCATTTTGAAGGAGAATAACGCTCATCCTGAACCAACACAAGCTGTCCTGCCTTGAAGTTTTCCTTTACAGAACGCCACTTATAGCGTTGCTGTAAATGGTGGAGATACTCCCTCGACCATCTGGCCCAGAAATGTTGGAGCATTTGTTGGAGCAGTTGCCAACGAGAAAGATGACCAAGCTTTACGTCACAGAGCCCTGGTTCAGGTAAAGTATGCAAAGATGAACCAGTTAAGAAATGAGCGGGTGTAAGCGCCCCTCAATCTTCGGGCTCATCCGAAAGCGGGCATAGCGGCCGCGAATTAAGACACGCCTCTATTTGAACAAGAAGTGTCGAAAGCTCTTCAGAGGTGAGATTCTGGTTGCCAATAATCCTTGTGAGGTGAAACTTTACAGAACGCACTCCTGACTCCCACAAACCCCCGAAGTGGGGTGAATGTGGCGGAATGAAAACCCACTTAATTCCGTCCCTGGCCAACGTCTCAGCCACCTTGGCATAAAACTCGGAAGATTGCCTGAACAAATTGGGAATTTCAGCATCTGCACCGCGAAACGTGGTGCTGTTGTCTGAATGGAGCTCAAGAGGCATTCCCCGTCGCCCACAGAAACGCCGAAAAGCCGCAAGAAAGGCCTCTGAAGTGGCATTGCTCACTACCTCTAGATGGAGTGCTTTCGTCGCTGAGCATATGAAAACGCAAATGTAACCTTTATAGGTTCGCTGTCCTCTTCCTCTACTCATCATCAAGTGAACAGGACCAGCGTAGTCCAGACCCGTTCTAGTAAACGGACGATCTGGAGTTACGCGAGATGCGGGAAGGTCACCCATCAATTGAGTGCCTAGTTTAGGCTTATGTCTATGACATAAGACGCAATTGCGAACATAGGCCTTGACGAGGGGTTTGGCTCTGAGAACCCATACAGAGTTCAACAACAATGCATGAGTAAGAGAAGGGCCTCCATGCAGAGCTCGCACATGAGCCTTGATGATGAAAAGCCTGCTCAAAGCAGACGAACGAGGTAAAATCGGCGGAAACTTCTCATCATATTTGAGATTCGAGTGCCTTAACCGGCCACCGACTCTTAAGATGCCTTGCGCATCGATAAAGGGGTTTAATCTTAGCAGAGGGCTCTTCCTAGGGAGTGCTTCTCCAGAATTCAGAGCTGATAATTCCTCAGCAAAGCTCTCTTTCTGGACCACCTTCAATAATAGAATGCGCGAATCGTGCAACTCTTCCGCTGTGAGAAACCCGGATGGTGAAAAGGTCGGATGTGTGACCCGCTTAACAAAACGCAGGCAATAAGCGACCACGCGTAAGAGCCTGTCGAGAGAAGAGAAACGTTCCGCCAATTCTACAAACGAGTTGACGGAAGTCTGAGTCGCCAAGTGGACTCCAACACTGCTACGGATCTCTAGCGAAACGTCCTCGGCTACGGAAGAATTTGGCCATTTCTCAGCCTCCTCTTCAAGCCATGACGGACCCTGCCACCACAAAGCTGATTTACTTAGTTCTGATGGAGTTTTTCCCCGGGTGGCCATATCGGCCGGATTTTCTTTTGTAGGAACGTGTCTCCAGGACACCTCAGGGAGAGACGTCTGGATGAAAGAAACCCTATTTGGCGACGAAGGTTGTCCAGCGACTTGGATGTTTCTTAATCCATGATAGCGCTACTTGACTATCAAGCCACGAATACGTGGCCACCTTTTCTAAAAACGGAATCTTGCGAATATGAAGAAGAAGTCTGACTAAAAGGACTGCTGAACACAGTTCGAGGCGAGGAAGACTCACGGTTTTTACTGGAGCCACCTTAGACTTTGCTGCAAGAAGTGAAACCTTTGTATAACCTTCGCTGTTAACTATTCTAACATAAACAGTTGCAGCATAAGCGCGCATAGAAGCATCAGCAAATCCGTGGATTTGTATGTCAGAAACTGAAGCTGAATAGCCAATTGGGCGGTCGATGCGGACAGAGTTGAGCTCCCCTAGGGAGTCACAATAACCCTTCCACTGTTCCCTGATATTAGTGGGCACAGGAGTATCCCAATCTATTCCCAGAAGCCAGAGATCCTGAATGAGAATCTTAGTGGTGATTGTTACTGGAACAATCCACCCGAGAGGATCAAAAACCCTAGCCACAGATGAGAGGATAAGCCGTTTCGTAACGACTTGTGAATTGGTCAGCGCTGAATCCAGATCTGCTGGCATTCGGAAGCTGGAAGCGTCCTCAGACGGAATCCAAATCAAACCTAGCGTCTTGACTGGCTCATGGAGATCGAAGAAATGAGATGACTCGTTCTTAGTCCTGTCAGAGGTGAGTCCAATCAATAAATCTGGGTGATTCGACGACCATTTGTCCAATTCGAATCCGCCAGCCTTTAGAATGCCGATAACTTCGTCCCGAATTTGAATCGCTTCGGAAACGGTATCAGCCCCTGAAAGAATGTCATCAACGAATGTCTGATGACGCAAAGAGTGAGCTCCATGAGGGAACTTCCCTCCCTCATCGGCAGCTAATTGGTGAAGAGTCCTGATGGACAAAAAGGGAGCTGAGGCGGTGCCGTAGGTTACCGTACATAGACGATAATCCTTTACGGCGAATGAAAATGAGCCTTTCCAAACTATCCTTCGGAGATCCTGATCGTCCTGATGAACCAGGATTTGACGGAACATCTTTACGACGTCCGTAATGAAAACGTACCTGTGTTGACACCAATTGAGGAGGACTATCGAAATGTCCCCTTGCAAACTGGGACCTGGAAGAAGATAATGGTTCAGTGAAGAACCTGAGGATAAGCGTCGAGACGCATCAAAAACTACCCTGATTTTCGAAAACGAGCCAGTGAATTTGAAAACAGGGTGGTGCGGTAGATACCAGGCAGAGCAAGGCAAATTTGTCTCAGAAGTCACTCCTTTCATGTGGCCCAGACGTAAGTATTCTTCCATGAAAGTCGTGTATTGCTCGCATAGACTAGAATTGTGCTCGAAACGCCTGCTCAGAGCGCCCAGTGAAGAGAGAGCCATCCCCTTTGTCTCGTCCGCAGCGTGAGGTAGGTCAGACTTGCGTGGTAGCCTGACAACGTAACGGCCATGCTCGTTGCGGAGATGCGTGCGTTGAAAATGCTCCTCACACCACTCCTCCTCTGGAGACAGATCATTTACAGCAGTAGGTACTTCCTCTAGCTGCCCAAATCTATGCAAGACCTGAAACAAATCAGCGTTAGTAGTGCAGTGGAATGAGGTATATTGAGGTGGAGAAGGTTGTTCACGCCGTGATACTTGGTCAGCGGAACCAGATAAAACCCAGCCAAAGGCTGTATTTTGTGCGGTTACTGAAGTTCGCGGTATAGAAAGTAACCCGTTCCTGAAAATGCGGCCGTACAAATCCGCCCCAAGAATCATGCCGACTCCTTCGTTGTGGTTATAATGCGGATCTGCCAGCGGGAAGTCGTTGAATGCCGATAGATCCAAATCACTAATTCTTGCGGATGGCACTGCGTTAGTAAGTTTGGGTAGAATGAGCACATCCGCTTCAATCCTGAGTTCTGGTTCGATTGGAGATGAGATGAACACCTTCGTTGAGAATTTGGCTATACCCGTCGATGCGGCCGAGATTCCCATTAACGGCACCTTAGTCCTGTTCCTAGGAAGTTGCCAGATCCTCGCGGTGACTTCCGACACAAAAGTTACCTCTGAACCTTGGTCCAGCAACGCTCGAACTAAAACGAAGTGACCAGAGGGCGAAATTACTCTGATTCTCGCCGTGGCCAGAAGAATAGTTCGACCAGAAGGAGGAAAATTAGCCATGTGAATAACCACCGGATCACAATTTGCCGTATTAGAAGAAATTGCTGTTGAACCAGCGCTGGATGACGAAATCGCAGAAGTTGAGGATTTCTCAACTGACAAAATTGGATTTTCCGCCAAGTGAAGAAACGAATTGTGTTTACCGTTGCAAGTAGAACATCTTCGCTCGGACTTGCAATCACGAGCAGCATGGTTGCCTAGGCAATTGAAACATAGATTAAGCCTGGCTGTTAGATCTCGCCGCTCTTTCACCGGCTTATTTCGAAATTCGGTACATCCAAGAATGTAATGGGCTTCTTTGCAAAGTGAACATTTTTTAGCGTTAGTCGCTCTATTCGACGATGGGAACGAATAAGAAGTAGCGGAGTGAAATGATGTCGAAGTTCCACGCGTTGAAGAAGAGGGACCACCGATCGATTTTCCGAATCGGAACAATTTAGGTTTGTCACCCGAACCTTTTGGCCAAATCCCTGTAGAAGAAGAGAGAGCTTCAAGCGCTCGAATTCGACCTTCAATGAACGTTTTTAAATCGGCAAACGTTGAAGGTTCTGTTTCTTGCCCTTTCTCTAACTCCCAATCTCGGCGAGACTGAGGATCGAGTCTAACTAAGGTCATGTAATTTAATAAAAGGTCCCAATTCTCCGTAGAATATTCCAAAGCTTCGATTGCCGCTAAAGCCTCAGTGGTCGCGGTATGAATGCGCCTAAGTTCTGAAGCAGACTCACTAGAACTTCCTTTTATTTGAAACAAAGCAGTAATCTGCGCGTTTAACAAGAGCCGCTTATTATCATAGCGCCCTGTCAAAGAATCCCAAGCTATCTCGAAATTCGCTTCCGTAACCGGTATGTTACGAATAAGTTGAGAAGCTTCGCCCGATAAACATGTTTTCAAATGCTGAAATTTTTGCACGTTTGAAACATTAGCTCGGTCTATGACCAGAGAAGAAAATAAATCCTTGAAGTTGCGCCATTCTTCGTACGCGCCAGAGAATTTCGGCAACGATAATCGCGGAAGAGGGTTATGAACACTCGCTGCCGCAGCGACGTCTTGCGCTGTCAGTGCCCGAGATCCTTGTGGAAGACTAGCCGAAAAAGATTTTTTATAATCAATTAATTTACCTAACTGCTCAAGATAAGATTCTTCAGCTTGCGAATAGACGTCATCCTTGAAATACTGATAAGCAGAAGTAACTTCATCACACAATGCCAATAAAGTTCGATGACGTGTGTCGAACCCTTTCCACAATTCTTCTAAACGCTCTATACGAGCTTCCACAACCCCCAATGTGATCTTAGCCTCACCCAATTTTTTCATATTGATCACGATCCTAGAAAGAGCCCGATAGGTTTCCTCTTGTTCTTTCAAAAGAGCATCCATATCGAATAAAATCGAGAGTTTATCGGTTTATGTAACGTGAACGAAACGTGATAATAACAAGAGCGAAGAAAAAGAATCGTATTATTCACTTTGTGTGACAAGCAAAATGCAAAATCTCAACAAGCCGTAAGAAGTTCGTAATTTGTTTTGTATCGTGAGCAAAACAAAGTTTCACATGAGGTGAAAAGGATAGATGTGAGTTTAAAACGAGATAATGTTTCTTCAAGAGACCGAGATTGAATTATTCTTCAATCAACTAACGAGATAATTAATCAAGGATCGAACAGACCTTTCTTGAAGAAATAAACTCAACGTAGTCACAACGTGAACCAGCAATATCCAAGCAGAATCAACGGCGAACTTGTATCGAAGAGAATTCTTAACTTCGGATGCGTGCAACGGAGATGATCATCAGACTAGAAAAAGAAAGAAAGCATTCATATGTCGTTTCGCAAAGTGTCGCGAAACGAATGAAGCGACGATGACCCCCACTTCCCAGGCGAGATTCGTTCCAACGTCGAGGAGAAGAGATGCGTGCTCCCACGATGAGCTATAACGGCGATCGTAGCATGATTCTTCCTTCTTGATGACGAAAAGAGGGGTATCGGTCGACGATGAGGATGTGTGTGTCCATACGTGTGATATCTTTCCCGCGTAAACCGATTAACACAAGTTGAGCGGAATAGAAAGATAGTCACTAACACAATGAAATCGACGTGTATGTGTTCGATTTCAAACTATTCTGTTTATGCACCTCACAAAATGCACTTTCCACAGGGAGGCGAGCCGGGAATCCGGCTCGAAGGACCAGTTTTATGAATAGGAAAAAGGAGCTGAGGAAAGAGGGAAGATGTTAGCGGACTGTAGATTATTCTTAGGTGGGGTGAAGGAGAGTGCGAAACTCTGTGAAGAGGGAATTCTGGGAGTGCGAAAGGATGGAAGTATGGAGTCGAGCCGGTATTCCAAAAATGACGCTCACTTCGTTTAAACCAAAAACTCAACGTTTATTTCAACTAAACATGTCAAAGGAAACACAAATAACAAATTGAAACCTTGTGTGAAAAAAAAGAAAGATAAGCGCGTTAGATTCGTATGAGACGAGCGGCTTGAACAGAGAATTCTCCCGTACAGAAAGAAAACGCGATGAATTGGAGGTGAGGCGAGGTGAAGGCTTCAGGTTGAAAATTGACGAGCAACTAGTGCTGTCCCGTCTGGATGGTAACGAGATTGATGACCACATGACTAGGTCACCTGATCATTTTCGGCGGCAATGCAAGGGCCCCGGTAAGCCATCCACCCGACCAACTCCCAAGCTACTCGGTCCACCCGAGAGCAGTCAGAAAGGAGAACATTACCAAAAACCCAAACAGATAGTGAACTGGTGAGAACTACGAATTTCTGTACACAGGCGCTAACAGAGACGAGTAATTAAAATACAATTTAGTATACCAAAATAGGAATCATCACTCGTCTCTGTTAGCGACTGTGTACAGAAATTCGTAGTTGTCACCAGTCCACTCTCTCTTCTAGTGATCATTTCATGATCTCTTTTCTCCGTGTACGTAATTAATACGAAGTGAATAACAATGAATTACTTACTTGGGATTGCGCAATACCACGCACTTCAAATTCCCCAATGATTTATGAAGGTTGAAAAATGAAATTTTCAAGCTCGTTGACATTTATAGGTTTGAATTTTACATTTTCATCTTTGAGTTTGCAGAAATCATTTTGAAATTCAAAATGCGCGGCAGTGCGCAATCCTGAGTACGTCATTCATTATTGTTCCCTTTAAATTCGTATTAATTACGGATCCTTTGGGAAAAATTCGCGCAAAATTTGACTGTTCTCCTCCCCCACTTCTCCATGTGCTAGTTGCCTTGAGAATATTTCGTTGAGACGTTTTAGTTACAGCTATTATAAGAATTCCGCCGAGTGTAGAGCAGTCGATGCAGCATGGGGGCCAGGGCGGGACAGGATTCCGACTATATTTTCTACTAGGGGTATCGGAGTTGCTCGGAATCGATGTTCTGCTAACATTTCGATGTGTGGGATCTGAAAAATACATACCAATAGGGCATGTGTTGTCATTACCCAGTCATCCTGAGGAGTGCATGATTTTATAAAACTCTTTGCATTTGAAATTGAGTTGAGTGCTATTCCTTTTTTTGTATTTACATCTCAGACGAATGAATCAAGCATACTCTGAGACATATTGTCATACATTTGTGTTGATGAGAAGATGCACATGACTATCATCAGGTTAGAATTCTGTTTGATCGTATGTGCAGGGCAGAAAACGAGGTACCCGTGAATGAACATCTCCTCCATGAATTTGTGACTCGATTGTATTCCAATCATTCCATCATTCTTACATCATGGCACTGGAGAAGAGGAACTGTTATACCCGAATAATAGAACCATGTTATACCCGTTATGGAGGTGAGAATTTCAATTCATCACTCCATTTCATATGGCTGAGTTTACATCCACCGCAACTGCATACGGAATGCACCTACATCTAGGAATCTCATTGAGTAGAAGCTTGAACTCCCTACACTGTTGGAAAAATCTGTCTTAAACTTGACCCATTTCGTACCAAATGTCTAATTCTTTGTTTGGACTTTCAAGGCTCTAATGTTGATGTAAACGATCCAGGAAAGAAATAATACCAGGATGATTTCGATAGCTTAGAGTCTCTTCTTTCGAATGTCGTCACTCAAATTGACGTAGGAATCGATGACAAAAAGTTATAACCAGTTTCTGAAGAAGAATGCCGGAACATTCGTCGGTTTTTTTTTTAAATTCCATATTTTCAGCATGCGAAAATATTGCCGCACCATTGTATCTGGCATAGATCGTGTCCTCAATATCTACTCTCTCAAACCCAGTTGGAATTTTTTGGAAATTCGAAATGGCGACTTCAATATGGTCGCAAGAAAATTGAAAAAATTGTGAGAAATCATATTATTCATGATTTCAACTTGGCTGTTTTGTTTCTATTTCGTGGTTGGGAATGTAAGACATACTCATTCTTAGACTCGTAAGCATCATCATTTCCTATATGAAAAAAAAAGGAAAGCTCTCGATGATCACAAAATGCGAGGGGAGCCTATTTATCGCGTTTTTAGCCACCACACAGTGGGCCAAAATGTCGAAAAGTTGGCGAAAACTATGAGGAGCCATTAAATTCACTCAAAACCCGGTGCTCATGAGTTTTTCGGTTCGTTAATTACGACCCTGGTAAAAAATATGCTCGCCATAAGCATATGTGAAGCTTAAAAGGAACGTAAAGTTGTTCCAACCTTATTTTTGAGGAGCGTAAGATGTTTGCTTCCTAGAGCGTAGTATGATCATACGCTTCACCGCAGTTCAGTAACCGTTTCGCGCAGTTTCCCGGAGAGTGGTCATTCCGTTTCACAGAGGTGCCAACTTACGCTTTGAGCAAAAGTATAAGGGTGCTTCCGACACCGAGAGAGTAGAGTGGAGTGGTTTATCTTTTGACCAATTAGAAAATTGAAAACAAATTTCCTAATTTTTGATTGGTTGAAAGATAACCCACTCCACCCTACTCCCTCGGTATCGGAAGCACCCCAAGTGATGTAGACTTGGATTACGTTTCCAACATGCTTTACAAACATGGATCATTGAATCTGCTAACGCATGCGCGAAACCGAGTAGTTGCCAGAGGGCGGTATAACCTGGTATAACCAAAGAGTAGTAACTAACCATGAGTAACTCGCGCACCAAGCAATAAATAAAACTCACTTTTTCGTTATACTTCAAATTAATTATTCAATTTTAATCATTCAATGACGTGTCAACTAACCCCTATCCCATTATTGGCAACAAGTGAAAGTTGGTTGTCTGAAGGAACTCTAGAAGGGAAGAAAGTAATATTCTGATGGATGATGGTCGATTGCTTATTGCACGTGTGGTACTGAAGTTTTTTAATACAGCAGTGTGGATGCAAACTCAAAGTAGTGGGTGAAAACACGAGCACATATTTGTGTGCATTTAAAAAAAAATACTAGGGAAGTAATTTGATAATAATCTAATATGCGTTCTTGTTTGTGCTAATAAAATGAGGTTAAAACGTATTGAGTTAATTGAGGATTGTCATTCATTTCTTAGTGTTTTCATAAAGTTTTTCACACGCTGGAATATCTGATACGTTATTAAAATCTTCATTTGTTTTTCCTCATTTTCACTTGTGCACGTTTCAATAAAATGAAAAGTCTGTATACTAATCTTCCCCTTCGATCAAAAATGTGTACAGCGAGAGCTTTTCACTTTCTTCAAGTTCAATTTTTGAATGCTCCTTTGTTTCAAATCAAATATCCCTAGGACTACCCTGTGCGTCTAAGGAAACGTGGTGTGGAAGTGAACGATGTGGTTTGTCATTATTATTTTTCTTACGTTATTATTATAGTTCTCTCCCACAGTATAATAATATATTGGAACGTTCCAAATTTGAGACTTGAAGAATATTCAGGAATATATTTCCTTGATGATTGTGATTATTTCTATGAGTGTAAATGTTATGTACATATTCTTCAATGTTTTTTAATGTCTTCGAATTATGATGAATTTTTATGAATGCTCGTGATATCTCGACAAACATTTTCACTATCCGCACGTGTCCAGCACTTATAAAAATCTTATAATGGGGTCATATCTTCTTCATGAATGTTGTGCTCTCAAGAATTGAGGCAAACTATATTTGATATTGAATTAAATTCCCTTTCAAATGATATATGGATTCGACATTGTGAATGACACCTTGTTTGAACGTTATAGGAGGAAGTACAGGACACAGAAATACAAAGGTGTGACGTTCAAAATCGATATTGGTGTTTCCCAATCACAAAAGGTATGGAGCGTTATAATTACAAATGTCAACTTCATGCGATGGCGAAATTTCATCATTGAATAATGGCAGCATATTACCAGCATTTGGTATAATATCGATACATAGCCACTTCATCAGCACCAAGCTGTTTGGAAATTTTCAAAGCATTAAGGAAACATTTAAAACACGTTCGAACATTTGTGGAATGTTTTGAAAACCTCTGAATGCTGTTAGGCTATGTTTAGAGCTATTCTCACTCTATCTTGAAGCTGCGTTCAATTGCATGATCCGATATTTCATCATTTTTCATCATTTTCGTGACATGAGAAAATTCGTAATCGCATAAAGGTGACATTTCTACTTATGATTCATGTCTCATTTTCATCATGTTTCGCGATGAACGAATATTATATTACTTATTCATTATGTATATATAAGAGATATTCTGAATATCATACGTGATTTATTGTAGATTCCATTTGATATCAAGAATTCATAATACATGTATTATAAATTCTTGATATCAAATGGGATTTACAATGTAGTTGAAGGACATACAAAGTATATAAAGTGACCACAGCCACGTAACATAAGAATGTTCTAAAACGAGTCTCAATAAAATTTCGAAATTCTGTATGAATTTTTCTGAACTGTGTTGAAAGTTTTGTGATATATAAGTATTCTCATAAATCTCCCATATGGTTGTGTAAGAAAAATGTGGATATGTCATAATCACACAACGAAATTTCCCTGTTACACGATGCATTTATATAATATACAGAATTAAAAGTCTTGTGTGAGCTGTATAAGAAATTTGGAGCACGGGTGTATGATGACGTCATACAGTATAATTTCATCAAAAAACGACTGTGTTTATTGAACAATTTCGTTTCTCAGTTCCACTTGAACTCCCCTAGTGGGAAGATTTTTTTTCGAATTCACAAATAATGTCGGAATTCGCCATAATTCTTCTGATTTCATTAGAATTTCTCAGTTTCACTGGAAATCCACGAAACCTTTCAAAAAGTACGAGCCGATCTGTGATTTATAGTCTTATAGACTTTTATGATGTTCCACGAATTTTCATAAATTTGCAGAGTTTTTCAAATTAATATTGTCAGTAAGTCTTATATTTTTTTCTGCATTTTTCATTGCATTTGTTTATAAATGAAAGCTCTATCCTTCTCAATCCAGATCGTTTATATGCCCTGGGGAAAGTATTTATTCATCCTCTCTACATGAAATATTGAGTTGCAGCAATTAAATATTTAATTGGATATAAAAACTGATCACTTCTTGTGAATAAATCATTTAGATGACCAATCTATCTGGGGCAAACAACCCATTATTTGATTTGATTGAATATTTAATTGATCTCAAGAAATGTTTTAAGAAGAGAGGACACATAAACTATCCATTTCGTGAAAAGAAATTTCTCTTCAGGGTATGAAAAAGTGGGTATATTATTCAACCCGTGGTCTCGCCATTTTGATGTACGAGTATTTAAAAAACCTCGCAAGGTAATTCTGATTCTGATTATAATATTTAATTTGGAAAGTTCGTAACCCTATCAACGTTCAACATGAACGATTGGCTAAGTGTTTAGATATCCAAAATACTTCTTTTGTTCTTCAAAAAAACAATGTAAGTCATGGTACAGTTTTCTATAATAATCCATTAAAAGTCGGAGGAAACAGACTTGGTTTTATCCACGGTACATCCTAGTATAACCCAGTTGCATACCCCATTTTTGCGCAGAACACTTCAGTATTCCAAATTTTGATTGCATCATTCTCCCATACATATCCTCTTCTGGATACATTCAGTCGAAAACCTTCCTAAAATCACGTTTCTTCAACTAGTGGTTTCAATAAATATCCAGAAAAGAAATCAACTTCTACGTTGAATAATTGAGAACTGTTTATTCCTTCTTAGGAAATAATGGACAATGTTAATTATAATTGTGATGAAATTGGAGAAACATCTACTACTTATCTAAGCTGCAGTCACTCAGATATTAGAGAGGACAACTGGGACGGAGACGCAACAAAAGTTTCAGAAGATGCAAATGAAGATAACACGGATGAAATGATGGACGTCGGTACAGACACGGATGAAGTCAACGGAACCATCCTTAGTGCAGAAATTCGAGGACGAGAAGAATCGAGTATAAACAAAAATATTGCTGCAACCGAAAACGACTATTCATCATTCAAAAGAGTACTATGTCGGTGTACATCTATGACCGAAGGAGATGTTTTTCTGATGTCTTTGGCATTAGGTCTACGCTATAATATGACATGGCTTGCCGTAGTAGATCTTCTCACCTTAATCAACGAGATGTTTGAGAGAAATGTGGTTCGTAATACAAAATACTCCCTTCTTAAATTTATCAACACCAAAAATGCCACTTATCATGTATATCGCCGGACTTGCAAACGATATTTTGGAAGGAAAGCAAATCTATTGGCTCAAGGAAAACCGAATGACATTTTCAAATGCGATTGTGGAGATGAATACAATATTCAAGAGGCGTCAACGTTCTTCCTCAACATCTCCATGCAGGAACAGTTGAAGGTTTTTTACAAGATCCAAGTTTTGTAGCAGCTTCAAATTATAGATTTGAGAGAGGGAAAAAACTGAAGGGCACTTTAGAAGATATTCATGATAGGAAAATATATGAACAATTGGGTGAACCAGGACAAATATTGAATTCCAAATACAACATGTCTTACACATTCAACACAGACGGTGTGCCTATTGGGAAATCATCGACACAGAGAATGTGGCCGATTCGTGCAACAATTACCGAATTACCACCACGTATGCGTTCAAAGTAGGGCTGTGCGGTTAATCGATTAATTGTCAAACACGATTAATTGATGAGCAAATCATTGGTTAACCGACGCCTTTCGATTAATTGATTCCTTAATTAATCGATTAATCAATTAATTGCTTGATTTGAATTGATTGAAATTTCGATTGATCAACCGATCAATTAATTGGTTTTTCGGTTGATTGATTGACAGATTACTCGTCGACGAATTTCAGTTGATTAATCGAACAAATCTTCATTTGATCAATCGACATAGAATTGTGAATAGTTGGTTTGCCTGATTCACTCTGCGTACAACAGGGTGAATACACGGAGAGGAATTTGTAGTTAAATTTACTATGTGATTATAGTTTCCGAGGAACAGACTGACATGCCAATGGAATTCATTGTAAAACATTGTAAATTTGATCATTCTTCTATTGTCTCGTCATAGTAAATTTGATCTCAAGTTCAGTTTGTTCCTCGGTTACAAAGTCCCATAGTACATTCAACTCTAAATTTCTCTCCGTGTACAATCACTCAAGAAGGAAAGGTGAATGAAGTCACAACTCATCATGTGATCAATAGAAATGGTAAGTTGCTCAATATTCAGGACTTTGATAATTCGAACCATTGATCACGAATTTATTCAGCATCTTTTCCATTCGTGATCTCATTCATCCCGTTTTACGGTACTTCAAGTGAATTCCATTCCAGTGATCCCAGAATGCGGGAGCTGGCGACCTCCACCATTCACCTTTTAGAGACTACTACAGTGCTATCGCAAATTAATGTACGAGAAGGAGAAGTACATTGTAGTACAGTGACTATAGGGAAGTACAGTGTAATTGGTTCCATTAGTTCACTTGGAGGTGCAGTGAGCTAGGAATAGTCACAAAGGGTGGTATGATGGGGGCCGGCAGCTCCCGCATTCTGGGATCATTGTTCCATTCTTCATTTCATATATAAAGAAGTGGGCTTGAAATTTCTCGTAATGAAAATCTCATTCGGACGCAACACTGTTGTGAAAACTAGATGGAACCAGTATGGAGAAGACGCGTCGGAGGGATTATAAAATGCAGCACAAATACGGGTAGGTAAATAGAAATATGGGCATGGAGGTTTTCTAACGTTTGTTAGAAAAGAACAGTTGGACGTGAAGGGGATACTAGCCATTGTGTGTTGGCCAGTTGATTTCAAAAACATTGAATCAATTCGTACAAAACAAGTGTCCAAAGATTGTTGCCTGTAAAGTTATTGACTTGAAAACTAAAAACTCCCAAATTTTTCGAATTTCACTAAGTTTTCAGGAAATCTACTGATACCCCAGACAGGACAATGGTCCTTGATGTATTCATGGGGAACTCCTTATGGATTCTCATCATTCCAAAAGTTTTTTCGATGCTGTTTCACACGCGTAATAGTGAGTTACATCGAACATATGCGAATCATACCTATTCCGACTTCAGATAATATTTTTAAGCGGGCGATATCAAAGATGATCCATAGCTCAATGGATAAGACCCTCGCCTGCAATGGTAACAGTCCCTGGATCGATTCCCACGAGGAAGTTCAATTTTTATTATCATTTGTTTTTTATTGTATACGTTTTCTTTGTTTCAGTTCCCGCTTCGCTCGCCCTTTGTATTCCTTCCATTCAAGCTCCGTATACTTTCCATCAACGTGTGTGTTACGTTCCAGCATACGTTCCGGTTACCCTTCCTTTCCGCTTCCATGTTCACCAGGGATACTTGATATCAAATTTGAAAGATGAAAATAATAAATTATTGGTCATATATACCGTCAACTGGAGTTACTCTATGAAAATCGCGGGAAATTGAAAATCATCCATGGGAACGGAGGGAATAAATGAAACATGCATGTGCTAGCGTTACTTCGAGCGTCCTACAGTTACCCCAGTTGACGGTACCGTGATGAATATTACCATGAATTTATCGTGTAAATTTGCCGAATCCAATAGAATGACCATAAATCATAATGAAAATATACATGAAACTGTAAAATTTTCATGACTTATGAACAAATATTTTTATGATTTATTGTGTAATTATACATTCTAAAGAACACAAATTCGGTTAATTTGCCGTATATTTTTTACAGTGTGGAGGTACAGCCTAGTGAAAATTTCACGTGAAATTACATCATTCATAAACGAACTTTTTCAAGAAATTGAATTGAAATAATACCCGTTTGACAATTCCCGAATTCCCACCCGAGACCTGGGGAATCGGGCTTCTCTCTAGGACCTGTGAGGGTGACGCGGATCCTGGGGAGGAACCCGATTGGTCCCGGGTGGGAATACGAGTCCGCGTGCGAATTTTGCGATCCTGCCTATCCGGGAATTGTCGAGTGGGCGATGTTGCTATATCGTAACAATGAATTTGAGAAATGAGATAGTATGAGAAAAATTAATACAACAATGAGGAGGAAATTATTTCAATAAATCACGATTTTGATATAAAAAAACTAAAGAATCAACATTATCGCTGGGAAGGCAATTGCGTTTGCTGCTGACCAAGTTACCAGCTGTTGAGAACACGCTCTCAGATGGCGTCGAAGTTGCTGGCAATGTTAAATATTTTTTGGCCAACTTCGCGATATGAGGATATAAAGTTTCGTGATCCTGCCACCATCTCAGAAGATTCATATTGGAATTAATAGGAGACTCGGACAAGTATCGCTCAACTCCCGTTAACCGTATATCCTCGATGTTGGAATCTCGATCGTTGGAGAAGTAATCCCAATCGCTCTGCTTCGGTTGCGACTCGTCAGTACCTGTTCTCATTTCCTCTACCAATGCTGATAATTTTTCTTCGACCAACAATTTCAGGTCACACTCTTCTCCGGGTAAATTTCTGTATCTAGGATCTATAAAGGAATTAAAAGGGTTGGAATAATGAATATTTCATATGAGGAATAAAAAGCAGATGTTCGATTAAAGTATTGATATGTTTTGTGGAATCGTATCCATTTCAATTCACCTAAAACCGTGGCCAGTTGAATCACGATGAATTCATCCTCCTCACAGCTTATGTTCAGAAACCGTTCTTGTAATTCTGTGGTGACGATAGCCTTAAATTTTTTTGTGAACTCACTATCGTTATCTTCTGCCTTGACAAATCTTGACAACATTTGATGAATCAAAGGGTGAACAATAGAAATCGTAACTCCATTTTCTGCGGACATCACTCTTGTAGCACAATCAAATGATTGAAGAAGTGCATCGATTCATCCACGTTGACCCAGTCAATCGATGCTAATGTTTGCTCTAGGACTGCTCGATTCCCAGTGCATACCGCTTTGTCCTGGATCGTACCATGTAAAAAATTGCTCCCTAAATTTCATAGAAATGTATGTGAAGCAATGAACATGTACATTTTGTATTGAATTTTCAAAACTTTTTCGGCTTTTCATATGAAATTTTATGATATCTCATACAGAAGTATGATTTATCATGCATTTCTATATGAATTTCCACACATTTTGCATTAAATTTCGTGAATTCATGATTGAACTTGATTTCAATTACAAGTTTCAGATTTTTCATATACATCTGATATTGGAAATTTCAGAATATTTTTTACAGTGTAGCTGTAATAGCTCTTTCTTGTTCAGAGAACCTGCTAATCATGGGAAACGTGGAATTCCTTGTAGGGCAGCTCTGTATCAGTCTATGTTCCGGGAATCCAAGTTGCTTCTGATACTTGTTCAACGATGCAGTAGCTGCATTTGGATGCTTGAAATGGCTGATCAGCTTCTGGATTTCACTGATCAAGTCTGAGGTGCTGTCTTCGGTTAATGCAGCATTGATGGCGCATTGTAAGGTGTGTGCGAAACATGGAATGCTTTCTACTATCACCTTGGAGCCCCTGACAGCAGCAGTGATATTTCTTGCATTATCATGCACTACTCCCACTATTTTATTCGATAATCTCGAACGTTTCGTCACGTCTTCCAAATGTGCACGTAAATTTATTGCCGTATGCTTATTTCCGAATTCCGCCGTTTCAAGGTCGCATGATACAGGTTTCCAATCAATGTCAAGTCCATGGGCAGTTACGGTGACGTAGGAAACTATATTCACGGAAGACCATCCTATCGTCATATCGCGAAGTTGGCCAAAAAATATTTAACATTGCCAGCAACTTCGACGCCATCTGAGAGCGTGTTCTCAACAGCTGGTAACTTGGTCAGCAGCAAACGCAATTGCCTTTCCAGCGATAATGTTGATTCTTTAGTTTTTTTATATCAAAATCGTGATTTATTGAAATAATTTCCTCCTCATTGTTGTATTAATTTTTCTCATACTATCTCATTTCTCAAATCCATTGTTACGATATAGCAACATCGCCCACTCGACAATTCCCGGATGGGCAGGATCGCAAAATTCGCACGCGGACTCGTATTCCCACCCGGGACCAATCGGGTTCCTCCCCAGGATCCGCGTCACCCTCACAGGTCCTAGAGAGAAGCCCGATTCCCCAGGTCTCGGGTGGGAATTCGGGAATTGTCAAACGGGTATTATTTCAATTCAATTTCTTGAAAAAGTTCGTTTATGAATGATGTAATTTCACGTGAAATTTTCACTAGGCTGTACCTCCACACTGTAAAAAATATACGGCAAATTAACCGAATTTGTGTTCTTTAGAATGTATAATTACACAATAAATCATAAAAATATTTGTTCATAAGTCATGAAAATTTTACAGTTTCATGTATATTTTCATTATGATTTATGGTCATTCTATTGGATTCGGCAAATTTACACGATAAATTCATGGTAATATTCATCACGGTACCGTCAACTGGGGTAACTGTAGGACGCTCGAAGTAACGCTAGCACATGCATGTTTCATTTATTCCCTCCGTTCCCATGGATGATTTTCAATTTCCCGCGATTTTCATAGAGTAACTCCAGTTGACGGTATATATGACCAATAATTTATTATTTTCATCTTTCAAATTTGATATCAAGTATCCCTGGTGAACATGGAAGCGGAAAGGAAGGGTAACCGGAACGTATGCTGGAACGTAACACACACGTTGATGGAAAGTATACGGAGCTTGAATGGAAGGAATACAAAGGGCGAGCGAAGCGGGAACTGAAACAAAGAAAACGTATACAATAAAAAACAAATGATAATAAAAATTGAACTTCCTCGTGGGAATCGATCCAGGGACTGTTACCATTGCAGGCGAGGGTCTTATCCATTGAGCTATGGATCATCTTTGATATCGCCCGCTTAAAAATATTATCTGAAGTCGGAATAGGTATGATTCGCATATGTTCGATGTAACTCACTATTACGCGTGTGAAACAGCATCGAAAAAACTTTTGGAATGATGAGAATCCATAAGGAGTTCCCCATGAATACATCAAGGACCATTGTCCTGTCTGGGGTATCAGTAGATTTCCTGAAAACTTAGTGAAATTCGAAAAATTTGGGAGTTTTTAGTTTTCAAGTCAATAACTTTACAGGCAACAATCTTTGGACACTTGTTTTGTACGAATTGATTCAATGTTTTTGAAATCAACTGGCCAACACACAATGGCTAGTATCCCCTTCACGTCCAACTGTTCTTTTCTAACAAACGTTAGAAAACCTCCATGCCCATATTTCTATTTACCTACCCGTATTTGTGCTGCATTTTATAATCCCTCCGACGCGTCTTCTCCATACTGGTTCCATCTAGTTTTCACAACAGTGTTGCGTCCGAATGAGATTTTCATTACGAGAAATTTCAAGCCCACTTCTTTATATATGAAATGAAGAATGGAACAATGATCCCAGAATGCGGGAGCTGCCGGCCCCCATCATACCACCCTTTGTGACTATTCCTAGCTCACTGCACCTCCAAGTGAACTAATGGAACCAATTACACTGTACTTCCCTATAGTCACTGTACTACAATGTACTTCTCCTTCTCGTACATTAATTTGCGATAGCACTGTAGTAGTCTCTAAAAGGTGAATGGTGGAGGTCGCCAGCTCCCGCATTCTGGGATCACTGGAATGGAATTCACTTGAAGTACCGTAAAACGGGATGAATGAGATCACGAATGGAAAAGATGCTGAATAAATTCGTGATCAATGGTTCGAATTATCAAAGTCCTGAATATTGAGCAACTTACCATTTCTATTGATCACATGATGAGTTGTGACTTCATTCACCTTTCCTTCTTGAGTGATTGTACACGGAGAGAAATTTAGAGTTGAATGTACTATGGGACTTTGTAACCGAGGAACAAACTGAACTTGAGATCAAATTTACTATGACGAGACAATAGAAGAATGATCAAATTTACAATGTTTTACAATGAATTCCATTGGCATGTCAGTCTGTTCCTCGGAAACTATAATCACATAGTAAATTTAACTACAAATTCCTCTCCGTGTATTCACCCTGTTGTACATAGAGTGAATCAGGCAAACCAACTATTCACAATTCTATGTCGATTGATCAAATGAAGATTTGTTCGATTAATCAACTGAAATTCGTCGACGAGTAATCTGTCAATCAATCAACCGAAAAACCAATTAATTGATCGGTTGATCAATCGAAATTTCAATCAATTCAAATCAAGCAATTAATTGATTAATCGATTAATTGAGAAATCAATCAATTGAAATCGAGCAATTAATCGATTATTTGTTCAATTGAAGAATCAATCAATCAAAAGGCGTCGGTTAACCAATTCATTGCTCATCAATTGATCGTGTTTGACAATCAATCGATTAAGCCCTAGTTCACAGTATATGCTCCTAGTTGGAATTTATGTTGGTGATAAGGATCCAAACATGAAGCTTTTTTTGCATCCATCTGTAGAAGAAGCCAATTTTTTATCAATCACAGGAATAAATTGGACCATGAACGGAGAAACGATGAATAGCAGAATTATTCCGTTGTGCTGTGCAGTCGATTCTGTGGCCAGATGTAAAGTATTGCATATGAGTCAATTTAACGCCCGATATGGGTGCACATTTTGCTACCAAATTACCGAGCACACAGAAAGTGGTTCACGATTCACAATATGTGAAAGAACACTGGATAGAACTCATGACGGTATCCTAACAGATGCGAGGAGGGCTTTCGAAAACAGAAATGATCCGGACAAAAAAGCGAGAATTGTAAAAGGGGTAAAAGGACCCTCACCTCTACACGCTTTGCATGGATTTGATTCAGTGAACGGCATGATTCCCGACTACATGCATTCCGTTTCATTGGGAAATATTCGCCACCATACTGAATTTTTATTGTCCTCAGTCGGAGAAGAATTTTACGTTGGATCTCCTACGCACATGAATATCATTGATCATAGATTGTAGCAAATCCGACCACCGGAAAGCATCACGCGACTTCCTCGGAGTATACGGAATAGGAGTCTATGGGAAGCCTCTGAATGGAGGTCTTGGCTGATCTGTCATTCCGTTCCATGTTTATCCGGTATAATACCTATGAAATGTTTGGCACATATTGGTATGCTTTCGGAAGCAATAAATATACTTCTTCAAGATTCGATTGCACCTTCCCAGTTACATGAGGCTCAAATGTTATTGTTGAGATACATATTCTCATATCAACATTATTCCGGTAAAAAAGCCATGGTGTATAATATACATCTATTAACTCACTTGATTCAGCAAGTGGAAAACTGGGGTCCACTATGGGCTGTAAATGCATTTTCTTTCGAAGGGCAAAATCGGTTATTGCTTCAATTATAAAACAGTCCAGCCCATATTGCACAGCAGGTTGCTCTAAAATTTCAAACACTTAGAGCATTACCAACGTTATGTCGGAAATGTGCATCATCGCATAACACTACAGAATACTGTGAGCAATTAAATGGAAAACCCCTTAAAACTTTCATTCGTGATTCTGATGCAGTTTCAGTTGGAAATGGTTCCCCTCACGTTTTGAGTGGAGAAGAACAATTATGTTTGAATACATTACGAATGAGTAATATTAAAAAAGTGCTGGGTTTCGATAAAATGATATCCAAAAATAATCGCTACACTACTACATCCTACACTCGTTCTACTGAAAACAACGACTCTTGTATATATATGGAAGATAATAATGATGGGACGATTGAAAGAATATGTCGTGTTATAAGTGAAAATCAAACTACTATCATAATATTAATCAGAGAATCACTCGTCAGTTCTGATCTCATTCTCTCGAATGATTACTTCAAATTGCAACATATAAGAAAAATTGAAGGCAAAGGAAGATTGAAAGCTCTTTCGACAAAAGACATTATTGGACAAAGTATTATTATGAATATAGATGATGAAGATTACATTACAAATATTCCATTTGGATGTGATGGTGATGAGTTCCGTCGTTCATTCTATTTCCATCATATTCTTCAGAAATTCTTAATTACTCCTCTGACTTTATTTATATTATCACGTACCTACAATATTGAGAGCTCTGATTCGTGAAATAAAACACAAATCACGGTAGAGATGCATTCACACATTCTTTTCCTTATAACAAATTGAATGCACAATAAAAAGCATAATATTGCAAGCCGTAACAACAAATTGGATTCGAAAAGCCCGCTTTTACAACCGACAACGATCAATCGATATTTCGATCGATATACTTCGATTTCGATCAAAACCTCTCATCACATCCGCCAACCGCCATTTCTACTTGGGCTAAAACGTGGCTTGGCTTGCAGTCTGTTAAGAAAGTCCACTCGCAAATTTTTATAAAGGTATGAATTTTTATGACTATTTGACCCATTAGCGCCTGAACGGACACTTTTGGACACCAAATTTCAGAGATTCATTGTACAATGAATTTGGTCGAAGGAAAATTTTTGAGCCACTGTATCCTATGTTTTGAAGGTCGCTCTTTCGAATGGTGATGTTCAGGAGTTCCGAAAATAAGTTCTTTTGTGTGGAAATTGCAAATTGAAAAAAAACACTGTTTTTTTGAAAAAAAATTTTTCAAGATCATGTTTTTATTTGCTCTTACATTTTTCTACATACTTAATACCGATAAATATCACGTCCATGGACCATCAACTTGAAGTTATCGGCTTGAGATTGATAAAAAAAAATGTTTATCCATACAAAAAGGCGTCCGAAATAATAAATTTCACTTTCAATCTTCAGCAATTTTTTCCTCGATTTCTAAGGACTTTATGACAAATTTCCTGAGAACAAAAACGTCATCAAATTGGCCACAGGATATACCCTCAAATTTTGTCAGAACGGTAGAAAAACATTTTTAATTCTCCGTTTGTGAAAAATTGTTTAAAAAAACTGAAAAAATTTGAGGGTATTGTTCGACTGATTTTGAGAGTATTTTGTCATTACAAAATTTCCCCGCAAGGCCATAGTTATTGAGAAAAAAATTGCTGAATGGTTTCTGAGATCACCGATTACAAATTCAACATTTTCATTGTGTAATTATTCCCATATAGCACGAATGTCTCAGTAATATCTCCAGAATATTCTGACAATATTACAATGTCTCCAGAATATTCTGGAGATATTACTGAGACATTTGTGCTATGTAGGTTAGTATGTAATAAATATCAAAATATATTTTCTCAATAAATCTGTGATTTCATTTATTTATTTCAAATTCTGTTCAAATTGAGATGCAATCGAATCAAACATTTATCACATAGAAATATTCACCATATATCAATATTTCACATTGTTTACATCAATATACAACGTTACTTCGATATTGCACCGTAATTATTTTAGGAGCTTCCTATCATAGTAATTCTTGGGTGGGTATTTCTACTCTACGCTTTTAAGTAATCAAAAGTAAATGAACTCCTGTCATTTGCTTATTCACTCTTTTGAATGTCACATCCACGTCAACACGTAGTTGACTAAATGAAAATATTTTTCGATACTCCTAAGAGCTTTATGATTGGAGACCTCAGAAACACTTCAGCGATTTTTTCCTCATTAACTATGGACTTGCGGGGCAATTTTGTATCAACAAAAAAGTCTTGAAATCATTCAAACAATACCCTCAAATTTTTTCAGATTTTTAAAAGAATTTTTCAAAAATGCCAATTTTTCCATTTTCCGGAAAATCAAAAATGTTTTTTTACGGTTTTGAAAAAATTTGAGGGTATTCTTTGACCAATTTTGAGACGTTTTTGTTCCGAAGAAATTTTTTCTCAAGTCCTTAGAAATCGAGAAAAAAATTGCTGAAGATTAGGAGTAAAATTTATTGTTTCGGACACCTTTTTGTATGGATAAACATTTTTTTTCATCAATCTTGAGCCAATAACCTCCAGTTGACGGTCAATGGACGCGATATTTATCAGTGTTAAGTATGTAGAAAAATGCAAAGCAAACAAAAATATGGTCTTGAAAATTTTTTTTTCCAAAAAACAGTGCTTTTTTTTTAATTTGCAATTTTCACACGGAAAAACTCATTTTAGGGACTTCTGAACATCACCATTCAAAAGAGCGACCTTCAAAACATAGGATATAGTGGCTCAAGAATTTGTTTTCGACCAAGTTCATTGTACAATGAATCTCTGAACTTTGGTGTCCAAAAGTGTCTGTTCAGGCGTCAGTGGGTTAATAACATAATTTACCATTTTCGGATATGGAATACTCTTTCATCAAACAAAGGAAGTATACTTCGTATGTCTGAACAGAGAGATTCTTTCCGTAAAATTTATCAGCTTTCAGGTTACCACGTGGACAACGACAAGGTGTGATACACTGTGAGAAAATGTTCTGTAAATTACCCACACAAAATTGAAAATCACAGTTTCTTGTGAAAGCACTTCGCTCATCATAGGGAAAATAAATTTAGATTGTAAAAATCCTATGCTCAGTCATGTGATATTACAACGCTGACCATGAGGTTTTTACAATGTAAAATTCATTTTCCTCACGCTGAGTGCAGTGCTTTCAGAAGAAACTGTGATTTTTAATTTTGTGTGAGTAATTTACAGGACATTTCTTTTACAGTGTACGTACAAGGATTTCCATTGAATTTATTAACTCTTTAATTAATTCAATAACATTTTCGTGTACAACATTGACATTCCTCGTTATCCTATAGTAACCGAAGCTTTGGTAAAAGGTGGAAACCATCTCTTATCTGTCACCACTAGTATAATCTCAAATATAATTGTATGCACTCTATCGTATGCAGATATCAGAATGAGCGTATTATAATATTATAGAATCATAGAACTGAATAATAAAATTGATCATGATCAACAGATTCAAAACCGCTGTCAAAGATGGACAAAGAATGTCCATGGAGAGATCTTTGGGTTCGTGTGCGTTACAACGACGACGGGATAGGGGAGGATGTACCCGTAAAGGAAGTCAAGCATATGAAACCAACTTCTCTAACGGACTTCGAACCTGACCGATCATATAAAATCAATACTGCGTCATGGAGTGACCAAAATATTGAACAGTATTATTACGGACATGTTATACGAATAGCTGGTGAGTACTTTCCTTCAGAATAATCTTTGTCACATGTATTCTCTGAACTTGTCAAGATTTTTTCACGTCTTTCATAGAATCCAAAGGAGGTTTAGAAGAAGCTGTTATAAGAAAGCGTTTGAGAAAGGTTAAAAGAGTCATGGGAGTTGCAAAAGGATCTGTAGAGTCCACCGACGTGGAAAATGAAGATCTGCTTGGAAAAGCAAGAACAAAAGTGAGTACTACACATGAACATCGGAAATGCAATTATTTTCAAATTATACCTATATAATTTTTGTTGATATTTTTTGAAACACATTGAATGTTTGTAAACAGAAACGCAGGTCAGAAAAAATGGAGAAAGAAGTTAGCGATGAGTGGGATAAGTTTCTTCTGAGCCAAGTCAATCGTGAAGTCAGCATCAAATCACCAACCTCCGATGAGAGCGCAAAGAAAAATCCTGTGTGTCAAAACAATTCACAACGAAGCGCATTATCAGATGTTGCAAATCATCAAAACAAGACGAACAACTCATTTCAAAGTGATGAAACTAAGGATACAACGTGTAAACCAACAAACAAGAAAAATCCCAATGAAGATTTACTCACAAACTTATCTAAAAAAATGGATATTATGAATGAAATACGTAAGTTAATTCAATTATTCGTACAATGACACTTAAACACAATTCTTCCACAATATATGATTCGTTCTAATTTCTTTGGTTGTATATTCACGTAGTTATTAAAGAAAACTCGGAAGCATCGTGCAGCACTAAAGAAACTGGAAGAGAAGAAGTTTCCTACGGGTGAAAGGTCGTCGATGATCACGTATGTCCTACCTATATACCTACATGTATAGTTCAATGAAGTTATTTTTAAGTAATTTTCGATCATACATCTCTTATAAGTATCTATCGTGCCAATAGTTCATGGTAATCGGAGTGAAGAAAACTCACTGCGCTCCCAATATATAAGTCAATTTCTCTATCGACTGAAGTTTTGTGGATACCTACTTCTTATTCGCAAAGAATTTATTCCAACACAGTGGCTGGTTATTTTACTTTATACAGATTGTTGATTGGAAAAATAATATCACTTCATTTCACTTGATCACATGAAAAATACATACGTGTAGTTATAAATAATTAGTGATATAGAATAATTAGTAATATAATAGAAAAAGGGAGAAATAAACAAGACGCCATGCGAGTTTGACGTGCATTTGCTGCTCTGATAATTTTCTCATCCGTTGCTTTTAATAGTGTCTATTTAACTGCTATCCAGTTCGCTCGGTATAGTGTTTTTTACTGTGCATCTCGTGTAGTATTTCACTTTCCGGTTTGTGCCTTATCTACCACGTTTTTACTGATTTGAAATCATCATTTGTCGAAAAGTTTCGTCTCACGGATACAGTAGCCTAACATACATACTGTCACTTACATTGCCGCTTCGTTGTGTGATACGAAAACAGTAAACAGACCATTACTCGCGTGTGTGTGTTGTGTGTTACTAATACCAGTGATTATCATCTGCTCTACGTTTTGATCTTTTCATATATTTAAAATGTCACAACATGATAAGAAAATCTGTAAAGGTTGTACTAAACCTGTCTCTCATCCTGTGAGCTGTCATACGTGTAATATTCATTCGCATCCAGGATGTGTGCACAGATGTAATCATCCGTGGAGTGTGAACAAACTCATCGATTGTTCAGATGCTTCTTCACATCAAATTGATTCATCTTTGCCAGAAGACTTGTCTCTACTGGTAAATATAAAGGAGCTCATCCATGAAGAATTCTCGAAATTTCGTGATGAAATGGCTCGGGTTTACGAGGACAAAATAGTTTCTCTTAGTCAAACTATTCTTTCCCTCACTGCGAGATTGACTGAAGTTGAGAACAAACTCGACGTTTCAAAACAAGACCATGATTCTCGTGATCTTGAAACGATTATTCATGAAGTCAACGAGCGACAGAAGCGATCTCGCAATATTATTATTGTTGGTATTGATGAGACGCCGGTCGATCAACAACAAAATGATGCAGCGAAGGTGAAAACACTACTCCGAAATATTAATCCTTCCGTTCATGATGATATTAGGTTGCATAGAATCGGTAAAAAGGTTGCGAACAAACACAGACCTATTTGTGTTTCTTTTCCATCATCTCAGGATGTTATTAATACCTTGAAACGTAAATCTAATCACAATGGACCGTTTAAAATTTATCAAGATCGAACTGTTCAAGAGAGAAATTATTCTAACCACGTTACGTGCGGAATTGAAGAACCTGATCGATGGTGGTGATACCAACAAAACAATCAAGTATATAAATGGATTGCCAACAATTGTTGACACGCGTACTGTGCCCCAGAAAAAAACCTATAACTCACCCTTTGATATACTATCAGAATGTTCGTGGTCTTCGTACTAAACTTCAAGATTTGCAAATTTCACTTTCATCTCTTACTTCTACGTATGATGTCATTATCTTCTCTGAAACCTGGTTAACGGATAACATATCTGATGAAGAATTGTCCTTTAATGATTATGTCTTGTATCGGTTGGACAGGAGCAGGCGCACCAGTGTTTTTTCTCGAGGAGGTGGTGTGCTGATTGCGGTCAAAAAGTATTTGAATAGTGCATTGGTTGATTTGCCGCCTACTAGCGTGGAACATATTCTTGTCAAGTTGCAGTTTAATTCGAAGTCTGTTTTTATTGGAGCAAGTTACTTCCCCCCTGCCTCATCATCATCTCTTTACCTTGAACATTGTGTTTCTCTGGCCGAGGTACTGTGTCAGGATTATGATTCTTCAATTTTCCTCTTCGGTGACTACAATCTTCCGCATGTGGTTTGGCGCAATGACGACTCTTCTCTAACGGCATCGTTTCGTCCTGGTGTGACACTGAATGAAAGGTCTGCGGTGGAGATTTTGACTCAATATTTCAACTATTTTGGTTTATATCAAAAAAACAATATTTACAATGATTTCAATGGTATGCTGGACTTGATTTTTACCACCGATGAGTATGTTGAAACTATTAGTCCGGTTGATTACCTCCTACATTGTGATGCTTATCATCCCCCTATCGAAATGAGATTGTATTCTCTTTCATTGAGATCTTTGTCTTGTACCGACACGTACCGGTACAATTATAAATTGGCTGACTTTTTTTCTATTCGGCAGCATTTGAATCAAATTGATTGGGATTTGGAGTTGAAATGCATGGATGTAAATACTGCTATTAGTTTTTTGTATGATCAACTTTCTGTGGCTATTGAGTTGTACGTTCCGAAAACATTGATCAAAAGATCTATTTATCCTCTTTGGTTTACTCCTGAGCTCAAAAAATTAATTAGAAGAAAGAAAGTTGCCCATATGATTTACAAATCGTCTTATAGTCGCGGCGATTATTTAGCGTTCTCTTTTTTGCGTGCTCAATGTAAATCACGAGCTCGGGCTTGTTATTCGAATTACATTCGCCAAGTTGAGACTAATATTCAAAAGGATGTTAAATCTTTTTGGAATTTTGTTAACAGTAAGCGTTCATTTAATGACTTACCTAGTACTATCATGTTGAATAATGTAGTTGCTGACTCTGCAGCTGGAATGGCTAACCTTTTTGCTGATCACTTTTCATCGGTTTTTGCTTCACATAACTCGGTTAATGTTAACCATTCTAGGCATGATATGTCATTCAACATGCTTTCTGATTTGGATATTACCATAGGAGAGATCTACTCTGTTCTTGATTTGTTAGATACGAGCAAGGGCCCAGGATTTGATGACCTTCCGCCGTTGCTGTTCAAGTCTTGCAAATTTATTCTTTCTCGACCGCTTTGGCTTATCTTTAATAAATCTCTTTCTTCCGGATGTTTCCCTGCTGAATTGAAAACGAGCCTGATCTCTCCTATTTTCAAGCATGGTAATAAACTGGATGCTAAGAATTATAGACCTATAAGTATTTTAAATGTTATGTCTAAGATTTTTGAGCGCGTGGTTGTTGACAAGATTACTCCTTTGTTGTCTCCTCTTATCATCCCGGAACAACATGGTTTCATGTCAATGAGGTCTACTACTACGAATTTGGCTGCTTTCTGTAATTACACCGCCATTGCGCTGGAGAATAACTCACAAGTTGATGTTATTTACACTGATTTCAGTAAAGCGTTTGATACTGTATCTCACAGCGTTCTTCTATCTAAGTTGAGTAGCTTTGGAATATCTGGTAATCTGAAACTTTGGTTCCAGAGTTACTTAACTGATCGGGTGCAGATGGTAAAAGTTCAGAACTGTTTTTCTGAACCGATTATACCTTCTTCGGGAGTGCCCCAGGGATCCCACCTTGGTCCACTTTTATTTTTGCTATTCATGAATGACATTGGGCAGGTTCTCAATGATTGTGATTTCCTGTTATTTGCCGATGATCTAAAAATCTTCAAGAACATAAAATGTCTTGCGGATGTTCATCACTTACAGTCAGTATTATCGGGATTAGATTCTTGGTGCACCCGTAATTCTCTGCATCTGAACTTAGAAAAATGCTGTGTAATGAGAATCTCGCGGTCAAGGAATCCTCTCATATTCTCCTACAAGATTGCGAATATTACATTGAATACTGTTAAATCTTATGTTGATCTTGGTGTAACTATAAATGATGAATTGAATTTTTCTGAGCATTCTGTGAAAGCTTGTGGTACTGCGATGAGAAATCTCGGCTTCGTCAAAAGATTTTCCAGTGATTTCAAAGATGTTAGGTCATTAAAAGTACTATATTCCTCTCTAATTGGACCCCATCTTGAATACGCGTCCCCTATCTGGTCTCCGTACTTGAAGAAGGATATTAGAATGATTGAGAGTGTGCAACACAAGTTTTTACGCTTTGCTGCTTCCAGAATAGGCTGCCCTATGAGATATTCTGACCATGATCACTCCAGAATTCTTCACAGAATGAATTTAACTACCCTTGAAGAGCGGAGACGAATGAATGATCTCCTATTTCTTTTTAAATTGATTAATGGTTTTCTTGATTGCGAGTCATTGCTGAATAAAGGTAATTTTAACATCCCTGGTAGACCAGTTAGGAGAGCGCTTTTATTCAGACCTGTACAATTTAAATCAAGATTTGGAAATTATGATCCGATTTCTCGCATTTGTGAATTAGCAAATAATTTCGATCGGTCGATGGAATTGTTTGGTGTTTCCTTGAAGCGGTTGAAACTGTCGGTTAATGCATGACTATATTGTAATTGTATTTCATGCGTCTGTGGACGCTGTCTTGTATTGACTCTGTATTTACTTTTTATATCAAAAGGTGCTAACCCGTGTATTGCAATAAAAAAAAAAAAAAAAAAAAATATTACCATAACTTACATGCAACATGATAAATATTCAATTGATTTTAATTCTCACAAATTGACCGAATGATTTGTTCATATCTAATTATTTATAACTACACGTATGTATTTTTCATGTGATCAAGTGAAATGAAGTGATGTTATTTTCCCAATCAACAATCTGTACAAAGTAAAATAACCAGCCACTTTGTTGAAATAAATTCTTTGCGAATGAGAAGTAGGTATGCACAAAACTTCAGTCGATAGAGGAATTGACTTATATATTGGAAGCGCAGTGAGTTTTCTTCACTCTGATTACCATGAATTATTGGCACGATAGATACTTATAAGAGATGGATGATCAAAAATTACTTAAGAATAACTTCATTGAACTATACAGGTAGGTATAAATAATTAGATATGAACAAATTATTCAGTCAATTTATAAGAATGAAAATCAATTGAGTATTTATCATGTTGCATGTAAGTTATGGTAATGAAGGAAATTCCCTGAACTATATATACATTAATGTTATATGAATGAATAAACTATGCTGATGAACTATAATATTAATGAATTGTATAGTTCAATGAAGTTATTTTTGAGTAATTTTTGACAATCAATCTCTTATAAGTATCTATCGGGTCAATAGTTCATGGTAATCAAAGGGAAGAAACCTTACTGCGCTCCCAATATATAAGTCAATTCCTCTATCGACTTAATTTTTGTGGATACTTACTACTTACTCACAAAGAATTCATTCCAACAAAGTGACTGGCAATTTCACTTTATACAGATTGTTGATTGGGAAAATAACATAACTTCATTTCACCTGATCACATGGAAAATCAGTACAGGGGTACAATAGTGGTAGCGATAGTACATTCTTTCAGACAATTGACACGATAGATACTCAACTGTGATTTAATTCCAAAAATATTTGTACATAACTTCATTGAATGATACATATATATGTAATTTTGAATGGAGCAAAAGATTCTTAGCACTAGAGAAATCATCTCTCAAATTAGAAGCGCAAGAAATTTCCTTCATCACCATAACTCACATGCAACATAATGAATGTTCAATTGATTTTGATTTTTACAAATTGACCGAATAATTTGTTCATATCTAATTATTTATAACTAAATGTATAAGTTCAATGAAGTTATTTCTAAGTAATTTTTGACAATCTGTCCCTTAGAAGTATATATTGTGTCAATAGTTCATAGTAATATCAGAGTGCAGAAAACTTACTGCGCTTCCAATATATAAGTCAATTTCTCTATCATCTCCAGTTTTGTGGATACCTACTTCTTATTCGCAAAGCATTTATTTCAACAAAGTGGCTGGTTATTCCACTTTATACAGATTGTTGATTGGGAAAATACTATCATTCCATGTGACTTGATGACCGTTTGGAAAATCATCAGAGGTGTACAAAAGTGAAGCTGATAATACATTCTTTCATAGAATCCAATAACTTTGTACCATACTATATTACTATAGTAATTTTGATGACAAAACATAATAAATAACCACAGAATGAACCTTACTATGAAGTGTAGTAATTTTCACGTCACTTTTCTCTGCGTGCAATAGAATTATTCTAAAAACTTCATGGGCAACTATTGAAGTTCTTTCATGAACGTGGAAGTCATTCGCCTATTCTATACACACAGGAGGCGCAACAACAAACACATGTACGTCAGCCAACGTATGATCTTGCTGACGCCAACAATTCCAGCCATCAGCCGACTGACGGCCAACGAAAGTGTTTTGTATATTTATTTATATTATGCTGAGCCACACTCGAAACAAAATTAAATTCTGCACACATGCCTGATGAGAATTTGAGAGATTTCCCGGAAATTTCACAATTTCCCAATATGAGAAGGTTCAATAAACTGCCACAATATTTTTAAATAAATGAATTGAGAAAGTATTTCTAATATGACTCTATATCTGAGTTGGATATGAATTCGATCCAATCCGATCTCGAGTGGACGCAGATATAATTAGATATACAGAGATATAATTATATCTGATCAGATCTGAATCAGATCTGGTCAAAATTCATATCTAATTCAGATATAGGTTTATATCTAGATTAGGTCTACTTTTTTGTCCCCGGGATGAAGGAAATTCCCTGCGTGTGTAAGAGGAGAGATGGATCTTCTAAACGTAAGAATCTTACGCTCCATGTATAACTACATGTATGTAACATTCAATGAAGTTATGTACAAATATTTTTCGGAATTAAATCACAGTCACGTATCTATCATGCCAGTTGTCTGAAAGAATGTACTATCGCTACCACTTCTGTACACCTCTAGTGATTTTTCATGTGGTCAAGTGAAATGAAGTGATGTTATTTTGCCAATCAACAATCTGTATAAAGTGGAATTACCAGTCAGTTTGTTGGAATAAATTCTTTGCGAATAAGTAGCAAGTATTCACAAAACTTGAGTCGATAGATAGAAAAACTGACTCATATACTGGGAGCGTAATGAGTTTTCTTTACTCTGATTACCATGAACTATTGGCACGATAGATACTTATGAGAGATTGATGGCAAAAATTACTTGAAAATAACTTGATCCGATGTTTGATCTCAGGAGATCTGATTGTATATGAATACAGATCTAGTCTGATATAATCAGATATAGTATTATCTGACTAGATATAATTATATCTGGAGTCAGATCTGACTAGATATAATTATATTTGGAGTCGGATCTAATCAGATCTAAATAGATATTAACTGAAATATGATCAAAATTTATTTATTCCCAGCAGATATAACTAGATCTACACTATATCTGATCAGATCAACTTTTATCTGGAATATATATAATTATATCTGAATCAGATCAAATTTTATCTAATTATATCCAATTTTTTTTTCCCGGGCTGTTAATTACAAATTTATTAGAGATACTTAAATATTCTCCGATATGTTGATATACACATATTATACATACGAGGTGTGTTCAAAAAGTAAGGTGACTTTGTATTTTCAAGAAAAAATATTTATTTATTCATCAATATTTATGTTATCCCCTTCAAAGTAATCCCCCTCAGATACAATACACTTATGCCAACGGTTTTTCCAATCCTCAAAGCACTTCTCATAAGCACTTTTCGGTATAGCCTTGAGCTCTTCCAGCGATGCAGTCTTGATCTCTTCAATCGTTGCAAATCTCCATCCTTTCATAGGTCTCTTTAGTTTTGGGAACAAGAAAAAGTCACATGGGGCCAAATCCGGTGAATATGGTGGCTGAGGCATGATTGTGGTGTTGTTTTGGGCCAAAAAAACTCTCACAAGCAAAGATGCGTGAGCAGGGGCATTATCGTGATGCAAAAGCCATGAATTATTTTCCCACAATTCTGGACGTTTTCTTCGTATCGCTTCTCGCAAACGGCGCATAACTTCAAGATAACACTGTTTATTGACCATACGACCATATGGTAAGAACTCCTGATGCACCACGCCATGGTAATCGAAGAAAACAGTGAGCAAAACTTTGACATTTGATCGAACTTGGCGTGCTTTTTTCGGTCTTGGCTCATCTGGGGTCTTCCATTGGGACGATTGGACTTTGGTTTCGACATCATAACCATATACCTATGATTCGTCACCAGTTATGATCCTTTTGAGTAAATCTGGGTCGTCGTTGACGTCATTCAACAGTTCTTGAGCGATGCTTATGCGACGTTTCTTTTGGTCAAAATTTAGCAATTTCGGAACAAACTTCGCTGACACACGTCTCATGCCCAAAACGTTAGAAAAAATTTCATGGCACGAGCCAAGCGATAAACCAACATCCTCAGCAACTTCTCTGATAGTGATTCGACGATTTTCCAAAACAATTTTCCTCACTGCTTGAACGTTTTCATCAGTTGTTGACGTGCTTGGGCGTCCAGAGCGAGGCTCGTCATTGGCATCTTCCCGGCCATCTTGGAAGAGTTTGTACCACTTGTAAACACTTTTTTTACTCAGAACAGTTTCACCGTATGCTACTGTCAACATTTTAAGTGTTTCGGAGCACTTTATTTTATTTTTTACACAAAATTTGATGCAAATCCTTTGATCCATATTTTTCGATAGCAAGGAATCGCCGAGCACGCAAAACACTTATAACCTTTACGCCTCTCACAACCAAACAAAAAATGCTATACACTTGAAACTTGGTACAGGTGTTCGGGAAGAATGTGCCAACATAACAAAACAAAAAAATCGATAATCGAAAGTACGTTGCCCGCGAAATTTGAAAAGTCACCTTACTTTTTGAACACACCTCGTACATTTTTCCTATCAGGTACATCTGGGACACAATTTTAGGTGCCACATTACATCTTGGAACACAATGAATAAGACCACATTCAATAACGAATGGTATAGGGCATTGTTGCTTGGGGTATTCGGCACAGATGCCAAGCTTTATCGATGTTTCCCGAGGACTCCGCACCTCCGTAAATTCCCAGTAATGTTCTTGGAACATTCAAAAAGTAAGTTATAAACAATATTTTTAAATATTCTCAAAGGAAGGGAAAGCTCAGAATGTTTTCGTCGATATAGTTCATATTTTTGAAGTATATTCGAAGCATAGAGTCGTTCCTAATTGTTTTTCCGATTAATCAACAAACTGTGTAGAAATTTTGCAATTTTTTCTCATTCATTCCGAAAAATATTGTGAACGAATAATTTGTAATATCATCATTATCTTTCTCCCAGCATATTTTGAAGCGTTTTTGAAAAGAGACCCAAGTAGCAAGTTAACGTTGTATACATACTATGCACCTTCATAGTACATCTAGATATACTATGAACATGCACAGTATATATACAACGTTCGCTTGCTACTTGGGGATGGTTACAGCGATCTTGCTATGCAAAATGCAATCAAAGCATCACCACGTTTATCCGACAAAGCGTTCGACATGAACGGAGTTAGGTCGAGCAAAAATTACAAGAAGAACAAACGTGAAATCGAAACAGATGAAATTTCAACTGAAAGGTAATGTGTGTGCATGATAACTGTTCTAATTGATGGATTTTTATGTTTATCGATTTGAAATCAAAATGTAGTAATAATAGGTTTCTTTTATAGTCTCATTGATCCAATTACGAGAGAGATGCTGTGTGAAGTGAACCATCATTCCCTCATTGACCCATTTACAGAAGAGATTAAATCCGCAGACTGATTTGCGATATGATTCCATGCCATTTTTAATATTAACCAGAGGAAATACCAAATTTCCCAACTATTCTCATATTAGGGAGAGAATCATTTCTTCAATCCTCCTATAAGGATCTTGTTCCTTTCGTTGAATATACCCCGAATCTAGAGTTTTTGCTAAAGATCAAAATCTTCTAATCATCTAATTCTCATCTTCGGATGGTGTATCTATATGTGGTCTTCAGCGAAAATCTATGATTCAATATTTTTATCTTATTCTTACTAGTCATTGAACAATATTCTTTGATATTGCATAAAAAATTATGTAGTGCGTGATAATATGTGAATTCATTTGTTTTTCAAATTTATGTCACTCAAGGGCTATTGAGGTTTTGAAGAAATGGGCAAAACTTTGCTACGTACTTTCTGGACAACTAAGTGACAAACACCAATTTCTAATATGCAGTGATGGAGTAAATTGCCAATATTAAACTCTAAATATCATATTGGGACTGCTCTAATCATTCTTATAAATCATGCAAATGATTATAAACATATTGACCCACGAATATTAATAATCTTTATACCTTGTTTTTCCATGTTGAAAGATTCCTTTGGGGTTTGAATTTATAATCAGCGCGTAATTCTAGCAGTGTACTGGAACGCTGCATATTTGAGATGTTCGATCATTGTTTAGTTGTTTGATAATATATACGTAGCAAAGTTTTATCCGTTCTGTTGATGCTGTAAGCCGTTAACACAATTTGTTTTTTTTCCCAGTATTATTTGAGTGACATTGTGCAATATAATTTTCAAGTAAAAAAAATACCAAATCCGACGAATTTGTCAATTTATGTTCGTTTTCATCCACACGTCGAATATTTTTTAACAGTTCTTGAGGTACAGGAGGCTTGTGTTTATTATAAAATTCACATATTTCAAGTCGTCATTTCGCAATATTGTATGTTTCATACATTCCTACAAAATGAATGTTTAATTACTATTATATTGAATTATTTCATCAGTTTCTGTTTGTTCAAAAGAGAATTTATAATATTTGAAGTGGAAAAAAAACACATCTTGTCACTCGAGACACCTACAAAAAACAAAAATATAAATTCAAGAATAAAAAATAAATTGACAAAACCTGAGTTGTAATTAGTTTTATTTCGGAAATGATTTCTCTATCATTGCTTTTCGTCGCACCAATTCCCCGAACATGTCATGTAGACAATCGTTTGATAATTTATGCATTGTGGTGTATGAGGCTCAGTGAACATCAGCAAGCGCGCAATGTTATGCTTCATGATTGATACAGATCCCCTTATGCTGAATGTAAGTTTTATGGGATTGAAGAATTTCCTCTTTGAGTGTGCTCACAGTGAGCTTCATAACCCCTTATCATACGCTCCCTTTACTCCCTTCATTCGCTTCATGCCGCTTCATCTCAGGCTCCCTTCACCTTCTTCATACGCTTTTTCGAGAAGGATTTTCATCCGCTTCCTTTGTTTCAACCTTCGCTCAAAATAAGCTTTCCACGCGCTCCTTTTACTTTCATCTTACTTTTATTTTACTTTTCATGTACGTTTTATTATACGTTTTCTCTACGCTTCTTTTAAGCTTCCATTTTCACCAGGGGAATCCGTTGTCAAATTTCCAAAATTCGGAATGGCGGATCCAATATGGCGGCAGGAAATCCGAAAATTTATCGGATGATCTTCAGATCCGGTACCCAATAGTTTTTGGGGTCGCTGATTACAAATTCGTTGTCGAATTCTCAACATTCAGAATGGCGAATCCAATATGGCGGATGATAATTTGAGAATTCATCTGATTGCGTGAAATTCGTTACCGGAAAGTTTTTGGGGTCGCTGAATCCGAATCTGGAGTTGGAAACATATAATCCAAAATGGCGGATCAAAATTTAGAAAATCATTCGTTTCGCTTGAAATTTGGCATCATGTGGTTTTTGGGATCGTTGATGACGGATATTGACCCAGAATTAACGATTTCAGATTTGCGAATATATACTACTGAGTGAAGATTTCCTAATCTAGAATCTATATATAATCTCAAGATGGCATATTCATAACCGTAGATAACACGAATTTCATGGGTTTTGTCCCCGGCTTTGCATGTACATATAGGAAGGAATTCTCGATTTTCTCTTGCAAATCATGGTTTTTAGGAATCAGAACTAACGATTCATTCAATTTCCTACACTCATTCACGCAAATCGGATACAAATTTGAATGATCCTTGAGTGTAGTAGCATGATCTGCTTCAACCATGGGATACTGCGTTATGCGTCTTTTTGCCGTCAAAATTGATTGTCGTTGCCCGTCTGCCACCACGAGAAGATGAACGCAAAACAGAGAGGCTTTTTTATTTTTCTTGTATTCTTCAATTTTTTGTTCATTTTTTGTATTTTCAAATTTTCTATTTTTTTCATTTTCTAATTTTCATTCATTTTTCTGATTTTTTGATCCCCAATTTTTTTGTATGTATGTATGTATGCATTTATTTGTATTCTGACGGCGCCTGCTCACATACTTTGCATGCGTCGCACCTCCTCACCACCTCTCACTCCTCCTACAAATCATCATAAACATTCGAGAAAAAACAAAATCATTCAAAGAACAGAACAAGATAATCATCTCATTGATAAGCTACAGCCAGAAGGGAAGAGAAACATAAAGAAAAATAAACCGATTCACCATTCCAAACTGTCCGAAAGCACAAAACCGAATATTTCTACCATTCTTTCTCCTTCTTTCCTTCCCTCACTTCCTCTCGTCGTCTGCGTTCACCTCCTTGCCCTCTATCGCTCCACTCTTCTTCTCACTTGCTCTTTCTTCTCTCCAGTTCCCTTTTTCCTCCTCTTTTCCCCTCTCTCGTCAGGTCCGGATCCACGTATATTCTTAACCACCTCAGCGCGTTCTTCTTCTCCCCCACCTCCTCTACCGTCTCCTCGTTCTCGAATCTGATCCATACATCTTTTCTTCCCACTCCAATTTTCCTTATCGACTCCACTCTCAGTTTCATATTCATTTTCACTTCCATAGTTTCCAGCAACTTTCAGCTATCCTTCATTTCTCTTACTCCTCATCCTCTCACGATCACGTTCCTCTTCTTCCATCTTCTGTCTCCCTTCTTCCAGTCCTCGAGCCTCTTTGCTCGCTCCCTCTGTTCTTCTGTTTCTCCTCCATCCTTCTTCCTCCCCTCCTCCTGTCCTTCTGCTTCTTTCCCACAGCTACTCCCTGCTCGCAGTAGATGGCCCTCTCGCCCCTTACCTTCCGCTCCATTTTTCTTCCCAACCGACTCTTCTTCTCCCTCCCCTATCCACTGTTCTCTTCCCTCTTCTTAGCCTTCCTTGATTACCTCCGGTGGTACACTTCCCCTAGATGGCAGCACTTCTTCTTCTCTCGTTCTCTCTCTGTCTCTCTTTAATTCACCCTTCAATTCTCCTTTGTAGCGTTTCGAACAACTCTTCCAGATATTTCACTCATCGTCATTCACACTCCTCTTCCATCTTCTTCCCCCATTCTTCTGCTTCTTGTCTCATCCTCCTCTCGACCTCCTCTTCCGCCAACCTCCTTATCTCCTCTCTCTCCATCTCACGTCCACGTGTTTCAATATTGCCTCCGAAATTACACTCTCACCTTCTGCCTCTCCTTTGTGTCTCCTGCACTCACTTTCAACCAAAAAACACTGTGACCTGTTTCTTCTTCCACTCCGCACACTTTTGCCTATCGACACTCAGTACTTTCCCTTTTTTCGCTACTTGAAGTTCTCTACCACGTACTGCCCGTCATACCTCCATCGCCATCTGACCGGAAGTCTCCTAATTTCTTTGTATTTTTTATTCTTCCATTCATGACTATATATTTCACAATTTTGTATTTTTTCCTTGCCATTTTCCTCGTATTCTTCTTTGTTTTATCTGAACATTATTCTATAATCAAAGAACCAGTCTCAAAGGTAGAAGCGAGAGCTGAAAATATCATTTTGTTTGTCCCATGGAGGGAATCAAAACACTTTCTGCAAAAATATTTGCTACAAGTTGTACAGAATTACATGGTTCTTGTACCACATTTTTCTTGTGAACGATACTTCTCAGATTGTGATTTATCCATCACATGGGATTTAAAATCAACTTTCGATTTCCTTTGGAGGTATTCTCATGCAACCTTTATCGAAAAATCTTTCGTACTCATTTTTTTCTCACCTTGAGTAGCGGCATTTGGTACTTCTCATTGCCGGAAAAGCTTTGCTGCAATACTGATCATGCAGGTCGACCCCACCCATATGTTTGTTGTAAATCGAAAATGCTGCTGCCATCGGTATGTCTAATTTAGTTTTTCCTTCCTCCGAATACCGTTTTGCACTTTCGATAGGAGTTACACCAGCTGCGGTCGGAAGAAAAGATACCTCTTTGGAGTCCATCAGAGGAATGAAATTCAACCCACTGTTAATTTCATGTTCAACTATGTAAGATCCACGAGAAGCTTTCTTTCCTCAATCATTTCTCTCCTTCACTCTGTCCTTCCTCACAACTCCCGTTGCTTTCAGGCCTATTTTTCGTAGGTGTATGTATTAATCAGGACAAGTGAAATGATTATCCGAATATAAGTGATATTAAGCCATTTTTTCGTGGCATGTTCCCAGAGAGGAGTCCTCTAAAAGGTTGAAAATGACTCGACTGCCTAATGCGATCTTCTGCAACTTGTCGGCCTTGTAATTTTTCCCTCCATATATCTCACAATCAAACATAAAACCATCAGCACCACAAAGAGCCCACAATTTTATACCGAAGCGAACCAGCTTGTTGCGGATGAATTGTTTTATAGGAACTCTTCCAAAAGACTTCACCATCATCTCATTAACAGCCAATGCTGTTCGGAAGTAACCGAAACGTTTGATTTTCCTCCCAAAAATTTCAAGAATTTTTCGAATGCGCCACGCCGAGTCCTGTTCATTTTGCTCAGAATTTTTAGAATATTTTATTCCTCCTTTTATGGTCCAAAGGTCATTTCTAGACATGGCTGATCTAACTACGGGACATCCAAGTAGCGGATTTGTAGACCAATAGTCTTGAATTGCATCACGTTCATTGAATATTGTCAAAATTATTATTCCCAAGAATATATCAAAGTCTTTAGTCGTCATAGTTAGGCCGTTTTCAGTGGATGCTTCGGTCATATATTATTTCATCTCTGCACAGAAGAACATCTCGAACAGTCCTGCTGTTGATGAACGGCGAATATTTTGTTTATGTATGTTTTTCAATCGATATTCATTCGTTGGAATTCCAGTATAAACTTTTTCTCCTGCAATCCATACATATTCGTGTGCATTTTCCAGATGTTTTTGTGTGGAAGAATACCGATCATACACTTTTCCATAAGATACCATATTGTGAACACGATCGTTGTAAGCACGAGGATGGACATCATCAGATTCACCGTCATTGCTACAATCAGATTCTAGATCTGATGTACCTGCATTTGGAAGCATCGTTATGTCAACATGATCATTTTCTTCAGAAACTTGACATAAATTGCCTTGTGATAATTCAGGAAGGGACTGACCGCGTGATTTCGTCTTTTGTCTTTCCCTCGTTGACATATTCATGAATGTGAATGTGATACAAACTGGATTCGGATTAGAATCTGAAGGATAGGATAAGAGGTCAAAAAGATATATTCAGTAGCGATGAAATAAGTTGCTTTCAAAAACAAAGTGAGAATGTCGATGAATGCTTATTTACATTTATGGTGTGGACAATCTTCCACTTGTACATTAGATAGGATCTCAATGGGACCCTACCTTGCGATAAATAAAATTTGTACTTAGTTTCCGCAGGGAATAAGATTTTCTGGGTATGTATCTGAACAGTGCGTATATACGGATATTTTATCACGAGTATACCTATATTATATCATGTATCCAGTATATGCATAAATATATATTCATATATACATACGTATATATAATACATCTGTATTATTGCAGAACATCTCGGAGAAAAAATTAGAAAAGTTGAGGTGAATTCATGAAGGGATAGTGCAGAAGCATGGCGAATCCACACTGAAAACAAGTCTGTCACCGAAGAACGTATGATTACAAATCTGGACTCATAATTTGCGATTCCAATTGAGCAATTTCAATATGGTCAACGAAAGTACGGAGAATGCGGGAAATTGCTCGATGGTAATCAGGATTGGTACCAGAGGCCGCCGAACTTCAATAAACAGGTTCTCCAGACATCTGTTTACAAATTTGAGCTCCTATTTCAGGATTTCAGGATGGTAGAGCCAATATGGTGGATCGAACCAGCATTCTTCGTGGTTCTGTCCACTATGTTTGATCCACTATTTTGGAATCGTGAATTCTGAGTCAATATTCGTAGTCAACGATCCCAAAAACCACATGATGCCAAATTTGAAGCGAAACGGATGATTTTCCAAATTATGATCCACCATATTGGATCTCCAATTATGAATTTTGAGAATTTGACAACGAATTCGTAATCAACGATAACAAAAACTATTGGGTACTGGATTCGAAGAACATCCGATGAATTTTTGGATTTTCGGCTGCCATATTGGATCCGCCATTTTGAATTTTGAAAATTTGACAACGGATTCGTAATCAATGGCCCGAAAAACCCATGAGCACCAGGTTTTGAGCGAATTTGATGACTTCTCATAGTTTCTGCCAACTTTTTGACATTTTGGCCCATTGTGTGGTGGCTAAAAACGCGATAAATAGGCTTCCTTCGCATTTTGCGACCATCAAGAGCCTTCCTTTTATTTCTTCATATAGAATATGATGATGCTTAGGAGTCTAAGAATGAGTATGTCCCACATTTCCAACCATGAAATAGAAACAAAACAACCAAGTCAGGTTAAAATCATGAATAATATGATTTCTCACAATTTTTTCAATTTTCTGACGACCATATTGACGCCGCCATCCCGAATTTCCAAGAAATTCTAACAGGGTTTGAGGGAATAGATATTGGGGACACGATCTATGCCAGATACAATGGTGCGGCAATATTTTTTCATACTGAAAATATGGAATTTAAAAAAAAACCCGACGAATTCTTCGGCATCTCCCTTCAAAAACTGGTTGTAACTTTTTGTCATTGATTTCTACGTCAATTTGAATGACGGCATTCGAAAGAAGAGATTCTCAGCTATCGAAGTCAGCCTAGTATAATTTTTTCTGGGTTGTTCACATCAAAAGTTAAAGCCTTGAAAGTCAAAAAAAAAATTGGACATTTGGTACGAGATGGGTTAACAATACTATTATGAAGTTTTTTCCATAAACATTTGATTAAATTCCATACGAAATTTTGTATGAAATTCCATATTTTCATATTAAATTCCATGTTTTCATATTGAATTCAATCATCGTTCTCAAATTTAATATGGAAATATGGAATTTCATAAAAAATTTCGTATGAAATTTAATAAAATGTTCATGTAAAACCTTCATAATATTATTGTTGAGTTCGAGACAGATTTTTCTAACAATGTACCAATTCTCGTTCCTTCTACTAGAGATTCCGATTGTACACAGATTCGGTTGAAATCTGGTTCAGTTCCTCCAAAATATTCTCAGGTCCTAATGCTCGCATTTCGAATTATGTGAAAATGTATGCATTTATAGTATCATTACCATGAAGATGTGTGCATTTATAGTATCATCAACATCGCTGAATGATTTGGCAATATTGTGAGAGTATGCCCTCCTCTTGTTTGAATGATCAAAATGACATGCAATTCTGAGTGAAGTTATTTTATGAGGCTTTGATTGCCACAAATGAATTTCACGCACATAGGTGTAAAATGTTGAAATGGTAAGCACTGCACTTTGGGAAGGAATGTTGAGGATTCTCGAATCCTGTGATTATGTGAATAACTTCCAATATAATTATACGACTGAGATGGAATCTTTTGAACACGTGTGAACCCAGAGAAATTGAATCGGAGAAGGGAAAAATGTGATCGAGGTGGTGAATTTTGTGCAGGCTTATACGAATCTCGTTCCCTAATTAACCAATCATCATAAAACATCCCATGCTTCTGACAATTCTGACAATATTTTTTAGCAGTTCCCTGGAATATCATACATTTCGAATGTAATATTTTGGCAATGTGACTGGGACATTTGGTATTGCGTTGGTCATGCATATCGTACAATGAATGCTGGAAATGAGTAGTTTTATCATCGATCCCAAAACTAACACAAGTAATCTGAGAATGAGAGGGAAAATCCCTCTGTATCAGAAGAGATATTCCACTACTGTTTCCTCCCTCAATTGAGAATATGCCTCTACGATTGAGAGTATTTCGAGGGGCTGTTGACTTGCGAATCAAAGATTTTTATAGTTCAAATGAGAAATGAAATCAGTATCAAATTATGCTTTTTCATGAAATGTAGAAAGAGATCATTAATTTGAGTTTGTTTGGATACAAATTTTGATTTCAGCGGGAAATCAAGAGCGAAAGCGAACAGGTAGGAATCGTTTGAAATCATGTCATACAAGGTGGGAGTCGTGAGAAATCAACTGAGATTCGGTGTGAGTCAATGTGAATTCACGCGAGTGAATAGTTTTACGAGTGCGAGTGCAAACATAGCAACGAATAAAAAAAAATCGCTGACTTGAGACGCCAGATCGATTGTTTCAACTATCGATTCATTACGACCATCTGAAGTTTGGTATGAGAGGTGGGGAGGAGAAGATAGAAGTTTGTTATAATTTCTTTAATAATTCATTGTTTTTTGTGGAACTTCAACAGGTGAGTTAGAAAACATGAATATTTTGATTCATCATGTTATAGCAGTTTTAATCGTTTATTGGAACAAATTGATGATTGAATATGAATAAACTAAGAATATCTCATTCGTATGAATGATGGAAACTGGATTTCTTTGAATGGATGATGATATATATTACAATACTGAACTCAATGAATTCGCTTCGAATGTACAATTTCAAATCTTCTATGATGAATTCGTTTCCATAAATGATTCAAACTTCGACAGCATGATTTTTCTCCCTGTCAGTATTGATAGAAAGTTCTCATGTAGCAAAAGAGGTTATGCAGTTACAAAAGATTTGTAAGGAATACCTTCGCTGAATTATGCAACACTCCAAAAATAATTTGGGAATGATTCCGTCTTGAAGGAAAAATCTTTTGTAAAGTTATCTTTTGAAAAACTTTTTGAACTACACGACCTCTTTTACTATGTGGGTTGTTGTTTATGATTGTCTTATAGCTAATGTTCGGCACAAAAATTGAACTCATCTTTGGTAAAAGAATGAAATCTGTATCTACTTTTGATGTGAATTTTTCGTAGCAGAAGCTAATTAACTTAAGTTTGATTTGAAAGAATGGTTCATAATTTTTTCAAGGTTCTTTGCAACATATCTTTGAGATTTCATTCCGACTTTAAATTCTTCAACAATCCGTGATGTATAGAGGATTCATCCTAAATTACTAAGGAAGATGGTGTGAGAGTCATTCTCGAAACCATCCTAGATAGCGCACAAGAACCTCAAATACATTCTCAAAAAAGTCCTATTTTATGAGGAGAACTGTTTTTTTCTTGATATATGTATACATATGGATATATTTTTTTTCCTATAAAATGAAAATCCTGGTTAAGGTGACAGGCCCCATTAATGAACACCTTAACCCCCATTAGCGAACAATCGTTTATCTATTATATCTTTCCTATGGCATATTATTCTGAATTTATTTACATAACAGCGGTTGATTTATTATCCAGTCAGTCATGCTTGGATGAAATTAAAGCACTAAATGAAAAGTACCATGAAATCAAAAACCAAAACGTTCATTAAAGGGGTCGCGTTCATAAATGGGGTCATCTACCTTATAAAGATCCATTGAATCCGACCAAATAACATTTCATGAAACTTGGTCAGAACAGTGTCCGAGATTCATTGAAATTCGACGAGATTCAATTAGATTCACATCGGGGAAATACATTTTTCTAACCAAATCTCATTGATGAATGTTCGAATAGGATTTAGTCAGACCTTCGTTCAATTTCAGTGAGTTTTGATGAGAATTTATGGCTTTCTCCAATCAGAGAAGAGTTCTTAAAGGTTCCAAAAAGGATTCAATTTGTCAGACATTTACGAGTTTGAGACTCCTTTGAGAATTTCAACGGATACCGCAACTGTCTGACGACCAGAGTCAAAAAGTGAAGTCTGATTTGACTCTGAACTTTGGCATATTCGTATTACGGAGTAAATCCGGTTAAATTCGATTTTTCGTCCTAATCCCATCCTTTTCTTACTATGTTAATACTGTCAGAAACGTCATTTAATCTGATTTCAATCTTTCTCCGACCTAATTCGCCCGATTCTTTGTGTATTACGGAGTAAATTTTAGAAAACATGGAATTTTTCGACTCGGGGAATCGAAGTCTTTTTGAAACTCTTGGAAAAACTTTTTGCATTCTAAAGGAGTTCTTTTTTGATAATTTACACGGAGAAAACGTATTGACGGCAGATTCCTCAAAGTTGATCAAAACTGGCACATAGTGGCATTCCGGCAAGGTTTGAAACCCGGTTGACTTCGTTTCACTTGACTACAAATGAAAATTCATCCAGATGTTTTTCTACAATAGTTATACATACTGAATACTTATACTTAATACAGTAGAACTTCGATTCAGGCAATAACTTCATCCCTCTTGCACTTTGTTTTGGATCAAAGTATACACCTTTTTTCAGTATATTGAATCTGCCATTCTAACTTCCATAATTTCCAAGTCAGATTCAAATTCAGGAATCCTGAAATGTAATGTATGTTCCCTCATTCTCGCACTCTATTTCCAATAATTTTACGATTGTTGAAGGTTCTAAGATTCAAATGAGTCTAGAATTAATTATATCAAATTTTTAATGGGAAAACGTGAGAAGAAAAATCTGAAGAGATATAACGGAGTTTATAATGACCAGATTCTAGTGACCAATCAGCATGTTCTTAAGGAGTGCAGTAGTAATATTTCTATTCTCTTGGAAATTCAGACTTCTGGTTGTTTGACGACTCGCTGTTTGCAGCCATGGATGATTATTCAGAGGGAAATCATCAAGCCATTCTCTCAACAGAAGATGAAGAACAGAAGTTCCATAACTTGTTCTGGGATAAATTGAAAAATGAGTTGGATGTACGCGTTCCGAATTATATCAAAAATATATTGAAGGTCAACTTGGACAATCCAGTGTCTTCCAGAGGCATAACAGATGATCTGATTAAAAACGTGGAAAAGTTTGCCAAAACCACTATGATTTCTTTAATTGATGAAGAGCCCGACATTCGCAAAGATTACTACGGAATATTTTACAAACAGCCTGAGCATTTTCAGTTTCTTGATGGTAATATGATATTGCTGAAATCACTCGTTGCATATGTTCAGAGTCCTCCTTCACAGTACTGGGGAGTCAATCTTCTTCCAAACTCGCTGGAACTGACTCGTCCAAAACACTCAATACCTAAACAATCAAATTCTGGAGTAGGAGCAAAAAAGTTGCGTGCATTAATTTCTGGTGTAATGAAAAAATTGGGTCCAGAAATCGATGAAGTTAGGAAGAAGAGTTTGCAAACGGAGATAAATATTGAAGTTACGACTCAGCAGAATTCTGCACAAAACAGTATCACGCACAAAGCAGAGATCACATGTCCTACTCGGATCTGTAGCAACACTGTTACAATATCAAAAGTCTCAGAGAGGAATAACGAGAGATGGCTAACATCAAATCATGGAAGGCATGTTAAGTCACATTTGAGTGATGAGGAAAATGGAAGAAGAAAGCTGGCAAAAATAACACCGTCTTTACCAGAACAAAACCCACGTGATTCGATTCCTACTCTAGCACAAACCCTTCCCTGTCAACCAGATTTGTTACAACACTAGGGATACGCCATGCCGTTCAATTTCACCGGGTCAGATACATCCACAGAAACCACATATATGTAATTAGGCAATGATAAATTTTCTGACTCCCCAACCACAACCGTAGGTGCAGCAATTGGCGTATCGAAGATTTGAAACAATTTCGACTATCTTAAAATTTACCTCTGCGAGTTTGGTTTAGTGAAGATGTTACGCAAATTACCAATAGAATCCAATATGATCCAAATACTAACCAATAATTAGGATTTGTTTTACCCTTTGGCGAACATGGTATGCCAATTGCATTTACCATGATACAACCATGCAACATCCGTTAAAGTCATTGGAGAGTGTTTCAAAAATAATACAGCAGCATCTTATCTCCATACTATCATGGTCCAACCTCTACAAAATGATTCTCCTCGTTTCTGGCTCTGCCCATTCGGGACTGATAATAAATTTTGCACCGAACATGTCACCAAACGGTGGAATCACATAATAACCTTACTAGAAATTCATGGTATATCAGTTATAGGAATTTCGTCTGATGATGAATCGAGATCACTCAAAAGTACGCGAATTCAAGGTAATCTTGGGATTCCCACTTCTGACTTTCGGGCGATCAGTGATGAATATTGTATTCCAGAATTTCATGCAAATGTTCTTCCACCGGTAATTTCGACACAAGATACCGTTTATATTGGCGCAAAATTGAAATCAATGTTACTAAAGCCTTCCCCAATGATGCCAATGGGTGATTCCCTAATTTCATCTGGACATTTGCAAATATTGGTGAAAAATGTTTCTAAAGACAAACACTTGTTCACAGAGGGTGACTTATTCCCGGAAGACAGAATGAATTTTGCATCTGTAATCAAGCTTTGTGATCCCGGAATTTGGAGTTTAGTGAAACTTCATGTACCTGGGAGCGAAGCGACTAGAATGTATCTTAGGATCATGTATTTAGTTTTAACTTCTCACCTTTCTACATCTATAACCGTTGAAGATCGCATTTACTATATTTGGCATAGCGTGTTCTTTTTGCGATTGTGGCGTGCCTGGCTGAGCGATGACCAAGAATATTCATTCACTAATAACTGTAGTAACAGCAACCACTTACTCATGTATTGAATTGAATGCTCATGGGTTGCTTAATGCAGTTTTCCAATGCATTGAAACGCAATCATCACAAATGTTTCTACCTTGGCAATACGGCAGTCAACAATGTAAAAGCTTTTTTCGAAATTTACGCTCGACGAGTACAACATGTTCAACAGTAGTGAATTGTAGTTTTTCGGAAGGCATTCATAGAATTTAGAGAATCCAACTACAGGCTGATATATCTGTCATAGACTTTGAGTTTGAGAGGAAATTTCATTTTTCCACGTACTCGACATTTAAATTCCTCATATGGAATGCAAGATAAAAATATATCACTCTCAACAGTTATTTTAGATAAAAATACCAATATTCCCAATTATTCGAGGATACAAGAAATTCTTCATCGTGCAAAGCTAGATGCATGCCACATGACATTAGGTATGAACATTGTGATAGAGGCAGCAAGCGATATTCAAATACGAAATATAGCCAGCATGAATATAGACAATGATATTCTCAATGAAGCTGAAACTGCTGATTACAATGAAAGTTCTCGAAATGTAGATATCAACTCTGATTCTGAACCTGCAGTTGAAGAAGAGTGCGACGATGAAACTCAAAGGATTGACCAGTTCTTTCCCGTATAACAGGATCTGTGGGAATGAATAATTACCCCGAAACTTCTTTTAAACTAGACTCATACAGTCCATTCACTATTGTCAAAGATTCCTCAGGTAAACAGCATGTTGTGAGGAAGTCATCTATATGTCGGTTATTGAATTCCAAAGTGCCAAAATTAAGCAATGATCGACTGCAAAGAGTGAGAAGAGAAGAATACGAGGGAGATGTTCGATCGATTGACAATCGTTGTCCGACTCGTGTATCGCAATGCACTCAAATTTTTGTTGGAGACTGGTGCCTTTCCAAAAACATTGATGATCGAGATAGGCCTCGTATTGAGCTTCGCGCATTTGACGGGCAGAACTTGGAGAAGTGCTGAATATTCAAGTACTTTTGCTAATGTCAGCGGTAATAAAAGCCGCATAGGAGTTCTATGTCAGTGGTTTCGAATAAATGATGCTGGAAATCTAATGCTAACTGCATTGGCTGTGCATGGATACATTGGAATAAAACAATATAGATTCACTTCACCATCGCCAATATTCACAGAATATGGTCTTAGTTTGAGAACACATATTTATCACGCAATGAGAGATGAATTAAAAGGAGGAATATTGGATTGGGAGTGTATAGAAGTAGTATGTAACGTTCATGATATTTTTTATTGTAATAAGGACAGTGAGCTCATATATATCCCTCCCACGGTGTATATTTCACATTAACTGAAAAGAAATTTAAGCTGGCGCCAAAGATGATTCTATGTTGAAAAGGCTGCAGTTATATCGCAATATTCGATTTTAAGCAATATACATAGTGAAGTTATGAAAAACCAAGTATATACTACACTTGATGCTGAACCGAGTATATTCATCTTCATCTTCACCTGTGATATAATCTGTATAGTTTTGATGCCTCATGAAAAAAAACCTGTGCTTTCAATCGCCTATTCAGATTTATACTTATATGTGATCTTCAAACAATGCCAAAAACGTACTGTCTCACAAAATGGAAAAAAAAATGTGATAGTTGGCAGTCGCGTTAATTTTTAGAATTAGTGGGGGAGAGTGGGGACACTTGCACCACTTTTTTTTACATTGTTATAACTTTCGTGGTTCACTTCATTCGATATATTATCTATGGGATTCTGACAGAGCGAACATTCCTTTCTAAGTTGTAAATGATAGCAAGGTCGGATCTAACATCCTATCAATGATATACCCTGGTAGGAATTTTCTCTAGTACATCGAGAGTTACTTATAAGTTTGCCTATCTTACTTGTGAGTCACTTATAAGGAAAACTTACGAGTAACTTAGTAGAATGTAACACTTCACTTGACCAAATTCTAGCCATCAAAACTAGCGAGGCACTCAGTAGTAACTGACCAGGAACTTGTAAGAAACTAGCGCCACACTCATGACAGCAATTATATGCCAAAAAAGTTGTGAAGTTATGAGTCAAACTTTCTCAAGTGGGCCACTAAAACACGACTGAGTGAATTCCAAACTTCTTATTATGGATTATCGAAGGTTTATATGTTGAAATTAAGATCCCAAAATATTTTTGAAAAATTTTGATTTTTTTAGAAGTGATAAGCAAATGAATTTTTTGACGTCTTCTTGTTTAAATAACTATTACTCGATAACGGATCGAAGAAAATTGATGAAATTTGGTATGAATATTCATGAATGCCGACTTAATAGAGGAGTAAAAAATTTTTTCGAAAAAAATCAAAATTGTTCATAAAAAATCGATTTTTAAATAAATAATTGAAATTTCAAGTGACTTCTCATATAGGTAGGACAATACTTTTTTTTTTAACTTTTTCGGAATTTCATGAGCTATTTTTACCAAAAATAAAATTTTAGTGCAATTAAATACACGAAAAGTTATGGATGTTTGAACGCTGGCGCGGAATCGCCTTTGTGGCGCCTCGCGCTTCCGCGCCACGCTAGTTTACTCTGACTTGCATATTTGAAGATTCACTTGCACGGAATGAATTGAAACACACATTTACTTAAATTATGTAGTGTATTAATCAACAATTGTCAAATTATTTACACGCTTTCAGTACAACGCCTTTGGTATGATTTGCAAAAATAAGGTATCATTTTGAAAAAATCTAACGTTTCAAATCAACCGCGCTGGAATAAACAAATGCAAATCGCGTATCGTGAACATGCATGGAGTTTTCATAAACATTTGTTGCTATCAGATGTGATCACGCGTGTAATTCGTCAGCATTTTTGATACGTTGTTAAATTTTAATTAAACTTCAATTTGCTTCTTGTCTTATATTTGTATCATGACACCGCCACCCAAGTGTTGCAATCCTTTCAAAAAGAAGGCCCATAGGTGTCTCCGGAAAAATTTAACCCTAATTCAGAAAAATCATGATCCCAAACTTAGTCATTTATGTGGTTCGTACGTATGTTCTTCGTGTAAAAGAGAGTTGAATCTCCACGGCGATACAACTCTCTTTTACACGAAGAACATACGTACGAACCACATAAATGACTAAGTTTGGGATCATGATTTTTCTGAATTAGGGTTAAATTTTTCCGGAAACACCTATGGGCCTTCTTTTTGAAAGGATTGCAACACTTGGGTGGCGGTGTCATGATACAAATATAAGACAAGAAGCAAATTGAAGTTTAATTAAAATTTAACAACGTATCAAAAATGCTGACGAATTACACGCGTGATCACATCTGATAGAAACAAATGTTTATGAAAACTCTATGCATGTTCACGATACGCGATTTGCATTTGTTTATTCCAGCGCGGTTGATTTAAAACGTTAGATTTTTTCAAAATGATACCTTATTTTCGCAAATCATACCAAAGGCGTTGTACTAAAAGCGTGTAAATAATTTGACAATTGTTGATTAATACACTACATAATTTAAGGAAATGTGTGTTTCAATTCATTCCGTGCAAGTGAATCTTCAAATATGCAAGTCAGAGTAAACTAGCGTGGCGCGGAAGCGCGAGGCGCCACAAAGGCGATTCCGCGCCAGCGTTTAAACATCCATAACTTTTGGTGTATTTAATTGCACTAAAATTTTATTTTTGGTAAAAATAGCTCATGAAATTCCGAAAAAGTTAAAAAAAAAAGTATTGTCCTACCTATATGAGAAGTCACTTGAAATTTCAATTATTTATTTAAAAATCGATTTTTTATGAACAATTTTGATTTTTTTCGAAAAAATTTTTTACTTCTTTATTGAGTCGGCATTCATGAATATTCATACCAAATTTCATCAATTTTCATCGATCCGTTACCGAGTAATAGTTATTTAAACAAGAAGACGTCAAAAAATTCATTTGCTTATAACTTCTGAAAAAATCAAAATTTTTCAAAAATATTTTGGGATCTTAATTTCAACATATAAACCTTCGATAATCCATAATAAGAAGTTTGGAATTCACTCAGTCGTTTTTTAGTGGCCCACTTGAGAAAGTTTGACTCTTATAATAATACATCAACAATGATTATTCAGTAAAATATGCATGCTTTGGCCCAAAATGTTTTTGAAAATAAAAAATTGAATTTCGAGTAAGAATCATGTTTCAGAGGGGACACTTGCAGATTACCACCAACGTTCACTTCGTGCTCAATGCGATGGAGAGAATATTGGAAACCTCGGAGAGAATCGAACCTACCTAAACCAATTCCTACCTAATGTTGCGCGATCTACTATCCTAAAGCCCTAACGACCCAAGCTGAACCGGTACCTACGCGATACTTTAGGAAAGATCAATTGGAGTGACGTGTTTATCCGATTCAATCATCCGTCGGTTGAATATATTAATCTATGAGCCTGTGTGAAAATTGCAGTTCGGTTGACAGATGTGAGGTTAAATTTATGTGATCAAAAAATGGATGAATTATTTTTGTGGAATGTGTGGTGGTTATTTCTTGAATAATGTGTATCAAAAAATCTGTTAGTAAGTGCAGAATGAATGAGTAAATCAGTCAAAGCTGTTGTAACATGTCAAAAAATCGCAATTTGTTGATGCAGTGAAAATGAATTTTCTTCAAATACTTACATCAATACTGCTAGGCAGAAACTCAGAGATCGTATTGATTTTGTAATAAATATGAGTCATGAAGAACTCATTTGATCAAAATTATGTCAAAAGAATGTTCAAAATGAATTGCAAAAAACTTGGATTATTCACTTGCAGCTCGACGGATGGTTTTACTTTTCGAATTGAAGAGTACTCTTCATGTTGAAATTTTCAAATTCGAGGAAAAAGACTTATTTTCTGAGTTGAATTCGTTTTTAGGGTGATGATAAACTTGTAGGAAGAGTTTGAAAGTCGGGTGGAATCTATATTGGTCAGGGAAGTCCAAATCGTGTGGCAAAAGTTAGAAAATCTGTCAACTCAGCTCACGGCACATGGGTATTCTATCAGCTTTTCTTCACTAAACGAAATCTAGGCAGGAGATATGTATCAAAATTCAGTAAAACTAAGTTGGTACAGAGTAAGAGAGGACAGATATATTCATTGAATTTCATTGGTTATTATAAAAATGTTTATAAATGAGGAAAGGCTATAAAAGACCCGATGTGTCGTCTTTTGATATTTTTGTTTCAATGATTTTATATTGTGTGCATTTTTGTATCTTTTCACTAGTAGGTCGAGGAAACACGTGTATTAGACTGGAGCGAAACACAAAAAAGTTTTCAAATGGAATCGTAATAGTGCGGAAAAGTTGCTACTCGTTAACACAAACACAGGGAAAAAAAAATTTTTGAAATCGGACAATATCTTCCGTTCGCGCATCGCGTTCAAAATTTTCCCGAATTTGGACAAATTTGAACAGATATACGAAAAACTGTGGGAGGTGTGAATCCTGTCTGGTCAAGCTCATTTTTTATACATAACATTGTTTTGAAGTGTAGAATAGGGGAAGAATGCCGCATACCTCTCTTCTACCCCCCCCCCCTCCCAAGCCCCTCGAAGGGGTGAAGATGAACAAGTTTCGTTAAAAGCAGTTCGTATTGCAGAAGATGCAAATACTGAACTATTGACTTGATTTTTCGTACATAAGGCAACTTTAAGGCTGAAAGTAAAAAAAGTATTCCCCTTCCTTCGTTATTTCCCCTGAGAGGCCGAAGATGTGCAGCTCTTGGCCCGTCCTTCCTTGAACGACTCAGAACTCACCACGGGAAGGTGGCGGCACTGCAAGTTCCACCCACACCCTGCCCAACCAACCAACCAAACGTGGGCGTGGAGAATTATGCATATTCAGGGACTGCGAATTCCGATTTGGTCTCAAATTTTGACATGGTAGCACGAGAGGCGAGTGTAGTTCTTATGAAACCATCACGTCTCTCATGACCATAAACTGCTGAAGAGGCCTGTGTTACTAGCTCAACACTGCGCTCTACGGTTTGAGTATGACAGGGTATGTCTGCTAGATTCAGAGAAAGAGTTGGTTTTTTTCCTTGAGAAATCAAGTCTGCAATATCAGCTGATGAAAGGGTTGCCAAAAGAGGTGGACATGTGATTTTGGTTGCAGACCAATTTATGATATCAAAATAATCATGAGCATCAAAATTTATGGCCGGAACTAAGATATTCCTGATAGATTTACCCTTTGTGGTAGTTTCTTTGGATTTCAATACTCGCCGAAGGCCCAGCTCCCGAACATCCTGCCTATCATCCATAACCATCGAAAGAAGAAGGTTTTCGGGATGGGCGAAGAAGGCATTCCTTTGAATAACTTTCTTCGCCACTTCTTGGACTTCTGCAGGTAAGCCTCTACATCTCTTGATGCATTCAAAAATATGCTTAGGTCCTTCAACTATTGAAGATCTTGTCTTAATTTCAAACCACATGGGTACGTATACAGTCATGATGTATGTAACGATGTTGATGAGATTTTCAGGTGGGTTTTCAAATGAAATATATAGTCTCAAAAACCGGTTCGCTGTCGTCAACCACCGAGTATGAGATATTGGTCCCGGATCTCGATTCGCTAGGTCCGAGGAACAAGACCCAGCAGCAATGGAAACGGCAATGTCATGTAGGGATCTCTGGTCTTTACTCAGAATTTGTGGGTCAATTTGTGGAATGACACATTCAATTTTATTGAATGCAACTACAGGCAAAGACTCGCAACCAACCAGCCGTTCGCCGAAAGGGCCACTCGAAGACTTCGGTCCTGCGGTTGTACCATCAAATGTTTCTACAAAATACCTCAAAGGTAACTCATTGAAATGTAAAAGACAGATCACCCACTGTATTGGCCTCTTCAAACGCATTTCTATATACTTAATTGCTCCCCGTTTCCAGCCAGTGTTTGTTGCTGTCCCATCAGTCCCAACTACTTCAATTTTAGAAGTATCTATTTCATTTTCTTCGAAATAGTCTATGATGCAGAAAGCAGTGTCCTTTCCACTTTTGGGAGTAGGTAATAGATGGCAAAGATACTTTGAACCCGGTTCCTCAATTACTGTAATATGATCCTCTTTTTTTACAGATTGGTATCGTTTTACTCCTTTTTCAACCAACACTCAAGTGTTATCTGCCCTACCATCAAAGTTTACACACATTGGGCCGTTCATTTGATGTTCCCGTCGCTCTCAATTAGTACGTTTTACTCTGCACTTTTCTTTTTCTCTTCTAATTTTGCTCCTATCAACGATCAGAGATGTATCACTATCAGTAATAAGACCTAGGTCTTTCAGCACGCTAGATGTGATAGCAGCTGTTGCTCTGTCAGACAGGCCAAAACGAGTACTTGTCAAAGCAGTTGTTGGAAGCGACAGGCGCATCTGTGAGGACTTTCAGCTTCTTGACAGGGCAGACGAAAAACGTGTGGGCTGAAAGTCCGAATCATCATCGACATCAAAATTTGTCTCTTCTGTTTCCGGATCGGTACTGCCAACGGAGGGACCAGGCAAGTCTTGTATTTGCACGCTGAGCAGATTAAGCTGACGAGCTTTTCTTTGTAACTTTGATGTAAGTTTCTGTGTTTCCTTCTCATCTACCGTCAATCCAATTTGACCTATTCTGAGGTGTCTTTGTGCGTAGAGAAACTTCAGTTCCAATGTAGGTATTTTCCTATCCTTACGGCAATTGCAGCTGACAACTACAGGATTTGGACAAATACATTTCTCAAAGGTTTTTCTGCAATTGCATTGTAGTGTCATCTTGCACTTGCAAGATGATATGTCAAATAATGTGTTATAAGATTTATGAATGAAGTCATTGTACTTATTCTTTTTTCCAGCCCTGGTTTTGTCCCTCTGATATGATTTACGACGTGCATAATAGCAATCATGCAGTTGCTTGATCTTTTGAACGACTCTTGTCTGACACACGACAGGAATCGAAGCTTTGGAATATATTGACCCAATCTGTTGAGCTACAATGTTTGCCGCGTCTCAGAAGCTCAAGTTCCTTCCAGGTTTACAGTCACTAGACTTTACTGCCATGTCATACTTGACTTCATTCCAACATTTTACGATATCGGCATTGGTGGGAAGAACCGCCGGTGGTAGTGGTTTTGGTGCACCAAAAAATGGGCAGGGTGCATGAGCATGAGCACTACGAGTGAGTGCCATAATCAAGATCAAGAGAGGTGATTGGTCACACCTGATATTGTAAGATTCGTATTATTGTTCAAAAATTCTTGACATTTCAATAAATTCTCGAAATTATATTCGTCACTCAAAGACAATCCAATATTGTTAGATTGGTTCGTTCTAATATGAATATTTCCACGTCAACCTGATGCACTAAACATCCTAGATATAATTAGCTTTAATTAACATTAGCGAAGAATGTTCTGCGACAAGCCAATGAATTATATGATCATACGATTTAATAACATACATGAAATGAAATTGGTGATCGATGTGATCGTGATCTAATGCAGGCTATGAAATTTTGAACAACGCTGATGAAAAGAGTTTTCAGTCCGAGAAGCGCTCCTTTGCTATGCAACAAGCCAGATAATCATATACTTCCAGTGACCAGTAGAGTGCTTCCTCGCTCATACACTCCGTTTCTTGGAATCCCAGAGTCGAGAAGAAGGGAGTGGGGAACGAAACCGAGACGCTGACCGAACGGATGGCAATCAAAACAAAACGTAACGCGTTCTACGAGGAAATTTTGCCAAATATCTGCAATTCCTATTTTAGCTCGTGTAGTCGGGACAGAGCCCCCCTCCCCCTTGGGGGGAACATGCATAGAGGAGGTAGAGAATAATTTGTTCCACTTCGCGCCTCAAAACATCTAATGTACGAAAAATCAGGTCGATGTGTTACCATTTGCACCTCCTGTAATACAAGCTATTTTTAACGGAAATTGTCCATTATCACCCCTTCGAAGGGGTTGGAAAGAGGTAGAGGAGGGTTGTGTGGCATTTTTCCCTCATTCTATGCCTCGAAGCCATGTCAAATACAAAAAAAATGGGCTCAATTGGACAGCATATACCCCTTCTGCAATTTTGTGCATATTTGTTAAATTTTTGTTCGAATTCGAAAATTTTGAACGCGATGCGCAAACGGAAGATATTGTCCGATTTCAAAAATTTTTTTTTCCCTGTGTTTGTGTTAACGAGTAGCAACTTTTCCGCACTATTACGATTCCATTTGAAAACTTTTTTGTTTCTCGCTCCGGTCTAATGTGTATTGAACCTGTTTTATAAATATAATAACATTTATTTGTAGGAACATGATACAACATTATTGGAACAAAAATATCAAAAGACGACACATTGGGTCTTCTACAGCCTTTCCTCATTTATCAACATTTTTATTATAACCAATAAAATTCAATGAATATAACTGTCCTCTCTTACTCTGTAGCAACTTGATTCTACTAAATTTTGATACATTCCTCCTGCCTAGATTTCGTTTAGTGAAGAAAAGCTGATAGAATACCCATGTGCCGTGAGCTGAGTTGACAGATTTTCTAACTTTTGCCACACGATTTGGACTTCCCTGATCAATATAGATTCCACCCAACTTTCAAACTCTTCCTACAAGTTCATCATCACCCCAACAACAAATTCAACTCAGAACATAAGGCTTTTCTCTCAAATTTGAAAATTCCAACTTCGAGAATATTCTTTGAATTGAAGAGTGAAATCATCCAACGCGCTTCAAGTAAATAATTCAAGCTTTTTGAAATTCATTTTAAACATTCGCTTGAAATATTTTCGATCAAATGAGTTCTTCGTGACTCATATTATCACAAAATGAATGTGAGTTTTTTGAGAAATGTGAGGTTTGAGAAATCTAATGTGAGTTTTTTTCCCGAGAAATATTGATGTAAATCAATATTGATATTGATTGATATTGATATTGTTGTTGTTGATATTGTCGTGTATTTGAATAGAATTCATTTTCACCACATCAGCAAATTACGATTTTTTACATATTACAACAGTGATGACTCATTCAATAATTCATTTCGCACTCAATAACAGATTTTTTATGCATATTGATCAAGAAATGACGAAAGAAGAGTACTTGGTCGAAACTTATATTTGATTATGACGGGACACATATTCATTCAGTTCATGCTCTTTGAATAATACTCAAATGATGTGTATGATGATGTGTCGTGTAGAAAGGAAAAATGATGCTGAATAGTTAATAAATCAACCTTATGAGAATTGTGATAAGTTATATGAAATACTTATTTCGCTGGTGATGGTTGAACGTTTGTTCAGTGTTTTTCTGTATGCATAACGTGGAAAATCTTGTGAAATTCTCATGAGTTCCGCCTAATTATAACCCAAAAGTTAGTTGAGTTAAACTTATCACTTACTGACCAGTAATTCACGAGTTTTACTTAACTAGTCCTCCCTCACTAGTGCCTCACGAGTTGTGGGGAAAAACTTATGATATTTCTACCAGGGTAAGTGTTCTTCAAAAACATTGCGTTTGGTGCAACTCTCCCCACATGGCGGGAGACTTGCACCACCCTGCGAATTAGCTCTTTCTCCCCCTCTCTCTCTCTCTCTTTCTCTCTCCCTGAGTAATTGATCCTCTAATTGGAATAATAACCACTATTTTCAAATCTATTTATCAGTATTTATTTGAAATGAATAATCAGATATACAGTCAGGTATAGAAAAATTACAATAAACAGTATTAAGAGTATTATTTTATTCTCATTTCCTTGCTTTCACTTGATTCCTCGATGCTCTTTTAGGTGGGTTGACAGTTTTCGGTGGTTGGGCAGTTTTTGGCGGTTTGTCAGTGTTTGGCGGTTTTGCTGTTTTTGGCAGTTTGGCAGGTTTCCTAGAAGCTTCCCTTTTCTTCTGCTCTTCTTCGAGTGATTTCCTTTCAGAATCATCCGTGGTGATTAGGCTCCTTCCTCGTTTCCTTTTTCGGGCTGGAGTCTTTCTTTGACTTACATTTGGAAATTCTCGTATTTCTTCCGGTGACTTTCCTGGAAAAAATATTTTCACTCGATTCGCCAGTGGAATATCATCAATATCTCTTCCAGACTGGATTCCTTCAATATTCAAATCCTCCCTACCAGGAGTGGTCGTTTTTCCTCTTTCATTGAAGGTTTCCAAGACTGTGTTTGATTCAGCACCTTCTTCAGTGTTCGAAGTTGCGTTCATGGCCTCATCTGTAAATTCACAGCCGCGGAAATCTGTTGCAGAGGATCTATGTGGATTGAAAGGGACAATCTCAGTTTTGGAGAATCCAGACTTGATGTTCGCTGGTGTCATCGCAACGTCATGAGCTGCATGCACGCATTCCGCAAGTTCGTCAATTGTGAGCAGCTGTTTCAAAGACTTGATCATAGAATCCAAAGATCGATTGTAAGCTTTTTTGAAAGGAGAGAAACATGTTTCATCCAATGGCTGCAGCTTATGAGAAGTGTGCAGTAGTAAAGTCAAAATAGTGATACCATTTGCTTCCACCAAGTCCAACACTTGGATTGACAAATGAGTTTTGTGATTGTCATAAATTAACAATTTTGGATTGTTGATCGATGCGTTTGAATATTTGACGAAACGCTTCATGTCTTCTAGGAATAGATCTGCAGTCATCCACCCTGTTTTATTTGCAAGGCCCAGCGTATTGGTAACGCAGTTTTTCAACATTCTTGGAACGAAATTCACACGAGGAAATATCATCGCAGGTGATAAAAATCCACCAACAGCGTTGATAGTACAACACGTCGTAACCAGTGTACCCTTTTCTCCACTTGTCCCTTGAGATACTTGTTCAGAGTTCTTGGCAGCTACAACACTCGGAGATTTAGTAGGAACAGTTGTCGCGGTTTCGTCCAGATTCCAGATATTTATTGGATCAGAAAATTTAGGCTTTCGGGCATAAATTTTCTGTAAGTTTTCATAAAAAATTCGAACGTTGTGAGGAATCAATGAAGTCGCGCGAGATAAACTGCAATTCTCTGGTTTCCGGAGACTGACATTTGGATTTTTTCTTATAAATGCCAGGAACCAGTCTTTTCCTGCTGATTGATTAATCTGCCATGAGTTTGGTATTTTCAAATTGTTTCCCAAGGCCAGCTCAAGAGCAAATCGCCGACAATCCACGCTGCTAAATCCAAAACCCATTTGTGAGCAACGAATAAGGTAGTCACATGATTCTGCCTCTTGTTCTTCAGAAAATACTCGACTTCGTTTGAAATTTGATGTCAACTTTGTTTCCTTTCCTTCTCTGATTTTCATAACATATCGGCGTAGAGTATGATAGGATAAGCCATGATTTTTTGCTGCTTGACGAATACTGTATCCCTCTTCAAAATGACAACGCAATGCTGTTTTCATGACTTCAGCCGTGGTTTGACCTCTTTTTGTTTTTCGTTTATGAGTTCGAACCATTGTTGATGCCTGTTGATTAAAACAAACAAACCGAAAGTCATTCAAGTGTCATGAACAAATTCCCTCGTGAAAAACGAACATATATGACCCATACATAATCCATACATAATACATATAAAATTCATATATGATTCATATATGAAAATGCATAGAATCATATACAATCCATATTTAATCCATATGTGATCCATATATGATCATATATGACTCATATATAATCCATATAAAATCCATATACGAAAAATATTTCATATGTGACAGAATTTTTTCACATGTATGGGAAAGTCTTGCATCGAAGGGTCATATATGGATTCTGTATGGGCAATATATGATCATATACGGATTCAATATGGATTGCGTATGAATTATATATGGTCATATATGACCATGTATGGTTTCTATATGCTTTATGTATGTTCTTATATGATTCATTTTTACTAGGGTTACGGATTCTGGTGGAAATATTTCGAATATCCGCGGAAAAACCGGGTCTATTCATATTTCGTAAATAGGTTATGAATGTGGGGAAAATGAGGTTATGTAGGTTAATTTTGATAGTGTCATTGCCAATTTTCATTACAACACTGCTATGCATTGATACCATGAACAAAGGAATGAGTAGTGACTGTATGAAAGTTTACTTACAGAACTTCATTTTCCCCAAATTGATTATGTGTTCACGAAATATTAATAGATTCGGTCTCCCCGTGTAAATTCATAGAAGATACCCAGATAGCAATTTAACCTTGCTGCAATGTTGTCAGGCAAGCTTGTGACAAGGTTGATATAAGCCTCCTAGTTGACACACGACAAGGGTACAAGCCTACAAAACCCTTGCAGCAGGGCTGTAGCAACCTTACACTGACAAGGTTGTCAATAACAAGCCAAAAACAATCGAATGACAAGTGTGACAGGGTTATGACAAGCCTACATGTTATCTGGATAATATTCATATACAAGTGAATAGCTGAACTTACGATCGAGATGGACTTTATGCAGTCTAGAGTTTGATACTAGCAACAACCTTTTATTGAAAACTAATTGCACAAGAGTGTTTGCCATGAACGGAGGAAACAAGTGAAATTTGTCACTTCTACCAAGTTATATCAGGGGGTATGAACTCAATTGGACGTTCTTCAGACTGATTTCAGCGCCGCCAAGAAGAAGGGTACTTGAACTAATCTCACATGAAGGCACTGATACTGTGTCACAAACTTTTATGATTTGTTGAGCATTTGTGTAAATGTATCCATGTGAGGTTAGTTCCAGTAGCCTTCCCCTTGGCAGCGCTGAAGTTCATTCTAAAAATTCTCTTATTGAGTTTATCCCCCCTGACTTATATGAAGTGAGATCATTCATGGAAATAGCAAAGAGTTTCACAGAGTATTGAAAATCTTTATTAAACAAAATAATCTTTCTGTCTCTCTCCCTCCCCTTCTTCTCTCTTCTGTTCTTCGGGAGAACATTCAGATTCAAACATCCAAGTGTACGGACCATTCTGAATACTTGTTTCTTAGAAAAAAATGAAAAATCGGAAGTGGTGTAAGTATCCCCGCGATTTGTGGTACATTGCACCCCTCACGGCATTAACAGACTACTGATGCTCGCAAAAGATTCCAAATATTTTTAGTCAAAAAGTGGATCATGAAAATATTGTTCAATGATTGTACTTTCGATTGAGATTGGTTTCGTGAAGTTTGGGATCACGTACAGATCATGGGAAACTTCTTCTGAAAAACTAAGGAGACACAAATCAAACGATTTTGAGAGTGCCAAACCTTTTGATACCAATAAAAAAACAGAGATCCATTCCACATTCCTGTGAACTCGTGTGGAGTTAGGTCATCCATACAGCAAACGCCACGTGCAAGAACGGTTCAGAAATCTTCGTAAAATTAAGGGATATCTGCTGTTGTGCATATCACCCCATGGTGCAAGTGTCCCCACTCTCCCCTATATTATTCCTATTCATATTTCTGTACGATCTCATGTAAGAAGAAATAAATAATCATTCCTTCAACTATATATCTTTCATCTTGTGCCTTCGGGTCTTTTCATTTTCAATCTCATCAGCCCTCCTGAATTTCTCATCCATTGCAATGGACACATTGTTTACTTTTTTTTCTCTTATTAGATTTTGCGAAGACAAAAATTTGAATCCGCGTTGAAATCATGTTGCACGCTTCGATCATTCCCTGTACTTTGAGATTGCTGTGATAGGATTTAAAAATTTTTTCGAATAATTTCATACGGTAGAATTGATACCTCTTTTTGGATAGACTGGTTCTCAAAGTAATTATCTAATAAAAAAGATTATATCTTTCCTCAGGTTTGAACCCGGGTCTTCCGGTTCGGAAGTAAGTGTGCTACGATTGAAGCTGTGGCGCGACGCTGACATTCGGCTAGAGCTTTCAAGTATTGAGATAGTAAAAGTGATGAAAATTCACTATCTCTCCGTCGGGAAATTCCGGTGCATGTCGGATTTTTTATAATAGTGTGAGGGAAATTCATATACATGTAATGGAATATCTATTTCCTATACGTGGTTGGGAATATTCACATCCTCTTGTGTAGGAAAATTCCAATTATTTTTTTTACAGTGTGTTTATTCACTGGTGCACTTACTCTCATTCTGAATTGAAGAACATTTCAATCGAGAATTGAATTGATTCCTTTGTTCAAATTAGTTTCAAATGAAGATCAAGTAAGTCAAATTCTGAATTCATTGTCTATTCAATCGAAGAATACATTTCATTCCTTAATTAAAATTTGTTCCAATCAAGAATCAGATTTGATTGTCAATTGAGAGGAACTTGAAGTGAGAAACAACATTTATTTATACATTTGAATAAGAAAGGAATTGAGGACTGAATTTGATTTTCAACAATCACATGCGATATTGAGGGGTGAATCACTTTGTGGACGGAAAAATTGACGTCATTTTCCAAATGTAGCCATGGAGTCAAAAAAAATTATAAATGCATGGGGTTTTTTGCATATGGAAGTACTGGTCTTTGGATACAAAAAACACTTCTTATTCAAGTTTGTTAATCCAAGATGGCGGCATGGTAGTACGGTCAATGAAACATTTTTTTTTCTCATGCACGGAGGAAAATTTGATTGTAAAAATTACTGTTTTTCATCGTAAACTAGTATTATTGAAAAATATCAACAGTAATTTGTAACTTGAGTATATCATTTTATATGCACGTAGGAAATAATCGTCAGCTACGATGGTAAAAATGAAGATTCAGTGTGAGAAAATATATTTCAGTAATAACAACTATGAACAAACGAAACAAATACCTTTTCTAATGAAAATTATCACCACTTGACAATAATAGATTTTGTTTGAACAACTATTCTGAATATTGAAAGCCATGATTCACATTTATGACCAATGACGGGTTGGTATAATACAAGCGCTGTTGGTAATATTTTCCAACAGCGCTCGAAATTTTCTCACAATTATCGCAAACAACAAGTTGTCCAGTTTAGGTTCCCTCGTTTTTCAATGAAACTTCGAAACAGCGAATTCATAAGTGCGAGCGTAGCAATGGTGAAAATTATTGCCTTTGCTTCGAGTTTTAGAGCTCTTGCTTGCGAGAATTTTGGAATAAAGGGTGAAGAAACATTACGATCGCTGATGGTAAAAAGTATTAGCACTGCCTGGAATCATCAATATTACCTTTGTTAGTTTTTCTGAAGAAATTTTGAAATTTCTCACAAAGTGAAGTTTACCATCGTGATAATTTTATTTCCTATTCCCAATAGTTTCAATTTACCAATTTTTATGATGATATTACCTACGTATTCTACCACTCTTAACCATCAAATTTCTCTTCGTGTGGTTGAAACGGGCGTAACGCTACCGGTCACAATTTTCAATGTAGAACAAAAAATGAAAAAGTTCCTCAAGATTCAGCTCAAAATCTAGCTCTATCTACGTAGGATTTTTTCGATATCAGTTTTTTCACCGATTTTATAGCTGATTTTCCGACGATTTTTTCCGAAAAAATCGAACCAAAAAGTTTCAAAATGACGCCATTTTCTTCAAGATCTGTTTTTCGAAAGAATTCTACGCAGATAGCTAGATTTTGAGCTATATTCTGAGGAACTTCTTTATTTTCTGTTGTATAATCAAAATTGTGACCTGTAGCGGTACGCCCGTTTCAAGCATGAGGAAAAAAAATGTTTTTTTGACCTCACTACCGTGCCACCATTTTGGTTTACAAAACTTGAATAAACAGTGTTTTCTGTACCCAAAGACTAGTAATTTTATATGCAAAAAAACCTTATACATTTATCATTCTTTTTGACTTCATGGCAACACTCTGAAAATAACGTCAATTTTTCCGCCCACAAAATGATATTACCCCTTAAATTGATCCGTAAATGGTATTGTTCAGATCTTGTTTCATTGTCGGTGATATGATATATCATGGATCTCTCTCATGTAATTTGCGTCCATGAGGTCCTCATGTTTTTGCAATTCTGCGGAAGTTGATAAGACTCTACGTCACCATTTATTAATTGAATACATATTCGTAAATATCAATCATGTTAATAAATACGAAAAATTATTCACAGCGAAAGAAATACGCGGGAATCAACCTGAATCATCGTGAGTCAGTAGGAAGTGTATGAAAGACTTACAGAGAATCAACGCGAGTCAATGGGAGCCAGTGCGACTCAATGCGAGTCAGCGGGAATCAGCACATGCAGTGTGCATTCGCTAGAATGAACTACGCTATTAGAGAATCACTTCATTCCCGTACTGTTGAGACTCGTCAATGAGAAATCACGTGAAATCATATGAAGTCATTGAGTTGTCGTTTCTGTTGACTCCCAGTGAACAGCCCCTCGGAGTATTTTGAACATATGAAAATCGAACAAATGAGAATTCTCTCACCACAAATACTAATCCTCTCAAATGGAGAGAAATACTTTTGATACCATTTATCAGAGGAGGAGCTGCATAAGAGTGAGAGGAATACTCTAATTTTGATATTCATTTCTCTTGGATCCATCAGCGCACCTACGAACTTCCAGGAATTCACCAACAGGTTATTCCAATGAAACTTCCAACTCTCAACAAATTCAGTTGGAACGTATATCACTGATGATCTATCCCTGCTAACGAATTATTTGTTCGGAGTATATCGAGAACTTTTGAATTTTTATGCAGAATTGGAAAAAACGTACCTGTAATCATATCTTCGAAAATCAGGGCTTTTCCTGAATTCCAGACTAGCTTTTCGTTGACTCATCATCATTGTTCTGTCGATTCTTCGTTCACCACCAATTCGATCGAATGACATTTTACGGAAATTAGGTGATGAAATTTCTCGGAAATCTCCTGGAGATGTTTTGGTAGGGTTTATTGTTATGAGCCCGATCTCTTCCAGTAATCTGAGATCCACAGAATTTCTCTTCCTTGGCACGAAGTCATCAGGATATTTGCAGTAAGTCCCTACAAACCATTCGTTTGATTGGTTATAATGATATATTTTTACCTTGTGAGAAAAATTTAACGTCTAATCTTTTGTGAACATAATCATTTTCTTAACAGTTGAGTAAACACCAGGTGTTGGCCCCTTATCTCCGAAACAGCTGTATCCTCCAGATCCTCAATTCTACACGGAGAGAAAATCCATACGTTCTGTGTATGAAAATTCATACATTTAGGATTCGTATGTATGCATACTCAGACAGTACACAGTCTATGCGAGCAACGCTCTTGCTTCATGGTTTTGATGCATAATAGTATACTTGAAAAGCATGAATTCATACATCTAATGCTCGATAGTTCACTTACTTCAGACGTATGGTGTAATTTATGCTGGAAACGCATGAATTTTCTCTCCGTCCACAATAACCAAAAAATTCATGGATAATTCGAGAATCATAACAATGTCCTCACATAAATTTGAGTGGAAATTGTATGCTTCTGAGACTCAGAAAAATTCGTGATGAATTATGTGAATTTGGAAAGAGACGGGTTGTTTATATAAAAAATCATAACTTCTCAATCTTGACAATTGATGATTTAGAATCCATGTTTTGATTGCTGGAGCGTCACAAATCCTACCTATCAAAATTTCGTGGTTTATCATCTACCCACACCCTATGAGCTATTATACAAGACACAGATGATTGAATTCGAGCTATGAGTGGTTACTGTCCTATTTATATATAAAAATTCCATAATCTAACGGAAGGTGATTTGATGATCATCGTGAGAGATTCATAATTGCATTCCATCAGAATTTATGTAGTACTTGGAAGGGAGATGTGGAAAATCACATGTACATCACGGTAAAAAAACTTGATCTCAGTTAAAATATGAGCTGAATTCAAGATGCATCCAGAAGAAGACTCGGTTGACTCAAAGTCAGCCACTAGAAAACCTTCTCAAACTCAAACAAGAATACAGCTCACATTGATCTCTATTCAACTGAAATTCAAACTGATTCTGAACTGAAACTCAGAGCGAATTGTTCCTGATAAATGGGTTCGTCCATTGTTTTTGGTTTTGTTCTACTCAACATGGCGTTACCCATCGAAGATGAGAAATATGTTTCTGTTTCTGCGAAGGAAAAAAAAATGTCCATGTTGTGTGGATTCATTCACTTCACTTGTTGACTGTTCAATTATATCGTGATCGTAGTTTTTGAAGATTAAACATCTCCAACTCTCATCGAGAAATTCGAACCCACGTTGTTACTGTGATGACCCGTCCCAGTCCTTCGCGTTTAACCACTTCGCCATGATACCATTTCGATCGATGGACGTGATAAATCATTTCATAATAATATAATTTTATAGCATATGTAGTGTGAAGTGAGGGATAAATTTGGAAAACGTTTTCCGGGAGCTGAGAATGAGTGCAAATGTGAATACCCCCGAAAGTTTTAATTAATTCCAATTCGTGCTGTAATGTTGAAGTGGAAGTGTCGAAATGGAGAATCCATTAACAGTGCGGGAAATCCAATAACAAGCTTTTACGGAGTTGGTATCACAAATTGTTACTGAATTTGTTAGGCACCTTCGATAACGAATGAAAAACCTGAAATAATTTGATTGGATTGAAACTGTAATCAATTACATGCACTGACACGTTCCGCAATTCTTCACCCCTCTACGTTGCATCCTCGGGTGCGATGTCGCGGGGCGGATCGCGTGACTTCTGTGCGCCCTGTCGCCTGGACCCTTTTCGTAACCCTCCACCCATTCCTCTTCTCCCTTTCTTCTTTTCTCCCTCCCACCCTTTCTCCTTCTTCTTCTTTTACCTACCTTTCTTCTCTAAATCGTGGCGTTGCTTAAGTGCACGTATAAGTGCGCTGGAGTTATACACGCGTACGAGGTGGAGAAATTTTCTTCTTCATTTTTCTTTACTCTCACACTCCTACGTGTTGCGGCTTGGAGTCTCACGCATACACGATTATCCGTGTGGGCGTGCGACTCTTCTTTGCACGCGTTACGGGTGTACTATGCCTCTATTGTTTCTGTTTTCCTCATCCTGTTCTTTCGACACCTTCTTTGTAACAGGGTTGTCGAGGAGCGGTCTCGGGGAGGGTTTTCTAGAATTTCCCATAGTCCATCCTTACGATAACACCCAACTTTGAAATAATATTTCAACCTTCGTTATGGATACCATATATTGTTCTCAGCCGGCCACACACGTGCATTGTCGATGTTGAGGCCAGAAAAAATCTGTCCTCGACAGCGGTAAGCCACGTGTGGGACTCATCGGTGCCGAAATCCAATACCGGATTTCTTCGGATTCCGACGCTGGATTGAAGTGCCGACCACGCCAGGGAAAATATACCTCCCACCTTCTCTATTTCATGATTTTTGTCACTCCCTCCAGGCCCCGAGATCGTCGCGCGATAACGCTCTACAGTCAATCTTCGCTCAACTGTGAAGCGATCCGCGCCTTCTTTTCAAAAAAAGTAAGTCCGCGGTTCCATCTCTCTCTCTGAAGGGTTCCGGTGGCCCGCGAGCCGCAACGGCTAAGAAGGTTTCAACAGGAGTCTATGTTCCCCTTGTCTGAATGAACAAGAAATTTTCCCCTCACATCCATTTCCCAAGTCTTGAAGGGATGAATTTTTCCATAGGAGAATTCCGGGCCCTTTCGCTTGCGGAATGGATATGAACACGAAACTCTATTCTGGCATGTCGGGGTTTTTGTGGATTATTCTTAGAGAGATAGAGAGAAAACCGATAGATCAGTGATGCCAGGAAAAACAGTGCGGACCGAAAAATCAGCCCCTCCATTGGTCACACAATGACACGTTCGTATACGTGTGACTCACATGTATACGAAAGTTTCATCGTGTGCACGGTAGAGGGGCTGATTTTTCGGTCCACACCGTCTTTCCTGGCATCACTACGATAGACTCAGTTTTCGTGAGTGAAATAGTTTTGTGGTGCGCATGTCAAAATTTTCCCTCTCTCTCTGTTTTCCAGTTGTCCTGGATAGGAAATCGTTTTCTTTTATGAAGAAATAAAGATTTTTAGAGTAAATTAGAAGCCTCAAATAGTGACATTCCAAGTCAAAACTTGTTTGTGAGTTCGCCGAAGTCATTTCGTGTCTCTTTGGGATATAACACCACTCCGAGATCGGTGAGTAATCGTAATCTTCCCTCCCACATGCTTGCTTCTTTTTCCTGCATCGCTATCCCTAAATTCCCTCCGTCAGAACTCCCCGTCACAACACAGTCGTATTGAATTTTACCTGTAGAGCTCAAACAAAAAATGCTCAGGAGATATTCATGAATTCTGAATTCTCGATAACATTCCGTTCAAGAATTTCTATTAAATCCACATGTATACTATTCGAAATATTCGAGTAAATTGCCAGTACATTTATAGTCATCATATTAAATTTTCGTCAAATGAGAACTTGGGATTTTACATAACACATATTTTTTTTTCCTATGTTGACATTTCTAGAAGGTGATAAAATGTATTATAAGCATTTTAATTTATTTATTTATATCTTCTCTCACCACTTGAGCCAATATACCCACAAATTCTTCCCCCGCCCCAACTTTCCTTGGATTCAAACAAAGTTGCGACGAGCTTGACTCAAAAATAACGAGTCTCGCTTTCGTCCTAACAGCACATATTTATATACAATCTGTCAATTCATGTAAATGTTAATGTTTATATGTTTCATTGAATTCATTACGGCTCTAACTCTCTTTCATTCCATATTACGGCTGGAATCGTAACATTCCTGATTTTTAGCCTCATCTGAAAATCAGTCGATCATCGAATGTAGATTTACTTTCTACTGTAATGTTATTGCATGTGGAAAATTAGGATTTTTCCATTTGGAGGGTTCGCTTTAATTCCCCAATGAACGGTAGATACAGTCGAATTTGTAACACGAGCATGATTTTACAAATCTCTCTTTCTTGTTTTCACTTCTTCGTCCCTGTATAATTGAGCCACCGGGTCGTAAAACTTGCCGAGCTCTCAAACGCGTCTCGGCATCTGATCTAGAAACCCAATATAACGAAGGAGGAAAAATTCGTCAAAATGAAAGATAAAATGTATACCCTGATAGAACTCATCAAAACACACATCTCTCCCATAGAATTTCTTCGCTTTCATCAATAGTTTCCGAGATAAAAATCAAGAGGTGAAAATTTTCATTTCTTTCTAATCAATAGGATTCGAATTATATTTTGTGATTATTCAGCTATAAATCATTGGATTGGCTTGAAATTCAATATACAGCTCCAGTAATGATTCCCGGAGACATCTAGTGGGTTGAAATTGGCGGAAGATCAAATCATCCAATGAATATTCGACAATGACCATATTCCATTGAGAACACGCGTTTTCAAGTTTCCAAGGGAAAAATGTCGGAGGAATCTTCGATTAAGGAAAACTCAGAGCGACAAAGTTGTCCCTTGTCACGTCCAGGGATTCCGTCTGTACGAAATACCTTTCCGTTGACATGAATCAGAATGGAAATTTATAAAATTTCCTTTCTGACTGAAATAGAGGGTTTGTTATGCATGGACTAAGAGGAATGGAAAGTGAGATGTAGGTTAAATTCATGAAGATCAAGGATGTATAATACAATGTTAATTTATTTATCGATAACTATACATATAAAGGGTTACAATTCTGATATATTTTTATATGAATCACCGAAATATTTAATCGAAAGGATTCCTTTCTTTTCATTAACAGAAAATTTAACTTTATTTATTTCAGCCTCACTTAGTTCGCTATACAAACGACCGTAATCTTTACAATTAACACAACTCAAAAATTCTCTTTTAGTCTCAATACATATTCTACACCTCCTGGGTAACTGTGGTCTATCGGACGTTTTAAGAATCTTATTCGATTGATTGGATTTATCAATTCGGACACGTTGGCTGGGGAAGGCTGAGAGGGCGCCTTCTGTTCCTTCAAGAGGAGCTCGAATTTTCTCGTGAGCCTCTCGATATCCTTTTTTGTCCTATATAAAACATTTTTTCTTAACCTATTCCCCTCGGTATTTATTAATTTTTGTTTCCTGAGGATCCTATTCTTTTCTATTTCAAGTTCCTTTAGGATTTTGATAATTGGTCGCGACACTGAAAACAAATTCGGAAATTTGGAATGAAGGTTTGATTGATAAGCACACGGTGATGATAAAAAAAGGGGTATTTTCTAGACAATGATAGTTAGTAAACTAGTTGTTTATTCGGATATCAAAGAGAAAGGATCAGGTTTTCGAGTGAGGATACGTAGGATGTCATGTTTCTAGAAGAATTTGAGATATAGTGGCTATGCACATCATCTCGAATTGGAAAATTAGAATTGATTAGAAAAGATTAGAAAAGTTTTAGAGATTGGTGGCTATTGCACATCATCTCTATAGAGTTGAAAATGAATTAAAGATAGATTCGAGATATAGTGGCTATGCACATTATCTCGAATTGAAAAAATTAGAATGGATTAGGAGAGATTAGAAAATTTTTGAGAGATAAGTGGCTATTGCACATCATCTCTATAGAGGTGAAAAATGAATTAAAGAAAGATTCGAGATATGGTGGCTATGCACATCATCTCGAATTGAAAAATTAGAATGTATTAGAAAGGATTAGAAAAGTTTTAGAGATTAGTGGCTATTGCACATCATCTCTATAGAGGTGAAAAATGAATTAAAGAAAGATTCGAGATATAGTGGCTATGCACATTATCTCGAATTGAAAAATTAGAATGGATTAGAAAGAATAAGAAAAGTTTTAGAGATTAGTGACTGTAGCACATTATCTCTATAGAGTGGAAAATGAATTATAGAAAAATCCGAGATATAGCGGCTATGCACATTATCTGAAATTGAAAATTTAGAATTTTTCAGGAAAGATTAGAAAAGTTTAGAGATTAATGGCTGTTGCACATCATCTCTATAGAATTTAAAATGAATTAAGGAAAGATTCGAGATATAGTGGCTCTGCACATTATCTCGAATTGAAAAATTAGAGTTGTTTAGAAACTGGTTAGGGATTTTAGAGACTAGTGGCTGTTGCACATGATCTCTAAAGAGGAATAGAGATATAGCGACTGAGCACAGTATCTCTACAGGAACCAAGAGAAGTTGGGAAATGAATTGGGATTAGTGACTATGCACATTATCCCAAAGGAGGTTGAAATATAGTGGCTATGCACAGTATTTCGAAAAGGAAGGCAGGATCTTTGATGTCACGAATTGGGGTTCAATGTTATTAGTAATACTTACTGGTGAAAAATAGTGGTCGAAGTTAACTGATTTTAGTCTTAAATTGAATGTTGCAAGTTGAAGATCAATTTGGAGAAAGAATGGTTTGGTTTTAACTTGGAGAACTGAATGTGTCAGGGGTCATGCATTCTGGTCCTTATATACTATTCTGACAGTGGACCTAAAGTGGGAGTTCTATTATTTGAGAAAGAAAGAAATAGATTTCCTTTCTTTCTGTGCACTTGAGCATTTTTTTCACACGTACCTTCTTACGCATGATTTTTCAAAGATGTAGGAGGAACACAATATTGAAATTGAAAATATTAAAATTAACCAATATTCTTGTAGTTCGTCTGATTGTTTATGGGAAATTGTAATAATTCTAGTCTTATAATATTATCGAAGTATAGAAGGAAAGGGTTGATAATGTCTATGATTGACAGAATGTTTCAAAAGGTCAGTGATTTTGGTTTATCATATGAAAGAACTACAGTCAATGTTTGAATTGAAATCCGAATTTATAAGATTATTTAACTGACCAACTAAATCTTTCTAATATAAAATGTAAGGTTTTAATATGCTTTGATAGTATTTCCTCATTCCAAACATTGATTGTAGATGACATCTAATAGACATGCATGTATGTCTTCTAATCATTTGAATAAAATAAGTATATTTAATTGAATAAGAAGAATTATATTTGTACCAATGGTCATTCTTGAAAATGCACGTGGGCCACGTTTTTTCTACATAGGGTTAAGGTGTGTGTTGGTTCGCGTTGCAGTGAGGTAGCGAAACAACACAGACCTTTGTTCTCGTCATAATTTTTGATGAGTGGTTTTTCCCTTGTGCGAAGGAGTTTCCTTCTGAAACTGTCACCCAGATGTTCACTAAATTTGAAGTGTTTATGCACATAACGGGTGATCTGAAAATAGTATTTTTCCTTCCAAGAACGTTCCATGGATACATATACGTGATCAAAAGGTTCATTAATTATTATATTTCTGATTAGGATATCTACATATACAGGGTGGGGCATTTAAAGTGTCGCGGGCGTTTTTTCCAAAAATAAAATGAGATACGAGAAAATTTTTCGGACAAAAATTGTAGGGTATCGAGGGGGACATCCGATGGTGGCCTTGGCTTTGACCTCAAATCTCATCTTCAAGGGCATTCTGAGGTCAACTCTTGTTTTTTAAATAGCATCTCATATTTTTCACTGCAGATTTGGATTCTAGGTCAAAAACCAAGAAACTTTTGTCTGAACCATTTTCCTGAAATCCGCAAAGATGGCGCTCTGATCGATATTGTTCCATACTGAATCTGACATTAGAATAACTCGAAAACGAAGGGTCTTGGAGGAGAATGTTTCGGACAAAAGTTGTCTGATTCCAAGAGGGACCCCTTGAACTGAAACGGAGGTGATGGGGTATAACAGACAAAACACAACCCATTTCAATCGTCTACATCACTTGGATAATTTGAATGCAGTAGATGCTCAAAATGATGGCCTTCGACTTCAATACACATTTCAAAACGTTTTACAAAAGGTTGCTGAACTCGTGCTAAAATATCTTCATTGATGCTCGCGCATGCATTGATGATTCGTTGACGCATATTCTCAGGTGTAGTCGGTGCTTGTTGATAAACTGTATCTTTTATGTATCCCCATAAAAAAAAATCTGGAGAAGTAAGATCCGGAGAACGGGCAGGCCAATGAACTGGTCCACGACGTCCTATCCATCGTCCAGGATAATCTCTGTCCAATATTTCTCGAGCTGTGACTGCATAATGGGATGGACAACCATCGTGTTGATACCACATATTCAATCGTTCCTGAATAGGTATGTCTTCAAGTAATGTTGGAAGTACTTGATGTAAGAAATGTCTGTACTTCTCATGATTTAGCGTATCTGCAATGGAGTACGGTCCAATTACTCGAGATCGGAAAATACCACACCAAACATTCACAGCCCATTGTCTTTGATGCTCTACTTGACGTCACCATCTTGGATTTTCTGTCGCCCAGTAATGCATATTATGTCGATTCACTTGACCATGATTGGTGAACGTCGACTCATCAGAAAATAATATGTTGATGAAGTTGTTATTGTGCATTTGCGCTAGACCCTATCGACAAAACTGTACACGATTTTCGAAATCATCACCGTGAAGGTCTTGATGCAAACAAATGTGATACGGATGGAATTTGTGACGTTTCAGTATTCGAAGAACACTTCTTCGAGAAATTCCCGAATGGAGTTCAATTTCACGAGAGCTCACGTGTGGATTATTGGCTACTGCAGCTAGTACATAAACTTCCGCATTTTCTCCGCTAACAGTTCTCATTCGATGTCATTTTTCCCTTGTAACACTTGCCGTTTCTGAGAATAATTTTGTAATGCGTTGAAAATACCTAATGGATGGCGTTGTTCTTTCAGGAAATCGTTCTGCATACAAGTCATATGCTTGTCTGGGGTTCTTATGCACTTTACCGTAAATGTAGATCATATCGATCTTCTCAGGAACCGTGTATTGGATATCCATGATTTTCAATTTGTCATACACCAAGTAATAATCAAATGTAACTGACAAACTGACTTTCAAAATCGTGAATTTCCACTGAACCCCGTCGTTTGTTTACATCGCGTGAGCTCTGAATGGTGGTGATGTAGACGATTGAAATGTGTTGTGTATTGACAACTTTTGTACGAAACATTCTTTTGCAAGACCCTTTGTTTTCGAGTCATTCGAATGTCAGATTCAAAATGGAACAATATCGATTAAAGCGCCATTTTTGCGGATTTCAGGAAAATGGTTCAGACAAAAGTTTCTTGGTTTTTGACCTAGAATCCAAATCTGCAGTAAAAAATATGAGATGCTATTTAAAAAACAAGAGTTGATCTCAGAATGCCCTTGAAGATGAGATTTGAGGTCAAAGCCAAGGCCACCATCGGATGTCCCCCTCGGTACCCTACAACTTTTGTCCGAAAAATTTTCTCGTATCTCACTTCATTTTTGGAAGAAACGCCCGCGACACTTTAAATGCCACACCCTGTATACTCTATCTATATGCTCAATAATTATTGTCAGATAATGAATAGTGAAATGTACACATATTCAAGAAAATGAATGTCAATCGCCGAAAATTGGGGGGAATGAGAATTTTCACATTCGATGCGCTAACCCAAATCTTGACCGATGTGAATTTTTCTTCTTGGACTCGATTTGTGTTCCTCCAAAGCAACTTTTGCGCACTCTCAGATTCCGGAATTCGAAAACTCGGGTTTTTCGGCCCACCCTAGTGTACAATCCTCCTACACTAATTTCTCATTTATCTTGATTTGTTGATGGATCCATTGTTATTCATTATTCCCGATTGTTTTCGGAGATCCAGTTCCCTAGAATGATGCATCATGCGCCCTCCCATTAGAACTGACTGCTCCCAGAACTATCTTCGAGTGGTCATAATGCGATGAAAAATTGACCAATTTCAAAAAACATAAAACGGCTGTATTCGGGCTGGAAATTTCCATCAAATGAGCTATCGCAAGCCTCCCCTCCTCATTCAAGATTCTCGCCCCCCTTACCCCCTCCAAGATTGGGGACTTCCCATTCTCCTAGTATGGTAGATTCTGTTTCCCCGTTGAATGTTAAAAAAAATCATCCCATTATCTCCACCCGTTCAGGAGTTATTAGGGTGTATCCGGACATCTGCACCACCCTCTATATTGGAATAATATGTACAGAAGTGAAGAAATTATTGCGCAATTATATGCTCCTTGAAAATGGATATATGCATCTATATTTTGGTACGGTTTACTCGTTCTTTAATTGTACGCACTCAATCACATGCAAAATCATATGTTTATATATTTAATTACATATCACATTTGGTTTCGTCAGCCTTAGAAATTTTCACATAAAGCCTCTCGTCCGATTCCTGTACTGGTTGAAAGAAACTATTTCCCACTCAAAAAAACATGATTTCATATTGAAATCGTATATCATTCTAACAATTTATCCGAAGTTGTGTAAACAATCAAAGTTTGAACATTTACACTTCTCCATATTTTCATGTTTGATAGGTGTGACATTATGATTGTTGAATACGAAATGCTTCGAAATAATGTTGAATACATTATGAAGATGAAAATATCATTCTGAACTCTCAGAGTAGGAGTGCTCAATTATTACTCAAATAATATTTATTATATAAAAACTATTACATTCAGATGTTTTCGAAGTTTGAATTTGTCCGTTATATGATATACTTATATACAGGGTGTCCCATTTCAATCTTTGAATGCAAATATCTCAAAAACATGCAACTTAAACCAAAAGTACTTCATACCAAAGTTGTTATACGAAGGGGGACCACAAAACTACGATATCAGTTTCATCATAGATGGCGTTACGATCGTCCAAAATGGGGTCAACATCATTTTTTTAAACGGGAGCCCCCACTTCTCATAGCATATCTTGATTCTATGCGAAAAACTGAGTAACCTTTGCTTGAAACGTTTTTCTAAATTTTCGAAGATGGCGCCACAATCGATGAGAAATGAAGTCTATGAAACAATATGCGGATATCTTGAGAAATGCATCCAAGAGCCGATAAATCTCATTCGGATGTTGTTGTTAGGAGAGGGGACGACACAATGGCGATATCAGTCCCATAGTAGATGGCGCTGTGGTCGGTAAAAATGAGGTCAACTTCAATGTTTCAAATGGAAACTCTTACTTTTCATCGCATATCATGATTCTACGCGAGAAAGTGAGGAAGTTTTGTTTTAAACATTTTTCCTAAATTCTTGGATAATTTCACAGAAGGAATCAAACACAAAACAAAACAAATGTCCTGTTCAAAACATTGTAAATTACTCCAATTCAATGTTTTGGGAACGACATTCATTGTGTTTCGTGTTCAATTTCTCCTCTGGAATTATCAATGTTTTGATTCCCATTGGAATCCCGTACAAAATCTGCATTTCAAAATCATCCAGTTCTCTGTCGCTATTTGGAAGGAACACATAATTTGACGACCAAATATCATGTCAGATTACACCCCAAACGATATTGTTGATATTTTATTGTGTCTCGGTGAAGCGCAGGGAAACTATCTCAGAGCTGTACGAATTTTCAAACGACATTTTTCGAATCGAAGGTGTCCATCTCATGTCACTATCCAATCTGTCGAACAACGTACGCGTCGAGGTTTTATGAAACGAAAAAGAGCCAATGAAGTTTATGATGATAACAATGGGCCTGATGAGAGATTGCTCGTTGTGCTGGTAATAATCCACATCAATCCCCATAACAGTGCTCGGGATATTGAAGAAGCGACCGGAGTTCCCCGATCCACAGTTCACCACATGTTGAGATCAGTTCAATATGATCCGTACCACATCTGTTTGGTGCAATCGTTGACAGCTGAGGATTTCGTTGCAAGGATGGACCCAGAAATTGATTGAAATTGTACAAAGAGAATTTCATTGAAATTTTGGATGGTTTTTTTTTCTTTTCTTGTTTCCCCATAGGAAACGTTTATCATGTATAGGAATACTTTTGAATCTTTACACTTATCATGTTTTCAATCACAAAATAAGTTACAACGTTTGAGCATGCGCGGAGTCGATATTTAAACAAATGACGGTTCTCTATGTGTTTGGATGCGGCCATTATATGTGTGAGATTGTGCTGAATTGTGCTCAAGAATTTTTCGACAAACTTCCTCATTGGCGTGCTGATTTCAAGTACAACGAGTAAGTTGTTGAATATTCCATTTATTCCGCTTCAAGAATGGCAAAATCATTCGATTTGACTGCTTCATCAGTGAAAACACGTAAAGCTGATGGAACGCAGCGACGGATTGCTCTGATTGGACATGTATCGCATCAAATTGTGGGAGCTAAGTCGCCATCGAATAGACAAGTTTCGGAAGTGTTTTTTTACAATATGCGTTTTGTGAAGCTAACTTCAGAAGAGAGTGCAAGGCTAGCGATTGATGCCGTTCCGATATTTTTGCAACAAGCACGTATACAAACCCGCGAATCTCATACATGTGCCGGCAAACTTCTTAAAATGTACGAAGATTGGAAAACTTTGAACGAAGTGAAGGTGGAGAGAATGGTAGCCGGAATGAAGCGAAAATTCGATATTTCCATGGGTGGATTAAATGATCTCTTTGACATTGCGGCTATCGATGCATTGACGGTGATGAGAAACGAAAAGGATAAAGAATTTTTGGGGAGACAGCATCAAAAAAGACGGCCAGGTTCAATGTTGGGCATTGATATGAAGTTAGCCTCCAGAGGAGGAAGATCTACATCACGGAGGAAAAAGGAAGAAGCGCGGAAATTAAGACATGAGCAAACATCGAAATTACAGCAATCCGGTAAGTAATCCAACTACACTGAGACAAATTCCCCAAGAGAACACGAAGGTTCAGAGAATGTTCAATAGAAGTGTTCAGTAGGAATGCTCAATAGATACGACTAGTTCGTGTTATGAAAACGAAAAAATCTAACACCATAGGTTACTGTATTGACATAATCAGTCAGACCTCTTTTTTTTCATAATACGAGCCCATTCCCTATCCCCGACCACTCTTATGAATTTAATCATTTCAGATTTTGAGAAAAATTGATCACACGCGTTTGTATTTGATTAATGAGGGTGAAATGTAGTCTGCACATTACAAGTAAAGTCGATTTATTCACACATGTACACGAATAATTATTCGAAAAAGTATAAGGTGCTCGGAAGGTTAGGATGGAATGGTCGGAAATGAGGTATCTCGCGTTATAATGGTTATTTCCCATCAAAATCAAGTCCCCTGTGCATTAAAGTGTGCTACGGAAGTGAAACCGAAATCGATGCTGAGCCCATGGAAGTAGATAGTGTTGATCTCGACGATACAATTGAAACACTCCGAGCAGAAGAACGCAGTTCCACTGCGAAGAAAAAATGGATTACACCAAGGTTATGCACTGCACTGGATGGAGCAAAGGTGAAAAAAATGGGATAGAAAACCGAGATCATTTCAAACTATTCTTTCTTCTTTACGTTCAGGTGTCAGACAGGATGGCGATGCATATTTTGATGGCAGCGATAGAAGCTTTGGAAATTCCTGCCGAAAATTTAGTCCTGAATCGTACTTCTTCACAACAGTTGCGTGAAAACAATCGGCACTACCAATTTGATGAAGCGAAATCTGAATTCATCCACAACGTACGAATCACACATACATATATATTGTATGATGAACATTGTACATGTCAGTTGGTTCATTCTTTTATTTCTTCACTATGAAATAGCTTAGTGCCAATGATCGTTTGGTGGTTCACTGGGACGGAAAAATTTTAGCCGATTTAGTCGGTAGATCCAATGTGGATCGTATAGCAGTTCTCGTGAGCTACAATGGAACGGCTAAGTTCCTGGGAGCTCCCAAAATTGTATCGGGTACTGGCCAAAACATCGTTGAAGCTGTCCACAATACTTCAGTTGTATGGGAAAATCTTTGATAGAGTTGGAGCATCGAGGTTTGATACTACTTCCTCAAACACTGGTCTTGAACGAGGTGCCTGCATTCTCTTGCAAGACCTACTCGGACGAAAACTCATCGATTTTGGGAGCCGTCTTCACATCTACGAGATTGTACTCAAAAACGTCTTGGAGAAGAAGTACGACAAAAGCAATGCACCTGAAACTCTCATTTCCAACTGATTCGCTGACATATGGCACAATATCAAACGAGATCAATTCGATTGCGGCCTCGATGATCCAATTGTTCGCTCAAAAATTCCTGATGATGAACGTGAGCAAATTAAGCAGTTCTGTCAGGACCAGCTCAATTACACTCAAATACATGGTGATTATAAGGAACTCTCAGAGCTCACGATTACATTCCTTGGTGATGACGGCGGTGCTTTTCGTACATGTGGGGCATCATCTCACGCAAGATTTATGTCAAAGGCAATTTATTGTCTGGAAATTTTTATGTTTCGTGCCCAATTTAGTTCGACTGCCAGCTTTTCCTACAAGTTTGTCGGCCATATTTTCCCTGTAGCTCTTGTCATCCACGAGATAGTGGCAGGAAAACGAAAATTCCATGAAAAAATGAGGTATAGTGACCCATACTATCTCACCGTTGTGAGTTACGATTATGCCGCAATGGACAGTTTTGTAGAGCATTCGATTCTCGGAATATCACATCTTTGCGCCACATGATATCATGAGAAGCCACCGAGCTGTAAGAATTTGGGGAGAAAAAATCAAATTTCACGTGCATTTCATATGGGAAATCTTCATACGCCTTGGTCGAGTACTCAATACTGATATTAAGGGCTCAAATTTCCAGGGAATCATTTTTCGGGTATTTCCAACAAAATTTAACGAGGGGAACGCGAGAAAAATAGTCGCACAGAACACCCTGATATGTATACAGTGAAGAGATTTTTTTTTTTTTTTGGATACTCCTGAATTCCAGTGTTGCATGTGTTGCGACGGTGAGAATGAGTGCACGACTCTTTCCTCTACCTTCTTTTATGCCTGTCTCTATCTGTTGTGCATGCTGCGTATTCTCAATCAAATTATTTTGAAGTGGCTATCGAACTCGGTTCCCGGCCAAGTCATGCATAAAAACTTCCATTCCTCACCTTGTCATTTGTTTCTTCCATTTTTCAGTTTGTCAGGATCATTTTTCTTCCTCCCTTGAGACCCAAATCTAAATCTCATTTGATTTTTATCAAATGGATTTGAGAAATCTATTTCATAAATCAATTTATTCCTCACTCGACTTGTTGATTTATATTGGACTTCAATAGCAATCACCATGGGGTAACATCCTGTGGAAATCGGCGAAACCACTGAGCGACCGTTGGGAGGCTCACGGTGTCTGGGAACAGTTTCAGTGAATTTCCATCTTCTTGTATTTCAATTCCGTCGAATTTCACTTGTTTGCCAGATCAGATGGATTCTTCCGCTGCGTGTACAATGAATCTGTCAATGTGTACTGAACCGGACGTCATAGCACGCTTTGGCATCAGCAGGCATACCTGTCACGGGTTGTCAGGCTTGCCACGCTGTCTCAGCTTGAGCTATACGATGTCCGGTGAATGGTTCAGCACGTGAGGGACCTCTCCAAAAGACTGGCACCTCGCCGCTCTTTTTCTTGGTGGAACCGACATACCCCTCAGGGAAGAACTGATTTCGGGACGGTCGTCCTGAGCTGTGCTCGTCAACGGGAGAGTCCATTCAGGGATGAAGAAGAGATCAAAACAATAGGCTTTGCGAATTGTTTAATTTATACGATTTCATCTGTGCGCTTCCAGAGTATCGAGGCCAAACCCCGTTGCTCGTGCAGAAAGATCACCAAATGTTATATTCGATTTTGTTTCACTGGGTGCGTGCGCCGACGAGTGTTCTCTGTCTACTATCCAGAAATCATTCGCCCAACATGGGTAACGACGACGACCAAGATTTAGACCAATCGCTCGTGGGGGCTGTGAGTTCCCTGACCGAATACCTGGGTATGCAATCAGCCTCCATGCACATCCCCTCTCACGATGGGTGGAAATTCCCTTTGAGCAATTCCATCCAGGATGTGGGAAATGGCCACTGCCAAATTCCCTCCGAGTGCAAGCGCTCCTTCGTCAAGAGCGTACTTGTCAAACTGACTGGCGATGCGCGTTTGAGTGTAGCTGGCTCAGAGTTCCAAAACGTGAACCACTTGATCAAACATTTGAAATCCAAGTTTGCTCTGCCTCGGGACTTCGATTATTTTCACTCGGAGCTTAATACTTCGACGCATTAATGCGTCAAACGACGATTCTGTGCATGCATTTCCAAGGATACCATAGTCATATAAAAAAACGTTTGATTCATCCCAAAATCCTATACCGGGGTTTTTTTAGTGTGCTCTTTCAGAGTTTCATGATGGTTTTCAGGAAAAAAATCAACAACAAAGTAACTTCTGCAATAAAAAAAAACTCCGATTTTTGTTTTCAAAGTCAATTTTCAATGCTTCTCCGTATTTATTCGATCAGAATACCATCACAAATCGTGGTCTGGATGTTTGAACCTTCAGAAACGACGGATAGCAGATTTTTCTTCGCTCTGATTTTTCGAAATGGTGGTTTTGTGCCATGAGGATATTGAAATATCCATATGTTTCTTCTCAGATAACTACTCACTGTACGGAGAAGATTGTATGCAATGAGAAATGCTTAGGATTAGTAAAAGGGCAAATGTCAATTTTCCCAGAATTTTTTGATTACTTTAGGAACCATATTTTGAAAACTCCGGAAAAGTCTTCATTCCTTTCAGGACTTTTCCTATGGTACTCACATCATCAAAAATAGTGGCTTCGGAGATTTTTGGGGTTATTCAACCTGAATCCGGGTCGGATTTTCAAAATTCAGAATGGTGGACTCCATATGGTGGACACAATTTTCAAAAAGCCATGTATTCCGACCAAATCCTTGTTTTATGAGTCTTCGACGTCGCTGATCACGAATTCGAGTTCAGATTGCTGAAATTCGGAATGGCGGACCTAATATGGTGGACAAAATTCCCAAAAAGTTATTGAGTTCAACCAAATTCCTTTCTTATGGATTTTCGGGGTCGCTGGTTACGAATGTGTCAGCTCATCGGAATTCAAATGGCGGACTATTGGCGGCTGATGTTTTTTCTAGTCGTTAGTTTCTGATCATATGTTACAATCCACTGTTCCTCCTCTATGTATATACAGAACGAAAGCTCCAAGATAGAATGGAATCGTCACTCTGCCGCTGTAGAATTTACAAAGTCTACAGTGTTGTCCGGTCCTCACCACGGGAAGGTGAACGATAGAAGAGAACCTTCTCTTGTTCAATGGTTTTTGATATTCTCATGTTTTTTCCCTTTTTCATGGTTTCTTAATATTGATCTTGATAACTCTTTCACTTTTTTTCATTTTTCGTAGTTTTTCCGAAGTGTTCTATTTGTTATTTCTCATTAATTCATAGCTTTTCCAATTCAATATTTTTTGTGGATGTGCTAATTCAAAACAAGTTCTGCAGAAATATAAATTACAAGTCCGCACAACTTTCTTGTTCTCATGGAACAGTCTTGACGAGAACAATATTTTTGACAGGTGATTTGTTCCACTCCATGAAGTTTCACATCCGATGTTTCATTCAAATAAGTTCGAGCAATAGCCGTAAAAACATCTTTGGTTCCAATCTTTTTACTCTCATCTACTGTGGTAGTATTGCATAATACGTTTGCATTCGTAGTGGACATTTGGAGACACCTTACAAGAATCACCCGAGTCCGCTTCTTGGAAGGAAATGTGGGCAAAACTTTGTTGCAGTGTTGATCATGGATATCAACACCAACCATATTTTCGTTAGAGACACAAGAAGCTCTAAAAAAATGTAATTCTTTCTCATTTTGTGACTCTTGTGATATCGTTCAACAGGAGCGGCATGATTCACACCAGCAGCCGTAGACAATATCGAAACCGGTTCAGAATCCATTACAGTAATGAAATTTATTCCACTGTTTCTATCGTACATTGCATGATACTTTCGACGTTCATCATTTTCTTGTCAATTTTATGTCTCATCGGTACTCTATCCTGTCTGATCATTCCAGTGCATCGTATGCCAAGTTCTTCCAAATTAACCAGCAGGTCCACATAACAAAATAAATGATCGACATGAACGTGGTAATTTTCCACATTACGTGGAGTCATTAGCAAGAGAACTTTCAGGTAAGATATTGCAGTTCGTATTCTTACCACAGTATATATCGAAATCGAATAAATATCCATTAGAACCAGCAAGACCCTACATTTTGATACCAAATCTAATTGGCTCACCTTTGATGAATTGTTCCAAAGAGCACCGTCCGTAATACTGGACCATCACTTCATCCACGGATGCAGCTGATGGGTATGAGCCGCATCGCGGAATATTCTTTTTCAAAATATTTGTCGAAACTCTCAGTCGCCAAACTTTTCACTCCTTAACCTCATACCCCGATTCATTAAGGTTCATATTAGACTTGATTTCCTCGAACTTCTTCACATCCACACATGAAGCTACCGGTTCGGCTCGCAAAAATTCATTTCCAGACCAATACTCCCGCTGAGCCAATCTCTTGTTGAAACAACTGAAAACTATGATTCCAATGAACTTGTTCAAGTTTCCCAAGGAAAGATCATACCCATTGAATTCTGTGTTCGGAGTTTGGCGAGTTAGAGTTTCGACAAATATTTTGAATAAGAATATTTCGCAATGCGGCTAATTTCCATTTCATCTCAGAGCTCTTGTGCTGTGTATACATAATTTCAAAAACAGTGGATTGTCACATGTTATCGGAAACTGACGACTAGAAAAAACATCATCCGCCAATAGTCCGTCATTTCGGACTCCGATAAGCTGACCTGAAATTCGTAATCAGTGGCACCAAAGCCCCATAAAGGAAGAATTTCGTTGAACTCAATAACTTTTCGGGAATTTTGTCCGCCACATTAGGTCTGCCATTTTGAATTGAAATAATCTGACCTCAAATTCGTCATCAGTGATCCCGAGAGAACATAAAACTGGAATTTGGTCGAAACCTATCACTTTGTGCCAATTTCTTCCCCCATTTTGAGTCCTTCATCTTGAAATTTGAATATGCGACCTCAGATTCGGGTTGGACAACCCCAAAGACCTCCACAGCCACTGTTTCTGTCGATGCCAGTACCGTAGCAAAAAGTACCATGAGAAAATCCCTGAAAGAGTTGAAAACATTTTACTAATCCTAAGCATTTCTTATCGCACACAATTTTTTTCGTACAGTCAATAGTAATCTTGGGAAAAAATCATGGATATTCCAATTTCCTGATTGCACAAAAACGCCATTTTGGGAGGAATGACAAAATCTGCTTACCGTCGTTTTTGAAGGTTCAAACTTCTGGACCAAGATTCATGATAGTATCCTGATCAAATGAATACGGGAAAGCATTGAAAATGGACTTTAAAAAATCAAATCACGTGAAAAAATCAGAGTTCTTTTTCAATTGCAAAATTCACTCCTTTGTTGAATTTTTTCCCAAATATCGTCATGGAATCCCGAAAGAGCATACTCAAACACCACCGTTATATGATTTTGGAATGAATCAAACGTTTTTTTGTATGGCTATGGTATCCTTGAAAATGCATGCACACAATCGTCGTTCCACGCTATGATGGGTGAAGGATGCGCCACGGCGAAACCCTGTCTAGATATTTAGCCCGAGCGAATCATGCAGTGCGCGGAGCATTGAATGCGCTGAGGGACCTTGGTGGTGATGCGAAGAGGGTCCTGGCCACAACTGCTCTCAGATCCTGTTTGAACGGGTTCCCGCACGGATTAGAATCTTGCGTTACTCCTACTAGGCCTCAAACTTCGGAGGATGCGATGAAAATTGCTCAAGCGGCCGAATTCAGACTGCAGAGTGGGACGCGATCCCGCAGAGTCCAACGCTACGAATCAAGGAACAACGAGAGAGCTCATCGTTCCTATTACGTAGCCGATCATGAGTTTCAATCGTCCCGTTTTCCGGAGCCCGGCTCCGAGTTCGATTATTATGAGCCTCCGGTCCCCCTTTATGATAGGTCTCGCTCACTTCCTCCCTTTCCGCTATGATGGCCGAAATTATGGGACGGGTCCGTTGGAACGTCGTTGAGACCCAGGAGTCTATCGCGCTGAAACTAGGAGTCCGTCCCCTCATCCAGACTTGGGGCGTTTACCCCCAGGACCATCTTCTCGACCTCTGAGGTAATACGGTCAATTCTATAAGTTGCCGGATCGACCAGGAACTACACAACCAGATTCAAATGCACCACGTGGTATGCTTACTCGCCCCATCGAGGAGTTTCGCTGTTACGAGTCCGGAGAACCGGGCCATTCCACCTCTGCGCATAGAGATCGACGACCCCATCCCAGTCACTTTTATTCGCCCGGCCCGTGAGCCCCTAGGAGAGTGAGCTCCCTTGAGGAAGAGACCCCTGAAAACTCCCAGGGAGCTCGATCGACAGGCGCTTGATCGAACAGTCCCATGCTGAAACAGCGCCTGAGGAATAAAAGGTTCAGCGAAGCCCAAGAGCTGTGTGGTGGACCGAATCACTAGACAGTCTTCGTCCTATCAATTCTCGTGGTCCTCAATCAAAAGCAGACAGAGGACGATTTTTTTATCGACACGGGCTCTGAGGTGAACCTCATAAGGGCTCCTGCTCTCGAGCCCCGTGTCTCAGTAGATACGCATGCAATCCTTCGCATTGCAGGAATCACATCAGATGGATTGACGACGTTGTGAACGGGCCATGTTGATATTTTCGACATCTCCGTGACTTCTCATGTCGTGGACTTCTCACTGCCGGACGATGGAATCTTGGGTTTGAAGTATCTAAGGCTTGAGGAGGCCAAGATTTCCTTCCATCACAACACATGAGTGACTTAGAGTAGGCCTATTCGCCCTATTCTGTCCACGGGTTGCCATAATAAACCAGTAATTGAAGACGATACCTCGGTTTGCTCAACTCAAGAAATGGGAGAGGCTGTTTCAGCACCGCAGAACCAACTTCCCAGCAAGGCCTGAGCAATCAAAGCCAGAACCAATCCAAGGGTCAGGATTATTGCGATTCAACCCCGCCTGTTCCGCACACAATCGCTACATGTCATTGCCCGCATCATTGGACACCGAGCGGTGAGCACACCATCGGGCTTGAATATCACTAACTCAATGCCAAGTGCCACATTCAGAGGGACGCAGGACGCCATCAAACGGACCGAAACATCCCTTGCATGAACCCTAACTTGCTGCTGCAGCCTAAACGGGGACAACACGTTGTGGGAATCATTCAAGATGCGGAGCATCCGCAGCAGGAACAAAGGACTCAAGCCACCTTGAACACGCTTAGTTGGAGCACGCGTGGATCAGCCACCGTAATGGGCACTTTGGTTGTGGGGTCGTCAACCACCTTAGCGAAGCGCTACGTGTCAATCACCCCCACCCGATCATTTTCCAAGGCCGAGGACGAATCTACTCGAACGAACCCTGAAAGTCCAATATATTATGGAGTACAAAAGCGAGCTCCCTCCCAAGGCTTGAGAGAAAACAAGCGCGCTCGAGCTTCACCGAACGTGGTTGCAGCTCTCAGTGACCTACCCGATTTTTCTTCATCATCATCGCCACTTTCGATTTATTTCAATCACGATAGCGACGATAGTTCTTCGTCATCGGAATTCGGGAGGGTTTCTTCCATTGGCATAGAGATATTCTGTCTCTTTCCTTCTTGCGACATCCAATATTCTGTCCCTTTTCCTTTCTTCCAATATCCAATAGCATTCACTCCAGTTAATGTATATTATAATCCGAACATCCAATAGTGTTGATTCCAGTGCAGTGTGGTCTATACATTGTCGGAACATAAACAAATAACCTCTCAATGAGGCGATGTGTTGATAGGTTATTATAACATTGAAAGAATAATTGGCAAAAAGGAAGAATTGCAGGTTATACTACATTACAGGTATACAGGTCATTATAACAACAATCAAACGCACACAAATAACCATACTTTCATATATGACTTGAAAAAATTCATGAATGAATGATTGAATGAATGATGAAGAGGTTATTTTTAGGAAAAAACAGGAAAAGTTTGAGGAAGGTATGAATAAATCTATTTGCTACATTCAGGAAATTGGGATATACACAGGTAAGCTCTGTATCATGTATTATTCATAAAATACAATATTCCTTCACAGACAATAGCTCAACAGGAATACCGTAATCCCTTATGAACAGTCTGCTACTGTTGGTTCTTACCACCAGAACCACAGGCTGATGATCGAATCAATCATACAAGGTCTAGTCGAAAATAATGATTCAAATTTATGCATCACTCTCATCGGATATACCATAACTCCCTTACAAACGATCTACTATCAGGTTCTTCTGCTAGAGTCGTTGGAAAATGATCAAATGGATCATATCGAGCATGCTCAAGGGAGAAGATTCAAGTTTATTTGCAATTCCTCCACATACCAGAAAGTCAGAGATATATCATAAGTTCTGACGGACAGTCAACTACTGGAGCCTTTCGAAGTAGCTGATCAAAATCAGATGACCAGCTACTTCGGAAGGCTCCACTGTCGATTTCTCTAATTAGGATCATGGGCAATCGATGAAAAAGATCATACCGAGCCTGCTCAAGGGTGATTATTAAAGTTCATTTGCTATTTTTTTACAGGCAAAAGTATAATGGATATACCATAATCTCTAATGGAATCCACTATTCTGCAATCAGAATCGTGAACAAATAATGAAACAGAATAGTGAATAGATAATGAATGTAAATTCAATTATAGCAAGTTTGGGAAACATTCGAAAAAAAGGTTAGTCACCGAACACTTCAGGTATACTAAAATATGACATCCTGAATCAAAATTATGAACTATGTACAGAATGGTTCCCCTAGATTCTTTGAGTGAAATTACAGGTGGATCAAGGAACAGTAGGGAGGAGGCAGGTATACTATACATCTGTATGTCACTCACCACCACGATCGATATCATCAGGTAGCGTAGAAGGAAAATGAAGAACAGGCAGGAGTGCAGTGGATATACCACAGGTCCTTGCGTTAGGTACACTATTATCAGATTCTTCCAATAGAATCACAGGTAGATGAAGAGAAAGCAAGAAGGATGCATGTCACCATACATCCTTATGTTACGTACCACAATGATCAATGTCGTTGGGCAGCGTCATAGGAAAATGAAGAAAAGGCAGAAGTGCAGTGGATATACAAGTCCTTGCATTGAATAATACCACTATCATATTCTTCCAACAGAATCATAGGTGGATGAAGAAAAAGCAAAAAGGATGTAGATGTACCATACATCTGTACGTTGAATTCTACCATGGTCATTAGGTAGCGTTTCAGGAAAATGCAGAAAAGATAGTAGCGCAGTGGATATATCACAAATCTTTGCATCGGGTGCATTCCACTGACCAATTGACGAATGATTAGAGAGAATGTTTGAGATCAACTCAACGGAAATTGAGCGGATACAATATTCTGATTATAGAAATTGTTGCAAAACAACTACAGGTCAACTTGACTGAGGTGACTGGATGTGACAATTCATTCTGGATGTTTTCTTCCAAAGTTCCATCTTTCCAGTTGTTCCATTCAAGCTGGATTATATTTGTGTTCTTACAAACCATCATTTTTATCTTTACTCATCTTGGTTTTGGGATGATTCAATTCTCAAATATCATGAATATTGGATGGTTCAGATATTCGATACAATATTGCTTCGTAATGATCATGAACCACTTTGAATACATTTTGAACATTTCATAGATCCTAGAGTTATTAAATCTCTCAACCCAAAATACTCTATGACAATTGAATAAAATTCATGATATTTGAGAATTGAATCATTCCAAAACCAAGATAAATGAAGATAAAAATGGAGGTTTGTAAGGACACAAATATAATGCAGCTTGAATGGAACAACTGGAAAGATGGAACTTTGGAAGAAAACATCCAGAATGAATTGTCACATCCAGTCACCTCAGTCAAGTTGACCTGTAGTTGTTTTGCAACAATTTCTATAATCAGAATATTGTATCTGCTCAATTTTCGTTGAGTTGATCCTAAACAGTCTCTCTCATTATTCGTCAATTGGTCAGTGGAATGCACCCGATGCAAAGATTTGTGATATATCCACTGCGCTCCTATCTTTTCTGCATTTTCCTGAAACGCTACCTAATGATCATGGTAGGATTCAACGTACAGATGTATGGTACATCTACATCCTTTCCGCTTTTTCTTCATCCACCTATGATTCTGTTGGAAGAATATGATAGTAGTATTATTCAATGCAAGGACTTGTATATCCACTGCACTTCTGCCTTTTCTTTATTTTCCTATGACGCTGCCTAACGACATTGATCATTGTGGTACGTAACATAAAGATGTATGGTGACATGCATCCTTCTTGCTTTTTCATCATCTATCTGTGATTCTATTGGAAGAATCTGATGATAGTGTACCTAACGCAAGGACCTGTGGTATATCCACTGCACTCCTGCCTGTTCTTCTTTTCCCTTCTACGCTACCTGATGATATTGATTGTGGTGGTAAGTAACATACAGATGTATAGTATACCTGCATCCTTTCTACTTTTTTTTGATCCACCTGTAGTTTTACCCAAAGAATTTCCTCACTGAGAAAACTTTTCACCTGGGTACTCAGGGATGAGGATATTGGATAATATATAATCCAGGGGCCAAAATATTGATGAAAAATCAACAGAAACTCACGCGTTAAACATAATGGGTCTTCCTAATATTGACGGTGTTTCTTCTTATTTGAATGCAGTGATGCAGTGTATATTGTACCGTACCTCCAAGACAAAACAATTACTTTTATCTGACCCCAATGACATAAATATTTCAATTCAGAACCACAATTCACAAAAAAACCTTGATATCATAGCTTTGAAACAGCTTGCAGGTCCACAATACTTGCATAATCATCCACAAGATGCAGGAGAATTCTATTTGCGAAAATTCAATGGCTATTAAAAATTTAGTGAAGCACCAAATAACTACCGTAACAGAATGTACGGAATGTGAATATACCGGAAATATCGTTGGTACAAATTGTGTTACACGTCTTGGGCTCCCTCCAATTTCACAAAAATCATTTGAGTTTCAAGAAATATTCAATTTCAATTTTTCAATATAGAAAATTTTCGAAGATTCTTGTGACAATTGTAATAACTTGCATAAAACTAAAAAATCATTTATAACAGCGTCAGAACAATATGTCATTGTGCAATTGATGATGTTTGCTCACAATAATGTTGAAGCAACGAAGGTAGAAAATATAAACATTAAAGCAGTACCAACTTCAAAAATTATAATTGCACAACACTTTTATAAAGTTATAGCTGTTGTTTTTCATCAGGGTAAAAATATTTCTGAAGATAATTTCACATGCATGTTACGAAGTGAAGGTACATAGTGGATATTTATTCATGATCTGCAAGTTGAAGAGCGACATTGGCCATGCAATGCTGGAGACTCGTATATATATTTCTTTGAAAAGCAATAATTTCGCTTCATCATAAAATTATAATTCAATTACTGTGATATTGTACAGTTTTGAAGAATATAGAATACCTTTATAATACCATAACGAACCAAATATTCTTGAAAAATTTTTTCGAATGATTTCGATGGATATTCCACAAAATTCTGAAAAATGTCTGGTACAGTACTAGAAAGAGTCTTCAATCTGATATCTTGAAGGTATATCTTTTTGTTCCAAAACGCAAGAGTTCCAAAAACTAGATCTCATTGAATCCTTCTGGAACCACACAATGAATCACTGAAATGTCAGTAGGATGGAGTTCTTGGAGAATTCAAATCGCCTTTTGTCATACTATATACAGTACAATATACAGTATGACAAAAGGTGATTTGAATTGTCCAAGGACTCTATTCTGCTGACATTTCAGTAGTTCGTTTTGTGGTCACGAAAAAATTCAATGAGATCTAATTTTTGGAACTTTTGCTATCTGCTACTTTTCACAATGATTCAAAAGAGTGACCGAAAAATTTTCGCTGGAGAGCCATTTTTAGCTCCATGCTGAACAGTACAAATTCTATCTTGCAAAAAACATTTCTGTTGGATACCTTGAATATATTGTACGCAAGTTTCCTCTGTCTGTAAGATCTATGTTGTCTCGATTTCCTCACAATGATTCCTTGAAAACACTGGAAATTTCCGTACAAGACATGTTCAGCACAATATCGTGCGCTGTTTTGAGCGGCGTGAGCTACTTTGAGCACTGTGAGTTACTTTGAGCGCTTTGAGCTGCTTCGAGCGCCAACTTATTAGTCAAGGAAAATTCAGTTTTCGGAATTTCTCACGCGTATATTTGTTCATGGGAATTCGCTTTTCTTCCCTTCTTTTCTTCATTCTTTATTTCGATAATCTATCGCCGTCCAATGATGAGATGACTGATGGAAATCCAAGTGGATTTTTATATCACATAAGTTATCTGAGAACATTTCCTACATTCCTACGATTGCCATAAACTCGACAGGGGTATTTCATTTTTATTTGGATTCAGTTGGAAGCATATCCAGAGAAGGAAGTTAGATCCCCCAAAAAAACTCCAAAAAAGTAAAAAAAATAATGCCAAGTACATGAAAATCCCAAAAACAAAGAATAAAAAAATCCAAAAACACATTCTGAAGGAAAATTTCACTGCCTTCAGAATTTCGAGGGGATATAAAAGGATATGCTCCATTTGAAAAAAAAGATATGAAATCAATATGAGCGACCAAGTACCTTGGTTATCCAAAGGATATGTGAAAGATTTTTGGTATATTGTAACTTCAGTTTGTTTAAACTGTATTGAAGGTAATTCATGATTTTCAAAAAAGCATTATTGTATTACAAAAATAAATAAAACAAGCGTATCGTTCTGCCCGTATATATAGATACCAAAAAGTGAAAACAAAAATTAGAATTCCACAAAACATACAAATGTCTCACAAAAACCCCTAAAAACTCCAACCCAGTGAAAAATAATGTCAAATCCCAAAAACCATACAAACGTTTTACAATAACACTTGAAGAAAATCCTTGAGAAAAATACTTCACTCTTTCCGGAAGATTACTTGATATAACAAATATACCATTGAAAAAAAAGAAAGTGAAAGGCAACCCTGTTTCGGAATTCGCATCACCCAGTAACACTTGGCGTGGTCGAAGAAGATTTTATCAAATTATATCATTCAAATTTCTTGTTTAATGTTCTATAGAAATTCATTTGTATACAATAAAGGCTAAAAACTTCTACCATCGGCCACGCCAAGTGTTGCTGGTTGATGCGAAATCCAGAACAGGGTTGCCTTCCACATTTTTTTTCTTAATGGTATATTTGTTATATCAAGTAATCTTCCGGAAAGAGTGAAGTATTTTTTTCAAGGATTTTTTTTCAAGTGTCATTGTCAAACGTTTGTATGGTTTTCGAGATTTGACGTTATTTTTTACTGTGTTGGAGTTTTTAGGGGTTTTTGTGAGACATTTGTATGTTCTGTGGAATTCTACTTTTTTCTCACTTTTTGGTATCTATATATACGGGCAGAACGATACGCTTGTTTTATTTATTCTTTCAATACCATAATGCTTTTTTCAAAATCATAAATTACCTTCAATACAGTTTAAACAAACTGAAGTTGCGATATACCAAAAATCTTCCACATATTCTTTGGATAACCAATGTACTTGGTCGCTCATATTGATTGCATATCTTTTTTTATTTCAAATGGATATGTATGTAACGATACTTACAGAAATACCTGTACACCTGTGTAACTCATAAATATGAGACGATAGTGAGGGTACTATTCTCCTGAATGGCAGAGTCAATCTGGCAGCTCTGATCTCGGGAGCAATATGTTCATTATATTGCTGCATTTTTGAATGATGTGTCAAAAAAAAATTCACCAGCGTCATGACATTGGTATTTCCTTGATTATAGTTCACTACTTCAAATGAATGGTAAAGCTTCAGTATCCCGAATGGTTCATTTTCCGAAGTCCAATGTCCCGAATGTTCAATATCCTGAATTCAATGATCGGTCCAATTCCAAAAAATCTCTATCAAGTCACTACAAATCTGCCAATCATCGGGAAATTGAGATGGAAATAGAGTTGAGGTGTTTCTCCCTAGAACTTCTGTGTTTATATGATAGCACGATATGCAATAATAGCACACGTTTTAGGAGTGTGATTATGATTCCACCTCAAATCATCATTCGAATACATTGGTGTATTCAAAAAGTGATTACATCTCGTTTACGACACAGTGTTCTGATCAGCTGTCTTGGAAGCTCTCCTAGACATTCAGCATATTGGATGGCTACGGAATTCATGTTATCAATAGTCTCAACCGATACTTTTATGATCGATGAAAAGAGTGAGAAGATCGATACGTCGATACATCGTTACAAAAAACATCGAAAACAATATTGATGTATAGAATCAAAAAGCATCGATACGCAAAATATCGATGCTGTATCAAACATTCGGATGGGGGCCAAATCAACGAAACCGTTAGTTGGAAAGAATAAGACATCATACATTATACAGCTCCTCCTTTTCAACCAATGGTTTCGTTGATTCGTTCTTCCGTTGATTCGGCCTCCATCCTAACATTCCTATTTTAGACCGAAGTCCGGCTATCCCGACAAATAATTGTTCCGAAATCTTGCAGCCCAAGAAGATACATTTTGTAAGAGTGAACAATGAAGAAACTATATCATGAATGTATTATTTGGAAGCTTCCGCTTTGTGGATGAGAAATCGAATCGGGCAAAATCGATTCTTCCTGCCGATTAATCGATCATACAGAAATCGATCGATGTTTCTGATAATGTTCGAGCCCCGAACTCATCAGGAAAAATGGAGAGTCATTCAACGAACACTGGCTTTTATATCATATTCGGGTATGCTCTTCCGATTTCCGAAGTCAAAATTGGATGTTGGAGACTCAAAGAAACAATATGGCGCATTTGAAATAAAAAAGTAGCGAAAAAGGGGCAATTTTGTTTCAAGATTTTTCCTCAACTGAAAAAGTATTGGAATTGGATTCTAACTATGACCAGCGAGGATAATGACAGTTGAAATTCAGGAAAAAATTTTTCAACCAGATATCGAGTGATCATAACCTCCCAGAAATCGCTAAAATGACGCACAGGAGGGGGATGAATGCCACAAAACTGGACAAAATTATTTGGAGGTCTCGAATTTGCTTGGAATTCAGTGCTCGGGGGTTTTCGGGATCGCTGATTATAAATTCATTGCCGAAATTCAAAAATTCGGAATGACAGATCTAATATGGCGGACGAAAATCGAGGAATTCATTGTATTCCCTTCAATTGGGTACCCAGGGGTTTTTGGGGTCGCTGATGAAGAATTCGTGGTGGGAATTCCCGGATTCAAAATGGCGGGAGAAAATTGAAGAATCATCGGATTTCCTCCAAACTTGATACCCAGGGGTTTCTGGGGTCGCTGATCACGGATCCGTTGTCGAAATTCCTGAATTCCTGAAGATCAAGGAATTCATTGTATTCCCTACAAATTGGGTACCCACATAACAATTAACGTCTTGAGATATCTTTTAGACGAATTCAAGACGTCTCATGCAACGTGTTAAGACATCTTCCCAAGGTCTGAAACACGCTCACGTCTGGAAGACATCTTCCCAATTTGTTCTACACGTGCATCATGTTTCACACGTCTGAAAGATATCCGCATACGTTGTATGAGACATCTTGAACTCGTCTAAGGAATATCTCAACAGATGATATGTTATGTGGGTATGCAGAGGTTTTTGGGAACGCGCTATCCCCTATCATTAGGGTTCTGATCTTCAAGTTTTGAATGTCTTAATTTGCCTCAGTTTCTCCGAAACTATCGCAAGGAATTGCAGAAAAAACCATTTCACAATATAAGAATTGATGTAACGACCGAAAGTGTCTCTGAGAATTCTTCTGGAAGTTCAATAGTAGGATTTTGGGTTCCAGTTAAATTTTTTGAGACTGAGCAGGTCGACACTTCATAATTCACCAATTGAAAATCCAAATACAATTGTAGTCCAAAAAATGATTCTACCGAAGACACACTTACATGGAGAACAGTTACATGATCGCAGATTATAAGTATGAGTATGTGTATTCGCATGTATACATATGTATACAATATATCATCGATGCCTGTAAAGATGATATTTTTAATTCAAAATTGCTCGACTTGAATACTTCCATGGGAATAATCATCCTGACTGTGTTCAATAAACGGAAGGATCCATTTCCAATTGTGAAATGGTCTCTTCTGCCATATCTCGTGATGGGTTCGAAGAAATCAAGTCCAAACTGAAATATTCAAAATTCGAAGATCAGCACTCCAATGATGGAGTATAGCGTATTCGTGAATTGCTGAAGATTTTCCAAAGAAATACCCATAAATTTGGAATATGGGGAACTGCTTTATCAATAGATGAAATGATGGTCAAATCGTATGCAAGAACTCCATTGCAACAATTCATCCGAGGAAAACCTATCTGATTTGGCTTGAAACTCTGGGAGTTATATACTTCAAATGGCTTTGTATGGAATCTGGATTTAGATTGTGGAAAAATCCGAACATTGAAGACAAATTAGCAAAATGTGCATCAGGCTCTCGATTAGTACTTAATTTATTGCAACCACCTTTCGAAATCACCGCTTTTGGAGATTCATCTCAACTCCATCTTTGTATCGACAATCATTCCACTACTTTGAATTTGATGATACATTTGCAATGACTACGTTTGGAATGTACAGGTACCGGTAGAGAGGATTGAATGAGAGGGAAAGATGTTATTAATAAGAAGGCTGCAAGAGGTACGTCCCTAGTGAAGCATGATGAAGATAGTGGCATCAATCACATTACTATAGAGGATTCGGAAGCAGATTCGATAGTTTCAACTGCTGCAGGCGCACTCCATTGTTACCTGTAAAGGGATACAGTCCAGAAAAGCGATCCAGAACTGGAATACCTTTTCCACGAGCTTTCCAGCTGTACAACAAATTCATGGGAAGTGATGCACACTGCAATGATGTACTTCCAAGCATGAAGAAAAAATGGACTTGCGTGGTTTTCATTGGATCCATACAAGCGTCAATTACGAATGGCCTCATAATATCAAGTTCTGTGAAAGATGGAGGAGTGAAAACTGGAATGGAAGAATTTGCAATTTCTATCGCTATACACTACATCCGGAAAAGTCAGCAAGAGCAACGAACACCACACGAAAGATCCCGGGCCAATGTATTGAGAACTTGTTCAAATTGAACGATCAGAACAAGAATTTGGTGTGAGGGATGTCAATGAGGACTTTGGAAGACTAAAAGGAATTCACCACAAATGAGAGGCAAGGGGGCTCTCTTCAATATAGCACTACAAAACGTGAGAGGCAAAGGGACTCACGATAATGAAGCACCCCGGAACGTCAGAGGCAAGGGGACTCACGATAATGAAGCATCTCGAAACGTGGGAGGTGAGGGGACTCAGGATACTCAAGCACCCCTAAGGAGACAGAATTCTCTCACGTCCACGCCGTTGTTTCTGGGTGATGCTAAGAACGGAATATGGAATAGCGATGCGCATATGAACATGGATTGGTTCATACTATGTTCAAAGTAGTGTATTTATGCATGACAAATATATCGAGAGAGGAGTAGAGAAATTTCGTTGAATTGTAGGATTTCATGAAACTTTCAAAAACCGCGCATTGAGAGGGCAAATGATATCAGGTCCCTTCGTTCATGAATCCGATGCGGATAAAAAGATATTTTCCTATCTCGAATTTGCGTAGTTGTTGATGCACATCCACCATATTGCATTCGCCATTTTGAATTCGGTAGTTTTGACAACGGATTCGCAACCAGGGACCCAAAAAGCTCCTGGGTACCTAATTTGAAGGAAAGTACGATGAATTTCTCGATTTCCGTCCACCACATTGGATCCGCCATTGTGAATTCGGGAATTTCGACAATGAATTCGTATTCAGCGACCCCAAAAACCCCTGGGTACCTAATTTAAAGGGAATACAATGAATTTCTCGATTTTCGGCCACCACATTGGATCCACCATTTTAAATCCGAGGATTTCGACAATGAATTCGCAATCATCGACCGTAAAAGCTTCGAGTACTGATTTCCAAGCAAATTTGAGACCTTCAAATAATTTTGTCCAGTTTTGTAGCATTCGTCCCCGCTGTCTCGCTTTTTTCTTTCTTCCCTTCCTCTAGTTCGCTTGGAATGCTTGCTTGGCGGAGAACAGGTACATGGATGAAGGCATGGGACGACCGCGAGAGGAGAGAGAGGGGAATTCTCATCACCACTACCGTACGACGAAATATACGTGGAATCCGGTCTGACCTATGAAAGAAAATTTTCACGTCACCGGTGCTCTCGCTATCAACGTCCATGGGGCCACGTGCTATTGAGAATACGCCTCGACTTTGCAAATAAAGCCACCGGTGACCTAATTTCGAATAATGTCATCAAGAGGGGATGGAATTTCGCTGACCGGCTCTCGTTTCATTCACAAGACGATCAGTTTCGATTTTGGTGGCCGTTGTATCATGAAGTGTGGTGGTTGTAGAATAATTGTGCCACGTGCCGACTCAGAACCAGTTTTGGATTTTTCCCTCCGCTGGGTTTCTTTGTTCTAGTGCGTTCCTCCCATTTAAAAATTCTTTCCATTGGAATCCGTCGTGGCGAATTCCTCTTCTCCGTATTCCGATTTCTCTTGCACGAGACACCGGAGTTCCCGCCAAATCGTGAAGAAAGGATAGAGGAAAGCGTGTGACTATCCTCTCAGTGTATTTAGGTTTTTCTACTGCACTGATTGACCAGCGTTTCAGGAAGTTTCATCGGCTGTCTTTCTTTGTTGTTTTGTGTGATGCCGTAGGGGCCCACCCTTTGTACTGAATAGTTTATTCTTAATGATATGTTGAACTTTCAGATTTATATATTGTGTCTGACCCGTCAATATTCCACGTTCCCCTTTCAACCACCCTATCTACGCGGTCTAGGTTAGTTGCGGGTACATTATGGGCTCATTTTAATCTTGTTTGTGGCTCATTCGACTTGTGGTCTTTTCGATTTTGATAGTTCCCTTCTGGCACTATCCGGTGCCCTTTTCGAGCCGATTTTGAATTCCTCCCAATTGTCTCAAAGTGTAAAACGATTCCCCCATCGCTGTACGATGCAAGGGGGAATACCTTTTCACAAATTTTATGACGGCTAGCATAGCTATCATTGTCATTTCATAATTACATTTATGACTAATCAAAAGTTAGCCGTCATTACACATGGCAACCAATCATACCAAATATGAATCATATACCTACGTTTCTCATCTTCTTCTGCAAAAATATACATGTGTCGCTTACGATACCATGTATCCTCTAGATCTGTCACTGATAAGTCTCCGGCCACATGTATGAGTCATGTATCAGTCATATATGGGACACGAATGGTCATGTATGTTTTGTTGGGATCATATATGGGGAACGAACGGTCATGTATGTTTTGTTAGAATGGTACATAGATCATATATGATTCATTCTCACAGGGGTATGAAAGATAGTCAGTATCGATGATATTGGAGAGAAGAATCATCTACAAATTGAGAGAATCCCCTGGTTCAACAACCCTATTGATTCCCGCCAAATCTCATGGAATCTTGCACAATGTTCTCACCCAATCCTCTTCAAACACTGCTGATGAGATCCATCCAGGTTAGTGTATTTTTCCAATGTGATTGTGATTGAGTGTTGCCAAATCTGATTGGATCTTGCAGAATGTTCTAACCAAATCCCTTTCAATTTCATTTCGTCAGATTCTATGGATTTTCCTAACCAGGGTTGAGTATACAGATATTCACTGGGGGAAAGAGTAATTGAAGAGTTTGGATTCTTCGTATTATTGTGATATTCAGAAGAACAAGTGAAATTCTAATGAGGAAAGACTCCAAAAAGTGAAAAAAAGACGCCAAGCACATGAAAATATAATCGAAACTTGCGAAAAAGATTGAGAAATAAATACAATGGAATGTATCCCATTGGGAAAAAGAGGACTGGGATCAATGTGAGCCATTAAGTACATCCGTTTATTCACATGGTATTTGAACGATTTTGATTATATTGTAACTCCAATGTGTCTGGACTGTATTGAAAGTGGTTCATTATTCTTCAAGAATATCCCCGTCTTGGAAGTATGAAGTAGCATAGAGCAACATTCCATATACCAGAAAAAGCACTGAGTTATCCCACTCCAGATGTGTTGATCGTTCCTGATTGGTTTTCTGGAAAACCATGTCGACCGCGGAACACTTGGCACGATCTATAACGTGAGTTTTGAGTCTCAATTGTATTCAAATAATTCTACTGAGAGTATGCCAACAGGAAAGAGGATAATCAAGTCTTCATTGACCGCACCAAGTTTTTCGCATCAACATGGTTTTCCAGAAGACCAATCAGAAACGTTCAACATGTTTGGTGTGGGATAAGTCAGTGCTGTTTCTAGTATATGGAATGGATGGATTCGAATGTTGCTCTATGCTACTCCATACTTTCAAGACGGAGATATTTTCGGAAGATAATGGAATACTTTGAATACAGTTTGGACACATCGGAGTTACAATATATTAGGAATCGTTTAAATATCACGCGAAGAAACGAATGCTTGGTAGCTCACATTGATTTCACATCTTTTTTTTCAAATGGGGTACATTGTCGCGTATGCTTAATATGTAAGCTTCGCTAAGAAATATAAAATTTCTTTGTATTTTCTCTTGATTGATCTAACTGGTAGAAACTTGAATGAAGTTGAAAAGATTCAATATACATAAATCTTTATTAAATGCACCACAAGATAGATTACGATTTTTGGTTGGCTGCGGATTCGGTTACCTGCGTTGATGGTGGTTTCAGCCGAAGTGAAGTTGTCGCGTTGTTGCTACGCGAGACAAAAACGGGAACAGAGAATAGAGAGCGCTACTATCGATATTACAGGGTCGTATTCACAGCACCAAACATGCAGCCCCCCTTGAAAGATTCAATCTTTCAATGAAAGTTCTAATATGACATGGTTAACAATTTCTAACACATAGCAAGATACAGAGAAAACTGGGAACATCACATATATCCGTATAAAAATAGAAGTAATCAATTGATGATAGTTACAATGTTTTTTATATGAGATGTAAAATAACGAATTACTTAAACATATTTACATTACTAAAATAATGTCTAAGCCAGTACAACCTTTCTTGTTATTCCAATAATCATTATCTGGTTACAATTGTATACCCTTAATCTTATCGATAACGAGTTGAGCATCATATTTTGAATCTAAATTAATATGAAACACTGAGCAAAATGGAAATATATCGTGATACGTAATACTATTTCAAATATACAGATCGATAGGTTCATTCCAATGATTCTTGTTCCAATTATCAGTAATTTTTGATTTCTCAAAATCTTGAATTGAAACATAAATTATCAGCTCAATTAATAATACGATTCTGTTTACACAACAAGAGATTTTAAGAAATTGGAACAATTCTAATCGTTGATATTTAATGATTGATATCTTGAATAGGCAAGGGACGAATTTTCGACAGGGGTCGCTCAATAATTCCGTTTGCAGTATTAACACTAATTGCGCGAGTGATTCCATCAGATCCAGGATGGATATCTGTAACTCTACCCATCTCCCAAGAAAGAGGGGGAGAATTGTTATCCTGAATTATAACCATGTGACCAGGCCTTATCTCATTGGTACCCTCCTTTTGCCATTTTGTTCTTTGCTGAAGATGGTTCAGGTAATCATTTTGCTATCTCGACCAGAAATGTTGTAATAATTGCTGAAGGTGCTGATGGCTATTTAATCTATTCACAGGTATTTTGCGCACGTCAGATTGAGGAATACTAGTAAGAGTGTCACCAATGAGAGAATGACCTGGTGTAAGAGGTTCCAAATCGTTAGGATCGGGTGACAGGGGAAAAAGCGGTCGTGAGTTAAGAACGGCTTCTATTTGAGTAATAACTGTGGATAAATTTCCGAACGTAAGATGTGCTTCGCCAACAATTCTTTTAAGATGATATTTAGCCGACTTAACCGCTGATTCCCACAGACCGCCGAAATTAGGACCTCCAGGAGGTATGAAATGCCAATTGATTCCATTAGTAATTACAAAATCGGCAATTTGATCATTTTCATTGTTATTTTGAAGCGAAGATAAAATCTCCTGTAAATGATTATTCGCTCCAACGGAATTGGTTCCGTTGTCGGAATAAACGTCATGACAAAGTCCACGTCGAAATACAAAGCGTTTCAAGCAGTTCAAAAAACAATCTGAGCTTAGATCACCGGCCAGTTCCAGATGTATGGCCTTTGAAGTCAAACAAACGAAAACGCATAAATAAGTTTTCACTAATTTCCGATTGCGAGTCTCACCATCCTTTACAAGTAGTGGTCCAGCAAAACTGACACCCACAGATAAAAACGATTGGCTAGCCTTAATTCTAGGACCAGGCAGATCACCCATCTTGTAATACGGTTCCTTAGGATTCACCTTAAAGCACGTGATGCAATTATGCAATACCTTACGTACCGTGTTTTTACCGTTAACAATCCAGAATCGTGTGCGAACCGCGGCTAACGTGCCTTGTACACCTATATGCAAATTACGAACATGTTCATGAACTATGAGCATTCGAGTCAAAGGATGGTTTGCTGGCAGAACGCTTTGGTGTTTGTGATCATAAGACAGATTTGAATGTTCGAGTCTACCGCCGACTCTTATGATTTGCGACTCATCCATAAAGGGATTCAAACCAAGCAGTTTACTTTGCGAATGTACGTTACCATATTTGGTCAATGATTGAACTTCATTAGGAAATGAAGACTGCTGAACTAATTTGACAAGTTTCAATGTAGAATTCTCCAACTCCTGACTGGACAATCTCTTACCCTTGAATTCAGGCTGTTCCTCTCTGATTTTACGTGCTCTTTGTATGAAACGCAAGCAATAAGCAAAAATTCTTTGAAGTTTTGAAAACGTAGAATATCTGGTAAAGATATCAGAATCTTCTATGTTAATCGTCGCTATAAGTTGAGCTTTCCTTTGTTCAGGTGGATCGGGTAAATTCAAATTGTCATTATGAGGCCAGCAAGAAGACTGTTGACTGAGCCAGTCCGGACCATTCCACCAAATCTCAGAGTTTAACAACTTTTCAGGACTTGAACCGCGAGAAACCAAATCAGCGGGATTTTCATTACTATTCACATGGTGCCACTGTTCTAGATTAGTTATTTGTTGAATTTCTGAAACCCTGTTTGAAATGAAAGTTTTCAATTGACAAGATTGACACCTTACCCACGATAACGCAATCATGGAATCGCACCAAAAATATGACCCAGTGATTTTTTGTTTGATGATTTGTGTCACGTTTTTGTGCAATTTGGCTAACAAGAGACAACCACACAATTCAAGACGTGGAAGAGAGACTGTCTTCAAAGGTGCCACGCGAGACTTTGAACACAGTAGGTTCACCACAACATTTCCCGAAGAGTCCACAGCTCTCAAATATATGCAGGCTCCATAAGCCATTTCAGATGAGTCACTGAACCCATGAATCTCCAATTCAACAACGGAAGGTGTGATGGCATACCGAAGAATCCTAATAGTATGTACAAGTGTCAATTGCATCAAGAAACGTGACCAGGTAGTAAATAAATCCATTGGAATGGATTCATCCCACCTGATGCCTAATCGCCATACTCTTTGCATGATTATCTTGGCTGTTACAACGATGGGACTTACAAGTCCTAAAGGGTCAAAAATTTGAGATAGCTCTGATAATATGGTACGCTTCGTAATTTTTCGTGAATTATTACCTCGAATATGAAAATCAAAATAGAATGTGTCCTCAACTGAATTCCAACGCAAGCCTAATGTTTTAATATTTTCCTCGGATGATATTTTATGACTTGTATCAGAAGATTGCTCCTTGATTTGATTCAGAATTTCAGGTTCATTAGAAACCCACTTCCGAAGATGAAAACCACCAGACTTTAAAACCGAATCGAGTTCAGAAACTAACCTCTGACCAGCCGATATCGAGGCGACGCCTGTTAAAAGATCGTCAACGTAAAAGTCTGACATAACGACTTCATCTACATGAGGATATTGAGAAATACAATCCCTTGCACATTGCTGAAGGGATTTGATAGCAAGATACGAAGCCGAAGAAATACCGTAAGTTACGGTGTTGAGTTGATAGTGTTGTAAGGGTTTGTTCTCGTCGTCGCGCCATAGAATGCGCTGAAAATCTCTTTGAGAAATTTCAAGATTGACCTGACGGTACATCTTTCCCACGTCAGCGATTATGGCGAATGCATTCATTTTGAATCTAATCAAAATAGAGAAGAGGTCGGGTTGTATAACAGGACCAACCTTCAGAGTATCATTGAGAGATATATTAGTGGAGGTTTTAGCTGAGCCATCAAACACAACTCGCAATTCTGTGGTTGTGCTTGACTCTTTAACAACTCCGTGATGAGGTGAATAATAATGTTTGCTATGATTGATAGAATTAATTGGATCAACCCTGGTCATATGACCTAGAGATTCATATTCACGAATAAATTCACTATATTGTTGTTTAAATTGAGGATTTTTCCTGAATTTTGATTCTAACGATTTGAAACGTTTCGTTGCGATATTAAGAGATTCACCGATTTGATCAACGTTGTTACGAAAGGGTAAGCTAACAATAAAGCGACCCGTAGAATCTCGAGTTGTAGTTTGTTTATAATATTCCTCACATTCCAATTCCTCTTTGGAAAGCACGGTAGAATCCACATGTTCTTCCAAAAACCAAAACCTCTCAATCTGATCTAGTATTTTACCTTGGAGAGTCAACTGACATCTAGAAGTGGATTGAATAAAATTATTTGGAAGCGAACCTGATACAATCCAACCCAATTTACTTTTTTGCAATATCAACCTTTCCTTTTGTAATCGTATCTGTCCAACACATAAAAGATCCCAGAAAATGCCGGCACCGATCAAAATGTCTATCTCACCTGATACATTAAATGACGGATCAGCGAGAGATATGTCACGCGGCATCGAAATCCCAGAAACATCAAACGTTCTGTCAGACAAATTACTCGTGATTTGAGATACTACATGGAAGGGCAATGTGGTTCGAAAATTATTGGAAGATGATTTTATAGTAGCCGATGTTCTACAAGCAGAATTAGTAATGATATGGTTTATACCTCGTATCGACATATCAAGATTATAACTTGATAAACCAAGTTGTTTTTGCAATCTGCTAGTCATAAAATTAGGTTGTGAGCCATTATCTAAAAGTGCTCTGTATTCGTGAGGTGAACCATGAGAATCAAAAATTATAATTTTGGCAGTTGCCAACAAAACGTAAGAATTTGATGTTTCATCGCTCGTATGACCTGAAATTGCGTGCGTTGGTTGCACATTAGAATTTTGTACGGAAGACGAATTTGCAGAGCTCGCTGAGCTTACAGGCTGACTGGCCGAAATATTATTCTTAGGAGTCGATTCGATAACCTCATTAAAATGGAGAAGTGAGTCATGTCTTTTATTGCAAATTTTGCATCCGGTTGCTTTACACTCCTCAGATGAGTGATTGCTGCGCAAACAGTTTACGCATAATTTCAAACGTTTCATCTCAGCAAACCGTTGTTTAACCGGTAATTCTGAGAAATTTGAGCATTTATACAACTCATGTGAGCCTCTACATAACTCGCGTTTGTTTGAGTCAATAAAGGAATGTTCATGTGAACGATTAGGAGCGATATTAGATTTCACCTGATTATGAACTGATCTCGATTTGTCATTTGGATTAAAATCTACTCTCAAATTCTCGAGAAATTGGCATCTATCGTCAATGAATTTCGTGGAATCTTTAAGTTGAGGAGGATCTGCACAAGTGATGGATAATTTCTCCCACTCGCGTCGAGTATTTTGATCCAATTTAGTGGACATGAGATAAATTAATAATGTGTCCCATTCATCTGTGGGCTCCCCTAAAGTTTTGAGAGCTCGAATATGCTGACTCATTAAATCATACAGTTTCCTCAACTCTATGCTGGATTCCTTGCTAACTACAGGTAGATTGAATAGTGCCTTTGTATGTGTATTTACGATGACGCGAGTTTTTTCAAATCGATTCTTCAACGCTTCCCATGCCAGCCTTCAATTACCATTGGTAGTTTCCAAAGAACTCACTACTTGCAAAGCACTGTTTTTCAAATACGATTTTAGATAATGGAACTTTGGAATATTCGTTAATGATGCATTTTGATGAATTAATGCGGTGAAAGTATCGCGGAAAAACAACCATTTGTTATAATCACCATCAAAACTTGGTAACTCTAATGTAGGTAATTTAACGTTAATTTGTGGAATGATTTGGTTGTTGCTCAATACGTTGTTTGGACCGCCTGCAACCCCGCGGCCCGCAACTGGATTTGCCATGACGTTAACATTTTGACCCTTCTCAAGCTGATCCAATATTTGCTTTGCACGAGCTATAGCCGCATAATAAGACATTTCAAAATTGTCACGGTGCTGTATTTGACTTTCATCAAATTGCGAAATAAGTTCGATTTCAGACTGAATCCCCTCAAACTCTTCCCACGTTTGCTCAGCCTTGTCTAAACGAGCCTTGATTTCATAAATGATTTGTGTAACATCAGCATTGCCAGCACCAGCATTGTCAGCACCAGCATTGCCCGCACTAGCATTGTCAAGAAACGTGACGAATTTCGCAATTTTAGTTTCAACAATGCCACGTCTTCTTTTCAAAACCGCAATTCGCTGTTCGTCAATCATTTTGTAACTCTATTGAAACAATTCGAATTCCTATGAACCAAAGTACAATAGAACAAATCGTTTAATACGTTGTATTCAATCAAAACAAACAGAAAAAGAAAAAAACTAAAATAAAGGCCAATGATATGTTTGATTACTTAGTCTACGAAACATCATTTGAAATGAGCGAATCAAAATATTGAAATACAAATCAAAATTATCGAAATGATTTATGTTACATAAGTATTTCAATTGTAAAAAACTTGCGAATGATGACGCTCTTACGAGCTGTCGATGATTTCCGATACAAATGCGATGTTCGTAGACTTTACGTATCGGAGGTGTCGGATACTCTCGATGAGAATCCAAAATGTCGTGTTGATAATGTTGAAGAGACCAGTAGATTGTGAATCCCTGTCTACTTGGAAACGTAGATCATCGAAAGGAGAAACACCGGGAACCGTTGCACTGATATATATAGATATATGTATATATATATATGTGTCTATGACGCACCAAGATGGCGTCGTGAAACGAAACTTTAACGTGTATCAATTATACACGACTTTGAACGAGTGTTTAAAGCGTTGAATATACTAGATATTATAGCATTAGACAAACACTAATTTGCATGTCTGTTAATAAACGATTGTCACTTCCAATTTCATACGAGATGGAATGAATAATGACTTCGACTGTTCGCACTTAGTAACAACGAACAAAATGCCTTATTGTTTGATTGGCATCAACTCGCACGAAACACTTCTGATCACGTTAGAACTTCATGTACATGGAGTACACAATTCACGTGAAGATCACTTCACTTGTGATGATTTTTGTTCGTTTTATCCGAAACGATCGATTGCCCGTTCATCCGGCTCGAAGGACCAATGTCGCGTATGCTTAATATGTAAGCTTCGCTAAGAAATATAAAATTTCTTTGTATTTTCTCTTGATTGATCTAACTGGTAGAAACTTGAATGAAGTTGAAAAGATTCAATATACATAAATCTTTATTAAATGCACCACAAGATGGATTACGATTTTTGGTGGGCTGCGGATTCGGTTACCTGCGTTGATGGTGGTTTCAGCCGAAGTGAAGTTGTCGCGTTGTTGCTACGCGAGACAAAAACGGGAACAGAGAATAGAGAGCGCTACTATCGATATTACAGGGCCGTATTCACAGCACCAAACATACATGCTATTATATGGTCTTCTCAATTTTTTGAAATTGAAGAAAATTCTCAAAGTGAGGAATTATATTTTTGAAATTGATACCACATTATGAAATCCGACAGATTATGCTATTTGAAAAGTTTCGTTGCTATTTTTATGAAACTTAAGGCTGATTTCTTGCTCCCTCGTTAGAAGGAATCTTTGTACGCAGTGGTCCTGAATGGTCATTAAATGCTAAAATGGATCCAAAATCGGGTTGTGGTACATGTTTCGAAGTCATTCATAGCTCTGAAATTCGAGAGAATCGAAACCCTAGCTGCTCCCTTTCTCGAGAAATCGATGTTTACCCGTCTTCAACGTGAATTCACCATTCAATCTGCATCCGTTTGATATCGATCACATGATGACAATTTCACAAGACTTTTTGAACAAGCTGTTCTACCGGTATAGCTTAGGACTTTTGTTCAATTTCCCTCCACCAGATGTCACATACTCGTAGGAGAACTCAGGTATACTCAGAGAAATCCTCATAGCTGCTTTGACTAGAACGTCCCGATCAAATATGCTTAGTGAGAGGTCCTCAAAATTTAATTGATTCTACTAAGAAAATATAGTTGATGTAATCACGCTTATTCTCGTATCCAATTGTTTCCGCACACATCCCCTTTCTTTTACACGTGAAGACGCGTGAATCGATCAAACTTGTCCCTAGTAAAAAACGAACATATATGACTCATAAATAAACCATACATAATAGATATAAAATTCATATACGAAAAATATTTCGTATGTGACAAAATTTTTTCATATGTATGAAAAAATCCTGCATCGAAGGGTCACATATGGATTCTGTATGGGCCATAATATGATCATGTACGGATTGAATATGGATTGCGTATGGATTATATGTGGTCATATATGACCGTGTATGGTTTCTATATGATTTATGTATGTTCTTATATTATTCATTCTTACTAGGGGTCGAAGGTGGATGCATTGCTGCTTGAAATTGTATGAATTGAATCGTGGGTGGTTTGAAGACTGGAATGTTCAAGAATGCTCACTTTTCCCTACAATGTCAGTGTGATTCTTTCAAGAGCATATACCTTCATATGCAGAAACGTGGTGACAGGTCTTGATATCATGAGGTATGAATGAGAACCAAACGATATGGTGAATGATTCAATTCTAATAGTCTCACAGATTTCAATATTATAGCGTAGCTTGGTGTTCAAAATGAGTGATGAAAAATGGTGTTGTTTATGAAAAATCAAGTGATTCCAAACCTGATCGTAGGTTATATAGTATTGTTGGGAGTACAAATTAGTTCGGTCCGGTTCGAAGAGATGACTCTCGCTCTCATGAATGTTTCATAATCACAACCGATTTCAATTGTTTAGAGAGGTTAGACACCTGTGAATAATATTCAGTTGATATCTGGAAACGTTGAAGTGGGATATTCTACCGCCCCCGCCGTACTCGCTGGACATTGCTCCTTCTGATTACTGGTTATTCCGAGAGATGCAGCACAATTTAGCAGGCCATCGGTTCACTTCGTTCGGAGAAATCGAAAATTGGCTCCTAACTTGGATCACCTCGAAAGACGAGACGTTTTTCCGTAACGGGATCCAAAAATTACCCGAAAAATGGGGAAAAGTGATAGTCAGCGATGAATTGGCTGAAGAATCTAACTATTCAACTGTAAGATTTTCACTCGTCGCAAATATAGTTGCAAAAGAAGTCAAAGATGTGTACGACAAGGCATCTATTCCAACGGTTTTGACAAAAAGAATCTCACAGATAATTGATGCATATCACACTAATTATCGAAATCTCAGAAAGTCGTATGACAGGGATGAGAATAAAGAATCTTATAAGCAAAAACTACAGAAGTTCAAGCAGGAAAGCACTGAACTCTTCGATATGGCAGCTCGCAAGTGTTCTATAACTCTCGCTTGTGTTTGTGGTAAGAGAAGCGACAGCTGTAAATGTCCAGTTACAATAAATTACGGCTGTGAGAAAATAAGAAAAATCCCATTAATTGAGTTGAGATTCATATATGACCAAAGACATCAAAAAATTGGCAAAATTGGGCAGGTAGATATTCAAGAAACATCAGAGTTAGCGAAAAGATTATTTAGGAAACAAGAAGAGGTTGAACGTCTTGAACGGAGTGCTTCTGATACTCCCAAGTCTGAAACTCATTCCCCAGTATCCGTATCGTCGAAAAACGTCAACATTGAGGTTAAAATGACAGCAGTTGAATCTGACGGATACAGTACAGACGACAACACGGACGAAACATTTGCTCCTTCGACATCTCAAGCATTATCTATCCATCAGAATAGAGTGAAATTGAGAGCAACTACATCAGTTTGCGATATGTATGGTGTGTCAGATAGAGCAGCTGCTGCAATTGCATCTAGCGTTCTTCAAGATATGGGAATGATAAGTGAATCAGATATATCACTTGTCATTGACAAGAACGAAATCCGTAGGGAGAAAGAACGAATAAGAAGTGCTCTACAAAATGATCGCCAATCCATTGTTCGTGGTTTATATTTTGACGGTCGAAAGGACGAGACTCTCATTATAGAGACACTGCATGAAGAACGTTTTCGCAGGGTGAAGAAGGAGGAGCATATATCTCTGATACAAGAGCCGTGCTCAAAATATATTGGCCATGTGTCTCCCTCCTCAGGTTCAGCTCAAGACATATGTTCAAGTATCATCAGGTATATGTCAGGATTGAGCATTTCCTTGGATGAACTCGACGTGGTTGGTTGTGATGGTACTGCTACGAACACAGGGTGGCGGCGAGGGATAATAAGGTTGTTGGAGCTCCATCTCCACAGAGCCTTGCAATGGTCTATCTGCTTTTTACATTTCAATGAATTGCCATTCAGACATTTATTTGAGTTCCTAGATGTGGCTACTTCAGGTCCGATTGGTAGAGCACTTTCCGGATGTGGAAAGATACCAGTGGTCGAGTTTGAAAATGTTGACTGCAATATTCCTATTATAGATGGAACAGATCTGAGCCAAGATCAGAAATATTTGTTGAATGTTTCTAGAGCCATTCGTAGTGGATATTGTCCACCACATCTTGCTATTTCTGACCCTGGACCTTTGTCACAATCCCGATGGTTAACCGCTGCGAACAGATGCATTAGATTAAACATGTCCACAGTGAAACCCTCAAAGCAACTCCAGCAAATTGTGAAGTACATTTTAATATGCTATATGCCGGTTTGGTTTTCTATGAAAACGGGAAGTTCAATTGTGAGTGGTCCCAAACATGTTTTCAAATCATTAAAATTATCTAGATATTCACCTCCATATTTGATAGATGTGATAGACCCTGTGATACAGTGTAATGGATTTTTCGCGCACCTTAAAAATTCACTATGAACCATGGTCTTTGATGAAAGACAGGAAATCAGAGAGTTTGGTCTCCAACGTATTATGAAGGCATGGCAAAATGATTCGAGACGAAAGATGATCTGCAGTTTTAAACCTCCGAACATCGACTTCGAAGCCACAGATTATTGTGACCTCATTCATTGGAGCAGCTGTCAACTTTCTTCTCCACCTCTTTTACGAAATGTTAGTCACGATTTTCTAGATTCTCTTGTCAAGACGAGTGCTGTACCTGAGTGGGATGTGAAATATTTCCCTTGCCATACGCAAGCCGTAGAGAGATGTATGAAGCTTGTGACAGAGGCATCTAAGAAAGTTTGTAGATCTCACAATAGGGATGGATTCATTCGATCCACTCTTATGTGCCGGAATATTATGCTACGATTTGAAAACAAAGCTGAATTGTCGCTCATGGCCAGAGATGAATAATTATTACATCTTATATAATCTCTCGCATTTGGTTGGTTGGTTGGGTTGGGCGAGGGTGGAACTCCAAGTGCAGCCACCTTCCCGTGGTGAGTTCTGACTCGCTTCAGCGAGCTGAGGGCTGCACAATGTGCATTTTTTCAATCATCATGAGGTTGTAGCATTGCCTTGACATCACACATGAACCTATTCCTACAAGATTTACACGAGGATAGTAATTTTTCAATAAACCAAAAAGGCAAAAACATTTTCAAAATTATCGAAACTTTGACCGTGATGCGCGAGGGTCCAACGTTGACCGATTTAAATTTTTTTGTTCTCATTTTATTTGTCATCGAAGAACGCAACTTTTCCGCACTATTTCGTTTCGAGCTCCGGAAAATTTTCGTTTTCGGCCCACTCTAATCTTCAACTGGAAAAAAACGGACCGAATTAATTTGTACTCCCAATATAAAAATTAGTGAGTAGTACTAAGAAAAACATAGTTGAGATGTTATTTCACTGATTGTTTCAGATCACAGCAACCAATACTTCCTCTGAGTGTAAGCCCCAGTTGTCAATAGGTAGACATGTATGTGAATTACAGTACACTAGGATACCCGGAGGGTAGTGTAGAATCTTAAAAGAATCGTTCCGCTTCAGAGTAGGATATATGAGATTTTCGTTGATATTTTATATGTTTCCATGAAAACACTTTTCCTATGAAAAAGAATCGACTCCCTTCAAGAGTCGGCATCCCAACCGAGCACGATGGTTTTGAAGTCTGATGGAATGCCATCAAAATGGATTCAAAATCCGATTGTGGGGTCTGTTTCCAGATCATCCGTAGTTTTGAAATTCGGAAGAATGAAAATCCTAGCTGCTCCCTTTCTTGAGAAATCGACATTCGCATGTCCCTAATTTGGATTCACGATTCACTCTGCACAGAGGGAACAGGTCAGCGATGATCACTTTTTGAACCGTAATGATCGCTTCATTCACAGTAATCTCACTGAATGTTGTTATCAATGTCTGTAATCGTAATGATTACTGTACCGACATCCTTCCTTTGACACTCATAGTGTCGTTCACTACCAATACAAGAGGAAGTGATGTTCATATAGTAATTATTCGGTTACACACAGTAACAGCTATCTTCAATGAGATGACTGTTGACAAAGCGATCATTACGGTCCAAAAAGTGATCATCGCTGAATCTTTGTCCTTGTGTCTATCCATTTCATATCTGTATCATTTGCTAACCCAGAACCGTAGTCTGACGAGGAGCTAGTAGTATTCGGTATGGGGATAAGTTTCCGCCCTCTTGGAAAAAGTGTTGCTGCTGATACTATTTTTGAGTTAACTCAAGTGCTATACTTGTGATTTGGAAGTGTATATGTGAGGTGTCGATTGCGGTAGTTGACATTTCTTACAAGCGTCAACATCATTTCTTATCTGGTGTCAAAAATGAAAACGTTTGTACCGACAAAACAGCATTCGCGGAAAGTTATGCTTCATTATTCTATTTCGAAAAAAAGTGCCGCTGAAACGTATTGTGTACTTTGCAATATTCACGGTGATCATGCTCCGTCTAATACAACTTGTAGAGAGTGGTTTCGACGATTCCAAAGTGGCGATTTTGACATGAGTGATGAAGAACGCGGAGGGGCATCGAAAAAATTCGAAGATGTAGAACTGGAACAATTATTGGATGGAGATGCATGTCGAACCCTAGATGAGTTGTCTGAAGAGTTGGGTGTTGACAGGTCGACCGTCGGTGAACGCTTGCACAAGATGGGAATGGTACAAACAGTAGGTAATTGGGTGCCGCATCAACTCTGAAGGACAGAGATATCGAGAGACGTTTGGTAACGTGCGAGATGCTTCTTGAACGGCAGAAAAGAACGAGTTTTCTGCATCGTATTGTCACTGGCGATGAAAAATGGATCTATTACGATAATCCTAAGCGTCGAGAAAGTTGGAGGCTGCCAGGTGTACCAGGTCCATCGACACCGGAAACAAATTTCCACGCTTCAAGAATTATGTTGTGCATCTGGTGGGATCAGAAAGGTGTAACTCATCATGAACTTCCTCAACCGTCAGAAACAATCAATGGCGATCGTTACAGACTATAGCTAATACGTTTGAATCGAGCTCTCGAAGAAAAACGACCGGAATGGGACGGTAGACATGATAAACTTATCTTGCTGCATGATAATGCTAGGCCACATGTTGCGCAACCTGTTGGTATTTCCAAAAAATATTTGGAAGGACTGAATTGGGGAATCTTGCCCCACCCGCCGTATTCCCCAGACATTGCGCCTTCGAATTATCATCTATTCCGATCTATGCCATCAGCCCGTACTGGAGAGCGATTTACTTCTTACGAAAGTGTCGAAAGATGGCTCAATGAATGGATCGAGTCAAAAGAACCTGCTTTTTTTCTCCGAGGAATCCGTATGCTGCCTGAGAGATGAGCAAAAGTGGTCGCTTCCGATTGTGCGTACTCCAAATGACATCATGATAATCCATTGTTTGAATAAAAATCAACTTCGCTTGAAAAAGGGCGGAAACATATTCCCATACCCAATATAATTGCCCTATTCTCTGCAATCTTATTTTCAACTGTGTTCGAATTAATCTTAGATCTTGTATGATATGAGGTTTCGACAAAGGCGGAGAAACCTCGTATCATACTTCATTTAAAACATTCCTGATTGGAGTGGCTCGATCGAGGAAGTAGGTGGATCCCGCTCGGGTTGAAGTTATGAAGAAATTCATTCTCATTACGCACCCCCAACTAGATGTTGAATACTTCTTAGGAAGGGATCAGAAGTGGAATCGAAAATAAACGTGAAAGTGGCTATGTTCCAGACGACAGATTTTATTATGAAATGGAGAGAAGATTGATTTTACTTTGACAATAGGGAATTGACTCACAGTCCGAGTTAATTCAATTTTTCAGTATAATTATACACCTTTCCTTCCAATTTGAAAAAAGATAATGTGGTTTAATGAGTTTATAAAGATGGATTTCTCGATGGAAGTGTAATTTGTGTGAATAATTCCGTAAAGTGGAAGAATAAAGAATTCGAGGGTATAAACTTACGATGTTGGTGAAGGAAGCAACACTTTAGGTCACTCTTCCCTGCTCTCTCTCCCTCTCTCTCTGGGGTGAAGTTGGAGAGAACAGCGTAGCTGACCGGGGAGAATCGGTTTATAAAGCTTACGTGGAGTTGAGAAAATTAATTCATTGCAATTTTGAGAATTTCTCAGATTACAAAGTTCTGATTCAGAATGATTCCCAGGCACGGCTAAGGCGAAACAAAGAACGAATTGAGAAGTTGCACCGAATCACATTTTGCTAGAAGCAGACAAGTATTCAGATCGCACGAAGAAAACCTCGAATCAATGAAAGCCATAAGGATACACTTTTCAACGTACAAAGTTCAGAAACATAAGGTGCGAAGGAGAAATGCACAGTATTCGGATCTGCCTCCTAAGTAGACATGCGAAGTATTCACTTTTCATAGAAACATATGAGATATCAATGAAAATTTGATATGTCCTATGTTAACAAGAATCGATTCTTTCAAGACTCGGAAGCAGTACCTTTGGGGCATTCTAGTGTACTTCAATTCACATACATATCTACCTAATGACAATCGGCTGACCTGAGTTCTTTTACAACTACGTGACATCTAGCGGAGGAAAATGAAATTGAAGTTCCAACTTATACAGGTATTGATATCAAACGAATGCAGAATCAATGGTGAATTCACGTTGGAAACAGCAAAACAACGATTTCTCGAGAAAGGGAGCAGCTAGGATTTTGATTCTCCCGAATTTCGAAGCTATGAATGACCTTGAAACATGTACCACAACCCGATTTTGGATGCATTTTGAAAGCATCCAATGACTCTTCAGGACCATTGTGTGTCATCGTTTCCGAGAGCCGACCAACCAACCTGTATCATGATGAAAATGATTCAAATCGATTAAACTTGAGGATACGCTATGAATAACATAGGAGTCCAAGGACAAACGATTGTAACTTTGGTAATGTTCCATGAATTTCCCTTTGTGAATACGTTGTTTTCTTCGTGAGAGTACGAACTTCACGTAGAAAATTTGTAACTGAACATATTCCCATGGTGTCTATTTTTCCTAGGCAAGGAAGTGACTTTGTTCGGTTCGTTGCAATCAAACCACCTAATTCATTAGTAACAACGGTAATGATATTCATTGGCAATTCAATCGTGTTCAATTTGAGACCTCATGCAACCAGATTGGCCATTTTCACCTCGAAATATACCTAAAATTATAATCGGGAAGAAATTTTAGGAATTAAAAAAACTCATAACTCGAAAACCTATCCATAAAAAAGTTTCTCACCGTGATTTCCAAGTTCAGCGAGCCAAAATGTATGAGAAAAAAATAGTCGCATCGAATTTACAAAATAGCTGTTAACTAGTGTAATGATATGAACATGAGCCGAATGCTACAAAAGTGGAAGAGGTTCAACAATCTCGACAGGTTTTCGGTCAATATCCGTTCAAAAACATTCCCCTCGTCATATTACAACTCTGTCCAGGAGTTTTGAATGTTCCGAAGTATATTCAGAAGATATGAGGATGGATATCTGGGAATTATCCGAAGGATTGTCAACCACAGGCGTGAAATCTCAGAGGATCTTGCTTCATTCAACAATGAAGGACCATGTCCTATAATCATTTTCGGGTGGGAAGTAAATCACAGACCATACCTTGAATATTGATTGCTGAAAAAAATGTTTTCCGAAGTTTTATTTCCACCGAGTTGGAAGACTTTTAAGGGGCGCCCGTTTTATATCTCAAAAATTCAAAAGTAAGGAACACTTTAGTGTCCAGTCTCCCGAATAACTGTACGTAAGAGAATAGTCTACGTATAGAACGTAGTCGTGTGTCGTGGTATGTGGTAGCTATGAATATTGATGTTACGTGACGATGAATCTCGCTCCCGGAATACAGAAGAATACAACCCCTATTCCCGCCTGTATTCCGGTGCGTGGCCTATTTCGAATCAAAGGGAAGTCGGGTCGCGAACATTATTCAAAATGTATATATTTGAACATATACATATATCGACCCATAGCACGTAAGAAATAAATGTACGCTCAAACAAAACGCTGAGCAGGAAGAAGGAAATCTAGGTCAGAGCTCGCATCGATGTCCACATCGATGCATATTTTCGAGGCCCGCGAATTCGCTATCTTTGTTCACGGTACTCATATACCCGTGTCTCTCTCTCTTCACGAATACCAAGTTGACTAATCACTGCTGATCAGGCAGTTGAGTCGGCAGAAAAACCCCTCTTGCCAGGATCTGGCGTGTTCCATCACCCAGATGGAAAACACGTAAATAGGACGGTCAATGGAAAATCGGGAGATTCGTTACGCGAAAGTTTTGTTGAGCAGCCGATTTTCCATACGCGAAGACAAGTCCGTCCTTTTCCGCAAGAGGGTAGAAACGAGGATACGATTAAGGCCAAGTTGACGATTACATACTTCAAGTTCGCAATAAATCGTAAAAGTGTGTCCCTTTGGAAGGTTCCACGGCGTCTTTTGTAGGAAACTCATGTTCAATAATTTTTTCCAACGCAACGTTTCTCAAAAAAATCATTCCTTTTGCCTTAGCCACGATTGCCACTTAGTGAAACGTGACTTTGTAGAATAAGTTCATACTCCAACCGAGATTCGCGAATAGAATCAGTTTTTTTTCCGTTATAATAAAATCAGTGAAGTTCAGTGTAATCGACTAATTCTTTTTGGGCATTCAAATCGCGTGAAATTTTTAATCGTGAACCAGCACGTCTGCAATCTTTGTCCGAAAGAGAGAGAGAGAGAGACAGGGGGACCATCAGAAGTAACCAGCACCTCGTTGCCTTTTGATCGGAAAGAAGTACCTAACGTGTACTCGTCTTTCCCACCACGGTGAGTCAAGAGCAAAAAGAGAAAAGAAAAATATATTAGTTCTTTCTTCCTCCTCCTCAATACACACGGTATACACGACTCCAAGGGAATTTGCTTGGTTTTCATTCATTGTACATTACGAGTTTCTTTCTGAAAAACTCTCGTAGTTCCATCTGAAATAAGTACACATTCGGTTTCCATTCAGTGTACATTACGAGTTTCGTTCCGAAAAACTCTCGTTAGAAACATCTATCATCAAATTATATACTTTCAATATTTGTACATTACGAGGTTCTTTCTGTAAAAAACTCGTAGTTCCATCTGAAATAAGTACATATTCGGTTTTCATTCATTGTACATTACGAGTTTCGTTCCGAAAACTCTTGCAGAATCATCTGGAATAAAATTATATACTTTCAACCTTTGTACATTACGAGTTTCCTCTCGAAAACTCTCTTAGAATCATCTGTAATAGAAACAAGTATTATTATTAAGGTTTATAAACAAAATCTCATCTGTTTCATGTTTTCTATGGATTCTCTGAATGGAATAAAGCATTTGTTGAACGAATTCCTCCACATCTAAATTTCTTTCACTTTAACCTTCAACCACTACACTGGGGGTGCAAGATAAGAGAATTTATATCTTATCGAGAGCTTAAAACCAGGAGCGGGTACCCACTCGCTTTTCCAATCGAGCCACTCCGGTTGGGAAAGTACTTCATTTTCTTTTACGTATATAACGGGATTTTTCGTCTTTTATCTACGGAAAAACTCGTTATATAACATTGGTGCTAAGTGTGGGGTGCAAGTTCCTGTCAATTTTTTCAGTTACTTTGCTAACTTCGTTGTCCAAAATCTTGCCAGAAACTCCGCTCAATAACTCAGTGTACTGTGGATATCCTTCTTTCATTGCATTCAACGATATACCTTTTCTTCTTTCTTCTCTATACTTCGATGCGACGAACGCGTGTGTAACACGCCGTACGAATTTCTTCTTCACTACGTTGAAGAAGAATCGATTCTTTTTCAACGTCGTCGACAACGTATGTTACGCGCGATCGTTGCATTGTACAACTCGACTCTTTTCGAGTTTCTTCTACATATACGAACTTCTTTCCTGTAGATGAAATAAACTAATTTTTTTTTCCCTTCTCGTATTCACTTTCATTCCAAACAGAACAATTCTCAGCGAACTCGTGTATTATATTTCGGGAACTGTTTCATTTTTGTCACGAACATAGATGTTTTCGATGATTTTGAGTGATTTTTCCTTCTCGTTATAAAGACAATCATTGCATTGTCGCAGGTCAGGGACGTCATACGATACCTCGGCCTTGTCTCCTCATACGAACTCACACCAACTCATCGCACATCTCATTTCATACACTCGCCAACCTACACACCATATTACACTCTATCCTATTCTGTCTTTATTCTCATTTTTCAGGTGTTAAATATACGCATGTCTTTACAAATCTACCGGACAGGAGTTGCACACACGTTCACTTGGTCCACCCAAATCGTTTTTTTTTCCTTTGCAATAATCTTTGGAAATGAATTTGTATAATTCATATTGGAAGGGAATATTTTAATCACAAAGTAATTTTTTTTCATTTGCTTGGCTTTAATCTACAACGATTAGCTCACCCTTTTCAGGTTACGAGCGTGTGTGGGAACCAGTACAGTTTCAACTGATATTTTCTTGTTGTGTTTTAATATCATATTATCATTCATATTATATATATATATATATATATATATTCGTTACTTAGAACCCCATTACGTCACAATTATTCTTGGGGCGCCCAAACAATTTTACAGCCAAGAATACAGGGACTTAGAATTCATCGTGATAAGAGGTATACGAGTAGCTTCGTGTACCGTACACGGTTGAAACACGTTTTTTCGGTGTTGAAACTCTAGTTTTGTTTGGACATGAACGTGTCTCTTCCAGTGAAATTGTGAAAAAAACAAAAGGTGGATTTACTCGTCCTGCTTTCGCTCGACCAGACCGTTCCTGTTCACGAGAAATCCTGAATCAAATCACTGAGTTCCTCCAAGTTATTCTTTCTCCCCGCTTGTGATACATACGACTGCATCCTGTGGTGTGTGTCTCACGAGAGGAGAATAATGACTTGGGACTTGAACATTTTGTGAACTTTTTCGATGATCAGCGACTGCCTTACGTGGTGCTGGATCGTTGTTAAGGGCCGCGAATAGTTAAGGGTGATTTTATCCTCAAAACAGAGAGTCTGTGCGCTATACCGTTATCCTCTTTTGTAAAACTTTCGACTGCAGTCAGTGGTGATCGTTTGCATTGGTGGGACTATAGCGTGTGGATAAAAATCTGTTGACCAAACTTTCAAACTGACACTGACTGTAATGGTAGTGAAGCGTTTGTATGGAGATGTAAACAGATTGGACACTATAGATTTTGAAAAAAAAATCCGAGATTGATCATCGATTTTTCTGCGTTATTTTCTCTCCTCTGTCGAAGATTTGACTGCATTCAGTGATAAGTCTTTCATAATCGGAGGACACTAGCGTGGAATTTCCAACTGTGTTTACGAAACTTCCCAATCGACGGCGACTGCCTCTTATGTGGTACTGGACGGTTGTTAAGGTGGTAAATATTAGTACGAAGAGGAACTTCTCTTACCGTGATCCTCTCCCTACCTACTCTCACTACCTTGGTTTCGAGAAATTCTGACTGCATTCAGTGGTAGAGTTTTGTTTGAAAGAAAGAATTCTGTTTCCAGTCCTTTTCCTTTCCCTGCTAATTTTCGTCCATGACTAAAACTGGTCGGAGAGCCGTTCCTAAATCATTGAAAAGGAGACTTTATCAAAAGGACGTAAATTTATCAGAAAACGAGGAAGCTAAATTGTTTAATAGGATTTTCGATTTAGAGATCCAGTTATTTAAACCTCCTCATCAACGCTCTGGGTATATCCCGGAGATAAACGTCAAGGAAGAACGAACTCCGGGAATTTATCTGATAAATTCACCAAATCCGAACAAGGCTAGACTTTCAATTCCGATTCGAATCGATATTTCAAAAATTCGGATCGCCTTCTAGACCAATCAGCGACATCTAGGAGGGCATTGGATCTCTCAGGGAAAATTGAGAAGGCCAACAGCTGACCTAGAAGAGAAGTTATCCCCGCATGTACGAATTTTCTGTCCCTTGTGACCCTAGATATCCACTACCCCCTGCGTGTTCTTCGAGTAATAGTATGCCGGACGAAGTCGATCAAACCATACGCTCTGCAGCGTGGAGAGGAGTCCGTGAGGCCGCCCTCGATGTCCCAGTTTACGATGGGTATAGCCCTCCGGACGAATTTATTATTGGCTGTCAGGACGCCTTGAAACTTTTGGAGGAAGGAGACGAAGCTCCTTCCCTTCAACGCGCTCTGACTAAGCTAAGAGGGCCGGCAAGAGATAGTGTCGAAGGGAGAGCATTTGCTGCTCCAGAACAATTATATGCTCATTTAAAGGATAGATTTGGGTCATTCCGGGCTTTCGACACGCTAATACATCAATTAAAGCGAATGCGGTATCGAGTAGGTGAAGAGACTTTCCAAGAATTTCTAAATCGTCACCAAGCCCCTACTCTACGAACACGATCGGCTGCTAAGGATGAATGCCCTGACGGTGGGCCATACTTGCAGTCTCTTGAGAAGGGAATCAAAGAAGTTTCAATCCGTAGTCTCCTCGATTGTATGCCCGATAAAATTAGAAGATTCATCCGCGATGCTAACCCTACGACCTACGATGAAGCGGTCAATAAAGCCATCGCCGCTAGAAGATATTACGAATCCGTGAGTCCGGATAGGGGAGAATACTCCGATACGCGCTATTCGGGATTCGGAGATTACGACCGCAACCGTTCTCCGAAAGCATATAGCTCGCGATACATATCCCCAGCCCGCCAAGATCGCATGGCTTATCCTCACTATCCGACATATCGCGATAATCACCGATCGCGGCACCCAGATAGAGATTTTCCCTCGAACACGCATTATAGCCGAACACAGGCCAAACACGAGGATGCTCGCGACACATACGGTCGTTTCTCCCGATCCGACGACCATTCAAGAGATCGATATCGTTCAGATTATCGAGGCAGATCTCCCTCACCGTACACATATGTGGTATCGATGGAACGACGGGATAAGCGACCCGATGATCGCAGTAATGCTCTCCCAAGGAACAAATATCCTTCTCCTGACCGAAGGTACCCATCAACCGATCGCGGTTCGCGTAATCGAGATCGATCAATGAGCTCCGGAAGACGTTTCCCGGGATATCCACGGGATAAACGTGAGGGCTTTCGCGAATCGAGTTCTGAGAGGGTCCCTACGGAATCCCGTTGCTCTGGATGCTGTAGTTGCGCTCAGAAGGGAACTAGATATGAGACAAAACATACTTCGTCAAGCGAGGGTTTCCGGGAACGTAGATCCGCGTCTCCAGCGGCGATCGCTCAGCTATCTTTAAACTCCGAGGGCGCTCGTCCGATACACGGCAAACGGGCGAGCGAGGCCCAAAGCAGCCAGAGGAGGGTGAACTTTCGATAAACATCCTGCCGCCCCTCCGTATTATCCGAGCCCCGTCTCCCACGATCTTTGTCCTATCTGATAGTCTGAAAGGGGGTAGGGCTGAATTGATGCTCGATACAGGAGCAGGAGTGAATCTTCTGCCCTATGCTTCTTTAAAAGACGAGAATATCGAAACGGACGACACGATAATTACCGGACTTGCGAGGTCGGTGACTGCCCTTGGAACTAAACTGATCGATCTTAAGTTCCATGGTAAGGTGGCAACGGTATTCTTTCATATCGTTGATTGTGAACTACCGAACGATGGAATTTTGGGGGCACCTCTCTTCGTAGAAAACGAAAGCGAATTATCGTTCTATCATGGAACTCTTGTAAATGTTGACACCCCAATGGACCCTATCAATTTCCACAATTACGAATCCGTAAAACGAGCTATGGAATTTATACGGGAGAACGAACCTACATCCCGAAAACGTGGACCACCCCCTAGCGTTAGTGCGGTGGTGCACCCTTTAGAAGACAAAGAGTCTGTAGAAATCTATCGCGGAGGCAGTTCTCGCCTGAATACCACCCTTCAGGATTTCGGAGAGGATTCCGAAGTCATCCGCGAAAATTTGACCCCTACGTGCCCGGAAGACGAGATATCCTCGGATAGCGACATCGACTTCGGGGAATACACTTTGAGAACTCGTACCGAGGATGAGAGAATCGAAGCAATCAATGAACTTTCGCAAATAAGGGATTTAGAGCCGCGGGCTCGTGAATTAATGCACCCTATAGTCGAAGAATTTCACAATCAATTCTTTCTAGACGGTGATCCTTTCCCTCGAACAGAAACCACCCTTCACAAAATCCAACAGACAGACGACTCCTATATAAATAAGCCCCAATTCCCCACTGCTCGAAATTTAGCGGAAGAAATAGAAAAGCAGGTCGAGAACCTACTGAAGTTAGGAATCATTGTACCCTCTGAATCACCATACAATGCACCACTTTTCCCAGTGGCCAAGAAACCTGGGCCTGACGGGCGGAAGAGATGGAGGATGGTGGTTGATTACCGTGCTCTCAATCAGAAGACGGTAGACGACTGTTTCCCCATGCCAAAAATCTCTGATATTATCGACAAGTTGGGAAACGCCCAATATTTCTCGGTTTTCGACTTAGCCAGCGGTTTCCATCAAATAGGAATGCACCCCGATGACCAGGCGAAAACGGCGCTCTCCACTGCCATGGGCCATTTCGAGTACACTCGGATGCCCATGGGACTGAAGAATGCCCCTCCGACTTTCCAGAGACTGATGAATAAAGTTTTGCAAGGACTCGTCGGGAAAGGTATCTTTGTATATCTCGACGACGTGATTATAGTATCATCGAGCATAGAAGAACACGCTCATAAGATTCGTCTGTTTCTCGAAAGACTTAGGGAGCATAATCTAGTTCTCCAGACCGAAAAATGTTCCCTTTTCGAGCCTGAAGTCCTGTATCTGGGACATACGCTCAGTGCAAAGGGAGTGCAGCCTAACCCCAAGAAAGTGGAAGCCCTGAAAGAATACCCGGTCCCTAAAAATCCAAAACAAATCCGACGATTCCTCGGTCTGGTGGGCTATTATCGCAAATTCGTTAAGGATTTCTCCTCGCGAGCGGAGCCCATGACCGATTTACTAAAAAAGAAATCGACTCTCGAATGGTCAGAGAAACAACAGAAAAGTTTTGAGGATTTACGAGATGCGCTGTGCGAACAGCCCATCCTTCAATACCCAGATTTTTCTAAACCATTCATCATTACCACTGACGCTTCCGATCACGGAATAGGCGCGATACTCAGTCAGAAGACGGATGGGCAAGACTTGCCAATAGCGTACGTCTCCAGACTTCTAACAGGCCCCGAGACTCGATACGCTACCATCGAGAAGGAGCTTCTGGCAATAATCTACGCTGTCAAACAATTCGAAGGGTATATATATGGTCGGGAGTTCATACTCTTCACCGATCACAAGCCCCTAACCTATCTGAAGGCGTTCGAAGACTCGACGGCCCGACTTTGTAGATGGGCCAACAAATTTAGTAACCATCGGTACGCGATCGTATACAAACCTGGTCGAGTAAATTCGAACGCTGACGCGCTCTCGCGGAATCCTGTGGTGAGAGCGTGCCCCGCTGTTCCGCGAGACGAGGACCCAGAATATACCGCGAAGCTCAGACAGCCTCCTTTAGACAACACTGGAATAGGAATACGCGTGAGAGAACGACGGAATGAGGAAAATCGTCCCAACTATCAAGAGTTATCCATAGCCGAGGATGACCCCTCAGACGAGACGATCGATGATTCAAGAATCCTCGACGCTTCCCGGTCAAGTCTACTACCTACTCTCACCCGAACGCTGCTTATGCCTGATCTCCCGGAGGACGAAATCATCCCTGACGCGCCTGATGCCAATTCTACGATGATTCGTTCTTGAGATTCCGACTCCGTTTCGGACTCAACCATGAACGAGACGATAATAGCCCGGAACAACGGGCCTCCTAGCCTGATTCGGCCGGGAGATAGCACTACCTCGTGGAATCCTTCCATTGCCCCGAATTTTTCCCCAGAAAAACAATCTACGAAGATTGATCTCCTCGAAAACCAGGCACAACCACCCACTATACTCAATCGAACTAAGCAGGGTGGAAATAGCGGTGAATCCCCCTCCAATGCGTCCCCCATTGACGAAGAGATTCCCCCAGAAGTTTCCGGGATTCCCTCCATAGGGTTGTCATCACTCTTCGATGATCCGATTATAGAGGAAATCGATTTAGATCCCGAACCCGTGGATCCGATCCCAGAGCGATTCCTTGCTGCTCGAGGAACGATCACTATCATCGATAAACCATTAACAGTGGAGAGGGATAATTACGCACACTTTGTTGTGTTCGAGAGTATGAGTGAGGATCCCACTTACCGAGTTCTCAAGGAATCATCTCTCATCGATGATACTAGAATTCGTTTAGCCAGACCAAAGCCTGGAGAAATCGTGCTCTCACAGAGAGGACAACAAAATGTATATAGTATTTTCACTGATAAGAGCCCCCTAAGTGCAACAAAATTGACCCAGCTGGTCCGATCCTTCAAAGCGGAAGTAATTCCCGACAAACGTCGCTCCATACGTTTCTCCGCGGCAGGAAGTTTATTCAAACTTCTTAGGCCGAAACAGGTGAAAAACACCCTGACGTATTTCTTCCAGGATGTTCCCATCGAAATACTAATTTGCACGAAAGAAATTGTCGTGCCCTCTCCCGAAGCTCGTAGTAAAATTATGAACGAGTACCATGCAAGTCTTTTTGGAGGTCATAAAGGCGTCTCAAAAACATACAATCGTATGATACATCGGTTCTTCTGGAAGAACATGCATGAAGGAATCAGCAACCACATTCGAGCATGCAAGAGCTGCCAGGAGCAGAAATTAGTTCGAATTAAAACCAAAGAACCGATGCTTATTACCGATACTCCATCTCAACCTTTTGACAAGGTCGCTCTCGATCTAGTAGGGCCGCTACGAACCACCCCCAGCGGGAACAATTACATCCTGACAATGCAAGACCAGTTAACAAAGTATTGCATTGCTATTCCCATACCTAATGGACGGGCTACAACCATAGCCGATGCATTCGCGCGATATTGTATCGCGATGTTTGGAGCTCCGCGGTGTATATTGACTGATAAGGGAAAAGCTTTTGTAGGTAGTGTCCTGAAACAACTCGCGGAAATATTCCGCATAGATCAAGTGTCCACCTCGGGTTATCGACCGCAATCGAATGGTTCTTTAGAGCGAAGTCATTTAGTGCTCACCGAGTATTTGAAACATTATATCAGAAACTACGATGACTGGGACACATTGATCCCATTTGCGATGTTTTCATACAATACTTCGGTGCACGAGGCGACTTCGTTCACCCCGTTTGAACTTATATTCGGACATGAAGCCCGCATGCCGAGTCAATATCCACCTCCGGAGGAGCTGGAAACATACAACTCATATCTCGCTGAATTAATAAAACGACTCGACGAGATAAGAGCCATCGCTCATTCAAAAATTATTGACGCAAAACTAAAATCAAAATCTTACTATGATCGAAATATAAATCCTGTAAAATTCAGCGTAGGTCAATCAGTTTACGTGTTGGAAGAACCGCGTGTAGGGGAATTAGATGAGCAATATGTAGGTCCCTACGTCATATTAGACCTTACCGGGAGCAAAAACGCCGTTCTCGAGGACGAGCGCGGAGCAATCATACTCAAACATATCGACAAATTGAAACCCGCATACGAACAGAAAAAAACAATAGAGTCATAAATTGATGAATAGAGTGAAAGTACAGAAAGACGACTAATACACTGAACAAAAGGAATAAATACTATTTGATAATCTAACTTCAACTTTCAAAAAACGAAAACACACCTTTGCAGCTATAGATTAATGATAGAAACGATCATATGAAGTGGAACTTTGATGAAATAATGACACACGAATATCAGGAAAGTGTCATATAATAAAGAAAAAGGAGAGTTATTAGCCAAGAGCGGCCATTACTACGGCTGAAGAGAGGCGTGTGCATACATTTAGTATGCATACCATATAGATATACAAGTACCTATAATATTACAGCAGCCATTATTACGGCTGAAGTTGAAAGAGAGAAATAACTTATCATGGGTTCAGAGAAAGAGAGTCGGATATATAAACATGAAGCGATAAAACCACGGTAGGACTGTAGGTATCGTGTATCAATGCCAGCCTCCTCGACAACAATCATAATCATATAGAACGCAAGCATCAACGTTACAATGATTTCCCATAATACCTTATATTACAGGCATGAATACAAGACTCACAGTGGGGCCAAATGCCAAAAACCTGGACAAAATTAGGAGGAGCTCTCAAATTCGCTTGCAACTTCGTACTCGGGAAATTTATGGGGTCACTGATTACGAATCCGTTGTCAGAATTTCAAAATTCAAAATGGCGGATCCAATATGGCGGACGAAAATTGAAAGAAACCATCGGATTTTCTTCAAACTTGGTGATCAGGGGTTTTTGGGGTCGCTGATTACGAATCTGCTGTTTGAGTTTCAAAATTCAAAATGGCGAATCCAATATGGCGGACGAGAATTGAAAAAATTATCAGATTCTTTTCAAATTGGGTACCCAGGGATTTTTGAGGTCGCTGATTACAAATCCGTTGTCTGCATTTCGAAATTCGAAATGGCGGATCCAATATGGTGGAATAAAATCGAGAAGATCATCGGATTTTCTTCAAACTCGGGATCCAGGAGTTTTTGGGGTCACCAATTACGAATCCGTTGTCAGAATTTCGAAATTCAAAATGGCGGATCCAATATGGCGGACAAAAATTGAAAGAAACCATCGGATTTTCTTCAAACTTGGTGATCAGGGGTTCTTGGGGTCGCTGATTACGAATCTGCTGTTTGAGTTCCGAAATTCAGGATGGCGAATCCAATATGACGGACGAAAATTTTAAAAATCATCGGATTCTCCTCAAATTGGGTACCCAACGGTTTTTGGGGTCGCTGATTACGGATCCGTTGTTCTCATTTCGGAATTTGAAATGGCGGATCCAATATGGTGGACGAAAATTGGGAGAGATCATCGGATTTTTCTCAAATTTGGTGATCAGGGGTTTTCGGGGTCGCTGATTACGAATCCACGGTCCAAAATTCAAAATTCAAAATAACGGACTCAATATAGCGGACGAAAATTGTAGAAATCATCGGATTCCCTTCAAACTCGATACCCAGGGGTTTCCGGGATCGCTGATCACGAATCCGTTGTCAGGATTCCGGAATTCAGGATGGCGGATGCCAAAAATCAAAACTTCATTCATAACTTAATATTAAACAAGAACTAAACGGCCCATTTTGTTGTTCCTATTATGATCATTATTATTATTATTTCCAACATTGAATCATCATTAATATAATTATCGAATGATATTAACACACCAAATGTGTTGAATCGAAAGATATATACATTCACAATATATACAATAATGTAAAAAACTGAAATCGTAATGGTTTCTACTTTTGCCACACTTTTTTTACTCAGATCAGTCTTCTTCTTCACTCTCGGAGGAAGATAATGGGAAGGTTACGTTGTCTTTATCAAGTATATCCGGAGTTTTGATCAGGCTAAACACGTCTCTAGGGAGAAACTTTAGTTTTTTCTCGGGCAACTGTCTTTTACTCGATAACATTGGATCAGAACTCAAAAGGAACCATTTAAAAATGTCTTCATTCGTTTTTTCTCTACTGCATTTCCTGGAGTGATGCTCTCGGTACCTTTGGAAATGAATGTTGTTAAGATATTTGAATATAATTATGTATTCATCGACACCGTTAAAGCTTTTGATCTCAACATGACAAGCAAAATCAAGGAAAAACAAAAAGCAGCTGCACTTTGGGGTCATCAGTATAAAGTTTTGAATGAATCCTCTAATTCATAAGTTTACTTTATTCTCAAAATTGTTTTCTAGTCTATGAATTTATGTTTCCAGAGGATGAACAATGTGGCTTATTGATAAAAAAAAGTATATGAATATTCATAATTCCCCGAATTCCTTACCAGAACAAAACAATCTTCGCGAACATATATCCTCGTGGTTACCATAAATATATAGTTTGCCTAGTTGTCAAAAACGTATTGTGCAATGTATCAAACTGATTGCAGTACTTGAGAAGTCAAATTTTTCCCTTCAAAGTGTCGAGTCCACTGTGACAAATATAGACTATTATTAAGTGATATACACCATTTTCACCTTTTAAAATCTTTGTTACGAGCCTCTTGTCCTCCCTCAGTCAATTGGCCTATAGGTAGAAGAGCAGATGCAATGATTTCAGGTCCGTGGATCAAAAACTTGTGCATCGTAGGTGACATTGGGTACCACGGATATTTTGTCGCGTAGTAGCGTGCCGTGTCTAAAGCGTAACTCCGAAAATTTCAACGTCTATTTCATGGCCACTTGAAACGGTAGCTAATACTACATGAAGTCGTTGTATTAGGTTGACATCCACCGCTGTGATTTCGGCAGAAACTTCGGGTTGTGCGAAAAATCGCCTAGCGGTATTCCCATCATTTGAGTTCCCAAACCCTGGCTTAGGAACATCGACAATGAGGCCACATTTTTCTTCAAAACTTTTCTGTACAACCTTTTTTCGTTCTTCCACCAAAGCTTTATCTTGTTTTCGTGCTTGCCACTTCTGAATAGGTAGCTCATAAGACAAATGCAGAAGGCCCTCAAAAAATCGTATCCAGCCGTGTAGACAAGACAAACCAAACTGGAGGTTTTCGGTTTTGACCGGCCTGGATACTATATCATCAATTTTGTTGAATTCCTTAGATGTGGCACCACATATATAGCACTTCTGGGTATAGGTTGTCTCAGTTATGGCATTGCATACCTTCCCGTCCACCATAGAAAAAATCATCTCATGTTTCACTGAAACATGTTTTTCATCAGTTCTGAAAGAAGTAGCCCTCAGATTTTCTATTTCATTATCAACCCGTAGCTTCTCTGCAACCGAAACTTCAGTTGATTCTTTCACAAACTCTATTTTGATTGGCCTACTAAATCTGGTTGATGATGGCCTTGGATTCTGCCAAATTATTTTTGAATTGCAGTGTAGGCGGAGAGGCACGAGTTAAGTAATGAACACAGCGGAATCACTAGCTTCCGAACTTTGATATACTTGTTTGTATGAGGAGTGGCTAGAGCTCCCATCAAACCCCCATTTGGAAATAAGTACCAGGTTTTGTAACTCTTCATCAGATAAAGTTGACAAAACAGAATTCTGTAGCTTTAAAATACGTGTTGCTGTGTGATCAAGAAGTGCTTGTAGTTGCACAACAGCGCAGGTTTCTGTTATTTGGATAAATTCCTTGTCAGGGAAACACATGCGTTTGGCCAGTTGAATTTTTTTATAAGGTGGAAATTTCTGCGGATCAGCTTCACGCAATGAGCAGTACTGGTGTTTTGAGAGCTCATTTCGCTTGAAAGTTTGATAACCTTCCATATACATTTTGGCAAGCTCAGGATCAGAAGATGTAACATCCTTTACAATTTTTGCGGCTTCGATCTGTCCAGACGCTCTCAAACACATTTGTGTGGCGTAAGACAGCTCTGAGATAGGGGTATTTACTCTGAAAATCTCCGTTTTCCTACGTTTCGTTCTTTCTCAACAAGAGGTCTTCCCACTTGCATGTGAACAGTTACAGAATGGAGATTCCTGAAAGTACAAAACACTACCTCTTGTTTTAACCATTCTTCATCATTTTTAAGAAATCGTTCTTCGGTCCTTTGAGAAGATTCCCATCTCTTTTTAAATACACATTCAAAAGTAGATAAAAGGTTAGAGATCTCTGTAGTTTTGTTATCCGGACAGCACGTTATCTCGATGATTTTTCCTCGAAGGAAAGTGAACTTTTCATCCAACGTAGGTAGAGGACTGCTCCTTAAAATATTGGACATCTCTCTCCGAGTCATAGATATTGAATCATCTTTGAAATCTACAAACGTTGTAGAATTCGATAAAATTCGCTACAGAAACCCCATGTGTTTCTAAAAATTTTCCTAATTTTCTTGGGTTGGATTCAACCCTCTCAAGCTAATTTTTTTTGCAGTCAACTGTTCAAATTAAACTACTAAGAAAATATAGGTTGTTGAAACACTCACCTATGGCAGCGGAATCCATCTCATTTGGAATTGTATGTTAACATTGAATGATTTTAAAAAACGAAAAATATTCACCAAGCTTCAAACTTGCACGCGGAAAAAAGTTTACGGTAACGATTACTAGCAAGAGTAAGAATTCGGTGACAGCTATTGCACAATTGTGATGAGCACCATTTGAAATCAGACCGATTACAACCAACTATTTACGTTGCCATGGAAACGATAGGTTAACATAAGAACGATCACCAAATCGCGAGTCATGATTCAGTTCACGAAAAAAAAAGAGATATCAATACTTGAATAACATTTATAAACATTCAGGAAAATGACGGTTACTTTAGGGAAAAAGAGCATCGGTGAAGAATGTTAGCAGTGAAGTTACCAAAAATTCGTAGTAATAATACTAAATGTTAGTAGTTTTATTGTCATTTCCCATAGTGAATTCATCAACTCATAGTGAATCCACTACGAATATTCTCCAGCAATACTGTTTTTCTCTCAATGGTCCATCATCTTCCTCAATATCAATTATTTCTGGCTTTTGTGTACCCTAAGCCCGCGATGAGAAGAAAAACGAATGGTGATCAATCTCATACAGTTTTCCTCGTGCAGCAAATGTACACTGGAAATAAAACACATACTAACGTTGAGATAAAATTCAAAGCGAATCTACTGAATTCTGAGTTTTGTGTCCACCATATTAGATACGCTATCTTTGATTCTTGGAATTTGACAACTGATTCGTAATCAATGACCCCACAAAACCCTGGATACCAAGTTTGAAGGAAATCTGATGATTTTTTCAATTTTTTTCTGCCAAACTGGATCCGCCATTCTGAATTCCGGAATTCAGACACCGGATTCGGAATCAGCGACCTTAAAAACCTCAGGGTACCGAGTTTGAAGGCAATCCGATGATTTTTTCAATTTTCATCCGCCATATTGGATCCGCCATTCTGAATTTTGAAATTCAAACAACGGATTCGTAATCAGCGCCCTCAGAAACCCCTGGGTAACGAATTTGAAGGAAATCCGATGATTTCTTTCAATTTTCGTCCGCCATATTGGATCCGCCATTTTGAATTCCGAAATGAAGACAACGGATTCATAATCAGCGACCCCACAAACTTCTGCATATCAAGTTTCAGACGGATCTAAGGACTCCTCATCACTCCGTCTAATTTTTTGTGATTTCCTGCACAAAAACATGGCGGAATTGCTTAGGGGCAGACATGGGCAGCCGGTTTTTTTTCTGATGTTTAGGTAAGAGTCCCATCTACCACCTCCAATAAGTTAAACGACGTAATTTTGCGTAATTCTCTACTATTCCTTCAAAAACCAAACACATTTTCTCATTTATAGATATAGAAATTACATCCAATCATTGCTCTGTCAGTATTTTCCACTCATCAAATTGATATTCTCTCAATCTTCAGTGTATTCTACATAGTTTCAGTAATAGACTCCAATTTGACAAAGTCAAATCGGTTCATTTTTCGAGACACAGCGTCTTTTTGAACATGCTCGTTATTTTACTGTCTTCCAATCACGCGGATTATACTTCAAGGAGGGTATTTTTCAACTGGTACACAAGGGCAGGGGGAGGGGATCAGATCTTCTTATATCAGAATTCCAATACTTGGGACATCACCTTACTCATCCCAAGGGTCAAATATCCCGAACTACAAACTTCATTTTCGGGGTTTTGGCGAGCTTTTTGGCATTTGGCCCCACTGTGAGACTGTAGCAATACACGAGTTATCGCCGTGTATTCCAGTTCCATCCATCCGTAGTCGCTGTCGCTCTCGCAACCACACGGAACGCGATGAAACAGCCTACCACGTACGAACATATGAAACTCACGTATTCAATGCAAAAAACTCCAACTGAACGGACTCGTAAAGGCCAGCCCTACACGGTGCATGCGTATATTCAAGATACATGCGGGAGAATGTGCGTATGCAACGTATAAGTGGTCTCCGCCCAGAAGCAAGAATCAATACATTTTGCTTTTGAGTGAAGATAGCTTATTCGAGACATCGATTCATGATTATGCCTCTCTTGTGTACGGGGCGACGAACGCTGGTGGAATAATCCGTTTATTCCAGCTCTATCCATTCGTCGCTCTGTCCTTCTCTGTGCCACTGGTGTATTCCCTCGCACAAGGTGTGTTTTATATGCCGCACCATTGGACGTTACCCTGTTCTTCCCTAAATATGTATGGATATATATATATGTACATGCGTGTGTGTCTGTGTCTGTATATATATATATATGTATAGATGCGTATGTACATTGTGTATGTATACGTATATGTGTATGTGTGTGTATGTATATATATATATATGTATATACGTGTAGGCGTCTGTATGTGTATGTATATATATATATATATACATGTCGTGTATGTGTATCTATGTATGTGTGTATCTATATAGATGCGTGCCTATGTATGTATGTATTGTGTATGCAATGGGTATATGAGCGTATGCGTATGTGTATGTGCCTGTGAGGTTATATACCATCTACATGTGTGCCATGGGTACCCATGAATACATCAAATTCTCGAATTCTGTTCTGCGAGGCTGAACTTATTAAAAAAAAAACGGGTGGAATTCGTGTTGAGGAATGTTGATCGATTCCTTTTTTTTTTCAACCAAAGGAAAAAATCTGGAATAGAAAGGAAATGGGAATAACAATGAATTCTATTCTTTTGATGCTTTCCAATTCAAATTTCGTGCTGAAATGATAGGATTCTTGCAATCTTTTCCTGCTCGAAAACAAGTTTGAAAAGCATCGCAATAAGATGGAGTTCAGTATAATCAATTTTTAGCATAATACACTCCTCCCATGGACCGAAATTTCTAGAGGAGTTTTTGGAGGGTTCGTATGCATACCCGTGTCCACCCGCGGGAGTTTTGTATGGTCAAACCATAAGAACACCCCATAGAATCACCTCATAACCAAGTTTCCACATGTATACCGATCCACCATCACCCTAGACCAATTCCCATAAGGAATTAACAAAAACCCCATAGAAACTCCATAAGACCCCATGAATGACCCCATGACGGATTCTGATCCTGTACACCTTACTGATCATCCCTATCTACCTGAAACACACCAATTCCAAATTACACCATGGTTAAACCATAGAAAACCCCCATAGAATAACGCGATAACCTAGCGCATGCGTTCACAATGACCCACTAGCGTCCCAGATCAATTTCCATACATAATTGGCAAAAACCCATAGAAACCCCATGAAAACCCCATGGATTATCACTCGACGGATTTTGATTCTCTATGCACCTCCGACCATGACCCATTGCACGGAGAGCCCGAAATCTCAAAAATACCCCAAGTGCCCCCATGAAATTCACCATAGAACCACCCAAGGGTAGAAATCTCACATGTATGAGCATCCACCACTATCATAGATTGATTCCCATAACAAAAATTTCAACACTATGGAAACAAAAAAAAACCCCATGGAGAAATCCCATACGGCCGACACGGTGGATCCCGCCATCACCCAAGCTCCTATTTCCTCCAGGGAACCTCCTCAGCCATCAGCATCATCCCGAGTCATTACATGCTTTCCAATGAGGTCCTACGATGATCACCATGGAATCCGTATGGGCCTCCTGTCTGAGTTCCTAAATAGCTCCGAAACCGAAATTACCTCATACGTAAGGAAATCCTCTTGTCAGCTTGAACCTGCGAAAGATATGGGAAGCATCTCGTCTCCTTTCAAGTCAGATGGGCACAGGCTCGACTCATCTTTTCCCGGAAATTTATCCCAAACTTAACTTGAATAAAGAAGGAAAAACGGAACGAAGCAATAACGAGATATGTGACAACAATGATAATCCCTGTGTCCAATCAATGGCACACATTCACGCACGTGTACATGTGTGTAGCTGTGTGTGTGTGTATGTATGTGGGTATGTGTATGCATGTGTGTATGTGTGTGTATGTGTGTATGTGTGACTGTGGGTGTATGCATGCATATATGGACGCATCTTTTTTTTAAAAAAAAAAGAGGAGGGAGGAAAGAATGGAAAAAACCGACCCACGAGGGAAATGCCAGGACCTGCGATGGCCCCCTGGATTGGTGCCTCACTGGTTCTGGGGACTCCTCGTGCGCAGCCGCAACTCATGCGTCGCTCTCCTGTACCCTGCCGCGCCCTGCCCCTCGCCTACGAAAGATGCAGGCAAGTCGCGACATCGTAACTTCGTCAGACCACCACGAAGAAAACCCGAGGACCTTTACCCTCGTGCAGGAGACGCACGATCTAACCATTGGTTTCCATGCATCGAAATCACCACTATGTTGCAGCCACATCGAAAGGAATCGATGTGGCCGTCGAAACGTCATGCGCTCGAACGATATCGATGCGAGTGCATGAGGGTACAGCACGTACATTCAAACTGATGAATCGCGACATACAAAAAAAAAACAAAGCAATAATAATAACATTTCGAAAATTCAATCACGCGTAAATGTATTCTCCAAGCTAACGCGAAGAAAGTGTAATATCCTTACAATCTACGAGGAGGGATAGAAGGGCGAGAACACGACAAAAAAAAACGAGTGAACGAATTAAATTAATAAATAACAGTTTTATTGAAAAAAAAAGGGGTCCGACATTGATACATTCAGTCGCTTTCGTCATCACCATAGCGCTCATAATCATCTTGGTGATCACCACCGCATAAGGCGTCTGCCCCCATCTCCCGCACACGGGTCTCCCGGAGCCGCCGATAGTACTGCAGCCCCCACTCGAAACTGACTTGCCCCTTTTCAGCCAAGGGCACAAACCCGTACCGATGATCCGAGATCTGTAAACAAATAAGCATCAAAACAAATGAGGAAATTTCAGGGAGTTCCGCGGAAACGGAGACGCCAACACTTGCCCTCGGGCAGTAATCCTCGCAGTAGGGAACGGCGAATTCTGGATCAAAGGGGGACACTTCCCCCATCCGCTCCCACATCAGGGTGATACAGTAGACGTCGTCGTCCCACGAGGATTCGAAGTTCCATTCCTCGGCCCAAAGGTCCGCCCGCAGGCGCAGCCGGGCCAAGACCACCGAGAGCCCGACACCAAAACTAAAACCCCTCCGATTTTCCTAAGAAAAAAAAGAGAAGGAAAAGGGGTGGGAAACACATACACGATAGTAAGCAAAAAAAAGGGAATATAGAAATGAGAAAACATTACCCAGGTACTTACCACGACTAAATAACGAGGTCCACGAATCACTGGCATATTGTCGGAGGTATTTTCCCCGCACGAAACAAGTGAACAATGAAATGAATCGCAACTGCACTCTGGCAAATCATAAGTAACACTGGGGCCATATAAAATTTTTTGAAAACGAATCCGAAATGTGATGTGCCAGCTAGCATTTTTTTATCATGGCCTCGTATTACATCTCCTCAACGAGACTTCCAAGACATGGGAGTAGAGGTATCTAGTGTGCCATACACAGGGATATGTATATATATGTATATATGTGTGAACATGTATGTGTGCATGTATATTTATGTATATATATATATGTATATATATATATATATATATTACGTAAGAACAAACTAATCCCAAGGAAAAAAGACGGGAAAGAAAATTTCAGTATACGGACCACCCCGTTTATTTGTAAATGAATTCTTTTTTAAAAAAAAAAAATCCCTGGCGATTAAATTGGGAATTAAGTTATGTCCCATCAACTTTAACATTATCATGAGGTAATTTAAGGGTCATTGGCTGCCAAATCTCCAACAGGGCTTTTTCTCGAGCCAACTTCGATATTGTCGACCCGAATTTCCTTTCTTTTTCAACGCCGCAACTCACTCGAGCAGACGAGGTCGGCGTACAAATGTAATCCACGTTGGTTCCTTCTCGTGGAGAAGTCCTCGTATCCTGACTCGAACAAAAGAATCCGAACGTCAACGCCGGACTACACACCTGGACCATCTTGCTCGGAAAGTAGAAGAAGGACTCAATCCATTTCTCAAATTTTCCAAAGACAAGCATGTCCGTGGACGAAAAAAAAAGAAAAACCCAACAAATTTTCCAATAAACGATCTCACGGACACCGCCTAGCTAACCCATGGACCTCACTAACAGAACCACCCTGTTTTTCCCTGAATAAAAAGAAAAGAGAGATACACAAGAGCATAAGCAAAAGAGGGCGAAAAAAAAAAAGAGAGACCAACCATAGAGCCCCACACAAAAGGAAAAACAACTATAAAAAAAAAAAGGGATTTATGCAACTGTGTCCTACGAGATGAAGGGAGACAGGGATACCCCAATCACAACTTCTTCTACTGCCCGGGAAATCCAAAGACGAGTAAGTATGAGGGAAGGAATGAAGAGAAAAGAAAAAAAAAATGGACGGTTTCAAAAAAAAAAAACTGAGGGATCCCTCGAAGATAAATTTAAATCGCGATTTCCAAAAAAAAAAGGGAAAAGAAATCATTCCTCCCCTGAACATAGTCGGGAGACCGGGAAATCAAGTCAGAAAAATGTAACACTGTAACCTTGCCAAGACAAGAAATTGTAATGGCGGACGAACTCAAAACAAGGACTGACGAAACTGCTGTCCGCAATCTATAGAATAAAACCAGCTCCAACATCGGGCTCCTCAATCCCTATGTTCAGCTTCGAAACACATAAGCACATGACTACAATTTTAACTTATCCCTCGCATGTAGGCACGTTATGGGGGCAAACATACCTTCAATACATAACATTGGAAACGAACTCATTGCAACAGAGTGGAAATCATGTAAATAATGATCATTGTCATGATCATATCATGATTATAACCAAACATTGCGTTGAGTAAAAAGATACATATTTAGTAACTATAGCCAAATCAAGCCGATCGAAATTAATTCAAAGAAAGATGATCTCCTATGAAATATACATTGCTCAAATATATCCAGATATGAACACGGCTCAAAGAAATATGTGCTGTATTCATCAAAATTGCAATCAAGGGAAATTGATGAATACTTCTCTCACCGTATCCTACTGTACCATCCGCTTAGTACATACAAGTATCATTTGATTCGACTCATCCTTTTCTCAATGCAAGTAAAGGAAGAAGATTGCAATGAAAAGAAAAACACAAGAGAAAATATCTATACACTCGTGGCGCGCATGCATGGGTGTATGTGTGCACATATGTATGTGTGAGCAGGAGTAGAGGTATGCAGATACAGTCTGTCTACACACACACATGTGTAGATATGTGTGTATAGGTATAAATATATATGTATATATATATATATATATATATATATATATATGTATGTATGTATGTATTCTATATCTCGCTAAGATAGCTCAAGAAACACTTTATCAATGTTCATCATACATCATACACAAACATGCACAATGCTTAAATATACTCAACAACTATTTCAATACACGAAACCCACAAACAAAGAAAAGAGAAGCCCAGCGACAACAAGGAGTCAACGCGGGAATTCTGCTTTCAGATCCACAAGATGGCAGGCCCTATGATACTGGCCTACATAATTATCCACGCCTCTACAACGGCGTGTGGGGCCCCCTTGGATTTAACAACGATCCCTATAAACGCCCCAGCGGGCATTTATTTCGACCAGCTGAATGCAATAAGATTGTCACCGGCAGAATGGCGACTAATCACTCACATCGATATTCAGCCACTCCACGATACGAAGCCAAACCTCGACGACCATCTCTTTCAGGCCAAACGTGCGTGCCATCAACATCAACAGATAGAATGTTCTTTCACTGGTACTGAAGGCCTATTACACCGGAAACTCGCGGCGGCAGAAAGCCTGACCAGGATTCTGCAGGGCCTCACAACCCAACAGAAACGCCAGAAAAGAGGAGCGCCCTTCGCATTCGTCGGAACTGTGAGTCACGTGCTATTCGGAACTATGGGCGAGGACGGAGCGGAATATTACAACAAAGAAATCGATCGCCTTTACGACGACCAGAGCCAGGTGGCCGCATTACTAGCGAACCAAACACATGTCCTATGCTCTCAACTCCACACCATACATGAGGCTATCAATAATCAGAGCCGAAGGATGTCCACCACCGCTTAAGAAATCCACAAACTGGGCATGCAACTGAAAGAATTCGAAAGTGAGTCCAAAACCGAGGCCTATGGACTTTTGATGCGCCAATGGGTCCAGGAACAGGAGCAGCAAATTGATCAATACATCAATGGCATAAATACCATGATCGACGCGGTGGTATTTGCTCAAAACGGAATCCTCCATCCAGCTATCATCTCGCCCGACCAACTAGAGGCAGCAGCCAAAGAGATTATGCAGAATTCCATCTATGAATTCCCGATGACATTGGAGGAACTACACTCGGAACAATTCCCAAAATTAATAACTATCCGGAAACTGATGACCAAGCAGCGTTTCATACTGGCACTCGGAGTGCCCCTACTGGAGAGGAACGTGTATCAGTTATACAGGCCGTATAGCTGCCCAGTGGCCCAGACCTTTGGCCCCGAAAGAACAGTAGTTGCATACGTGGAACCACAAGTTCCGTACCTGGCTATTGATACCAGCGCAATGTTGTATTTCACCCCACCCACGTCATACCTAGGGAAATGCAAAACAAAGAAATCAGACTACATCTGCCAATCAACGCTACTTCGAACGACCACCGCCCGACCGACCTGCGAAACTGAGCTACTTACGCAGCCCGGATCGGATCCCTGGGAACTATGCACTGTGGAGATCTCTTGCACCAGGGATACATATTGGGCGGAGTTGGAGTCTGGTATGGGCTGGCTATTCTCCGCCAGCAAGACAGAGGGAATCGACCTCCATTGCCCAAAACATAGCATGGGCAAGGCCACCATACAAGGGATCGGAATCTTACAACTACCAGCCGGATACACCGCTTCCACCGGGACCACCATGATGACCGCCAAATACACCGTCAATGCGTCGCTCACTCTCCAGTACCAACCATCCCAGGCCCTAAATCTGAGCCTCTTGATTCGGAATTCCACGCCCGAACATACCATCGCCCTGGACCGCCTGTCACTACCCGAGGAGAACGAAGCCATCAACGACTGGGACAGCGGAAAGGATGGAGCAACCCTGAAGGAAATCGAAACCGAGGCCCGAAATATACAGAGGCACCATCGGAGCTTATTCGAATCCCGCGTGACCCTATATGGAGTGCCATCCATAACGATGGCTCTAACGCTCGGAATCATTGCCTACGTCATCTACAGAGAACGCTGCGAAAAAAGGGCCAACAGAGCATACCAGCGGCCCCGGAAAAGGTTCGCCAACAGGCCCGAAATTCCGATCATCCACGAAATACCCAGCATCACGCCGCCAGTAGCACGACGGGCGCCACCACCGACGCCATCACAAATAAAAGCCATCTGTCCGCCAAATCAACCTCTGGCCCGCGCCCCGCCAATCGCATCGTTGAATCTGCACTAACGGACGAGGCTGCCTTCCCAACAAAACACGAACAATACACACATCCACATTTTAGAGTCATATATATATGTATATAAAAAAAAAACGAGGGTCACGAACTAACCACGAAGGAGAGAAATTCCTCGTCACCTTGCGGAACTGGGACCGTGCACGGGATTGTTTTTCCGCACCCCATTTCCGGTCTTAAGTGGGGAGGTGTCACGTGACGATGAATCTCGCTCCCGGAATACAGAAGAATACAACCCCTATTCCCGCCTGTATTCCGGTGCGTGGCCTATTTCGAATCAAAGGGAAGTCGGGTCGCGAACATTATTTAAAATGTATATATTTGAACATATACATATATCGACCCATAGCACGTAAGAAATAAATGTACGCTCAAACGAAACGCTGAGCAGGAAGAAAGAAATCTAGGTCAGAGCTCGCATCGATGTCCACATCGATGCATATTTTCGAGGCCCGCGAATTCGCCATCTTTGTTCACGGTACCCATATACCCGTGTCTCTCTCTCTTCACGAATACCAAGTTGACTAATCACTGCTGATCAGGCAGTTGAGTCGGCAGAAAAACCCCTCTTGCCAGGATCTGGCGTGTTCCATCACCCAGATGAGAAACACGTAAATAGGACGGTCAATGGAAAATCGGGAGATTCGTTACGCGAAAGTTTTGTTGAGCAGCCGATTTTCCATACGCGAAGACAAGTCCGTCCTTTTCCGCAAGAGGGTAGAAACGAGGATACGATTGAGGCCAAGTTGACGATTACATACTGCAAGTTCGCAATAAATCGTAAAAGTGTGTCCCTTTGGAAGGTTCCACGGCGTCTTTTGTAGGAAACTCATGTTCAATAATTTTTTCCAACGCAACGTTTCTCAAAAAAATCATTTCTTTTGCCTTAGCCACGATTGCCACTCAGTGAAACGTGACTTTGTAGAATAAGTTCATACTCCAACCGAGATTCGCGAATAGAATCAGTTTTTTTTGTTATAATAAAATCAGTGAAGTTCAGTGTAATCGACTAATTCTTTTTGGGCATTCAAATCGCGAAAAATTTTTAATCGAGAACCAGCACGTCTGCAATCTTCGTCCAAAAGAGAGAGAGAGAGAGAGACAGGGGGACCATCAGAAGTAACCAGCACCTCGTTGCCTTTTGATCGGAAAGAAGTACCTAATCGTGTACTCGTCTTCCCCACCACGGTGAGTCAAGAGCAAAAAGAGAAAAGAAAAATATATTAGTTCTTCCTTCCCCCTCCTCTATACACACGGTATACACGACTCCAAGGGAATTTGCTTGGTTTTCATTCATTGTACATTACGAGTTTCTTTCTGAAAAACTCTCGTAGTTCCATCTGGAATGAGTACACATTCGGTTTTCATTCAGTGTACATTACGAGTTTCGTTCCGAAAAACTCTCGTTAGAAACATCTATCATCAAATTATATACTTTCAATATTTGTACATTACGAGGTTTTTTTCTGTAAAAAACTCGTACTTCCATCTGAAATAAGTACACATTCGGTTTTCATTCAGTGTACATTACGAGTTTCGTTCCGAAAACTCTTGCAGAATCATCTGGAATAAAATTATATACTTTCAATCTTTGTACATTACGAGTTTCCTCTCGAAAACTCTCTTAGAATCATCTGTAATAGAATTATATATGTTCGCCGTTTGTATATTACGAGTTCCTGTTCGAGAACTCTTGTAGAAACATCAATAAACCAAGATTATACCTGTTTTACTCACTGTACTTTCAGATCATTTTTCGGAGATTCTCATATGTATGTTTATGAACAAAATCTCATCTGTTTCATGTTTTCCATGGATTCTTCGAATGGAATAAAGCATTTGTTAAACGAATTCCTCCACATCTAAATTTCTTTCACTTTAACCTTCAACCACTACACTGGGGGTGCAAGATAAGAGAATTTATATCTTATCGAGAGCTTAAAACCAGGAGCGGGTACCCACTCGCTTTTCCAATCGAGCCCCTCCGGTTGGGAAAGTACTTCATTTTCTTTTACGTATATAACGGGATTTTTCGTCTTTTATCTACGGAAAAACTCGTTATATAACATTGACTATGTCATTGTTTTCATTGGATATGTTTGTCATTTGAATATTCTTGACATTGGATGATTTCGTTTTTGGATATTTTGCCTTAGGATATTACGGCCATTAGATATTTTTTCCATTTGATGTTTCTGTTATCAGATGTTCCCAATGGATCAAGAGACGCGGTAGCGTCTCGACGCCAAGTACATGATACATGAAAAACAAACCCTGGGAAAAAATGAGAAAGCAGAAGTCGTGCGCTACCGTGTATCAATACACGTGAACCGAAATTTGATATAATAAGAAAATCTTAAGCCCACAATGACTCATCACACATTGAATTTCACGGGAAAATAATCACACTTCTATTATATAATTCGTGTACACACTTCCGATTCAACACACTGCGAAATTGATCAGTTCGCGCGATACTGAATTATAAACGTTCCAAATTTTCATGCGATCAGAACATCAGGATTTTTCTTCATTATCATCGCCACTTTCGACTTATCCTAATCACGATAGCGACGTTAGTCCTCCGTTATCGGAATTCGGGATGGTTTTTCCCAGTGGCATAGAGATATTCTGCCTCTCTCCTTCTTGGGACATTCAATATTCTGTCATTTTTCCTTCCTTCCAATATCCAATAGCATTCATTTCAGTTAATGTATATTATAATACAAACATCCAATAGCGTTGATTTCATATCTGTATGTATAATCTGTGTTTACATTGTGATACATTGTATCGATAATCGATTCATGAAGAACGTAAATAATCTGTCAATGAAGCGATGTGTTGACAGCTCATTATGATATTGGGTCACGGTTTATGTAATCAGGACAACAATGAACAATCGAATGAAAATAATTTGGAGTATGTATCACACAAAGAAATGAATGAAAAATGGATGAATGATGAGATTATCTATGGAAAAAAACATTGGAAAAGTATGAGGGAGCTATAGATGTATAGCTATAGATGATGGATATAGTTGTTTGTAACATTCAAAAAATTGAAAAATATAAAAAGGTAAGCTCTGTGTGATGTATTATTCATTAAATACAATATTCCTTTACAAACAGAAGCATAACAGATATACCGTGGTCCCTGATGAACAGTCTGATACTGTTGGTTCTTCCCACCAGAACCACAAGCTCATGATCGGATAAATCATACAAGGTCTAGTCGGAAAGAATGATTCAAATTTATACATTACTTTGCAGGTGAAATCTTATCGGATATACTATACCTCCCTTACAAACCATCTACTATCAGTTCCTCCTGCTAGAGTCGTTAGAAAATGATCAAATGGATCATATCGAGCATGCTGAAAGGAAAAAATTCAAGTTCATTTGCAATTCTTCCATATACCAGAAAGTCAGAGATATAACATGAATTCCGACGGACAGTCAAGTAATGGCGCCTTCCGAAGTAGCTGATCAAAACCAGATGACCAGCTACTCCGGAAGGCTCCACTGTCGATTTCTCCAATGAGGATTCGTAACGTGGTAGAACACGCTCCAAAATATCATCATCATTGGCTCCAAGAAGAAAATTCCCCCGATCAGGCGACGAGTCATTGTGAGTCCCGGACACACCTCAGATTCATGTGATTTTAGCTAATTAGATTGTACGAAAATTTTCCAGGTATCGGCTGAACGAAAGGGACAGCACTGTCAGGTACCCGAGGCCTTACACTAGACTCCCAAAGACAAAGGTTACTATTGACTCCACTACCATGGCCAATCAGTCGACCTAACAGTGACAAAGAGGCTCCCTTTGATCTCTGGGCCGAGAACAAACCCTTGTAAGGGAATCCAACTTCGATCTTATAGAAGATTATTATTCTCAGCATATGGAGTTGGATCGGGATTACTAGACTAGCATTGGATTAGGTTCACATTTTAAGCTGTCATTATGTTATGTTTGTAATGGGGGATAGTGTCAATTAGGTAGGATTATAACATATGAGAGCATCTGCAACTGTTCCCAAAATGGAGTGATTGTTACCCCGTTTCATTGCCCTTGAGTGACCTTCATTCATAATCATAAGGAATATCTCTAATTCAATGACCACCGTATGGAGGGATGAGTGAGGGAGTGGCGAGTTCGAACGTGCCCGCCGCTGGCCGGGTCGATCTCCACCCCAGTGCTTCAGAGCGACAACGACCAATCAATAATTTGATCGATTTTCCGCGCAAATCGGACCTGTGACGTCACGGTCACATGAACGAGGCTAGCGGCGCCACGCTGTCTTGCCACTCGTATTCTGATCGGCTACCTGGTAGCATTGTGAAACTCGATTTCATAGTGAGTGTTCTGCCATGTGCTAGAAAAGTTTCCACTCGACCGATAAAAATTAGTTCACGGTGAGCATTTCTTTTGTCGTTCGGGGAGTAAATGTGTGTCCGGGACATTCAGGGTGAGGTGTACGAGTGTCTTTTGCTCTCTTTTCTCATTCATCAGAAGTGATTGAAAGTTGTTGTGTTCGCTTATCCGTCGAAATTCGGCGAATTGACGATATGGAAAATATACTATTGCGGAAGTAATTGGATTTGTCTCCCTTTTGGACCCGGCTCCTCTCCCTCCACCCTACAGTTAGTCGGTAAGGGATTTATCTTGTTCCCTGATCCCAAGCAATTATATTGCTCCGATAACTCTGGTGCAAACCTCGATGTCGGAGAATTTCACCTCCCAAAGCGTTCTTACCAGAGTCTATCATTGTAGATCGTAGGCAATCGATGAGAAAGATCATACCAAGCTTGCTCAAGGGTGATTATTGAAGTTTATTCGCTATTATACAGGCAAAAGTATAACGGATATACCATAATCTCTAATGGACAGTCTGCTAGTATCCACTATTCTGCAATCAGAATCGTGAACAAATAATGGAACAGAATAGTGGATAGACGATGAATGTGAATTCAATTATAGCAAGTTTGAAAAACATTCGAAAACAAGGTTAGTCACCGAGCACTTCAGGTATACTAAAATATGACATGCTGAATCAAAATTATGGACTATGTACAAAATGGTTTTCCTAGATTCTTTGGGTGAAATTACAAGTGAGCCAAGAGAAAGTAGAAAGGATGTAGGTATACTATACATCTGTATGTTACTCACCACCACGATCAATATCATCAAGTAGCGTAGAAGGGAAATGAAGAAGAGGCGGGAGTACAGTGGATATACCACAGGTCCTTGCGTTAGGTACTGTTGAAATTACTCACGGACATGTTCCGTCCAACAACAACATTTTTTTCCTTCTTACCTCTTATGATGAATTCTTCATTTATGTTCTTATACGTTTTTCGCATGTCCTTCTCTAACCATATACTCTTGCGTTGACATGTGAATCTTCCTTCTTCGCTACTATGTATCACGCACACATGTATAAATTAATGTTCCTATTGATTGTATGCGCTAACACATTGACAGGCCAGTCGAATCTCTGCCTGTACACTGCCTGGCAATTGGAGCTGCTTCAACCCTCGATCGACGAGGGCGAATTTGTACGTGAATTTGAATTATGAAGTAATTACTCGTCAGTCAATCTTCAAAGCAGTGCAGTCACATATTCTTCACCTTTGAGTCATCCTTCCACTATCTCTCTGTTCCCTCTTTTTCCTATCTCCATCCGAAACATGGTCCTTCGAGCCAGATGGCTCAAATCCCTTCCTATCCTCGATGATTCCTTGTTTCTCAGTCATCGCATTCCAACGTCCTCACCGCCATTATCGTGAGTTCAAGAATTAACTATGTTCCGTGTGTCAATGGTTCTTGAGGAAACTGCCTCGTGAAAGTAATGTGATCCTGAAACTCATTGAAAGCTCACACGTGCAATCATTCATCATATCATAGTGAAAGATATGAGTTATATTCGTTAACCAAGGATCGAGTTTGAACGTATACCGTGAGATTCAAACCGATGAACGCATATGTGTGTGAGTGAAAATCACAAAGACGTTCAACGCTTTGACCTGCGAAGCAATGTTTTGAATGTCGAGGCCTATACCACTTCCACACCGATCGGAACTTTGGTTCAATACGTCCACACTGTTATACCACGAATTCTTGGCATACATCGTGACGTTGTGGACTGCACCTTCATAGCTACGTGCGAAAATCACACGTGTCAGCGGCTATCACACCTTCCGACGAGTTTGCCGTGGCCTGCCTCGTTTCTTCTCCTTCGCTCCTGGGTACCTACGGCATCGGTGTGAGTTACTTTAACGCTCTATGAGAAAGTAAGGGTACCACGCAGCACTCACACCGATTGACGAATCTATCGCTGAACTCATCAATTCTGCTTCACGACTCCAAGCTGAGAGATGACGGTGTGAACGATCCTTTCTTCGCGTACGAGTATCGGTGATCGTACACGAGCTCTTATTCGAACTTCTTCATAGTTACAATTCATTTCAAGGTAATTGTTTAGTTCGACGGCTCCAGCGAAAAAGTCAATTTACACTTCATCTTCCTTCTGGGATATGTGAGAGAGTATTGTAGAAACACTTTCTCGTCGGGGGCGTGCAGTTAACATCCTTCTCTCCCCACTCCATAAGCGGAGAAATAAGAACTGAAATTCGTGTTCATGTTTGCATAAAAACATCACACGCCGCACAGGGTCGTTGAAGAACGCATTGAAGTACACACACACATATATATATATATACACACACACACACACACATTAGACTGTGTCAAATTCGGGGACTTTTTTTCTTCTTAGACCCCCACGTGAAAATCAGTGTTGTCACATTTTCCATGTTTCACAAAATCATACTGAATTTCCCCGAACCGAGGCTACGTTTCTATCATTGTAATACAGTCCAGAGGACTCATCTGGAGATACCCTATCGGTTTCATCGTTTGCACACCCTCAGTTTGGGAGTCGTACAGTCTTGAAGATCAAAAATTATATTTTCGATATTTTAAAAAATCCTACTGAATTGCCCCGAACCGAGGCAACGTTTCTATCATTGTAATATAGTTCAAGGGACCTATCTGGGAATACCCTATCAGTTTTATCGTTTGTACCTCTTTAGTGTGGCTACACTTTACAAGGATCACATACTTACCACACTCGGATGATTTTTCAGAGATTCTAAAGTATTTTCCAAATTACTGAATGACACAAGAGATTCGCGTATGCTGAGCGTACAACCACAACACTTCATGAGTCCTTTCCGAAATGATGTGTGTAAGAAGGATGTGTAGTCCACAGTGCTTGAATGTTTGTTTACATTCGAGCGCAGAGAACGTTGTTGATAGTTTCAGCACGAGGTAAGGTGGGATGTACACACGATACGAACAAAATACAATCCCGTGTATAAAACTCTAGAAAATTATGAAAAACTTCTCATAATTCTGTAGCCATTGCAAGACATGTACTGGAATGTATATGAATGTAAGGCATGTGTAGATATGTGTGTGGTTGCCAATGTCATCGCATGGTAAAACAGTATGCGAAGAGCAGAAATGCAGGGTTGTGCGAAAGGGTTTCGTGAAACACATGTTATTTGATTACAACTATACAGAAGTTGCTTTCAGTTATGTTGAAGTATTTTGGATCATAAATAACTTATATATAAATTATATTCAATTATATATAAGTTCTATGTGATTTTCCAAATTTTTGTACTCGGGCGAACCACAGGCAATTGAGAGCAGAACAAAATTTTTTCCTAATCTACATGAATGTCGCCACCAAAGTTTATAGAGTTACTGGAAAATATTGAGTTCCAGGGTTGCTAGATAATATAGAGAATTTTTCGCCATTTGAACCTCAAAAGTCGGCAAAATCGCCACATGCTTTTGTTTTTCTGAGGAAACCAGCGCATTTTCGACGAAAAAATGTCACCTTGATGCCCCCGAGGAGAAAGTGCTCCCACAGTATTTCCCTATCCGTACCAGAAGGAAAATGGAGTAGAAATTAACTTTTTCGCTGGAGCCGTCGAACTAAACAGTTACCTTTGGAATTTATCGAACGAAAGGAACATCGAGACATCTTGCGTATTCAGAGCCTTGTCTGTTGAACCGTCCATATTCAATCATCACATATGTCATATCATCATCGCTCATGATCTCGTACATCATTGAATTTCATCATTTCCTGAGATTATTACGCTTTTTCAAGATTCGTTTCATTTTTGAAGTTCATCAGTCACTTGTGAACATATCAACCAATTATTATACGTCAACATGTCAAGTCCTCAGTTCGTAATTCGCTGAGTCCTTTGTCGTGATTCTCATAATAAGTTGATGCCTTGCTCATTTTATGATTGTCTTTTCTCTTGTGCAATCATTACCGGACAAATATTCAAATCTTCAATAACCTAGTATTCGACAGATTCTTCAGCGAATTCGAATTTATCTCGGTTCATGTTTCGTTTTTTCTGAAACAACTGAGTTCTCGAACATTTATCTAGTAACTTGAGACTGTTATGTTCCTCGTCTCCCTCTCTCAAAGATTATAATTGCAACTAATGAATCCTTATACAACAATCATCATTACGCGATTATCGTCGAAATCGTTATCGAGCGACAACTCAATAATTTCACCATTCATTTCTCACTCATCAGTTATAATATTCTAATTTAACTATCTCATGGAACTTATATGTTCCTTATACGGGTACTGGATATTTTCTCCAAACCGTTGCAAGGTTAACAACATGCGAAAGCTGTCGTTGCTTCTACGAGGAGAAAAATGTTGTTCACTGTTTCCGTTTCCTTTCTCAAGTTGCATATTCTACCGAGAACTTATTCTTCTATTCAATTCCATACTGCACATTGTGCTTGATTTCAACGAGTTATATTCGCATGTTCATTCCTCTGCTACACTGAGAAAAGGAAGGTGTTTCGTAGAATTAGCAATGAGGGGATTGTTGAAAATTTATTGTTGGATACAAAATGATTTTTGTTCTGGAAGCAACACATAGTTGTCTTGTTAACAATGAAATTGTCAATTCAGCAACGTACGCGTCGCATCTCAAATTCGATAGCTTATAATTTAAATCCGACGATAGAACGGTATATCAATTCTTGTAACTTGACTTGTGCGGACGGTCATTGGAGATATTCGGAGTCTATTATCGCGTTGAATCATCGTTTTTCTTTGCTTTACTTGCATTGGGGTTGGATCTGGGCTGCTTGCTGGTTATTTAGGAACCTCGGACACTGATTTATTCACAGTGTACTAGATTTTCCATCCCTCCCTGTTATTCCTTCGCCCTTGAACGATACTAAGCGATAATAGCTCCTCCTAGCCAATGGAAAAAATTATGCTCGAGCCAGGAACAACTCTTCGGGCTGATTTCTCGAGCCTATACCAATTCCACAAAGCAGGGGGAAACTCAGATAACTAAAGGCAGTTGTGAGGCCCGTTTCGCTTCTCTTGAGGAGAAATGGTCCAAATTTGTGGCACAGCACGAAATGCTCATGGACCCATATGATGAGGACCAGCAGAAGGAAATCTCTTATTTCAAGGACGATGTCTTTGGGAAAGCGGAGGGAAACTACCTTGCCGACAAGGGCAAGTTCCTCGATAGGTTAGGTACATACGCGGTTCCTGATTCCTCCCCTGCCGCGAGCCAGCTCAATACTCGCGTACATACTGAAAATCAATTCCGTCATCAGCTCCTCCGCATTGCTCCTCCAAAATTTGATGGTGGTTATCAGAATTGGACTCCCTTCCGGGATCTGTTTACCCCTCTCATTGTTTCCGATAGTTCCCTCACGCATATCGAGCGTATTCACCATCTTGAAACAAGCCTCACGGGCGACCCTGCCAAGCTTCTTCGCAATATCCCTTCGACCGCCGAAAATTTTGCTAGAGCTTGGAAAATTCTGAACGACCGATACCAAAACACGCGCGTGCTAGTGAATGCTCAACTATCAGCTCTCAGTTCTTTGAAAGCCATGACGGTCCAGTCCGCGGACGAGCTTAAGGGATTGCTCAACGGAACTACCGATGCGGTCGGTACACTCGAAGTTCTAGGTAGGCCGACGAACCAGTGGGATGATTGGCTGGTGCGCATGACAACTCGTAGATTAGATCCACGAACTCGCCGCGATTGGGAAGACCAGCTGGGGCCCTAACAAGTCCCTCCATTATTCGAGGACTTACAAGAATTTTTCAACACGCGCTTAAGGAGCTTAGAGTCATAAGAACCCCCGAGAAACGTCAAACTAGTTATCATGCTACGCCTTCAGTCAGGCAGATCACACCTTCTCCTCATCCAGCTGAATTCAAGAATGCAGTAGAAGCACACGCCGTTACGGAAACTGCTGATCTCAGAAAAGGTAAAACTAGCGCACCGACCGCACGAAAATGCCCTTGCTGTCCATTATATCACTATATAGGTGCGTGCACAACGTTCAAGGACAGATCGCTAGCTCAACGGCGTGAATTCGTGCAGGCTAACAGCCTGTGCTTCAACTGCTCGGGATTCCACCAAGCCCAAGAGTGTCGGTCGCAAACAGTTTGCCGACATTGCTCTCAAAGGCACCATTCTTTGCTACATGATGCGCAAACACCTCATTCAACGCGGGCGATAGCCTCGTCTTCTCATTTGGGAAAATCAACTCAAGCTTTCCCGCCAAATGGTGCGCCTGCGCCCCGCGATGCACTCACTGTCAACACATTAGTTAGCGAAACTGTATTCTGTTCTACTCCCTCCGTTTCACTGGCTACTGCTATGGTGGTGTTCCATGGGAGAAACGGATATTCCTCACGCGCATGTGCGCTCATTGATCCTTGCGCAGAGACTAATTTCATATCCGAAGCGCTGACATAATCTTTGCACATGCCTCGACGCTCAGCTCCAGTACGTATCTCAGGGATTGGGGGGAAAGCATCCGAGGTTTCGCGCGGTGCAGTCGATTCCACCCTCGCTCCAAACAATCCAGACTCTCAATTCAGCCTACAAATGACCGCTCTAGTTCTGGCTCGGCTCACGGAATATGTCCCTCCGTGTAGAACACAGGCTTCCGCTTGGCCACATTTAGACGGCTTCCCCTTAGCAGATCCTGAGCTTGGTTCGTCTCGGCCTGTCGACTTGTTACTTGGGAGCGAAGTCTACGCGCTTTCACCGAAACCTGAATTAAAAACAGGCCCTATTGGTACACCCCTGGCGCAAGAAACCACTTTGGGCTGTATCCTTACCAGGCCCAGCTCGCGAACTCCTAGCTCTCCGAGTGTGGAGTCCTTTGTTGTCGGCTCCCTGCACTATCGAGGATCCACTACCGCAACGACTCGGAAGGTTTTGGATTCAAGAAGAGATTCCGACTCCTGCTACCTCAGTGCTCACCGCAGCCAAACAGCGCTGTGAAGACCACTTTGTCGCCACGCATTCACGGTTTTCTGATGGCCGATACATTGTGCGGCTGCCGTTCACCGGCGATCCTATAGATCTAGGCGAGTCGAGAAGTCATGCCTTCCGCACTCTCCAAAGCATGGGAAGGTGATTCCAGAGAAACCCCACGCTACAGTCCTCGTACTCAGCGTTTCTTGAGGAGTATCTAGACCTCGATCACATGGAAGAGGCCTCAACTGAGTGACCATCCGATTCACGTTCCCACCTTCCTCATCACGGAGTGGTGAGAGAATTAAGCTCTACCACCAAATTGAGGGTGCTCTTCAATGGCTCGCAAAAGTCAGCCTCCGGATTCGCCGTGAATGATTCTCTATCGACCGGTCCTGAGCTGCAAGACAAGCTATCCGGGACCTTGGCTCGTTGGAGGTTCTATAAAATGGTGTCTTCCGCCGATATCGAGAAAATGTTCCGCCAGATACTCGTGCATCCAGAGGACCGGGACTTTCAGCGAATCTCATGGCGAGAACATTCTCATCAAACCCCTTTAGTCTACCGCCTCAACACTGTCACTTACGGCTCGAGATGCGCTCCGTACTTAGCCTCACGAACGCTCAGGCAGCTCGCTCAGGACGAATCAGTTAGTTATCCCAACGCTGCATTGGACAAAGGAAACAATACCTACGTAGATGATATCTCAACTGATGCCCCCGACGTAGATTCCGCTTTAGCCCTCTAAAAGGAATTGATCAGTCTCTTCGCGGCGGGCGGATTTCCCCTGAAGAAGTGGATGTCCAATTCCCCTCAACTACTCTCTTCTCTTCCGCAGGATTGAGTTGATACTAAACCTCTACTCTCGTGGCGAACAGAGCTCGCTTATCCCGCTTCGGGGCTCCAGTGGCATCCGGATTCCCACGGGTTCTCGTTTCGCTTCAGTCTGCTCGACTTTTCCGCTGCCATTACTAAGCCTTCGGTGTTGGCAAACATCTCCAAAGTCTTCGAGCCTCTGGGTTGGGTCGCTCCAGCTACAATCAAATATGAAACCTTCATGCATTTCCTATGGTTACTCGGCAGTGGGTGGAACAATCAACTCCCAGAACGTGAGGCCCAATACTGGGAACAGTTAGTTGAAGAGCTCGCTCAAGTTTCTCTCACACGGATCCCAAGATGTACGGGAATGGATTCAAATTCCTCTTCTGTAGAACTCCATGGATTCTCAGACATCTCTCAATACGCTCATTCCGCCGTCTTGTATTTGCGATCCTCCGATTCAGAAGGTCAGACTCAAGTTAGCCTCCTCGCTTTGAAAACGAAAGTGGCCCCCCTGAAGCAAGTCTCCATTCCATGATTGGAACTATGTGGAGTGCAACTTTTAGCGCGGCTCGCTACACAAATGGCTCAAACGATGACCTTGTCCAACGTTCCACTACATCTCTGGTCAGACAGTACGGTGGTCCTGGCCTGGATTAGAGCTCTTCCGAACACGTGGAAAACCTATGTCGCCAATAGGGTATCTGATATTCGAATGACCGCGCCCCATGCGCTGTGGCATCACGTGGAAGGGACAGACAATCATGTCGATTGCGCCAGCAGAGGCATTACCTCCACCCAGTTGGACAATTCCAGACTGTGGTGGAATGGCCCCGATTGGCTGTGCTCGGACCAACTCCTATGGCCCAATACTGCCACAATCCCAGAGCTGACATCTCTGAGCGAGCAACGTACATTCGTACACGGACAGGTACAAACTCAAATTGCCCCGGTTCGGAAGTCATTTGGCCGTGTCGCTTTTTCTTTCCTGAAACTGATTAGGGTTACTGCTTGGTGCCTCCGGTGGCAAACAAATCATTGAAATCAAGCGACGGTTTCAACCTTCTGATACAGCTGTTCCTTGACCTCCGCTGATCTATCCCAAGCATGGGCTCCCTGGATACGTGCAGTTCAGAGCATTGCCTCCGCCACAGAGCTCAGAGCTTTGACTCATCCGCCTCAGAACTTGCCTCGTTCTAGTCCTCTTCTCGCGTTGTGACCAATTTTGGACGAGCAACAGATATGACATGTTGGAGGACGTCTGAAGCACTCTCTATTGACTCCGGACGAACAAAGTCCCATAATCCTGCCCGGAAATTCTCTCTTCACCGATCTACTTATCGACCACTTCCACAGGCAGGTGCTTCACGGTGGTACTCAACTTACTCTATCTATCATCCGCCAAACATATTGGTTAATTCGAGGACGCCAAACCGTGGAAAAGCGTATCTCAAGATGCCACACTTGCACACGTTATCGCGCCATAAGCGCAACCCAGATCATGAGCAATCTCCCTGCCGTACGAGTTCAGCAAGTGCAACCGTTTCTGAATACGGGAGTCGATTATTGTGGCCCATTCGATCTGCGAGTCACCACTGGGCGGAGGCAAAAGACTTATAAGGGCTACATCGCCGTATTCGTTTACTTCAGCACCAGAGCGATTCACATTGAAACGGTCACCGGTTACTCCAGTGCGCACTTCCTCGCCGCCTCACGTCGCTTCGTTTCGCGCCGAGGAACCCCCTCCGACCTTTACAGTGATTGCGGGACTAACTTCGTCGGAGCCAGTGCTGAGCTAAGAGCTCTGTTCTTACAGGCATTTGCTCACTCTAGCGAAATCGCAACCCTCTCAGCTAACGATGGCACGGATTGGCGTTTCAATCCGCCGGGCGCTCCTCACCACGGGGGGCTGTGGGAAACATCCGTGAAATCGGTTCAATTCCATCCCAAACGGGTACTGGGAGCAACTATCCTTATGTACGAAGAGCTAACCACCCTGCTCGCCCAGATTGAGGCCTGTCTCAACTCGAGACCGTTACATGCGCTCACTGATGACCCCTCTGATCTCAACGCGTACACCCCTGCACACTTCCTAATCGGCGATTCAATGATATCGGTGCCGGAGCCCTCTCTATCCGAAGTTAATCTTAACCGGTTGTCACGAAGGCAACTCGTGCAACGCACGAAGGACGATTTCTGGAATCGCTGGTCCTCAGAGTATCTGCACTCGTTACAGACTTCGCCTAAATGGCGTCAGCGCCAACAGCCAGTAAGAATCGGGCATCTAGCTATCCTCAAGAACGAGATCCAACCTCCATGTAAGTGGCCACTCTGTTGAGTCACTGAGATTCACCCAGACACAGACGGGAACGATCGGTTAGTGCCAGTCAGGACCGCAAAGTTCACGTTCAAGAGGCCGATCGTAAAACTATGCTTGCTACCACGACCTGATGAACCAGCTAGAGCCTTGATTGGGACCCAACCTAATTAGATCGTTCAACCTCTCACATGCGCTCCAATTACCGTTCCTTCAGGGCGGACGGACAATCGACCATTGTCCGATCTCATACTCGCAACCTTAGGTTAGGTTATTGTTCAATGTCAGATCTCTTCGTTTCCTTTGTGAAACAAGGCGAGCGGAAACGTTGAAATTACTCACGGACATGTTCCGTCCAACAACAACATTTTTTCCTTCTTACCTTTCATTAATAATTCTTCACTTATGTTCTCATGCGTTTTTTGCATGTCCTTTTCTAACCATATACTTTTGCGTTGACATGTAAATTTTTCTTCTTCGCTACTATGTATCACGCACACATGTATAAATTAATGTTCCTATTGATTGTATGCGCTAACACATTGGCAGGCCAGTCGAATCTCTGCCTGTACACTGCCTGGCAACTGGAGCTGCTTCGACCCTTGATCGACGAGGGCGAATTTGTACGTGAATTTGAATTATAGAGTAATTACTCGTCAGTCAATCTCAAAAGCAGTGCATTCACATATTCTTCACCTTTGAGCCATCCTTCCACTATCTCTCTATTCCTTCTCCTCCTATCTTCATCCGAAACAGGTACACTCTTATCAGATTCTTCCAATAGAATCACAAGTAGATGAAGGAAAAGCAAGAAGGATGCGTATGTACCATAGATCTTTATGTTATGTACCACAATTATCAATGTCATCAGGGAGCGTCATGGAAAAATGAAGAAAAGATAGAACTGCAGTGGATATACTAGTCCTCGCGTACCAAACATCTGTACGTTGAATCCTACCATGATCATTAGGTAGCGTTGAAGGAAACTGCGGAGAGGATGGGAGCGCAGTGAATATACCACAAATTTTTGCATCGTGTGCATTCCAATTACCAATTGACGAATGATCGAAGAGACTGTTCAGGATCAACTCGACGAAAATTGAGCAGATATAATATTCTGATTATAAAAATTCTTGCAGAACAACTACAGGTCAACTTGACCGATGTGACTGGATGTGACAATTCATTCTGAATGTTTTCTGTCGAAGTTCTATCTTTCCAGTTGTTCTATTCAAGCTGGATTATATTTGTGTTCTTATGAACCTTTATTTTCATCTTCACTTATCTCGGTTTCGGGATGATTCAATTCTCAAATATGATGAATATCAAATGGTTCGGATATTCTATACAATATTGCTTCTGAATGATCATGAATCACTTTGAATAAGTTTCAAACATTTCATAGATCCTAGAGTTACTAAATCTTTCATAGGCCAGTCAAATTGAGAATTCAGGGTGAACTGATCAGGGACAGGAGCAAGCCTGGTGGAATCGACAATGGAGATGGTCCAGATGAAGGAACATGGAATTTGCACCTCGTACCTGTTGTGGGGGATGAATTATTAGCAATAAACAATTTTCCACCTCCGTCAGTTTCCCTATTTCGATGAATATCTAGGTAACGGTTCGAGATACCGAAACATTGTACCGGACTTTTTTTGTAGGGAAATGAATTTTCTGAAAGTTGAGTGATATCCATTTCTGCCGCAACTCTCTTCGTTTTGATGCTACGGGGTCTCAAAGTTGGAATTTTTTATGTCAAATTTGACCCGTTTCTCGGTGAATTCACTTTGATAAACAAATTGGAAACAACGGACACAGAGTTGCTGAATCGATTCAGCAAGATTTAGGGGATAACTAGACTCCTGGAGGATCATTTTTATATGGATCAGAGATTTTTTGCAAAACGTTCTGTTTATTCGCAAGTCATGTGGAAATCAATTTCGCGGAAACGCGTTTTTCTTCAGTTTTTGAAGGTATCCACCCATTTACAGGACCCCAAGACGGAAAATCCTGAATAGATCTTGTGGAGAATGATGAAACCAACAAATTTGAGCCCTTGGAATTTTGTTGTAAGATCCACCCCTTCGCTGTTATTTAACGACAAAGGTGACCCCTTTTCAAAAAGCGCATATATCTTTTTACAGGGGAACATTTTTCAGTATCGGACATACTCTTTTTCTTCAGCATTCCGAAGTACCTAAGAAATGCTAGAAAAAAAATTGTTGGAAATTCTCATTTGTTCATAACAAATATGGTTGTTGCTTGATTTTTGGAATCCTGGATCTTTCCTTCACCGGGATTGAATAGCCCTCTCCACCTCGGAAATGATTTGGAATTCGAAAAAAATCCAAGAATTTCTTTGAACATATTGTTCATAACAATTTGAACAATATCAATATTCCGGTCTCCAAAGTGGGCCGAAATGTTCCTCAGAATCTCCGATAGAGATCCCCGGATTGAAAAAATTTGCTCACCCATGATTGACCATTTTTTTATTAATTTGTTCATAATAAAAAAACCACACTTGTCGGATTCTTATGGGAAAAGAGAGGTCATCATATGGAATCAAACTCGCTGAACGCGAATATGGAGATTGAATTTCTTATTCCTCATCCCTCCCCCATTGTTGATTGATTTTCTTATAACGAATTCAAATTTTTCACCGTTTTTTGATCCCCAAGGAATGTTTAGGAATCACATCATTTTTTCCGAATCCATTCCACTGGTGAAAAAGTGCAATTTATCTTTTTTTACCGATTGTTCATGAAATTGTCGAAGAAAAAAATTTTTTTTCACAATTTTCGATCTGAAAAACGCTGCATTATATGAAGGAGCGCTCTCGAAACATCTATTCATCAACAGGGATTCCATATATTGTTTTTTCGAACGATTTTGGGAAATTTGTTTATAAACAAATTCATTTTTTTCAAATTTTTTCTCAGGAAAAAGGTCCTTCTGTATGTTTCTGAGGATGTTGATCACGAATGAGTCCTCAAAAATGTTGATTTTCCACACCTCCTCTATTCCTGTTCATATTGTTGTTCAAAGGGAAATTTTTTTCCCCATTCCATTCAAAAGTGAGGTATACATGTGTATAAAACCCTCAAATTACAATATCCATCAGTCAAATTCTGTCAAATGATATTTTCATACCATCAGGGACCGTTCTTCAGGGATTATTTCATTTGGGACGGAATTTCCGGAGTCCTACATGTAATCGGTAGAAAAAGATAAATTGCAACTTTTGACTAGTGGAATAGCTTCGGAAAGAATAATGTGATTCTTGAAGATTCCTTGAGCATCGAAAAACGGTGGAGATTTTGAATTTGTTATAAACAAAACAATGAACAATGGGGGAGGGATGGGAAATAGAAAATTTAATCTCCATATTCGCGTTCAGCGAGTCCCATCCCATATGATGACCTATCTTTTCCCATGAAAACCCGACAAGTTTGGTTCTTTCATTATAAACAAATTGATAAAAAAATGTTAAATCATGGATGGAAGAATTCTCTCGATTCGGGGATCTTTATCGGGGATTCTGAGGAACATTTTGGTCCACTTTGGAGACCGGAATATTGATATTGTTTGATAATTGTTATGAACAATCCGTTTAAAAAAACTTTTGGATTTTTGTCGGATACCAGATCATTTTTGAGGTGGAGAGGGCTATCCAATTCCGATGTAGAAAAGATCCAGGATTTCAAAAATCAAGCAACAATTCCATTCGTCATGAACAAATGAAAATGTTCAACAATTTTTTTTCTCGCATTTGTTAGGTACTTCGGAATGTTGGTAAAAGAGAGTATGTCCGACATTCAAAATGTTCCCCTGTAGAATATATGAGCTTTTTCGAAAGGGGTCACCTTTGTCGTTAAATAACAGCGAAGGGGTGTATCTTACGACAAAATTCCAAGGACCCAAATGTGTTGGTTTCATCCTTCCGTACAAGATACATGCAGGATTTCACGTCTTGGGGTCCTTTAAATGGGTGGATACCTCCAAAAACTGAAAAATAACGCGTTTCCGCGAAATCAATTTCCACATGACTTGCAATAAACAAAACGTTCTGCAAAAAATCTCTCATCCATATAAAAATGATCCTCCAGGTGTCTAGTTGTCCCCTAAATCTTGCTGAATTGATTCAGCAACTCTGAGTTCGTTGTTTTCAATTTGTTTATCAAAGTGAATTCACCGAAAAACGGGTCAAATTTGACATGAAAAATTCCAACTTTGAGACCCCGTAGCATCAAAACAAAATGGGTGACGGCAAACATGGATATGACTCAACTTTCAGAGATTCATTTCCCTACGAAAAAGGTCCAGTACAATGTTTCGATAACTCGAACCGTTACCGAGATATCCGAATGGGGGCCAAATCAACGAAGAACTAAATCAACGAAACCGTTAGTTGGAAAGAATGAGACATCATACATTATACATCTCTTCCTTTTCAACCAATGGTTCCGTCGATTTGTCCTTGCGTTGATTCGGCCCTCATCAAGATATCCATCGAAATAGGAAAAAGGACGGAGTTGAAAAATTGTTCATTGCTGATAATCAGTGCCCCACAAGAGGTAAGAGTTGCAAATTTCATTTCCCTTCATCTGGACTATCTCCACTATCGATTCCACCAGGCTTGATCCTGTCCCTAATTATTTCACCCTACAGCCTTTTTTTGTTCCAATTTGACTGGCCTATCAACTCGAAATCCTCTATGACAATCCAATGAAGCGGGACAAATCAACCAGCCAGACCTTGTTACGTACCAATTAAAGGTCTGGTTGGTTAATTTTTTTTAATCTCATCGAATTATTTCCGAGTACTTTGGGTAGAGAGATCGAGTAACTGTGGGGTCCATGGGATACCCTCAAGGATAAACTTATCGAGTGTGAAAAGATTTAGTAATATAGTTCTTAAGGAATAGGAATAGAAATATTTGAGAAAAGAGATATCCCTCTATTCTCCAGCCAGTCTGTGTTCAAATATATCTGATCGTCAAAATCTCACCTCTCAAATATTCCCATTCCTAATTATCTCTGTTCTCAAACAAGTCTATTTATGAATATGATTAATCCTCAATATCTGTATCCTCACAAATTCCTATCCTCAATATAGGTCGCGAATGAAACAAACATATTGTGTTCCATAAGGATTCAAGGATTGCGTAATTATGGATCAAACTCGTTCAAAGTAATTTCTAAAGCTTCAGGAAGTCATAAAAAATTTTTGGAAACTTTGTACAAGTCCATACAGTAGTTTTCGAATCAACTGACCATTAGGATTCAGTGAGTCATGAGAAATTTTGATTTAGAAACTTTGTATGAATTCATACAGTAGTTTCCAAATCAACTGACCAGTATGAAATGGCTAGCATCAAGGCGCTACACTGTGAAAAATCCTTATCGGGAATTACTCATATTTGAATTGGGAAATCACAGTTTTTTCGTTGAAGCACTCCGTTCAGCATTGAAAAGATACATTTTTATTGTGGAAGTCTTATGCTCAACATAGAAGGAATAAACTTTTTTTTAGAAGAGCCTTGCACTCAGACTTTTTGGAAAGTGATATCACAAACGTTTGTAAATTTCGGACGGGGGCCAAATCAACGGAAAACCAAATCAACGAAACTGTTAGTTGGGAAGAATAAGACATCATACATCATACATCTCTTCCTTTTCAACCAATGGGTTCGTTGATTCGTCCTTTCGTTGATTCGGCCCCACCCTGAATTTCCCATGCTCAGTGTAGAAAACTTTATAACCTACACAGAGCGTGAACAATTTCCAAACATGTGTAATATTACTACACTGAGTGTAGAAGTTTTCAGAAAAAAATTATTTCTCTTACGTTCAGCGTAAGCCTTTTCCGATGGGAATTTATTTTCTCTATGCTAGACGTGCCTCCCCGTGGGATGATTGCGGGTCTCCCAGGGGGAGATTCTTGATACCTGTCCTTGATATCCTTTTTATCCATCCTTGGGAGTATCTGCTTCCTTTACGTGGTGGGGAGGATAAGTATCTCAGATTTGGGTCTCTTTCTCGGGTGGGATAAGCTACTCAAGAGGGAAAATACAAACTGAGAGGAACTTAATCATCCCAACGCCAGGAACATCGGCAAGAACGGAAGGAAAGCAAGGAGAAACTACCTTCCTTGATATCTTTCAATATTCCTGAAGAAATGAAATCTTTTCTCCAAGCCTAGAATTTTGAATTTCAATTCATTGAAAAAAAGCAACAACAACAACATGATGGCGTTCTCTCGGGTAAAATATTCCGGAGGTAAAATAGCCCCCCGTTCGGATCTCCGGGTGGAGGCTATTCGAGAGAGCCTCATCGAACAAGACAGAAAACCAATTAGGATAGTGAAGAAAGAGAACATTCTTCAGGTCGGAGCGTGGAATTTTAGATCACTGAGACAAACAGGAAAATTAGAGGATTTGGGATTAGAAATGAACAGGTTAGGTATCGATGTAATGGGAATTAGTGGAATGAGATGACCGCAAGGAGGGGATTTCTGGAGTGGGGATTATAGAATCATTCATACAGCATCAAAGGATGGTCAAGCAGGTATGGGAATTGAAATGCATAAAAGGGTAGGGAATAGGATAGAAAATTATTTGCAACATAGCGGACGCATAATGATGGTCAGAGTTAGAACAAAACCGGCAGACACTGTTATAGTTCAAGTATACATGCCCACATCTGCATACTCAGAAAAAGATATCGAAAAAACGTACGATGAAATAGGAGGAGTGATAGAATATGTGAAGGGAGAAGAAAATTTGATGATCATAAGTGACTGGAATGCGGTAGTAGGGCAAAGAAAAAGGGCAACATAATACGAGGTTTTGCGTTATGAAAAAGAAATCAAAGAGGACAACGTTTCATCGAATTCTGTGAAGGCCATAAAATGGTTATTACCAACACGTTATTCAAAAATCATCCAAGAAGAATGTATCCTAGGAAAATGCCAGGGAATACAGCAAGATATCAAATCGATTACATATTAGTGAAACAAAGATTCAGAAACCAAGTGAAAAGCTGTAAAACTTATCCAGGCGCGGATAAAGATAGTGATCACAATATGTTGCTGATGGAATGTTCTCTGAAATTCGAAACTCTGGAAAGATAAAGGAAAATTCAGAAGAGATGGAATTTGAAGAATCTCGACCAAAGAAAAACACGGGAGGCATTCGAAGTGATGTTGGACGAAAAATTGGAGGATCGACAAGAGAAATACTTGGAGATAGAGAGTAGATGGACGAATATGAAGGGGAACATAGAGCAATGTGCAGATGAAATTTTCAAGAACGATGAGATAGAGCCTAAGAAACCATGGATAACAGAAAAAATTCTCGATTCAATTAATGAAAGGAGGAAATACAAGAATGAGAATAGTGAACAAGACCAGCAGACGTACAAGGCACTGAGGAATAAAATAATCAGAAAATCAAGGAAATCAAAAGAACAATGGTTGGAGGGAAAATGTCAAGATATAGAAGTGAGATTACATTGAGGGAAAATTGATGAAGCATATAGGATAGTTAAGGGATTTTTCGGACAAATGAAATCTAGAAGCAGTAAGATTAAAAATTCCTTAGGGAGACAATTGATAAGAACGGAGGAAAAAATAGAATAATGGATCAATCATTTGGAAGATCCGTATGAGGGGAGCGATAATATAGGATTGTTAGAGAGGGAGGAAGATATCGATGAAGAAGAATTGGGAGATTCAATTTTGAGATCGGAATTCGACAGGGCTTGAAAAGAATTGAGAAATAATAAAGCGCCAGGAATAGATGGCATAAGTGCGGACCTTATCAAAGCCCCCAGTCAGAGAACTCGTGACGCACTGTTTGATTTGGTCAGAGATATGTACGAAATAGGCGAAGTACCGAAAGATTTCCAGAAGAATAAAATTGTCGCTATTCCAAAGAAACAAGGAGCAGACGAATGCGAGAACTACAGAACGATTAGTTTAACTTCACATGTCTCGAAAATACTGACAAAAATCATATACAGGAGAATAGAGAATAGAATAGAGAGTAGATTGGCAGAAGATCAGTTCGGTTTCAGGAAAAATAGGGGAACGCGGGAAGCAATATTAGCACTGAGAACAGTAGTAGAGAAAAGTCTAGAGTTGAAATAGTCTGTGTATATAGGTTTTGTAGATATACAAAAAGCATTCGATAATGTTGATTGGGAGAAGATGTTTACGATTTTGAAAAAGGTAGGAATCAATTTCAGGGATAGGAGAATCATATATGAATTATATAAGAATCCAACCGCAATAATAGAAATAGAAGGTCAGAAAGAAGGAGCACGAATTAGAAGAGGGGTGAGACAAGGATGCTCACTATCGTCATTGATTTTCAATTTGTATATAGAAGAAGCGATGAACGAAGTGAAGGAGCAAGTGCCATTGAAATTACAGATTCAAGGTGAAAATGTAAGCATGTTGAGATTTGCGGATGATATAGCTATATTAGCTACGAGTGGTGCTGAGTTAGAAAATACTCTCAAAACTATGAAAAAAATATCACTAGATAAATATTGTATGAATATAAATAACGACAAAACAAAATTCATGATTTGTACAACAGCGAAAACATCAAGAAGAATGAAAATCAAGATAGATGCAGAGACAATTCAGCAAGTCAAGGAATTCAAATATCTAGCAAGCATAATCACAGAAAACGGTGAAAGCGGAAGAGATATCAGAGCAAGAATAGCACAAGGGAGACAGGCTCTCCACCAAAAGAAACAGTTACTATGTTCGAAGGATATTAGCTCAGCAGGAAGGAAGAAATTCTTGAAGAGTTACGTTTGGAGCACGGCATTGTATGGTTGCGGAACTTGAACATTCGGAAAAACGGACCCAAGAAGACTTGAAGCTCTTGAAATGTGGTGTTATAGGAAGATGCTTAGGATAAAGTGGATAGAGAAAGTAAGAAATGAAGAAGTACTTGAGAAGGTGAATCAAAAAAGGAGTCTCTTGAGACAGCTCGTGAAAGGAAGAAGTAATCTGATAGGACACACATTAAGGCATGATAGCCTATTCAAAACAATATTGGAAGGGAAAATGGATGGTAAAATTAGAAGAGGTAGACCTAGATTAGGTTATATGAAGCAAATTATACAAGGTAAGGGTTGGCGTAGATATGGAGGAATTAAGCGGTTGGCGGATAATAGACAGGGTTGGAGGATTTCATCAAACCAGTCATAAGACTGATTACTTCATGATGATGATGATGCTAGACGTGGTACTTCAACAAAAAACTGTGATCTTCCAATTCAGATATGAGTAGTTCACAAGAAAGATTTTTTACAGTGTAGCACCTGAACGCTAGCCATTTCATACTGGTCGGTTGATTTGAAAACTACTTTATGAATTCCCACAACGTTTCTAAATACAAATTTCCCATGATTCACTGCATTCATACTGGTCAGTTGATTGGAAAACTACTGTATGGATCCGCACAAAAATTCTGAACAGTTTTTATGACTCTATGAACCTTCAGGAATAACTCTGGATTGGATATGCTCGTAGATTTCCCAAGAGCGTGGTCTCTCCTTCTTGAATTCATTGAAAATTTTGCACTTGGTAAACATAAAGAAGTGAATATCATTCTTCATATTTGGAATTCAATTCCATCCATTGTATTATCATTTCGAAGTTGATAATTGATTTATTTAAGGTATCTCATGCTGCTTGAAATCTTTTCAAGAGATATCATACCTGCAGCAAGGTAATGATAACAACAAGACGATTCAATCTAACAATTATTCTGAAGCCTTATGTATTGTCGCATGGCCTGTTTGGCTCAACATTGGAATGATTAGTACAACGCCTTCGCAGAAGAATAAACCTGACTCTTATGTACCTCCTCAACATGCATTTGTAACTGCTCTTGTGCATATTTTCCAGCATATAGAACCAAGTAAAAAAACTGTACAATTCTTTTCTTCCTGTCTCGAAAGTCAGATAGACACCAATTGAAAAGGACAAAAAACTCATTCAAAATTCATCTATCCCCATGTATTCTCTGTTTTCAATTGGTTCCTATCTGACATCATGGAGATGTTGAGAATGAGTCATGGTTAGAGAAATATTTGAGAGATGGATCATTCGAGAGGATAGATGATCAGGAATAGAGATATTGAGGTATTCAGGAATAGTTATTTTTAGTGTATAAATATCCAGGTGAAAAAATGTTGTAGAATTCTAGTCAGAATTTGGTTCTATGGATGGAGGCCAAATCAACGAAAAACCAAATCAACGAAAAGTTGGTTGAAAAGAGAGATACGTCACACTCTCTCTTTTCAAACACTGATTTCGTTGATTTGTCTTTTCGTTGATTTGGCCCCCATACGGTTCTATACAGATTCTGCACCATGAATGTACCATGAAACATGATATGGTGAAGATGGTTGTGGAGAAACAAATCCTGATAAGAATTCTACGAAACTTTCCCACCCGGGTACTCAGGAATGAGGATATTGGATAATATATAATATAGAATTTTATATTTTCGGAAATTTGAAAAATAGATTCCTTTATTAAAAATGAAATAAGAATTAATACAATTGAATGAAGCATATATATGCATACATATATTTTCTTACTCGGAAGTGCTCATTGGTACAAAACAGAATGTTCATGAATTTTGAATCATTATTCTGAAATCACATTAGATCACTCTATGGTATCACAGGTTGGTTTCCTATTACATGTATCATCACATTCAAAAGTTAATTTGAAGTGGGGAACATCAATGAAATAACGCAAATGATTAAAAAATGAACTAATAGTGATTTTTTTTATAACCCAAGTGATGAGTTACAACGTTTGGTATGATTTTTCCAACAACAACAAAATTGATAAGAATCCCTCATACAAAAAAGACATGTTACGGAAGCGTGACGCTCTTATCTCGATTCGGATTGGTTCCTCGTGACTTCCGTTTCAGTCAGCGCGTACATTTGAATTCCTTTGTGATTTGGGATGGAAAAAAGTGGGATGATGATAAAATTTTTGGAATTTCAATTGGTGCGTTGAACACGTCTCTCTTTCCTTGGCATTGATCTTGAATCTTTATATGGGAGTTGGAGTGGAAGCCGGGAGAGGGGATACGGATGCCACATGTGTTGTATTATCAGAATTTTTTCTCAGTGCATAGTGATCATTTGATTGTGCATGAACGTGAAGTGCGTTGTGGAAGTACGTGTAGAAGTACATGATGATTATGAAGGTATATATATATATATATATATATATATATACACAGGGTGTCCCATTTTAATCTGTCACTTAGAATATCTCGAAAACGAATAGATTCAGAAGAAAATGTTCCGGGAAAAAAATGTAAGAATCTGAGGGGGACATCCGATGGTGAACTTGGCTTCGACCTCAGATCCCACTCTCAAGGTCATTCTGAGGTCAACTCATGTTTTTTGAATGGAATCCCCTATTCTTTCACTAAAGGTTCAGATTCTACGCTACAAACCAGAAAATTTTCGTCTCAAACGTTTTTTCGAAATCCCCATAGATGGCGCTCTGATTGATGAGAAAATGAGAATTCTCAAACCCTCGGATCGTATTCTGTCTAACATAATGCTCAACTCTTGAGTGTTTCTCATCTCCCGGAAATTGCCGTCGGCATCAGCGTTAGCCAATGTACACCACGAGGAGGTTGCGCGATCGGACTTTGCACATCATTGTGGCCCTGAAAGCGGCCGATTGTCTGGACTGGAGGTGTATCTTCGGGGACGCATGAGACATTCAAGAGATGTTCAAAATGAGCGCCGTTTTGCCTTTGACAAAGCGCAATTCTTTTATGAAAGTTTTCTACAGTTGCTTGCAACGCAGCAGGTGTTATTGCTGTGCATGCTCTTCTTATCCGATCTTCTATGTCATCGCGTGTTGTTGGAGGTTCACGGAATACAGCATTTTTTATGTAACCCCACAAGAAAAAATCAGGCGACGGCAGATCTGGCGACCTAGGTGGCCACCGCACAGGTCCTCCACGGCCAATACACCTTCTGGGAAACTTCTCGTCCAGAAATTTTCGAACAATTCGCATGTAATGAGGAGGTGCTTCATCCTGTTGGAACCACATCCTTGATCACACGTCAAGACTTACGTCTTCCATAATAGCAGGAAGTGCAAAATGCAAAAAACGAAGATACTCCGCGCCAGTCCGGTTTCCTTCAGAAAAATACGGCCCTATGATCCTGGAATCCACAATTCCGCACCAAACGTCCACACTCCAACGGTGTTGATGATTGATTGTACGGACCCAGTGAGGATTCTGAGCACTCCAATAATGGCAATTGTGCCTATTGAGAATTCCAACATTGTGAAATATTGCCTCATCAGAGAACATAACGTGATGAGAGAAAGTAAGATCTTCTTCCATTCTCCGTTGGGCCCACGTGCAGAAGTTCAATCTTGTTATGAAATCCTCAGCTGTTGGAGATTGCACCAAAGTGATATGGTACGGATGATAATCCAACGATTTCAAGATACGCTGAGCTGTGGATCGAGGGATTCCGGTCATTTCCTGAATATCCCGAAGACTGATATGGGGATTAATATGAATTAATGCCAGCACAGCCAGCGATCTCACATCAGGATCATTGTCATCCGCATAAACTTTCTTGTTCTTCTGTCATTTGAGGAGACCTTGACGAGCACGTTGTTCAAGAAATCGGATCGTGATGCGATTTGGACACCTCCGATCCGGAAAACGACGTTGAAATGTTCTCACAGCTCCAACATGATTTCCCCGCGCTTCACCAAGACACAACAAAACGTCAACGATATCGTTTGGCACGTAATCAGACATGATATCCAGAAATGTGTTTCCTCCAAATGATAACAGAGAACTGAGCAGTTTGGGAATGTTAAATTTCTAAAGTATTCACATGTGAATCGAAACAATAACAATTCCAAGAACAAAACCAAAACAAAACACAACCGACGGCAATTTTTGGGAGATCAGACACACTCAAGAGTTGAGCATTATGTCAGACAGAATACAATCCGAGGGTTTGAGAATTCTGATTTTCTCATCAATTAGAGCGCCATCTATGGGGATTTCGGAGAAACGTTTGGGACAAAAGTTCCTGGGTTTTCAGCGTAGAATCTGAACCGGTGGTGAAAAATAGGGGATTCCATTTAAAAAACATGAGTTGACCTCAGAATGACCTTGAAAGTGTGATCTGAGGTCAAAGCCAAGTTCACCATCGGATGTCCCCCTCAGATTCTCAAATTTTTTTCTGGGAACATTTTCTTCTGAATCTATTCGTTTTCGAGATATTCTAAATGACAGATTGAAATGGGACACTCTGTATATACAAAGGTATAGGGTGGGGCATTTAAAGTGTCGCGAGCGTTTTTTCCGAAAATAAAGTCAGATACGAGAAAATTTTTCGGACAAAAGTTGTAGGGTACCGAGGGGGACATCCGATGGTGGCCTTGGCTTTGACCTCAAATCTCATCTTCAAGGGCATTCTGAGATCAACTCTTGTTTTTTAAATAGCATCTCATATTTTTTACTGGGAATTTGGATTCTAGGTCAAAAACCAAGACACTTTTGTCTGAACCATCTTCCTGAAATCCGCGAAAATGGCGCTCTAATCGATATTGTTCTATTTTGAATCTGACATTCGAATAACTCGAAAACGAAGGGTCTTGCAAGAGAATGTTTCGTACAAAAGTTGTCAATACACAACACATTGCAATCGTCTACATTACCACCATTCAGAGCTCACGCGATGTGAACAAACGACGGGGTTCAGTGAAAATTCACGATTTTGAAAGTCAGTTTGTCAGTTACATTTGATTATTACTTGGTTTATGACAAATTGAAAATCATGGATATCCGATACACGGTTTCTGAAAAGATCGATATGATCTACATTTACGGTGAAGTGCATAAGAACCCCGGACAAGCATATTACTTGTATGCAGAACGATTTCCTGAAAGAACAACGCCATCCATTAGGTATTTTCAACGCATTACAAAATTATTCTCAGAAACGGGAAGTGTTACAAGGGAAAAACGACATCGAATGAGAACTGTTAGCGGGGAAAATGCGGAAGTTAATGTACTAGCTGCAGTAGCCAATAATCCACACGTGAGCTCTCGTGAAATTGAACTCCATTCGGGAATTTCTCGAAGAAGTGTTCTTCGAATACTGAAACGTCACAAATTCCATCTGTATCACATTTGTTTGAATCAAGACCTTCACGGTGATGATTTCGAAAATCGTGTACAATTTTGTCGATGGGGTCTAGCGCAAATGCACAATAACAACTTCATCAACATATTATTTTCTGATGAGTCGACGTTCACCAATCATGGTCAAGTAGACCGACATAATACGCATTACTGGGCGACAGAAAATCCAAGATGGTTACCTCAAGTAGAGCATCAAAGACAATGGGCTGTGAATGTTTGGTGTGGTATTTTTCGATCTCGAGTAATTGGACCGTACTTCATTGCAGATACGCTAAATGGAGAGAAGTACAGACATTCCTTAGATCAAGTACTTCCCACATTACTTGAAGACATACCTATTCAGGAACGATTGAATATGTGGTATCAACACGATGGTTGTCCATCCCATTATGCAGTCACAGCTCGAGAAATATTGGAGAGAGATTATCCTGGACGATGGATAGGACGTCGTGGACCAGTTCATTGGCCTGCCCGTTCTCCGGATCTTGATTCTCCAGATTTTTTTTCATGGGTATACATAAAAGATACAGTTTATCAACAAGCACCGACTACACCTGAGAATATGCGTCAACGAATCATCAATGCATGCGCGAGCATCAATGGAGATATTTCAGCAATCTTTTGTAAAACGTTTTGAAATGTGTATTGAAGTCGAAGGCCATCATTTTGAGCATCTACTGCATTAAAATTATCCAAGTGATGTAGACGATTGAAATGTGTTGTGTTTTGTCTGTTATACCCCATCACCTCCGTTTCAGTTCAAGGGGTCCCCCTTGAAATCAGACAACTTTTGTCCGAAACATTCTCCTCCAAGACCCTTCGTTTTCGAGTTATTCTAATGTCAGATTCAGTATGGAACAATATCGATTAGAGCGCCATCTTTGCGGATTTCAGGAAAATGGTTCAGACAAAAGTTTTTTGGTTTTTGACCTAGAACCCAAATCTGCAGTAAAAAATATGAGATGCTATTTAAAAAACAAGAGTTGACCTCAGAATGCCCTTGAAGATGAGATTTGAGGTCAAAGCCAAGGCCACCATCGGATGTCCCCCTCGATACCCTACAATTTTTGTCCGAAAAATTTTCTCGTATCTCATTTTATTTTTGGAAAAAACGCCCGCGACACTTTAAATGCCCCACCCTGTATATACCATCAAGAAGTTGTGTTGTGAGTATTTGTGTTGATATTACATGTTTATATTGTGTCCACGTCCAGGTTGTTTTTATTGAGATTTGTTATGAATCTGTCGATTTTTCGCTGATTTGAAAAATTATTTTCTCCATTTTTTTATTTTCGTCCAAAGAAATTTTGAAGTTCATTCCATCATTGAGCAACACTCCTATTCCGATTATGGTTGAGATCCATGAAAACATTAATCGAACATGCATACATGTAGAGTACACATATACCATTTTCGGGACGGAATTATACGGTATTTTCCTGTTTTTCTCTTTTATTGGGAGTCCGAATTAATTCGGTCCGTTCTCTTGCAGTTACAGATGCGTTTATTTCAGAAGAACATGAATTATAAAATTATTCAAAGTATTGTCCATCGCTGGCTATCACTTTTTCCCATCTTTCGGGTGATTTCCGAATCCCGTTACGGAAAAACGTCTCGTCTTTCGAAGCGATCCAAGTTAGGAGCCAATTTCCGATGTTCTCGAACGGAGTGAACCGGTGGCCTGCCAAATCGTGCTGCATCTGTCGGAATAACCAGTGATCAGGAGGAGCAATGTCCAGCGAGTACGGCGAGTGAGGTAGGAATATCCCACTTCAACGTTTCCAGATAATTTTCCACTACTTTTGCGACATGAGGCCGAGCGTTATCGTGTGAAAGAATAACTTTGTCATGTCTCCCCTTGTATTCCGGACGTTTTTCTCGCACGACTTGAACGAATCAATTGTAGCTTATGCCGATCACCCGTAATAGAATCACCAGGTTTCAGCAACTCATAGTATATAACACCCCTTCGGCCCCACCAGACACACAGCATGATCTTCGAACCATGAATATTCCTCTTTGGTGTCAATGACAACGATTGACCGGGCATTGCATAGTATTCTCTTCTCTTGGGGTTATCGTAGAATATCCATTCCTCATCTCCTGTCACAATCCGATGTAAGAACCCCTTTCTTCGTTGTCTTTGAATCAGCTGCTCGCGAGTGGAAAATCGCCGTTCAATGTCTCTAGGCTTCAAGTCATAAGGCACCCAATTGCCTTGCTTTTGGATCATGCCCATGGATTGTAATCGTACGGAAACTGCTTGTTGCGTAACTAATAAATCCGCAAGCTCCTGTTGCGTTCGACTCAGATACCGTCGATTGAAGCCTCCAATTCGACGTTTGCAATTTCTTGTGGTTGTCCTCAGCTAGGCTTGTCTTCGACACTGGAATCGCCATTCTTGGAACGTCGAAACCATTCCCTACATGATTTATCAGTTGAGGCATTGCCATCATAAACTTCCACAAGCATTCGATGGGCTTCAGCTGGACTTTTCTTCCAATTGGAACAGAAAACTGGCACCTTCCGCGAATGCTGCTCAGTTGAAACGAAATTTGTGATACTTCACTGAGTAAAAATCGGGATTCTTGAAGGAACTCGGAGTGATATCAACTGAATATCATTCACAGGTGTCTAACCTCTCTGAAACAATTGAAATCGGTTGTTACTATGAAACATCCATGAGAGCGAGAGTCATCTTTTCAAACCGGACCGAACTAATTTGTACTCCCAATATATTATATATATATATTAGACTGGCTGCAATTCGTTAGGAAATTTTTTGAAACGGCAATACCAATGAGCGTCGGGCTGAAGAAGTTTCTTTTGGGTCTAAAAAGAACACCTGTGAAACCCGAGGCCGATCTGAGAATAATTGATGGACCCAAAAATGAATTACAGTTGAACGAAGGGCATTTTCTTGAAATTTCGCATTTTTCTCGTTGTTTCCATCATACCAAGTATTGGAATACCCCAATATTAACACGGATTGTAATGATAATAATACAGATCAGGCTAATATCAGTACGGATACAATTGATATCAATTGTGCATTCAATATTTCAATTGAAGTGAGACAGAAGTTAGGTTTGAGAGTGGCCAGTCAATGCCGATTCCGTATGCGACGGATATCTCTTCCGATACGAGTCGACAACTTGCAATATAAACTGAGCTCCTCCTTCGTCATGTGGTAAAATACGGTCATAATCCTTCATAAATTTGACCCCACGCTCCGCAGCATCGTTAATTTGGGAAGAATTCCGAAGCAGCTTGATTTTCTTCATTGTTTTTCCATACGGATGGCTCGAGCTCAAAAAAATCGGTTACAAGTTTGAAATTGGCAAACAGGATTCTCGTTTCATACGAAACGGAATCAGATGAATCGCATTTCAACAGATGTTGTCCATTTGGATATGTGCGGTATTAAACAAAAACTACAGCAGGATCCTTTGCTTTCGAACGATTTACCATTTTTGCTTGATTTCGAATGAGACGCTAGGATCGGAAAATGCCAACCCCACCGTTTCTGGAGTCAAATACCACGAGTGGTTCTTCATCTTTTCAATTACCGCGTCAGACACAACTTCATCGATTTCAGCGAACTCGCAAGCGGCACGCAAGAAATTCAAATCCTGATAGGGACACTCAATAGAATTAGTGCATCCGTACCAGGCTTTGATGTAAAGTTTAACAATAAAAATGGAGATATCTCGGATAGAATTGAGCTCTCTGGCAGTTAAACTGAATTGGGCACGGAACATAAGAATTTTCATACAATAAATTGCCTTTGACATAAATCTTGCGTGAGATGTTGCGCCACATGTACGAAAAGCACCGCCGTCATCACCAAGGAATGTAATCGTGAGCTCTAGGAGTTCCTTATGATCGCCACGTATTTGAGTATATTTGAGCTGGTCCTGACAGAACTGCTTAATTTGCTCACATTAATCATCAGAATTGATCTCGTTTGATATTGTGCCATATGTCAGCGAATCGGTTGAAAATGAGAGTTTCAGGTGCATTGCTTTTGCCGTACTTCTTCTCGAAGACATTCTTGAGTACAATCTCGTAGATGTGAAGATGGCTCCCAAAATCGATGAGTTTTTGCCCGAGTAGGTCTTGCAAGAGAATGCAGGCACCTCGTTCAAGACCAGTGTTTGAGGAAGTAGTATCAAAGCTCGATGCTCCAACTCTATCCAAAATTTCCCATACAACTGAAGTATTGTGGACAGCTTCAGCGATGTTTTGGCCAGTACTTGATACAATTTTGGGAGCTCCCAGAAACTAAGCCGTCCCATTGTAGCTCACGAGAACTGCTATACGATGCACATTGGATCTACCGACTAAATCGGCTAAAATTTTTCCGTCCCAGTGAACCACCAAACGATCATTGGTACTAAGCTATTTCATAGTGAAAGAATAAAAAAATGAACCAACTGACATGTACAATGTCCATCATACAATATATATGTATGTGTGATTCGTACGTTGTGGATGAATTCAGATTTCGCTTCATCAAATTGGTAGTGCCGATTGTTTTCACGCAACTGTTGTGAAGAAGTACGATTCAGGACTAAATTTTCGGCAGGAATTTGCGAAGCTTCTATCGCTACCATCAAAATATGCATCGCCATCCTGTCTGACACCTGAACGTAAAGAAGAAAGAATAGTTCGAAATGATCTCGATTTTCTATCCCATTCTTTTCACCTTCGCTTCATCCAGTGCAGTGCATAACCTTGGTGTAATCCATTTTTTCTTCGCAGTGGGACTGCGTTCTTCTGCTTGAAGTGTTTCGATTGTATCGTTGAAATCAACACTATCTACTTCCATGGGCTCAGCATCGATTTCGGTTTCACTTCCGTAGCACATTTCAATGGACAAGGGACTTGATTTTGATGGGAAATAACCATTATAACGCGAGATACCTTAGTTCCGACTATTCCATCCTAACCTCCCGAGCACTTCATACTTCTTCGAATATTTATTTGTGTACATGTGTGAATAAATCGAACTTACTTGTAATGTGCAAACTATATGTCCATCTAGTTACCCTCATCAATCAAATACAAACGCGTGTGATCAATTTTTCTAAAAATCTGAAATGATTAAATTTATAAGAGTGGTCGGGGATAGGGAATGGGACATATTATGTAATCAAAAACCTCAGCAGCACTACACTGAGTGAAATTTATAGTTAAATTTACTATGGTACTTTGTAACCGAGGCAAAGACTGACCACACAATGGAATTTACTATGATGTGACAATAGAAACCTGACCAAATTTGAAGTGTTTTACAATGAATTCCATTCGAAAGCCAGTCTGTTCTTCAACTCCTATTATCCTATAGTAAATCCAACTCCAAACCCCACGCGGAGAAAACCAAGCATTAGTGAGTATTCTCCGACACGACTGGCTCGTATTATAAAAAAAAGAGGTCTGACTGATTTATGTCAATACAGTCACCTATGGTCTTAGATTTTTTTGTTCCCATAACACGAACTAGTCGTATCTATTGAGCATTCCTACTGAACACTTCTATTGAACATTCTCTGAACCTTCGTGTTCTCTTGGGGAATTTGTCACAGTGTGGTTGAATTACTTACCGGATTGCTGCAATCTCGATGTTTGCTCATGTCTCAATTTCCGCGCTTCTTCCCTTTCTCTCCGTCATGTAGATCTTCCTCCTTTGCAGGCAAATTTCATATCAATGCCCAACATTGAACCTGGCCGTCCTTTTTGACGCTGTATTCCCAGAAATTCTTCATCCTCTTCGTTTCTCATTACCGTCAATGCATCGATAGCCGCAATATCAAGAAGATCATCTGACCCACCCATGAAAATACCAAATTTCCGCTTCATTCCGGCTACCATTCTCTCCACCTTCACTTTGTTCAGAGTTTTCCAATCTTCGTACATTTTAAGAAGTTTGCCGGCACATTTATGAGATTCGCGGGTTGGTATACGTGCTTGTTGCATAAATATCGAAACCGCATCAATCGCTAGTCTTGCACTCTCTTCTGAAGTTAGGTTTACAAAACGCATATTGTAAAAAAACACTTCCAAAACTTGTCTATTTGATCGTAACTTAGCTCCAACAATTTGATGCGATACATGTCCAATTAAAGCAATCCGTCGTTGTGTTTCATCAGCTTTACGTGTTTCCACTGATGAAGCAGTCAAATCAAATGATTTTGCTATTCTTGAAGCAAAATAAATGGAATATTCAACAACTTACTTGTTGTACTTGAAATCAGCACGCAAATGAGGAAGTTTGTCAGAAAATTCTTGAGCACAATTCAGCACGATCTCACACATATGATGGCCGCATCCAAACACGTGGAGAATCGTCATTTGTTTGAATATCGACTCCGCGCATGCTCAAACGTTGTAATTTATTTTGTGGTTGAAAACATGATAAGTGTAAGGATTCAAAAGTATTCCCATACACGATGAACGTTTTCTATGGGGGAGCAACAAAAGAAAAAAATCCAAAATTTCAATGAAATTCTCTTTGTCCAATTTCAATCAATTCTTGGGTCCATCAATTATTCTCAGATCGGTTTCGAATTCTTCCAGGTGTTTTTCTAGACAAGAAGGGAAATTTTTCAGCCCGGCGCTCATTGATATCGGACGATGTTACAAGAATGACCAGGCTAATATATATATATATATAATTTTGATGTATACTTCATTAAACTCGGTACGAACAAATGTATGTCATGAAATTGGGATGTATAAGAAGGTCCCTGAACTGTCAGATTGATGAATGAATAAATGAAGAAATAACTGAATAATGATGATGATATCATCATTATCATCTATATTCATCCTTCAAGTAAAAATAATTCAATGGTAAATCGCTGTATTCAATTCGTTCATGACATTATCATATTCAAAAGCCGTGAATTTTGGGAAACAGATGAAAATTTGGAATCTCGGAGTTTTGTTTGGAAAGTGCCGAATAATTAAGGGCGGAGAACAAGAATTGTATGGATCTACTCTACATGTTATATCCAGAAAATAATAATTGGAACGGAAAATCGAGATCATTTGAAATTTCCCTCACATCTTTATTCTTCAACAATCAATCATGCGATTATGTGTATTAATCGATGGAAGCTTTTCACTCCACATGACATTTGTTGGATATCAATTATAAAAGGCTTATAAAATTTTATTACTCCAATTCAACTCGGTTCCCGTGTAATCCCCATTGTGTGTGTTGTGAATGATTGTGGAGAAGAATGTGAATTTTCTCCACAGGTAAGAGCCCGCTCTTTCATTGATGCATCGTTGTCACTTCACGCTCGGAACTGATCTCAGGTGTTCAGGGCAGCGATAGAATTGGTGCATTTTTTCTCTTCATTCTCCATTGTTTCTTGTGTGTGGTAAAAATGAGAATATAAATATATTAATCAATATAAAACTTGTATACACACTCTTGATGTTTTGATGATGAATTATTGATGAAGATTATGGAAACATGATGATAAAGATGATGGGAAAGATGATGATGAATCGATGATGGAATGATGATAAAATGATGATAAAATGATGATAAAATGATGATGAAATGATGATGAAATGATGATGAAATGACGATAAGGTGACGATGAAGATGATGATGATGTATGAATATGTACGTATGAATATGTGTATGAGTATGTATGTATGAACACGTATGTACGAATATTTATGTATAAATATTTATGTGTGAATTTTTATCATGAGAAAGTTATTTTCGACTGTATCATACATTATATAATTGAGTATGATGCTTCGCAGAAAACGTCAACGTACAGTTGAGGAAGAGGAAGAGTTCCAAAAATTCAAAGCCGAATGAAATGCTGAGAGACAACGACGTTATCGGCGTAATCATGTCTTACGTCAAGTGACTACTGAACAGGAATTGCATCTACAGAGTTCATCGAGAGACGCTTCATACAACAATCGTTTGAAAGGACTGAATCAAACGTGTCACGTTGCTTATGATTCAGCGGACTCAGATGAACATTATATTGGACCAATGAATACTCTATGTTTACGCTGCAATGCTAAACATTTTGAAGCTGAAAGAGTTCCAAATAAGGGTCATTCGTTCAATGACTGTTTCAATCATGGTGAGATACAACTTGATGAATTACCAGACCTCCCTCCCTATTTGCAGGCGTTATTTGATGTGACTCATTAAAAGTCATCTACGTTTCATAGCCGTATTCGAAGCAATAACAATTTTTTTCGTTTGCATCGTTCAATTCAGTGTGTAATATTACTCGGAGATGTGCGCCCTATTTTTTTGAAATACAGGGACAAATTCATTATCAAATTACCACTCCCCTATATCTCGTTCAAAACGAATCGCCGAGTTACGGTCAACTTTTCATTTTTGATGCGAATGAAGCAATTGAGTACAGATCAAATTATGATCCCAAACTAGATTTGAATATTTTAGAACAGCTTGATAGTTTGATGCGAAATCAAAGATTGACAGAGCTCTTTCAAAAGACCTCTCAAAGAGCTCTTCCTCTCATAAGTGTTCACTGGGTATGGACCCAAATGTTGAACCGTTGATTTATCCTCAAATTTATCCTTATGGTACTCGAGGATGGCATCGGGATTTGAAGATGGAGACTAAAAATAAATGTGTCAGTAGAACTGCTTATTTCAAGTACTGAATAGCTATGCGCGACAGTTTCAATGCAATTCTTATGGGACGGCGATTATTTCAACAGTAGATTGTAGATTCTTATGTGAAAATTGAGAGGGATAGAATGAATTTTTCAATTCAGAACCAAAAAAATTCCCGAATCGATAGTTATGCTGGATTAAAAGATTGTTTAGACAGTACAGCCAGTTATAAAAATGCCAATATAGGAAAGGTTGTTATATTACCGTCAACGCACGTAGGTTCTTCCCGAAATATGATACAACATTATCAACATGCAACGGCAATTGTACGTGAATATGGAAAACCTGATTTCTTCATTACTATGACATGCAACCCTCAGTGGCGTGAGATCTAAGAAAATCTCCTTCCTAGTCAACAAGCGTCTGATATACCTGACATTTGTGCGCGAGTGTTCAACATGGAAAGGAATCATTTATTGGGTATTATTGTTGAGCAAAAATATTTTGGTGATGTACAAGCTTATGTCTATGTAATTGAATTTCAGGAACGAGGTTTACCACATGTCCATTTGTTGATCACCTTGAAACTAAATAGTGAAATCACAACCGCTCCTATTGTTGATGAACACATATCAGCAGAAATCCCAGATCATAATACAAACCCTGTATTGCATAATATTGTAATGAAACAAATGATACATGGCCCATGCGGACACTGATGCCTGGTAGATAATAAGTGTTCTAAACATTCTTCGAAACCGAATAGAGGAGAAACTGTAATGAATACAGATGGCTACCCATTCCATCGGAGACGAAATACTGGAATTACTTTCGAACGGCCTGGTACATATGGAGTCGATAATCGGTATGTAGTTCCTTATTCGCCGGAAATATTAACCGTTTCCAACTATCATATGAACGTAGAAGTTGTATCCAGTATTGAATCCGTAAAAGATTTATATAAATATACAGGATGGGGCATTTAAAGTGTCGCGGGCGTTTTTTCCAAAAATAAAATGAGATACAAGAAAATTTTTCGGACAAAAATTGTAGGGTATCGAGGGGGACATCCGATGGTGGCCTTGGCTTTGACCTCAAATCTCATCTTCAAGGGCATTCTGAGGTCAACTCTTGTTTTTTAAATAGCATCTCATATTTTTTACTGCAGATTTGGATTCTAGGTCAAAAACCAAGAAACTTTTGTCTGAACCATTTTCCTGAAATCCGCAAAGATGGCGCTCTAATCGATATTGTTCCATACTGAATCTGACATCAGAATAACTCGAAAACGAAGGGTCTTGGAGGAGAATGTTTCGGACAAAAGTTGTCTGATTCCAAGGGGGACCCCTTGAACTGAAACGAAGGTGATAGGGTATAACAGACAAAACACAACACATTTCAATCGTCTACATCACTTGGATAATTTTAATGCAGTAGATGCTCAAAATGATGGCCTTCGACTTCAATACACATTCCAAAACGTTTTACAAAAGATTGCTGAACTCGTGCTAAAATATCTCCATTGATGCTCGCGCATGCATTGATGATTCGTTGACGCATATTCTCAGGTGTAGTCGGTGCTTGTTGATAAACTGTATCTTTTATGTATCCCCATAAAAAAAATCTGGAGAATCAAGATCCGGAGAACGGGCAGGCCAATGAACTGGTCCACGACGGTCCTATCCATCGTCCAGGATAATCTCTCTCCATTATTCCTCGAGCTGTGACTGCATAATGGGATGGACAACCATCGTGTTGATACCACATATTCAATCGTTCCTGAATAGGTATGTCTTCAAGTAATGTGGGAAGTACTTGATCTGAGGAATGTCTGTACTTCTCTCCATTTAGCGTATCTGCAATGAAGTACGGTCCAATTAATCGAGATCGAAAAATACCACACCAAACATTCACAGCCCATTGTCTTTGATGCTCTACTTGACGTAACCATCTTGGATTCTCTGTCGCCCAGTAATGCATATTATGTCGGTTTACTTGACCATGATTGGTGAACGTCGACTCATCAGAAAATAATATGTTGATAAAGTTGTTATTGTGCATTTGCGCTAGACCCCATCGACAAAACTGTACACGATTTTCGAAATCATCACCGTGAAGGTCTTGATGCAAACAAATGTGATACGGATGGAATTTGTGACGTTTCAGTATTCGAAGAACACTTCTTCGAGAAATTCCCGAATGGAGTTCAATTTCACGAGAGCTCACGTGTGGATTATTGGCTACTGCAGCTAGTACATTAACTTCCGCATTTTCTCCGCTAACAGTTCTCATTCGATGTCGTTTTTCCCTTGTAACACTTCCCGTTTCTGAGAATAATTTTGTAATGCGTTGAAAATACCTAATGGATGGCGTTGTTCTTTCAGGAAATCGTTCTGCATACAAGTAATATGCTTGTCTGTGGTTCTTATGCACTTCACCGTAAATCTAGATCATATCGATCTTTTCAGAAACCGTGTATCGGATATCCATGATTTTCAATTTGTCATAAACCAAGTAATAATCAAATGTAACTGACAAACTGACTTTCAAAATCGTGAATTTTCACTGAACCCCGTCGTTTGTTTACATCGCGTGAGCTCTGAATGGTGGTAATGTAGACGATTGCAATGTGTTGTGTATTGACAACTTTTGTACGAAACATTCTTTTGCAAGACCCTTCGTTTTCGAGTTATTCGACTGTCAGATTCAAAATGGAACAATATCGATTAGAGCGCCATTTTCGCGGATTTCAGGAAGATGGTTCAGACAAAAGTTTCTTGGTTTTCGACCTAGAATCCAAATTCCCAGTAAAAAATATGAGATGCTATTTAAAAAACAAGAGTTGATCTCAGAATGCCCTTGAAGATGAGATTTGAGGTCAAAGCCAAGGCCACCATCGGATGTCCCCCTCGGTACCCTACAACTTTTGTCCGAAAAATTTTCTCGTATCCAACTTTATTTTTGGAAAAAACGCCCGCGACACTTCAAATGCCTCACCCTGTATATTTAAAGGGCATGATGCAGCTTCTATTGTGATTAACGATCCTCGCGGTGATAACAATAGTATCAATCATGATGAAATATATACTTATGTTGAAAATCGTTATGTAGGTCCGGTTGGAGCCGCTTGGCGGATTTTGAATGAACCTCTCCAAAAAAAAAGTCACTCTATTACAATATTACCTGTTCATTTACCTAATAATCAAAATACAATCATTCCTGATAATACTCATGAAAACGATTCGAGAAGTGCTCTTGAAAAGGTCACTATGTTGATTGATTATTTCGCACTGAATGTTCGAGATGGAAATGCAAGAAAATATACTTATTCAGACATTCTCCGTCATTATGTATCCAAGCATATGTAAAAGGTAATGTAGAAGGGAATAATATCCGGCGTTGGGAATGTCGAGAAGCACAATTCAATGTTATTGGTCGTATGTATCCAGTTAGTCCGTAGCAAGTAGAATTATTCCACTTACGTCTTTCAGTTTTGACCGTCAGAGGTGCTGAGAGTTTTGAAGATTTGAGAACAGTTGATGGACAAGTTCATTCTTCATTTACTGATGCATGTTTGAGTTTGGGTTTAATAGCAGATGATGGAGAGTGCAATTGCATCCGCAAATCTCAACATGCTCACATTTTCTCCTTGAATCTGTAAGTTTGATTGCACTTTCTCCTTTACTTCATTCATTGCTTCTTCTATATATAAATTGAGAATCAATGGTGATTGTGCGCATCCTTGTCTCACTCCTCTTTTCATTCGTGCTTCACCTTCCTGACCTTCTATGTTTATTATTGCGGTTTGATTCTGATATAATTCATATATCTTTCTCTTATCTTTAAAATTGATTCCTAACTCCTTCAGAATCGCAAACATCTCCTCCCAATCAGAATTGTCGAATGCTTTTTGTATACCTATAAAACCTATATACACAGACTTTTTTCACTTCAGTCTTTTCTCTATTACTGTCCTAAGTGTTAAAATTGCTTCTCGCGTTCCCCTATTTTTTCTAAAACCGAACTGATCTTCTGCTGATCTACTCTCTATTTTATTTCCCATCCTTCTGTATATGATTTTTGTCAATACTTTCGAAGCATGTGAAGTCGAACTAATCGTTCTATAGTTCTCGCGTTTGTCCGCCCCTTGTTTCTCCGGAATGGCGGCCATTTTATGCTTTTGGGAATCTTTCGGTACTTCTCCATTTTCGTACATATCTCTGATCAATTCAAACAGTGCGTCACGAATTCTGTCACTTGAGGCTTTGATAAGGTCCGCACTTATGCCATCTACGCCTGGTGCTTTATTATTTCTCAATTCTTTCAAAGCCCTTTCGAACATCCTCTTTGACACCCCATGCATTCGTTGAATCCCACAATTCACCTTTATACCTGTTTCGTCTGACTGCACATCATTATTTCCTCCAAAGTTTCCCCATACCTCTTCATTCTTGTGACTATACACAATTCAGGAACTTGACAGTTTTTGAATTAGAAAAATTAATCCACAACTTCATATCACGGATATTAATTTGAGCACCTATCAGTGTCACGCAATTCTGTATTATTTCTCAATACATGTAACCATATTGGTTGATATTTATTGTTATAAGATTTCGGAGGATTTTTATACAAAAATATCACGTTACAGCCTGTTACGAAATTCAATATCATTTTTGATACAAGAAAGATTGCGTATTATTTTCCACAGTGCAGAGATGAATATGTACATTCGATTGATGTCTACATCAAATTAAGAATATTGAGGTCCATGGGATACACCATTTATAATCACATGTTATAAAGTTTTACGATTCACCCCTCATTAACCTGTGATGTTTCGCGATGTATTTTGGTTATAATTCAGATGTCTCGCCCAACATTTTCAGATTAGTAGTGCGGCCACTTCGGTGAACCCTCTGCAACTTTTGGGCAGAATATTTTCAACGTGCCATATACCAAAGATCCATTCCATTCCCATATCATCATATTCAAAGATATATATCTCCATATTTCAACGATGTCATGGAAACAAGTATTGGATGTAAGATGCGCTGTAGGCTGCTAGTTCTTCCAAAAGTTATATCGAGATCAAACGGAAAAAAACTGCACTGTATCATCATGAGTGAAGAAACTATATCGAATGATGTAAGTCATCACTCAGGCTGTGACATAAATCCATTTGTGTTCATTCCCCACTCACTTGCATCATTCTATCAATGGTTTCCTCTCTTCATTAACTTTTGGTTGTGATGGTACGTGTAATTCATCTTCAATAACTCATCGATGTGTCATCGATGTGTCACCGAATGAAGCCATGGCAATCACCACGTGAAATAAAACATTTTGTCGCTGCTTGGATGCCAAAATATAATAGAATATATTAATAAAATGTATTGAAAACCGAAATAAAAATCGAAAGATTATAAAACCAGAAATGAATCTTAATCCAAGAGGAAAAAAATTCGGTGGGAAGCATTGCGCCGCCTCTTCCTCTTTCGCTTCCTCTCCTGCTCCTCCTTCTGCTCCCTCCTCCTCGTCTCCTGTCTGGCCACCCAGTATTCGACAAAGACCACAACCAATTCGCGAATCTTTGCAACTGGACTCTTTGGCCAGCTCGTGTACCTCTACCTGTGGAGAAAAATGAATGATCAATAAGTAACGATTTTATTATAGAGAATCTGTTCAAACATCCCAAACCCACACATTTTGATCAAGATCCTTCAAGAATTTTGAACCAAAGATGCAATGTGGAAATCGGAAAAGAATGAATACAAGAATAATAGAATTGGAGACTTACGTCTGGATCGGTGCTGCTGTGGGTCCTCTCCTGGCAGGGGGACGGGCTGGGGTACAGGTCCATGCGCCTGGTCTAATGAACGCTCCTGTAGCTGCTGTTGCTGTTGGTGTTGCTGTTGCAGCAAAAGCTCTGCCCTTTGCTGTGCCAGCAACTCTTGCTCCTGGCGTAGCTCCATTCTTCGCTGGCGTAGCTGCCTTTGCTGTTCTGCAATATTTGATGCTTCGTCAGCATCGACATCAGCCAGCAACTTATCGGTTGAATCCGAACCGTAAAAATCTCGTGTTGCTTCCTGAAACAAATAATGATATCGAGTCATATCCTATGTAAACTTACAAAGGCACAAAATCATGTACAATCATCAGATTCTCGGCGAAAGTACTCCCAACGTAGGAGAAAAGAAATTAGGATTGTAAAACTGTATTTCACAATTACATATTGATCAGTAATTTGGTAATTGAAAGGGTTGTGTTCTCCAAATCATGAGCAGTTATAATGCATATACTAAATCTGGGGAGAACTTCCTCGAGAGAACACAAACCTTCAGGAACATCTAACGGATGTATCAGACTCCTAATAAGCCTTCAAGAACCTCCGTTGGACGTTCCTGGAGATTTGTGTTTTCTTGGGGTTGTTACATCATCGTCACTTGTTACACACTTAATGCACGCATTGTAACACTATAAAATCTGGGAAACAATCCCTCCAATGATCAAATGATGTTTATACAAATACACTCAGTATCTAATTGTAAAACGCAATATTACATGGTTTTACAGTAGAACCTGTATTGAGGCAAGATTTGCTATTCTTTTTCGAGCTTTCAAGAACAAAAAGATGGTGACGAAGTGAGAGCAGGACGATATGATTGCCTCAATTGAGGTTCTACTGTACACTTCTTTCTCACACTAGTAATATTTTTACCAAAAATTTGGTGGATCTATGTAAGAACTTCAAATTGTGAATAGTTCGGAACATTGTTTGAATCAAGAGGTTGTATACTGCTGTTATTTTTTGACTAATATTTTGAACCATTTATGATTCGAAATTCCCACATGGACCTAATTCGGTGCATGTACATAAGTTTGTACCTCTCCAATTTGATACAACTCTTTATATTTTAACGATCAACTTACCATTATTGCGTCTTTTTTCGCCATCTCTTTTAGACTTCCAGCAGCCTCCAGCTCGTGCTCACTCGTGCTAGTACTCGAAGCAAAATGATCGTTGGTCAATATGAAAATCGATATGAGGCGTACGTTTATTAATACCAATTTTCTGATTGGCTTGAGGAGATATTGGCGTCGAGACCCTAACTATTTCGTATTGGCCCTTCTCTTTTTCTCAAAAAATGATCGTATAAAGCATAGAAATATAACAATAGTGGAAAGGAGTCTCATAGGGAATCTGTGAGTGGAAATGTAATGCTAAGAAAAAGGAAGAGCAATATATGAATTCTGTGGCCAATGAGTTAAGATTGTCGCAGAGCTTGACTGTTCTTCTCTTTTTATCAACATTACCCTCAGTATTTATGTTAGTGACTGTCGCGCGGGACATCATTATAAAAATAGAGAGATCTCAATTGGAAGCATTTCCTCTCCTCTTTTTTCTAATGGCCAATTTTATGATAATTCTGTTTAGATCCGCCATTTTCAGGTTATTCCGCAATCATCGAAGTTCTGTAGAATTTGACCAATCGGTCATCAAATCTCGAGTTGGCCAGACTCTGTTATCGGGACTCTACACAAGAGTTCAAGAATCGATTCTTTGAACATACTCGTAATTTTTTCATTTTATGTGATTCAACACATTCTTATTCAAGAGACGAAATCTCTTCGAGATCCAGCAGATCCAGCGTTTGGCTGTTATAATCACTTCATTCAGTGGTACAGAGTTGAGAAGAAAAAATGTTCAACCGTAACTGGTCAATTTGAGATTTATTGTGTTTCAATGTGAAGTTTCATTAGAAACAAATATCTGTTGATTCAGTTCAACATATTTTGAGGTAGCACATATATGAATGAACATTCCATCCAAGGTATTTTGAGCTCTATCAGAATATTTACAATTTTCATGCCAGTGATATTCAAGTCGGAGTTATAAAATACAAACCATTGAAATTGGATTGTATATGTAACGATTGAGAATCAAATTTTTATACTTGAAATCATTTGTGAATAATTTGATTCATCAAATGTCTTCTCCGATATCTAATTAATATTGACCGGAAAAATCGGAAAAGAATCTCAAATCCCATTCCTGTGTATCCTATATTTTGTGCTGGGATATCTTGACATTGTTGTCCCAGTATTGATTGATAATATAGAGACCTAAACAACTCTGATTGGGATAGATAAAATTAACAAGTTCCTTGATTATTCATATGTGTTTTTGTGACTGCATGTGAATATTATATTACTCATCGTGCATTAGGGAAACAGCCAATCAACTTTATACATTAGAAAGTTAGTTACTTGTGCCTCGTATATGTCATTTGTTGGAAAAATTCTATTACCTCATTTCCTTCTTGAAACTCTTGTGCTGTACCTTAGTATTTACATCCAGATTTGTATTAGTAGTATTGTGATACATCTGCTACGGTCCTTCCTCCTTCATTTGCCTATAGATTCACTTGGAGGAATTGATAATCATGCTTTCAATCAATTACAATGGTCTGTACATGGTGATATTCTGATTATATTTTCTGAGATTTAGATAAATTATAAAAATCGATTTGGCTTGGATTCATATTGATTAGTATGTGCTCAAAAACCTTTCTCCTGAGAATCATTTCATTGCAGGATTTCAACAGTTCGTTTCTCATATCGTTGAAGTTTGAACTCTTCATTAACCCATCAAGCCCGGGAGATGCAGGATTTCAACTGTAATTTTAAACGTTGCAAATTATATATAAATCATTGAAAACTCATGGCAAAAATACCTTGCCCACTATTTTCGAGGTTGCTCTTTCGGTTTGCGAGGTCAAAATTACCTTCAGATGGCGCTGGAATACGGATATGGCCGATTTAAAATAAAAAGTCGACAAAAAATTGGAGGATATTTGACTTTGTGATTTTTTCACGGGTTGAAGATGCACTCAAAATTATTCCAAACATCAACCAAGGGTGCACAAAATATTCCAACTTTACGATAGAATTTTTTCCCAGACTTGAAGGAGACCTAATCTCTCTCAATTTACCATATATTCACCAAAATAACTCGCAGATCTGAGAATCTAGGGAAAATTGACAGAACATATAATTTTATTCGTTCAGTATTCTTCAAGAGAAGTACCCGGGGGTTTTTGAGGTCGCTGACTACGAATCAAACATCAGATTCTCAAAATTCAAGATGGCGGACCTATGATGGAGGATGAGAAGTCAAAAAAAGCCTCGGAGATGGATTGAAATCGATCCACCGAGGTTATTAAGGTCGCTGATTACGAATTCAGCATTAGATATCCAGAATTCAAGATGGCGAACCAGAGATGGTGGACGCAAATTCGAGAGAACTCTCGAAGATGGATGAAAATCGGTATACTGGGGTTTTGGAGGTCACTGAATTGGTTGTTTCCGTCGGTTAATTATTCCATGTGCACGTTTCCCAAGTCAAACGACGTAGCAAGTTTATAATCTTGTATGTTCCCCAATAACTCAGTTCTTCATGCGATAAACTTCGTCTTTATTTTCTCCGATTCACTTGATGATAATGTTGAAGTCAATTACCCTAATAATAACTGATATTCACTTCTAATATTTTCATCACGTGTAATTACCAGTCTAATCACACTTCAGAATACTAATATTTTCTCAATCATTGAACTCGAAATTCAGACATACCATTGTTTATCCTATACAACTATATTGATTGTTTTTCTTTGATATTCGAATATTTTTCCCCACCTGCCGAGGGTAATTGATTTTCGGCCCGCTTTTTGCCCTTTTCGCACTTATTATCACTTGAAATATGGCACCAAAACGCAAAAGAAAGTTAACAAATCGTGCAGATTATGAGGTTGACACATCGGATGATGATTATGATCAGATATTACTCCTACCGAATTCAAATGATTCTGGAGACTCAGATGAAGAATCCGATATCGATTACGATGGCAATTCCCATGAAATAGATGACATTCTATCCGAGTGTTCATACAAAAAAGTATCTAGGTCATATGATGATAACCAAACAAAGTTGGAGAAAGATCATGATTATGTTTGGGTTGATGGTGAGAAAAAGTATGAGAATGAACTAAAGAATGAATGTTTTCTCAGTGGAAGTCAAAAAAGATCTATACGTGAATCTTCACATGTTCAACTATTTGAACACTTTTTTTCAATCGGAATGAAAAATTATATAGTGGAAGCCACCAAAGAGAATGGATATACTTTGAGTCTGAATGATTTGGACACTTATTCAGGAATTTTGATTTTATCGAGCTTCAATAAACGTAAATCTCAGGAAGATTATTGGTTCCTTGACCCTCTTTCAAGTTGCAAAATTGTTCGATCTGCCATGTCACGTGATACTTTTCTTGAAATCAAATCGAACATAAAATATTCAAAAACTAGCGATGAAAAAAGAGATGATAAAGCTTGGCGAGTTCGGGTATTGTTGGACAAGTTCCGTAAGAATATTCAAAAATTTGGGATTCTTGAATCTGCGTTATCGGTGGACGAAATGATGGCCAAATCTTATGCCAGAACCAGCTTGAAGCGATTCATCCGCGGAAAACCGATACGATTCGGTTTGAAATTTTGGGGACTTTGTTCAGCAGACGGATATTTGTTCGATCTCGATCTGTACTGTAGAAAGGGATCACGAGTTGATGAACTAAACAAATGCGCCCTCGGCACAAAAGTGGTCATGCATCTATTGGATAAATTTCTCAAGGATACACCCTCCTCTACCATATCGAAATATCATCTGTATCGTGACAATTATTTCACAAGCGTTGATCTCATGTTGCACCTGAAAAAATTGGGACTAAAATCCACAGGAACTATTCGAGACAACAGAGTATCGGCTGAAAACATAATTGATAAAAACGCTCCCAGAGGCACATTTGTTTCAAAACATGATCAAAAGGGTGGAATCAATTATGTCAGTGTGATGGATTCTAAGCAGGTCTCTATAGCTTCATCAGCTACAGGAGTGACTTCAATGTTACCCTCGAAACGATATAAGGCAAAAGATCATTCGAAAATATCTCTTACATTCCCTCACGCTTTTCATGTTTACAATCGATTCATGGGTGGAGTAGATCTCCACGACAGTCACGGAACGACGCGCAGACATGTATCCGTAGTAAAGAGTGAACTCGTATAGTTTTCACACGTTTAATTCAAGCCGCTATCACGAATGCACTCGTGATTTATGATTTATCAAATCCTGAATCGAAACAGATTCGTACGAAAGATGTTGCTATGAGTGTTGCTTGACATGATTTGGATATTGGACGGAAGATGTATAATAAAAAACATAACTTCCGTCGCGAAACAAGTCGAAAAAAATGTTCCACAAAGGAATGTATTATTCGCACATACATATACTGCTGCACTCGTGATTTGTATTATTGTGAAAATGTGAAAGACAGATTTCATGCGAATCTTCAAGGGAAAAAAGTGGAAGAATAGAAGCTCACTATCAATAGTTTAGGCCTGAAGATGAACAGAATGAGCTTGTTCAGTCATCTATGAAGTCATGAGTGGGAAAGAGAGAACATAAAAAAGATTATAAAAATAAAATTGAAAAAAAACAATACAAAAAAATTTTAAATTCAAAAAATACAAAGAAAAAGAAAAGGAGAAGTGACTCTTGCCGTCTACCTCCACGTGGTTTGAGTTGGAAGACGTTCATATGACACGGCTAACGGATGGTAATAACCAATTTTCTTCCACGAGACGCTGTATAAACATTATCGCATGATTTTGAGTCATATCATGAATTTCGGTATGCCACATTGGATCCGCCGTCTGGAAATATTGAAATCCAACTCCAAATACGTTGTCAGTCACCCCAAAAATCTCCTCGTATACACATTTTCTCGTGATTTAGAAGCATTTTATGAATTTCAGCATGCCATATCAATTCCGTCATCCTGGATTTTAGAGATCTGATGCTGGATCCGTTGTCAGTGACCTCAAGAACCCTAGTATACCGATTTTCATCCATCTTCGAGAGTTTTGTCGAATTTCCGTCCGCCATCTCGGGTCCGACATCTTGAATTTCAGAAATCTGATGTTGGATTCGTAATCAGAGACCTCAAAAACCTCAGCATACCGATTCTAATCCATTCTCGAAGCTTTTTTTGACATTTCGTTCGCCATCTTGGATCCACCATTTCGAATTTTGAGAATCTGATGCTGGATTCGTTGTCAGTGACCTCAAAAACCTCAGTACACCGATTTCCATCCATCTCTGAGAGTTTCCTCGAATTTTCGTCCACCAACTCGGGTCCGCCATCTTGAATTCTGGATATCTAATGCTGAATTCGTAATCAGCGACCTCGAAAACCTCGATGGATCGATTTCAATCCATCTCTGAGGCTTTTTTTTGACTTTTCATCCACCATCTTAGGTCCGCCATCTTGAATTTTGCGAATCCGACAATGTATCCGTAATCAGGAACCTCAAAAACCTAAGCATACCGATTCTTATCCATTCTCGAAGCTTTTCCTGACTTTTCGTCCGCCATCTTGGATCCGTCATTTTGAATTTTGAAAATCTGATGTACGATTCGTAGTCGGCGACCACGAAAACCTCCGGGTACTTCTCTTGAAGAATACTGAACGGATAAAATTATACGTTCTGTCAATTTTCTCTAGATTCTCACAATTGCGAGTTATTTTGGTGAATATATGGTAAATTGAGAGAGGTTAGGTCTCCTTCAAGTCTGGGAAAAAATTCCATCGGGAAGTTGAGATATCTTGTGCACCCTTGGTCGATGTTCTGAATAATTTTGAGTGCATCTTCAACCCGTGAAAAAATCACAAAGCCAAATATTCTCCAATTTTTTGTCGACTTTTTATTCTAAATCGGCCATATCCGTATTCCAGCGCCATTTGAAGGTAATTTTGACCTCAGTCATCGGAAGAGCAACCTCGAAGATAGTAGGTAAGGTATTTTTGACATGAGTTTTCAATGATTCATATATCATTTGCAACGTTGAAAATTACAGTTCAAATCATGCACTCCCCGGACTTAATAGGTTGAAAAGGAATCCGAACTACATGGTGGAATATATGAATTCATAAATGTTGTCATGGAACGATTCATGTTCGCAGATAATACATCCAAGTCGAGAAAATCAAAACAGCGTTTCTGGAAGCAATGCCACTATCCACTTGTACATCTGAAAGTTCCTTGTATATATGTGGTTTGATAATAGATCTGAGGGGTCACTATGCACGTAATGATAAGAAATAAGGAACAGTTTCACATTCATCATGAATACCGAAACGTCTACTTACCTGGAGAATATATCTGGGATGGTTAATCAAATCATGTGAAAAATACATCCGTGTGGAGCAACTCACTTATTCAACAGACTACACATTCTTCGGAGACACTTGACAATCTTGACTTCTGTGTATCGAAAAAACCCTTGTCCCTATGAACCCCAAATTTGAAAATCCCTGTATTCAACACTTTCAAACACGGTCTTCCATTTCTCACTCGATGTAAATGTTATTGACACTTCTTTGAAGGTCTGAAAAAATGTTTTCAGTCTTGCGAAAATTTTCTAAACCCCGAAAATTTGACGCTTTGTTATTTCATTGAGCAGTCAACTTCACTGTATGATAAAAATTAACGTCACATACTCTTCCCACTTCCATATTGAAGAAGTTATTTTCTCAAAACAATCCCATCCAATAAAATGAGCAATTACGCAGGCAATCAGATTGGATAAAAAATATTCGAATAATGTACAATACTTCTCCTGGAAATAATTCATCTCGCATATCATTTTGAAGAGACGACATGCTACTTGAGTTCCTTATCACACATTCATACCTTTGGGTGAGATTTTACATGTATAGTTATAGCATCTTGGGCTGAGCAATTCATTTTTGAATGTTCATTTTGTGTGGTATATGTCCTACCTATGTCTGCAATGATAAAAATTGATGAATATTGACTTGTGAATTCATTTGCAGGTTGGAAATCCTACACTTCAAACCTGTGCGAAGGGAAGGAGGTACCTTGCCTTCACTGTTCTTTTTCCCATCCCTCTTCTCCTTTCTCCCTCCAGTCTTCTTCTCACTTCAGTACTCCTCCTTTTTCTTTCTTATACATTCTAAGTACTCTCAGCTGCTCATGCGCTAGATCATCCATTGAGTACATTTACCGAAAAAATACTGAGATATTAAAAAGCGCCGACAGCAGCTTTTGCGCTGTATTCAGCTGCTTATGTGCTAGAATTTTACCTGAGTGCAATCAGCAACCATATATTCAGACATCAAGAAGCCCTAACAGCTTTATCACGCACTGTACAATCGAGGACTTTCGTACTCCCAACAATTTCAAGCCGCTCATTTATCACAAGTTGATGAAAAAACCTTGAAAATAAATATCAAGGAAAAATCGGAATATTTATTTATTCTATTTTATTCAAGATGAATGATGATCCTGTGTTAAATGCCCGCAGTATTCAAATTCTAATTACAAGCGATTGGTTAACAGATGAGCACATAGAGCATTCCCATAAACTGCTAGAAAATTGTTCGAATCATGAACCTCGAGCAACATGGAGAATTGAATCGCCCGGAACGATCGAGCCTGTCCCTAAGAATCAGAAACATATTCAGATTCCGTACAAATGTTACGATTTCAAGACCAATGCGTGTGGACATTGGGTTTGCAGTTATTACGATACGCAGAATATTTATATTTATGGTCCACTTAATTCAAAACAGTTACATGCGCATTATAGACCTTGACTCGGAAAATTATATCCTTCTTATTCGTTTGAGAAGAAGATCAAATTTCCACAAGTACTAACTCAACCTAATGGTCAAGACTGTGGTGTATCCGCAATAGCTTTTGCAGTTCCGTCATTGTTTCACAAACGTTCGGAAGATGTTGAGTACGATATTGGAGTGATGCGTCCTCACTTATTACGGATACTTTCAACAAATCGTATTGAACACTTCCCATGTGTCATTCGAGATGTGAACTTATGGATCAGTTTCCCAGACACAAAGTTGGGAAAATCGTATAAATCGTATGCAGGAAATGAAGAACAAAGGATACAAGTTGATGAGAAGAACTGTGAGGTTGCAGATATTCCAAAACAAAAGAAATATGAATCTAGCATACTATCAGCTTCCAGCGATAATCAACCAGTTCATCCCACTCCAATGAATAGATCTGAGGGAAATCATGATGCTGCAAGAACAAGTCAACATTCAATGTGCTGTATGGGTTTTACGATGAAAATTGTTGATTTGTTCAACAGAAGTAAGCTTCAAACTGGAAACGTAAAATTTGATACAAAACATTTGCCGTGACATGTTGATGATATTGATTGGAACGATTTCAAACAGGAAACAAGTGAGGTTTTCTCCAATCGGAATCCCAAACAGGACTATGATTGTATGAATTCCGAAAATTCTACTCAATACATTTGAACATGGAGCCCTACCAATGGATCACCTCTTGTTGTTTCTTCATCCAAAATACCTTCTACAGGTGGAATACATCTGAAAAAATGTCCGAAGGAAAGAGTTGACAATGTTCATCGTTGAACGGGAACAATTACAACAGAAGGGCACAGATCAAAGCATACTATGGAAGAAACAGGGACGAAATAAATCGAGAAAGAAGGTCTGTTTATGGGAGAAAAAATGGTCCCAGTGAAAAGCAGAAGGGAATTGCTGACGCACTTGAAATTCTCTGAGATGAAATACTTTGAAATCAAATAAAAATACTGCAATCAACCAAACCACGTCCTCAAATCATATGAATTTCAAAATGAGTGGAGGAGATGGAAATATCAGTCAAATGTTCCTCACTCCAAATAATTCATTGGCCCGCATTTCGTTCATTGATTTCGAACCAGCTGATTCTTCCGAAATCATCGGTAACAAGCATGAAAAGTAGCAATGTGATATCCGCTTTCCTGGGAGTGATGGGATTTCACAAGACACAACTGTTGATGGGGCGAAACAAAAGAAAATTATCAAAAGAAAAAAAAGTGGAAAATAGTTGATCATAACGGGAAAAATCGAACTCTGTTCTGGAAAATGGGGAATATTGTGAAGTACGTCGACGAAAAGTGATAGGAGCAGTGAAGGAACATTACAAATCACATGGAGCAGATATATTGGAGGAGAGGAAGGAATATTATACACAAAAGAAAACAAAAATTCTGAAAGATATGGAATTTCGTGACAAAATAAAGAAGAGCGAGTTCATAACAACCGCGAAAATGATGATGGAACTAATGAAGAGAAACTGCACGAGAAAAAAGCAAATCATTGTGAAGATAATAAAGTGAAACTACGTACAAAAACGCAACTCATGAAAATGATGAAGAAAAACTGCGCGAGCAAAACGCAAATTATTATAAAAATAATCAAAAGAAACTATGCAAGAAAAACGCTAATTATTATTAAACAAATCAAAAGGAATTGCTTGAAAAAAGAAGGAATTATTATGGAGAAGATAAATTTCATATCCTCCAAAAAGCAAAGGATTATTACATCGCACATCGAGAAGATCGTCTTAGATGACTCGAATCTCATATCTGTGCAGAAGCTATAATTGAGGAATGTCATCGTATTGCTCTGGTGAAGGATGAAATCCTGACTGAATGCACCAAAGGAACATATATAAGGAACTCTTCGAAAACTCTTTTGTTATCATCTTTAGGAGCAAATCGAGTAAAAGCTGAACGTATAATCAAGTGGTGCTTTCATGTGAGGGAAATATATATTTTGAAAATCGAAAGATTATTGAAAAGGGTTGAAGACAAGGTAAGAGTTCCTTCAACCAGTGCAGTAGAGAGTCCAAAACTTGATGACAAAATCAATGCCTCATGTGGAAAATCAATGCATACTTCTTCATCAGAGTCATACTTGTTAGAGACGATATATGACCCTCTCGAATGTCAACATTCGATTATAATGAATGCGGCAGGTCAAAGGACAAATATTTTACCTCTTTCTGAATCGAAGAATGGAACAAGTGAAACCTGGTCTCGTAATCATCTTTGTGAGACAAAGAATCTGGAAGTTTTCAATAATTTACGAAGTTTTTTCCAACGAATGTTGAATCGTTCATTGAAGAAAATGCAGCACTTTTCTTGCCAGGTGCACACTTGTTACGATGAGATGATGATACTGAGAGACTTGGCCACTCATGCTTGTTATATATATCCTGAATCTTGCGATTCGAAATTTTTAGCTCTTGAAATTCTATCATCTCATTTTGCAGAATAACGAAATATGAAGAGAATTATATATGAGGGTACTAATACTCACAAGTATTGAGTATGGTAATGAGTTTCCGCCCCTTTCCAAGCGAAGTTATTTTTTTCAAACAATGGATTATTACATAATGTCATTCAAAGTATGCACCATTGGGAGCAACTACTTTTGCCCATCTTTCAGGCAGCATACGGATTCCTTGGAGGAAAAAAGCAGGTTTTTTACACTCGATTCATTCATTGAGCCGATTTTTGACATTTTCGTGAGGAGTGAACCGCTCTTCAGTAAGGACTGATTGCATAGATCGGAAAAGATGATAATCCGAAGGCGCAATGTCTGGGGAATACGGCGGGTGGGGCAGGATTTCCCAATTCACTGCTTCCAAATATTTTTTAACAGATTCAGCAACATGTGGCCTAGCATTATCACGCAGCAAGATGAGTTTATCATGTCTACCGTCCGATTCTGGTCGTTCTTCTTCTAGAGCTCGATTCAAACGTATCAGCTGTAGTATGTCACGCTCGCCAGTGATTGTTTCTGACGTTTCAAGGAGTCCATAATGAATGACACCTTCCTGATCACAACAGATGCACAACATAATCTTTGGAGCGTGGACATTGGTTTTCGATGTCGATTGACCTGGCACACCTGGCGGCCCCCAACTTTTCCGACGCTCAGGATTATCGTCATAGATCCATTCTTCATCACCAGTGACAATACGATGCAGAAAACCCTTTCTTTCCTGCCATTCAAGAAGCATCTCGCACGTTAGCAAACGTCTCTCGAAATCTCTCTCCTATAGGGTGCGGCATCCAATTACCTGCTTTTTGGATCATCCCCATCTTGTGCGAGCGTTCACCGACGGTCGACCTATCAACACCCAACTCCTCAGACAACTCATCTAGGGTTCGACGTGCATCTCCATTCAATAGTTGTTCCAGTTCTACATCTTCGAATTTTTTCTGTGCCCCTCCGCGTTCTTCATCACTCACGTCAAAATCGCCACTTCGGAATCGTCGAAACCACTCTTCACAAGTTGTATCAGACGGAGCGTGATCACCGTGAATATTCCACAGTACACGATACGTTCCAACGGCAATTTTCTCCGAAATGGAATAGTGAAGCATAATTTTCCGTGAATGCTGTTTTGTCGGGACAAACGTTGTCATTTTTGACACCAGATAGGAAATGATGTTCACGCTCGTAACAAATGTCAACTCCCGCAAGCGACATCTTACATATACACTTCCAGATCACAAGTATAGCACTTGAGTGGAATCAAAAATAGTATCAACAGCAACACTTTTTCCAAAAGGGAGGGAACTCATCCCCATACCTGATATATGAATAATGTAGATGAAGCTCTAAACGATAACGATTTCGAGACACTTCAACAGATATCTCGCAAAGTTCAGCAAGAAGCTGAAGCGTTGACGAAGAATAATGCTGAAATCAATTCAAATGAAGAACAGATGATGTCTGAGAATTATTCAGCTTTCAAAACTACATCGGAACGATCTATGGACACTCCGTTTTTCGCGAGTATTGCTTGTGAGGAATTATGTTTCGAAAGAAACATAATGAGGGAAAAAGTTGGTGAAAATTCATACACTGGAAATGTTTGGGACCAATTGAAGAATTTGGGCAATTTGAAGGACAGTGGAATGTTTTCCATCTGTTAGTATTGTCACACCAGAATCCGTACAAATCCACTCAACCTGTATTTGGAATAACCTCAATGTGAGTTTGATTCCGCAAATAACACAACTTAACGAATATGAAAAAACTTTCATTCAGAGAGCAAAGACATTTCAAATAATGAAGAAAATGGGCACAGTCATGAATAAGAATATGCCCCATAAACACATGGTATCGAAATCCAAAGGTAGAACATTCCACCTCCCTTTGCCGTTACAAGAAACTTTGAGAAAGATTTGTCCTACAACTGAACCTATAAATTTGAATCATGAGTTTCATATTTTAATGCGTGGCATTCCAACTGAATCCAAAATAATTTGGGAGAAATAAGTTGACGTGGAGAAGGTATGGGACGCATTGATATGGTTGGAAGAAAATGATCCTTTGTATTCGGAGATTATTTTACCTCAATCACATGATTTATTGTTGGATCGCGAATTAGCAGATGTACATTTCCAAGAAGAAGAATTTACAACGGCCAAAAATAGTGCATCGGATGACCAAGTGAGGGCAGAACAGCATGTGGACCTTGATATTATTGATAGTAATGAAGCTGCTCTATTAGCCCAAAGAGAACGATCTAATGCGTGGTATGATGATTGGCCAATTGATCCGGAATATGATAAAAGGATTAATTCATGTGCTACTGAACGTTATCAAATGATCAAAATTAATGATGTTCCGTTAGATGATCGTACGAAATCTCTGGATTTGGTGTGTTTCCCCGATTTGTATCCTTATGCGGTGAATGGTCAGTATGGAAATACATTCGTACGTTTGACTGATTCCGAATTTATAACGACAAAATTGATGTCTGAACATTTTAAGTTCCGGTTGAACATACAATATATTCTTTATTCATTACATGATTCAAATATGCGACAGCTGAATGCTGAGATTCTCCATGAAATGAATGTTACAAATCCTCAAGAAAGATATACAGCTGCTACTTATTTAGATCAGCTTCCAAAAGAACAACTCGAAACAAACTTGAGTACCATATTTTCAAGATTACGAAATATAGAAAAGTATTGGAGGAAGCCCAGAAATGATGTAAATTGTATGATTCATCATTATGGGCCAGCTAAATGGTTTCTCACATTCAGTCCAAATGAGTGGTTATTGACGGATTTGATTGAACATCTCAATGAAGTCAATGGGCCTTCTCCTTTCAAAAATTCTGCTGATGAACTTATTGCTCCTGACCCCATTTCAACTTCCCGATTCATTGAAAACAAGTTCCGAACTATGCTTGATTTTATTTATTCATCCGACAATCCCACTGGTGGAGTTGTTCATTACTTCTGGCGCAGACAATATCAAGGTAGAGGAACGCAACATTTTCATCTCTGAATTTGGATAGTAGATGCTCCAATTATCAATAAATCTTCGAATGAAGGAGTAGCCTCATTCATCTCAAAATATGTTCCCTGTAGAATGCCTCCAAAAGAATTATAATCACAATTGTATCGACGTGCGAACACGCATCAGGAACGCGCACATAACAATTATTGTTCACGTAATGAAAACACCAAAAACTCGTTCGCTAGAGTGTGTAGGCTTGGATTTCCACGTCCAGTTACTGATACTTCCATGATAAGAGACGTGGGGGTTTCCATGGCTACCAAAAGACAACTGAAAACTAAGAATAGATTATATGATCTTCCACGTGCGAAAGTGAAAATCAACATCAATGATTATGATCCTGCTATTCTCACAGCTTGGGAAGGTAACATGGATATCCAATTTGTTGGAAAAAACTCGACATTGTTAACTTCATACTGTACTGAGTATGTATCTAAGGCTGAGAAAAGTTATGCTGGAGATACATTGGAAGCAATGAACTCTTGCAAACCATCGCGTAGCCACCTGTGGAATACAACTCTCAGATGTCTGAATGTCAATATGATTGGAATTGAAAACTCGAGAAGAACCCGAGGATTCATGAGCTGAATCCACAGATATTTTCTCTCCACCACTAATAGATGACCATTATCCGAATAGACCCAAAGATTCGGAATCCGTGTCTCTTTACGACTTCGCAAGATGTAATGATATTCCGAAAATCAGACCATTCGATAGAAAAAAATCTGAATATCATATTATAGGTAAATACTTATTTTTAAAAAAACGCACCCGTGACTATCTCATTAATCATTACCACTATAATGTTCAACTACAACCTAAGAATTATTATTCTTCATGATTGTTATTGTTTAAACCTTGAAGAGATATTCGTGGATCGAAGAATGGATGTGAGACATATGCAGAAGCATTCTCATCTCTACAATCACAACTAATAGAAGCAATGCAATATCATGAGCGAATAAATAATATTCGAAGAGCCAATGACCATATCAAGGAACAAATTGAACAAAACTTATGACATAATCCAAATCAGAAAGAAAATACATTTGATGATCACCTCTTGGAGTGTATGCCCCTTGAAACAGCTATGGGAGATTTCTAAAATGTAGAAGATGAAATTGAGATTCTTGACCTACCTCAAATGATTTCGCAGTTGAATAGCGATCAAAAACGCATATTTGATGAAGTTTCCGGTGCCTTGAGAATGAAATTCTCAGACTTTATGTGAGCGGAGGAGGGGGCACTGGCCAACGCTTTCTCATTAAAACTATTAGATCCCTCGGGGGAATATATCTCCGCCAAATTGCGCCAGAGAGTACGGATAATTACGGAATTGAGCTCACCAGCATGGCACAAAAAGTTTGAAAATAACGGAGAAAAATATACGTGGTGTAATGCAGAAGTACGCCAGACAACGGAACGGGGCTGGGAGAGCGTAATTTTGGAGTAGTCAGGAGGATAAACGACAAAAGATGATCATGTGTTTGAGTACACGTACGAAGAATATAAGAATATTCAATAATACGATGACACCGATTTCACTGAGGGACGGACTTATGCGTAAAATTGAGTAGAAAACTCGGGTTTCTACAACTTGTTACGAATTCTTACAACCGTGTAGGTACTTCGAAAACCTCTTACCACGGAAACGTGAACGTGAAGCAGATTGATTGAGAACTACGAATTCCTACGAAAAACCAAGATTTATGATACTGGGATGTTTCGTTCGTCCCGTTGCAGAGACATAGTGTTTCATGATTGTGATTTTTCCAGAACTTCCTTTTGATAATTTCCATTTCAAACGCATTTCCAAGAATTTTCACGACACAGTTGGGACTTCGAGAACTCTTCACGACGGGGCGCGAATATGCAACCAATTGCGTGGAAACTACGAATTTATATGAAGATCTAAGCTCATTATCGCTGTCAGTTTCGTTTGCCCCACTGCACTGACGTAGTTATCCGTTGATCCTCTCAGGAAATTCCATTTTCTACGCATTCCTAAGAATTTCTACGACTGAGTGGGGACTTCGAGGACCTTCCACGGTGGGACGCGAACATGAAACCAATTGCTTGGGAACTACGGATTTCTACGGAGAACTGAGAAGTGCGTAGTTTTTCGTGGTTGGGTATATTCAATATTTGGCGTGGATCGACGTGGAAACGACTCCTCCTCATCGGTCCTTGCAAAGAGGTAGTTTTTCGTGATTTTGTATTCTTCACTTTTGGCGTAGATTGTTGTGGAAGGTAGTAATTTTCGTCCATTCCTAAAATTAAGACTTGAGAAGGCATTAATTGTTGTAATTATATACCATCGCTTAGGACGTTGATTTACGTAATGAGTGGTGGGTCTGAATAATTTGTAGTATCCGAGCATGAAAGGTTGTAGTTTCCTCACTAATATCGAAGCACCGTAATTTACTACACCAATCTACAGATGTATTCGAAACGGCGGAGTTGGGAGTAGTTTTGGCATGTAATGTTGTGGTTCTTGGCGTACTTTGCCGTAGATATATCGCCACGAGGGATGCTGGATCGAACGGAATAATGACAAAGATGCTGCGGTAATTGCTCTAACTGCAATAGCATCATCATGAAGTGATCAGTCTTATGAATGGTTAGATGAAATCCTCCAACCTTGTCTGTTATCCGCCAACCGCTTAATTCCTCCATATCTACGCCAACCCTCACCTTGTATAATTCACTCCATATAACTTAATGTTGGTCTATCTCTTCGAGTTTTACCATCCATTTTTCCTTCAAATATTATTTTCAATAAGCTATCATGCTCTAATGTGTGTCCTATCAGATTACTTTTTCTATTCACGACCTGTCTCAAAAGACTTCTTTTCTCATCTACCTTCTCAAGTACTCCTCCATTTTTCACTCCCTCTATCCACTTTACTCTGAGCATCCTTCTATAACACTACATTTCGAGACCTCCAAGTCTTCGTTGGTCCGTTTTCCCAATTGTTAAACTTCTGCAACCATATAATGCTATGCTCCAAACGTAACTCTTCAAGAATTTCTTCCTTACTGCTGAGCTAATATTCTTCCAGCATGGTAACTGTTTCTCTTGTAGGGGAGCGTGTTTTCTTCGGGCTATTATTGCTCTTATATCTCTTTCGATTTCACCGTTCCCTGTAATTATGCTCTCTAGATATTTTAGATCTTTCACTTGCTGAATTGTCTCTGCATCTATTCTGATTTTCGTTCTTCTTGACGTTTTCGCTGTTGTACAAATCATGAATTTCGTTTCGTCCTTTTTTATATTCATACAATAGTTTTCTAGTAATATTGTTTTCATAGTGTTGAGAGTATTTTCTAACTCAGCATTACTCGTTGCTAATATAGCTATTTCATCCGCAAATCTCAACATGCTTACACTTTCACCTTGCATCTGTCATTCCAATTTTACTTGCCCTCTCACTCCGTTCATCGCTTCTTCGATATACAAATTGAAAATCAATGGTGATAGTGGGCATCCTTGTCTCACTTCTCTCTCAATCGGTGCTTCTCTTTATTGACCCTCTCCTCGCATAATTGCGGTTTGATTCTTGTATATTGAGTCCGGGAATGAGTTTCCGCCCCCTTGGAAAAAGTGTTGCTGCTGATACTATTTTTGAGTTAACTCAAGTGCTATACTTGTGATTTGGAAGTGTATATGTGAGGTGTCGGTTGCGGTAGTTGACATTTCTTACAAGCGTAAACATCATTTTTTATCTGGTGTCAAAAATGACAACGTTCGGCCCGACAGAACAACATTTGCGAGAAGTTACGCTTCATGATTTTATTCCGAGGAAAAGTGCCGTTGAAACGTATCGTGTACTGTGCAATATTCACGGTGATCACGCTCCGTCTGATGCAACTTGTAAAGAGTAGTTCCGACGATTCCAAAGTGGTGATTTTGACGTGAGTGGTGAAGAACGCGGAGGGGCTCCGAAAAAATTCGGAGATGTAGAACTGGAACAATTATTGAATGAAGATGCATGTCGAACCCTAGACGAGTTGTCTGAAGAGTTGGGTGTTGACAGGTCGACCGTCGGTAAACGCTTGCACAAGATGGGAATGGTCCAAAAAGCAGGTAATTGGGGGCCGCATCAACTTTAAAGGACAGAGATATCGAGAGTCGTTTGGTAACGTGCGAGATGCTTCTTGAACGGCAGAGGAGAAAGAGTGTTCTGCATCGTATTGTCACTGGCGATGAAGAATGGATCTATCACGATAATCCTAAGCATCTAAAAAGTTGGGGGCTACCAGGTGTACCAGGTCCATCGATACCGTAAACAAATATCCACGCTTCAAAGATTATGTTCTGCATCTGGTGGGATCAGAAAGGTGTCATTTATCACGAACTTCTTCAACCGTCAAAAACAATCAATGGCCATCGTTACAGACTGCAGCTGATACATTTGAATCTAGCTCTCAAAGAAGAACGACCGGAATGGGACGTGAGACATGATAAACTTATCTTGCTGCATGATAATGATAGGCCACATGTTGCTGAACCTGTTAAAAAATATTTGGAAGGAGTGAATTGGGAAATCTTGCCCCACCCACCGTATTCCCCAGACATTGCGCCTTCGGATTATCATCTATTCCCATCTATGCCATCAGCCCTTACTGGAGAGCGGTTGACTTCTTACAAAAGTATCGAAAAATGGCTCAATGAATGGATCGAGTTGGAAGAACCTGCTTCTTTCCTCCAAGGAATCCGTGTGCTGCCTGAAAGATGAGCAAAAATGGTCGCTCCCAATTGTGCATACTCTGGATAACATTATGTGATAATCCATTGTTTGAATGAATTCATATATTATTTTCCTATCCTTGAAATCAATTCCTACCTTTTCCAAAATCGTGAACATTTTCTTCCAATCAACATCATCGAATGCTCCTTGTATATCTACAAAACTTATATACACAGACTCCTTCAACTCTGGACTCTTCTTCATTATTGTTCTGAGAGCTGATATTGCTTCACGCGTTCCCCTATTTTTCCTAGAACCGAACTGATCCTCTGCTACTCTACCCTCTATTTTATTCTCTATTCTCTCGTGTATAATTTTTGTCAGTATTTTCGAGGCATGTGAAGTTAGACTAATCGTTCTGTAGTTCTCGCATTTGTGTGCTCCTTGTTTTTTTGGAATGGCGACAATTTTTTCTTCTGGGAATCTTTCGGTTCTTCTCCTCTTTCGTACATATCTCTGACCAGTTCAAACAGTGCATCACGAGTTCTCTGACTGGAGGCTTTGATAAGGTCCGCACTTATGTCATCTATTCCTGGCGGTCCATTATTTTCCAATTTTTCCGAAGCCCTGTCGAATTCTGATCTCAAAATTGAATCTCCCAATTCTCTCATCGACATCTTGCTCCCTCTCTGAGAATCCTATATTATCGCTCCCTTAATACAGATCTCCCAAATGATCAATCCATTGTTCTATTCTCCCCTCGTTCCCATCAATTGTTTCCCTAGAGAATTTTCAATCTCACTGCTTTTGGGTTTCATTTGTCCAAGAAATCTCTCAACAATCATATATGCCTCATCTTTCTTCCCTGAATGTAATCTCAATCCTATATCCTGACATTTTCCCTCTAAAAATTGTTCTCTCGCTTCCCTCGATTCTCTTATCATTTTATTCTGCAGTGCCTTGTATGTCTGCTGCTCTCGTTCGCTACTCGGAATGGCAGCTTTCAACATTAGAGGTCTTAATTCGCATCGTTTTCCCCAGTTGCCAGTAGAGCACGGGCATAGTGTCCAGTGAAGACGACTCCCTGATGCAGCTCTCAAGATTATACGGAATCAACTCAAAAACGTTACGCTCATAATAATTAATGAGGTTTCAATGGTTTCTAATTCAACCTCCCTGTATGTAAATCTTCGATTGACAGAAATATTCAATGCATCAGATTGTGATGATGGTTGGTTTGAAGAAAAACATATTTTATCATTTGGTGACTTACTACAGTTGCCACCTGTTCATGAAGATCCTGTGTCATACAATTATCTACTAAGAACATTGAAAAACGCACTGGAGCTCTGGGTTCTCATGATTTATGGAGTGGTTTGTTTAGCTATGATGAACTGGGAAATAATATGCGACAACAGAATGATACTCCTTACAAAGATATGCTATCGAGAATTCACATAAGAATACTCAATGCCTCGGATAATGGAGCCTTACAGTCTAGGGGAATGAATTTTGAGACCACAAGCTGCGACAACCGATTAAATGGACTTTGTGATTATTTGCTGAATAGTGTTTCGGATGCAGTTTGGTTGCTCCCTACGTGTGCGCAATGCGATGTCCCAAACACAGCAATACTCAGCTGACTTCCTTCAGATGACATTAATTTAATTGCTCAAGATACCACAAATTGTGCACTATATTTGAAGGAGAAGGTATTGAAAACATTATCTTCGAATGATGACGATACTCCTCACACAGCAGGACTGGCAGGAATTATGATTGTGGAATTAGGGGCAAAGATCATGATCAGGAGAGATATTGATGTTACTTTAGGGCTTGTTAACGGTACACTGGGAAAAATTGTGTCCGTTCTACGGAGTGTTGACAATGAGATTGAAGATTTGGAAATTATTCTGAATACAGGAAGTGAACATATAATGAAACCCGTGAGTGTTGAATTTGGAATAATGGATAAAGCGTTCGTCATAAGAAAACAATTTCCAATATGTCTCAGTTACGGTATGATTATTCATAAAAGTCAAGGATTGAGTTTAGAGAATGCGATCATTGAAGCTGGCAATTCAATATTCGCTTGTGGTTAGACGTATGTTGCTCTTCCACGAGTAACGACGTTACAAGGATTACATCTCATCAATTTTGGTCCATCTTCTGTAAAAGCACAAGAATCAGCTAAAGAAGGATACAATCGATTGCGAACAATGGATAGACCAGATCTAATGACCATAGAAATTCCAAAGCAACGTTCCCACGAAGTACGTGAGAGTGTTTGTCCCATACCCATCCGAGTATCCAGGGGCCATAATATTGATGAAAAATCAACAGAAACTCACGCGTGAAACGTAATGGGTCTTCCTCATGTTGACGGTGTTTCTTCTCATTTGAATGCAGCAATGCGGTGGATATTGTACTGTGCTGCAACTACTTTTATCTAACCCAATGACATCATAAACACCTTGAATATTCAAATTCAGAACCACAATTCACGAAAAATTGATATCATAGCTTCACAACAACTTGCAGGTCCACAATACTTGCATGATCACTCAAAAGATGCAGGAGGATTCATCGCTTCTATTTGCGAGAATTCAATGGCTATTTAGAATTTAGTGAAGCAACAAATAACTATCATAACGGAATACGAAATGTGAATATGCCGGAAATATTGTTGGTACAAATTGTGTTATACGTCTTGCGCTACCTCCAATATCACAAGAATCATTTGAGTTTCAAGAAATATTCAAATTCAATTTTTGAACATGGAAAATTTTCGTGACAATTCTAATAATTTGCATAGAACTAAAAAATCAGTTATAACAGCGTCAGAACAATATGCAATTGTGCAATTTATGATATTCATTCTCAATAACGTTGAAGCAACAAAGGTAGAAAATATGAAGATTAAAGCAGTACCAACCGCAAAAATTAAAATTGCACAGCAATTTTCAGAAGTTATAGCTGTTGTTTCTCATCAGGGTGGAGATATCCCTGGAGGTAATTTCACGTGTATGTTACGAAGTGAAGGTACAAAGTGGATATTTATTCATGATCTGCAAGTTGAAGGACGACATTGGCCACGTAATGCTAAAGAGTCGTATATATATTCATTTAAAAAGCAATAATTTCGCTTCATCATAAAATCAGAATTCAATTACTGTGATATTGTACAGTTTGAAGAATCGAGAATAACGTTGTGATACCATGCCGAACTAAATATTCTTGAAGAATTTTTTCGAATGATTTCGATGGATATTCCACAGAATTCTAAAAAAAGTCTGGTACAGCAGTAGAAAACGTCTTCAATCTGATATCTTGCGGATATATCTTCTTGTCGCATGATAAATGTTTGACATTCCTTCACCCAGATAGTAGAAGTTCCGGAAACTAGATCCCATTGAATCCTTCTGGAACCACGAAATGAATCACTGAAATGTCAGTAGAATGGAGGTCTTGGAGAATTCAAATCACCTTTTGTCATACTGTATATTGTACTGTATATAGTATGACAAAAGTTGATTTGGATTCTCCAAGAACTTCATTCTACTGACATTTCAGTGATTCGTTCTGTGGTTACGAAAGAATTCAATAAGATATGATTTCTGGAACTTTTGCTATCTGGGTGAGGATACTTTTTACAATTATTTAAAAGGGTGACCGGAAATTTTCCGCTTGAAAACTATTTTCAACTCCATGCTCAACAGTACAAATTCTATTCTGCAAAATATTCCTGTTGGATACCTCGAATTTATTGTACGCAAGTTTCCTCTGTCTGTGAGATCTATGTTGTTTCGATTTTCTTATAATGATTCCTTGAAAACACTAGAAATTTCCGCACAAGACATGTTCGGCACAATATCGTGGGCTGATATGAGCGGTGGGAGCTACTTTGAGCGCTGTGAGCTGCTTTGAGTGCTTTGAGCTGCTTTGAGCACCAACTTATCAGTCAAGGAAAATTGAGTTTTCGGAATCCTTCACACGTGTATTTGTTTATGGAAATTCGCTCTTCTTCCCTTCTTTTCTTCATTCTTCATTTCGATCATCTATTGCCGTCCAATGATAAGATGACTGATGGAAATCCGAGTGGATTTTTATGTCACATAAGTCATCCGAGGACGTTTCCTTCATTCCTACGATTACTATTCAACTCGGCAGGAGTATTTTATTTTTTTTTGGTTCAGTTGAGAACATATTCAGAAAAAGAAGTGAAATCCCAAAAAAAACTCCAAAAAAGTAACAATATAACGCCAAGTATATTGAAATCCCAAAAACAAACAATAAAATGATCTAAAAACACATTCTAAAGGAAAATTCCATTCCATTCAGAATCTAGAGGGGATATAAAAGGATACGCTCAATCTGAAAACAAAAGATATGATATGAATATGAGCGACCAAGTACATTTTTTATCCAAAGGATATGTGAAAGATCTTTGGTATATTGCAACCTCAGTTTGTTCAAACTGCATTCAAGGTAATTTATGATTTAGTAAAAGAACAATGGTTGGAGGAAAGATGTCAGGATATAGAAGTAAGATTACATTTGGAGAAAATAGTGGGGCATATAGGATTGTTGAGAGATTTTTTGGACAAATGGAATCTAGAAGCAGTAAAATTGAAAATTCTCTGGGGAGACAATTGATAAGAACGGAGGAAAAAATAGGTAATTTCATTCAAGGTAATTTATGATTTCCAAAAAAACATTATCGTATTAAAGGATCAAATGAAAAAAAAGCGTATCTTTCTGCCCGTATGTATGTGGATGTAACAATGAGATTTATCCTGCAACAGCAAAAAGTTGAAAAAAATAAAGTGGAGTAGAACGAAAATTTCATAGGTTCTGAATTTCATGTCGATGTGAAACGCTTGATGTGGCCAATGGGGAGTTTCCAGCTTTCATTATCAAACAGGAACTTGAATCATAAAATTTTCATCGGCCACGTCAAGTGTTCCACATCGACATGAATTTCAAAACCTATAAAATTTTTGTTCTACTCCACTTTATTTTTTTGACATGAAGTTTTTCAACTTTCCGCTGTCGCAGGATGAATCTCACTGTTATATCTATATACAAGCAGAATGATACGCTAGTTTCATTCATTTTTCTATTCCAATAATGTTTTTTTGAAAATCATAAATTACCTTTAATACAGTTTAAACAAACTGAAGTTACAATATACCAAAAATCTTTCACATATCCTTCGGATAACCAATGTATTCGGTCGCTCATATTGATTTCATATCTTTTTCTTCAAATGGGGGATATCTTTTTGTATCCCCTCGGAATTCTGAACGGGGTGGAATTTTCCTTTAGAGTGTGTTTTTAGATTTTTTATTCTTTGTTTTTGGGATTTTCATGTACTTGGCGTTATCTTGCCACTTTTTGGAGTTTAATTCTGACTAGTGCCACCGAACAGTATGTACTGTTTTGCGGGATTGATTAGGAAGCTGAACGGCGTATCACTCCCATAGTTTTGGCGTTGCTGAATTCGATGACAATGAGATAGCCAGGAACCCACGGGAGGATGAGAGGGAAGTGGTGACGAATGTGTGAAATTCACGGTTTTTGATGTTCACATCCATCAATTGTGGGGCTCGCGGTCTAAACCTCTCGACCAACATTTCAGAAATTCTACACGGCGAAGGGGAAACGTTGACATTCTTTTGACTCGCATACACTTTTCTCAAACTTGATTCCACGGATGTCCGGAATCAAATATGTTGAGCCCAATCCAACCGGTTTTCATTCCACGCAGCAGGCAGGAATGTCTCGGAAACTTCATTCTCGGATGACAATACAACGATTCATGGTCATTTCAACATTTGGGCATCCAGGTGGATGACGAACAGTATCAAAAGTCATTTCCAAAAGTCATAGCCATTGATCCGAATGGAACCAACGGTTTTGATATAATATATCTATTGGGTGCAAATAAATTTTGAGTTTGAGGGGGAATAATTATAAGAAAAATTTGAAAAGATTTTTAGAGAACGCTTTTCTGGGAAAAATAAATAGGAATAAGAATCAATGATAACAAAAGTTGAAAAAAACACTCATTCGGGAAGAATAAATACGGATTAGAAATACATAAAGAACAATTAGGAAAATTGGGAGGAATTTTTGAAGAACGCTTCTCTGGAAAAATAAATACGAATGAAAAATGATAAAGAATTAATGAAACATGCTGAAAAAATTTGAACAGAGGTTTTGAAAACGCTTTTCTGGAAAGAATAAATACAAATGACAAAAACAAAATGGAAAATGAAGGAAAATTTTCGAAAACGTTTCTCTGGGGAAAATGAATACGAATAGAAAAAACACTGTCAATTGGCACACCGCTCTGTCGTTCTTCATCATTCAATGATGATGAGACTCATGCCATAATTTAATTTTCATCACTTTTCAACCGATTCAGATGAAACCTAAAGAGACATATTATAGGCTCATCACTAGGATCTGGTATAAGTTTCATTGGGATCAGTTGGTTAAAAGATGAGGTATGCGTGTTCGTAAGATGCAAAAAGAAGGAAAATTGTCAATTCCAAAAAAATAGATTAGCAGAAAATGAGTTTGGTATCAGTAAAAACAGGGGAACGCGCTCTCTACATCTGAATCAGTAAAACACCACTGATTGACAATTAGGGTCCACTAATCCCATCAGTCCCTGTGGCATCCATGACATTCGGATGAATCACACATGAGAAAAGCGATGCTAAGAAGATCGTCAAACAATGCAGATTATTAAATAATGGTTTTCCACATTTTTCAACCGGATTTCCAACCAGTGTCAAGTTGGTTCAAGCTGGTGCAAGCTGGTGCTGGTTATAGACCATGATGTTTGATTCAATAACCAATATGCGACCAACTTGGTTGCAACTGGTGCTAGTTACGGGTCATGTGGACTGACTCAATAACCAATACGGGATCGACTTAGTCCCAGCTAGACTGGCCTAATTCTAACTGTACCAAGTCAAACTTGATTGATCTCGAGTGCCCCAATATCGGAGTAATCTTGGAAAATCAACATGATGCACATTTTCTCATACCAGGAATAATTAAAGACCGTTATCAAGAAAATATCAATAAATAAGTGTATTGTAAATGCAAACAGCCTGACAAAGTGATGACCGAATCGGGGAATTTGCCCGATCGCAGAATTTGAAGGAACAATATCTTCAAAATTATTCATAAACTGGAGAGAAATCCCGAAATGCCAGTGGGACCAAACTTTGACGCGATTTGATGGAAATGTCGAAACTCTAGATGAATCGTACAGAAGTTCTGTTTCACTGGATTTTCCATGACAAATTTATCATCATCTGGCGCCATACAAAGCATGGTCTGCCCAAGGTTAATACTAGGACTGGGTAGAACTATGCAGAGTAGTACCGACCTCTAGGTGGATCATATTGGGTAGTACCAGCCTTGGTAGTACGAACCTGATCCCATGTAGGTCGACCTCACGCAGGATGGTCCTATTTGACATTGTTCGATCATGTAACCTAATTCCTACTGATCCTACCCAGCATGGTCAAACCAAGTTGAAACGCAGCTGGGTTTTTTCAAGAGGGATGATACTCCTGCAGGGGAGATAGATGGTGAAAATCAAAGTATGATGAGTATCAGGAAATCAATCTATATACAACGGGGACTCAAAATAAGCTGTACAGAGTTGGAATTATACTGAATATGATGGGTGCGGAAGGCAGCAAAGGTATGAATTGACTACTCATATGCAGAATAATTGGAGAATCAAAAGTACAATCAATCAAGTCGACAGATCTGGGTTTCAGGGAAATAGGTCTGGACTTCAGAGACAAGAATACTGTCAATAGAACTGTAGTTGACCAAAAACTGATGGAAACTGGGGCGGGCAGCGTACATCCCATAAAAGAACATACACAGAAAGGGAATAATATATTGCATCGATGTAGATGCCAACTTGGGAATGATTAAAGAAGGCACCTGTAGGGCCAACATAAACAAGATAAGTAGGATGTATAAATATATCAAATTTGACTCGAATACAAAAATCTAACATTAAACGAGGGATGTCGTAATCACCTTCAAAGGTGATATATCATCATCAAAAATCAGAATGTACGATGCCTGGTGTTGAGAAGTAGTCCCCTATGCATGTAGTGTACGAATATGCTTCCAATGTTTCCAATTTGGTCATTCAAAGGACAAGTGCACAAAGAACAGAGAATGTATCAATTGCGGTGGTGATTTTCATACAAATATTACACAGAAGCTGGAAAGAGAACTGTTCAGTGCGACGAAGAGAAAAAACGTATCTACTGCGGAGGACAGCATATGCCGACGCACAGTGGTCGTTTTTCCCAATCTAGGTGGACAAAATTCAAAACTCTATCATATTCGCTTGAAACTCGGTATTAGGGGGTTTTTGGGGTCGCAGAATCCGAATCTGGAGTCAGAACTTCGAAATTCAAAATGGCGGATTCAATATGGCGGACAAAAATTCAAAAATGGTTAATATCCGCTTGAAACTTAGTACCTGGAGGTTTTTGGGGTCACAGAGTCCAAATCTGGACTCAGAATTCCGGAATTCAAAATGGCGGAGTCAATATGGCGGACAAAAAATCAAAAATGGTTAATATCTGCTTGAAACTTAGTACTTGGGGGTTTTTGGGGTCACAGAATCCAAATCTGGACTCAGAATTCCGGAATTCAGAAAGGCGGATTGAATATGGCGGACAGGAGTTCGAAAATGGTTGATATCTGCTTGAGACTTAGTACCTGGGGGTTTTCGGGGTCACAGAATCCAAATCTGGACTCAGAATTCCGGAATTCAAAATGGCGGATTCAATATGGCGGACGAAAATGGAAAAAAATGGTTGATATCCGCTTGAAACTCACTTTCAAGGAGTTTTTGGGGTCGCAGAATTTGAATCTGGAGTGTGAAATCCGAAATTCGAAATGGCGGATTCAATATGGCGGACAAAAATTCGAAAATCGTTGATATCCGTTTGAAACTCACTAATGGCAAGGTTCTTGGGGTCGCAGAATCCAAATGTGGAGTCAGAAATTCGAAATTCAACATGGTGGTTTCAATATGGCGGACACGAATTCAAAAACGGTTGATATCCGCTTGAAATTTACTATCAGGGGGTTTTGGGGTCGCATAAATTCAATCTGGACTCAGAATTTTGCAACTTCAGGATACCACACTATCTAAATGAAACAAAAGCGCCACACTAGGGTTCTACATACCTCATTGTTCGAATCACTGTTATTATCCCAATTTTCATCGTTGAAACATTTGTTTTCTTTCAACTTTGCGTGGAAACTCTCAAAAAAACAAATATTCACTCATTATCAATCCTCACAGCGATAAATAGAAATGATGAACAGAAAGGAAGTGAAAAAATTTTTAATTCACTTCCGAATAAGATGAAATGTATTTTATTGAACATCAATCTTGAAGATGAAGCAGCAACTTACAAAAAACTGGTGAAATTTCCAAATGCCTTAAAAATCAACTCTTATTTATTCCTCATTCAGATGTTGGAGAATTATGTGATTGTCCAATATCAGGTTCACGCAGTGAATTCAACACTTCCACAGGTAACGGTTTGCAGGTTTTGGATTGAGATATCCTATTATCACGATTAGACGAGATAGAAATGTGGGGATCAGAGGAATACAGCAAAGTGTGTAACAAATCTTCCATGTTCTGATGCCGAGACATTTTTCTCGTGTTGGATTCTCGGTATCTTCTGATATCTTTGTTCCTGGCCTCTAAAGCTTCTTCTGACATCATACCTATAGGCAATGCACGAGAACTTATTATCTCCCCACCATGAATCAGTAACCTATGCACACTAGAAGGCATATGGTACCACGAATACAACTTCACGTATAAATCCGCTGTTTCTTTGGCGTACAGAGAAAATCTCTCAACCTCCATGTCAAATCCACTTGATATGGTTTTCAATATTACGTTGAACCTCTTCAATAAATTTTCGTCAAGTCCTGTTATTTGAGCAGCCGTTGAAAAATTCTCAAAGAATCGAGCTGCGGTATTTCCGTCATTAGTTGTTCCGTAACCTTGTTTCACAACGTCAACTAACAATCCCATTTCCTGCCGAATCGCCTTAGTGATACGTTTTTTATTATCCTCTAAAATTTGCTTGTCCTGTTTTTCTGTTATCCGGTACTTCTTTATATTAATGCGATATGCAATGTGAATCTCACAGTCGAGGCATCTTATGTATGCATGGAGAGATGAAAGGCCCAGATGGTATCTAGTCTCATCACACTCTCTCTCATAAACGGAAGAGAGATTGTTCATCAGTTTGGGAGTGACTTTGCAAATACTACATGTTTGAACCGATGCCTCTGTGATTGTGCTGAAGGTTTTGCCATCGATCATAGTTAGCATTAACTGATGGTCAATTTTTGCTGTGATGTTGTCTAGGGTAACTATAGTCGGAGAAAGCCCTTCGATCTGACCTCTATTCCCAAAATTTCTTTTCGAATTAAATCAGGGGTTTCCTTTTCAAAAATGAGTTTCACTGGTCGGCAAAATCCTGTAGACGAAGCCCGACGATTATTCCAGATTATGGTATTTCCATCTTCCGTTTGTAATCGAAGAGGCACAATGCAAACTACATATAGATTCCCGTCTTTTTTCACGGTCTTCCTCATTTTGAATACGAATTTCATACATAGATTGTCCCCCACTTCCATCAGCTCTCCATTTATACAATAAAACAAGATCTGATTGTGAATTTCCACATACGCTTTCTAAAATATCTTTCAGAGCGAGGCATAATCTTGATGACGTATGATCCACTATGGCTTGAAGTCGAATTTCTGCTGAAAATTCTGTGATACTTATACTGTTGTTCGGTGGATAACATTTTTTTTTTGCCACCAAGATGTTTTCATAACTTGGATATATATTGGCTTTCCGATTTTTAGCTCCTTGTTGCATCAGGATGTAGCTATTTTTGGAGAAACGTCCATCTATATACAAAGCAAGACCTTCTTCGGGTGAATAAGTTCCCGGTTTCACATTTGGGGTATCAAATGCACGTTTGATTTTTGTTGCTCTGGTGGGAGAGCTTTCTGTAATCTTTTTTAAAACTGAAAATGCGTCTCTTTTACCAGTAGTATACAAATTCGAGCAAGTTGCAAACGTCAATTCTTCTGTAGTATGATTATCCAGCAAGTTTTGAATTCTTCTTTTTTTCGATTTCTCACTCAAATTCTGGAATTCTTTGGACGGTCTCCCTATAGAGCTCTGTTGACCACTTGGTTCAGGAAACAAATGGATGTTCGAATTTTTGTTTCGACCGATAGCACTTTTTCCATTCGTCCCGCAAATGGCTCAGAAGATTGTTCATAATTTGCAGTACACATTCAGAAACATGGGTTGAGTTTCCCGACACTGACGTTTTTGCTTTCACATATCGGAACACCGCATCAAATTTCTTGGACGCCTCTCTTTCGGAATACCACACATCAAACAGCTCTCTCTTGGTGATAGACATTGTTCTGATAGAACGGAATGAGAATATATACTAAAATATTGAAAAAAACAATGAACAGATCATTGCTTGCGAATTACAACTTACCAGGATTGACATTACAGTGATTATACCAAAAGTTCAGAAATTACAACTTCTTAAGATAGGACAGTCGCGTCACTAACAAATAAAACAAAAGTGTAATCCCGTCCAGTCGTCGTTTGTTGCTAACTTCACGCCGAATGCTTGACAAACTCCAGATCATTATGAAATTCATGCTTCTTTATTATATGAGGTCCACGATAATGAACATATGGGAATTATAAGGAAAAACACATTGACAGAGCGATACCGGAGCCAAACCAAGAGACAAAACGTCAGTATTCTAAAAGAAAGTGATACCTAATCAATTTCATCACTCAAATATCATTGAAAATCATTTGTCTGTAAGAAATTCCGATTAAAGAAAAAAAATGTATTGCATACAGAATAAAATGTGGCTAATGAAATCAAACGAATTGGCGAAAGGACAAGCGAGGACAGAGAGAATTTGGAAAAACATTCACCAAATCCTGAGACGCACTTAGACGCACTTGTAATTCGAACGAAACGATTCAGAATTGTTCACACTTTCGACTCCTTTTTCCCGTTTGTCGGATAAGGCCGGATAGGAAAAGTTATAGTCCATCAAAGTTGAAATTATGTTATTTCAGTAAAGGTATAAATGGGTTCACTAAATGATGAACGAGGAAAGAATCAAACTAATTTTTCCCACTTCCACCATGAAAATTATGTTAAAAACAATGTATTTTCACCACTCAACATGATAGCATACCACTTGAATCGTTTTTCGACGCGTATTAGGTAAAACACAATGTAGACTTTTTTCATTGAAAAACCGAGAACGAACGAACGCAAAAATGAGTGATTGAAACATGTACATTTGGACATGATTAGCAAACTTCTGACTGTTGATCATCAATTTTATCGTGTTCACAGCTATCCTAAATGACATACGAATGTTCATTTAATCCATTGGAAGACTTTGATTTTTGGACTTTTGTCCAGCTAGATTGGGAAAAACGACCACTGTGCGACGTACAGTAAGTTTGTTAGATTCAAGGAGAAGTCAGAGCTCATGAGGGTCAGCTCCAGGCTGAACATATCGCCTTATGAAGCTGGAGAGTTATTGGGAAAACCAATGCAAATAAGACCGTCTAACAAGTACTACAGAGACTTTCCAATATCAAACGGTAGTTTCGGGGAAGATCCTGAGGCGCTCTTTTTTGCAGAAAATATTAATTGGTTCGCTGAAATCTACGGTGGAATGAAAATTTCTACATAATTATCACACATATGCCTCATACGTAACAGAATGTAGGGGAGAGTGGGGACACTTGCACCATGGGGTGATATGCACCACAGCAGATATCTCTTAATTTTCCAAAATCTCTGAACTGTTCTTGCACGTGGCGTTTGATGAATGGATGACCTAACTCCACACGAGTTCACAGGAATGTGGAATGAATCTCTGTTTTTTTATTCATATCAAAAGGTTTGGCACTCTCAAAATCGTTTGATTTGTGTCTCCTTAGTTTTTCAGAAAAAGTTTCCCATGATCTGTAAGTGATCCCAAACACCACGAAACCAATCTCAATCGAAAGTACAATCGTTGCACAATATTTTCATGATCCACTTTTTGACTGGAAATATCTGGAATTTTTTTGCGAGCATCAGTAGTCTGTTGATGCCGTGAGGGGTGCAATGCACCACAAATTGCGGGGATACTTGCACCACACCCGATGTTTCATTTTTTTTATAGAAACAGGTATTCAGAATGATCCGTACACTCGGATGTTCGAATCTGAATGTTCTTCCGAAGAACATAAGAGAGAAGGAGAGGAAGGAGAGAGAGAGAGAAAGATTCTTTTGTTCGATAAAATACTCTGTGAAACTCTTTGCTATTTCCATGAATGATCTCACTTCATATAAGTCAGGGGGGATAAACTCAATGAGAGAATTTTCATAATGAACTTCAGCGCCGCCAAGGGGAAGGCTACTGGAACTAACCTCACATGGATACATTTACACAAATGCTCAACAAATCATAAAAGTTTGTGACACAGTATCAGTGCCTTCATGTGAGATTAGTTCAAGTACCCTTCCTCTTGGCGGCGCTGAAATCAGTCTCAAGAACGTTCAATTGAGTTTATGCCTCCTGATATGAGTTGGTAGGAGTGACAAATTTCACTTGTTTCCTCCGTTCATAGCAAACACTCTTGTGCAATTAGTTTTCAATAAAAGGTTGTTGCTAGTATCAAACTCTAAACTGCATAAAGTCCATCTTGATCGTAAGTTCAGCTATTCACTTGTATATCTGATTATTCATTTCAAATAAATACTGATAAATAGATTTGAAAATGGTGGTTATTATTCCAATTAGCCCTGCTAAATTATCCCCATAAAGAACGATACAAAATGATAAATTTTTTCTGTAGTTTTCAATGAGGTTTCTGAATACGGAATTTACGAAGTTATATCGTTATCAAACGATAGAACTCTATCGTTCCTTACCGTTTTCTATAAAAATTTAACAGATTGTATAGGGTTTTATCGTGAAATTCTTATTGGAAAAGTACTACTTATTCTAGAACACATAACTATTTTTTTCCAAATAACTGATACTTCTCCTCCAAATAACTATCCTTCGGCAGTTTCGACAACCTTCTCCTTGACACTTTGGCAGTGTTGGGGTCCTCGGTGAATGTGAGTACATTTCGCGGTGTCCGCGAGGAATTAGCTCATTCACGGATCCCATGGCAGCACAACGTATACACATGGGAGTTGACATCAGTTGACCCAACATGACTATGAGTTCTGCCTGGCCATTCCTGATGTAGTGGGAACAGGGACCAGTTCAATGTTGGTCAACTTTGTACGTTCAGGATAAATTCTCACGTGCCCTCCTTCAGTGGGGGGATTGTTGAGGTATTCCCTCATGGAATGAACATTTTCCACTGGATTGATTTTCGGCGTAGAATGAAAGATTGCTGACATGATAATCCGTAATGCTTTTTCATTTACAATATTGGAATGAACATTTCGAAGGGAGTGAAATTGATCGCATCTTGAGATCGATTCGAGTTCCAAAGGATTGATATTCTATCCAGGGGGTTTTGCAGAAGGAACTCATGGAAAATTAACTTATAAGATCTCATTCAGCGTTCCAAAACCTTGGAAATGGGCAAATAGAGGGATCATCTGTAGTGGTCGATGGACAGGCATCAGGGTGCCCACTAGTCGGGGATTTCAACGGAATCGATCAGTCAAGAAATTAGTTTGAATAGGATGCCCAATGAAACAAACATAAAATTCTCCGGGGAAACACCTCGATTCACGTATTTCTGAGTATCCAAAATCAACTGCCATAGCTGAGCAGCAGGAGTACCGTTGGTTCTTCGATAATTCACAACTCCTTGCAGGGGCGATATCCCCCTGAAACTACGCATGATTAAATGATAGAGAACAGTAATTCCGTAACGGATGCACTGTGGACCGAATGCACCAAATACCAGACGAATCGAGCTCGGCAAATTTTGAATAACCATTATATCGAAGGAGTATGGCCAGTGGTGCACAGTGGTTTTTGCGCATCTAATACATGACCCGCTCACCTCGTTCTGGCCCATGTCCATTCGAGCCAACATTCCCCCGGGCTTACCAACTTACGCCCCCACAAATGGATCTGAACTCCAACTGGCAATTTAGGAGAGATGATACTCATGCGTTGGCAGTTTTGGGGTACTTGGCAGTTTCGAGGCCCCCTTCCTCCATCCTTCGGCAGTTTTGAGGACCACTCCCTTCATCCTTTGGCAGTTCCGAGAACCTCTTCCTTGACCCTTTGGCAGTTTTGGGGTCCCTGGTGAATGTGAGTATATTTCGCGGAGTTCTTGAGGAATGAGCTCATTCACGGATCCCATGGCAACTCGGAATATGGAAGTGGTAGATGATATAAATGGACCCGGCATGAGTATGAGTTTCACCGTGTCATTTAATGCATAGTCAAACCAGATACCAAGTCATGACACGTCAACTTCGTAAGCGTCGAATGTATTCCCACGTGGGCCTGTACTGTGTCCAAATAGCACAAATGATTAGCAACTTCAAACCTGAAGAACTCCTCAAAGAATTCTTGAACAGTTCCCTTCATAACAGTGAGAATGAATTCAATATACATCAAATGAATCCAATATGAACCGATTGAATCCAATATAAATCAAATAAATCCGAAATAAATACATGCTGAATCCCCAGCGAATGATTTATGAATTCGCAATATGAATCCTCTCTTACCACCAAGATGTTCATCAAGAATCCACTTTGATTTGGCAGCATTCATAGGAGCCTTGCGAAGGAGCTAACCTGATCATCTGGTCAGCTACTTCGGAAGGCTTCATTATCAATCCATCTGTATTGTCATGACTGGAGCTCTCTGTGGGAATCCTTGTGCTCTCTGGTGTGAATGTACTCATTCAGGTCGGAAAATGCCGCCCCCTGATCAGTGATGCCCTATTTGACGCAGTTCCGAGGACCATCAAAAGATGGATTACAGCAAGGTTCCCGTAGTGGCTTCCATTACTGTCCAAGAAACATTGAAAGGTGAATCGCATCAAAGTTTCCATAATAACTGTCAATATTCTCGAAGTCACCCTCAATACTACCAGTGAGTATAGACTGGCAGTTTTGAGAACCGACAAAAGATGAATCATACTCTCCGAGTTCATCCTCAAAACTACCAGTGAGTACAGACTGGCGGTTTCGAGAACAGTCGAAAGATGAGTTATGCCAAATTTCCCGCAGTAGCTGCCAGTACTGTCCAAGGACCATGAAAAGGTCAATCACAGCAACGTTTCCATCGTAACTGCCAATAATTCTGAATTCATCCTCAAGACTGCCAGTGACTGTAGACTGGCAGTTTTGAGAACCATCAAGAGGTGAATCATACTCTCCAATTCATCCTTAAAACTATCAGTGAGTACAGACCGGCAGTTTTGAGAAACATCGGAAGATGAATTATGCCAAGGTTTCCGTTGTAGCTGCGAATACTGTCCGAGAACCATCAAGCGGTGAATCACAATAACGTTTGCATAGTAACTGACAATAATTCTGGAGTTACCCTCGAAACTGCCAGTGAGTACGGACTGGCAGTTTCGAGAACCATCAGAGGATTAACTGATATATACCCCCAGAATTGGTGCGATGGCAGTTTTGAGTCAGGTTCTCAAAACCACCATTGTCCCAAATTTCTTATCAGACCAGAACCCAAAACCACAAGAAATCCTTGGAATTGCCATCAAACCACCGAAATTGAGCCCAAAGCCACCGTGGGACATACATATATATATATATATACAGGGGGTTTCAAAATTCCCGCACTCTTTTTGGGAGTAGATTCCTGATGAAATTCTAAAACGATTTGTCCTTTTGCACAATGCTTTCCGACGCATGAATTCCGAGATACAATGAATTAAAGTTGACTAATTATCAGGTGGATCCATCGGTCATTCAGGAGCGTCATAACAGAACAAGAGAGGAAGGTGCTTGCAGAGGACGCTCATACGATCAGCTGATCGGTGTAATCGATACGATTTACCAGCATAAAAATTGGTAAATTTTCTATGTAGAACGATCGAATTCGTCGACACTGTGAAAACATTGATTATTGTCATGAATTCTTATCACGATATGCTGTAGGTGAAAGTTGTAATTTCAGTAATGATTTTTATTACGCAGACAAATGTAAAATAGTGTTATTTCGTAGGGATAGGGATTCAAGTGGGAGAAAAAAGTAGAACTACTCGTTTTCAATCAAAATTTTCATGTGAAGAAGAAAACATGAGAATTTTCATTCATCCGATACCCAATTTGAACGGTTTGATTAGTAAGTTTAACACAAGAGAATGGATTCTGAATCCTGTATTCTGATTGGTTGAGAATCAATGTATGTTAGATCGATCCTCGGGCGTTTCAAATGATTCTTCTGAAGAATGTGTTTTCGACTTATCCGAACCACAACATTGAACAATGATGAATTTATTCGAATTCACCCTTTTTACATCATTCAATGATTATAAAGGGTTTATCGAACGTTAATAACTTACTTCAACTTGCAGAATCCATCAATTTTGATAAAAATACAAGGTGTGACATCCTATACGACCCAATCATTGCACTTGATTGACATTGTAATCACATACGGTTTGTTTAGCTCAAATCAACCATTCGTGATACGAATCAACCAATCAGGTGACAGCTCGAAACAGTTTCATTGAAAGCACATATGAGTTCAAAGGGCATATTGTTATTTCAAATGGAGAAAGAATTGTCTTTGAAGATTAACCAAATCCGTCCTTTTCAGGACGAATACATTTTCTAAACGTAGAAACGCGCTCGAACTTGCACACATTCGAATTAGATTTTGATTTGAACATGAATGATCTTGAGTGATCTCAGGTAAGTTATCAACGTTCGATGAACCCTTTATAATCATTGAATGATGTGAAAAGGGTGAATTCGGATCAATTCATCATTGTTCAATGTTGTGGTTAGGATAAGTCGAAAACACATTCTGCAGAAGAATCATTTGAAACGGCCGAGGATTGATCTAACACACATTGATTCTCGACCAATCAGAATACAGGATTCGGAATCCAATCTCTTGTGTTGAACTTACTAATCAAACCGTTCAAATTGGGTATCATATGAATGGAAATTCTCATGTTTTCTTTTTTACATGAAAATTTTGATTGAAAACCAGTAGTTATACTTTTTTCTCCCACTTGAATCCCTATCCCTACAAAATAACACTATTTTACATTTGTCTGCGTAATAAAAATCATTACTGAAATTACAACTTCCACCTACAGCATATCGTGATGAGAATTCATGACAATAATCAATTTTCCCACAGTGTCGACGAATTCAATCGTTCTACATAGAAAATTTACCAATTTGTATGCTGGTAAATCGTATCGATTATACCGATCAGCTGATTGTATGAGCGCCCTCTGCAAGCACCTTCTTCTCTTGTTCTGTTATGACGCTCCTGAATGACCGATGGATCCACCTCATAATTAGTCAACTTCAATCAATTATATCTCGGAAATTATGCGCCGGAGAGCATTGTGCAAAAGGACAAATCATTTCAGAATTTCATCAGGAATCTACTCCCAAAAAAGAGTGCGGGAATTTCGAATCACTCTGTATATATACAGGGTGGGGCATTTGAAGTGTCGCGTGCGTTTTTTCCAAAAATAAAATGAGATACGAGAAAATTTTTCGGACAAAAATTGTAGGGTATTGAGGGGGACATCCGATGGTGGCCTTGGCTTTGACCTCAAATCTCATCTTCAAGGGCATTCTGGGGTCAACTCTTGTTTTTTGAATAGCATCTCATATTTTTTACTGCAGATTTGGATTCTAGGTCAAAAACCAAGAAACTTTTGTCTGAACCATTTTCCTGGAATCCGCAAAGATGGCGCTCTAATCGATATTGTTCCATACTGAATCTGACATTAGAATAACTCGAAAACGAAGGGTCTTGAAGGAGAATGTTTCGGACAAAAGTTTTCTGATTCCAAGGGGGACCCCTTGAACTGAAACGGAGATGATGGGGTATAACAGACAAAACACAACACATTCCAATCGTCTACATCACTTGGATAATTTTAATGCAGTAGATGCTCGGAATGATGGCCTTCCACTTTAATACACATTTCAAAACGTTTTACAAAAGATTGCTGAACTCGTGCTAAAATATCTTCATTGATGCTCGCGCATGCATTGATGATTCGTTGACGCATATTCTCAGGTGTAGTCGGTGCTTGTTGATAAACTGTATCTTTTATGTATCCCCATGAAAAAAAATCTGGAGAAGTAAGATCCGGAGAACGGGCAGGCCAATGAACTGGTCCACGACGTCCTATCCATCGTCCAGGATAAACTCTGTCCAATATTTCTTGAGCTGTGACTGCATAATGGGATGGACAACCATCGTGTTGATACCACATATCCAATCGTTCCTGTATAGGTATGTCTTCAAGTAATGTTGGGAGTACTTGATCTAAGAAATGTCTGTACTTCTCTCCATTTAGCGTATCTGCAATGAAGTACGGTCCAATTACTCGAGATCGAAAAATACCACACCAAACATTCACAGCCCATTGTCTTTGATGCTCTACTTGACGTAACCATCTTGGATTTTCTGTCACCCAGTAATGCATATTATGTCGATTTACTTGACCATGATTGGTGAACGTCGACTCATCAGAAAATAATATGTTGATGAAGTTGTTATTGTGCATTTGCGCTAGACCCCATCGACAAAACTGTACACGATTTTCGAAATCATCACCGTGAAGGTCTTGATGCAAACAAATGTGATACGGATGGAATTTGTGACGTTTCAGTATTCGAAGAACACTTCTTCGAGAAAATCCCGAATGGAGTTCAATTTCACGAGAGCTCACGTGTGGATTATTGGCTACTGCAGCTAGTACATTACCTTCCGCATTTTCTCCGCTAACAGTTCTCATTCGATGTCGTTTTTTCCTTGTAACACTTCCCGTTTCTGAGAATAATTCTGTAATGCGTTGAAAATACCTAATGGATCGCGTTGTTCTTTCAGGAAATCGTTCTGCATACAAGTCATATGCTTGTCTGGGGTTCTTATGCACTTCACCGTGAATGTAGATCATATCGATCTTTTCAGAAACCGTGTATCGGATATCCATGATTTTCAATTTGTCATAAACCAAGTAATAATCAAATGTAACTGACAAACTGACTTTCAAAATCGTGAATTTTCACTGAACCCCGTCGTTTGTTTACATCGCGTGAGCTCTGAATGGTGGTAATGTAGACGATTGAAATGTGTTGTGTATTGACAACTTTTGTACGAAACATTCTTTTGCAAGACCCTTCGTTTTCGAGTTATTCGAATGTCAGATTCAAAATGGAACAATATCGATTAGAGCGCAATTTTTGCGGATTCCAGGAAAATGGTTCAGACAAAAGTTTCTTGGTTTTCGACCTAGAATCCAAATTCCCAGTGAAAAATATGAGATGCTATTCAAAAAACAAGAGTTGATCTCAGAATGCCCTTGAAGATGAGATTTGAGGTCAAAGCCAAGGCCACCATCGGATGTCCCCCTCGGTACCCTACAACTTTTGTCCGAAAAATTTTCTCGTATCTCACTTTATTCCTGGAAAAAACGCCCGCGACACTTTGAATGCTCCACCCTGTATATATACGAGGGTGGATTGATAAGTTTCCGGCCTGACCAAGAAAAACAACGTTTTTAAGAATTTTTTTTTTTTTATTTCTCAACATAATCTCCTCCAAGGCTGATACATTTCTCATAGCGGTGTTCTAGTCTAGTAATGCCATCTCTATAGACTGATCCGTCAAGCTCCTCAAAATACCCATTTACAGCTTCGATTACTTCTTCATTGTCCGCAAACCTCTTACCGCCAAGCCATTTTTTGAGGTTAGGGAACAGATAATAGTCACTCGGGGCTAGGTCTGGAGAGTAGGGAGGGTGCGGCATCAATTCAAACTTCAGATCGTTGATTTTAGCCATCGCAACGATTGACGTGTGCGCTGGTGCGTTATCGTGATGGAACAAGATTTTTTTCTTCACCAGATGAGGTCGTTTAACTTTCACTTCGTGGCTCAAACGTTGCAATAAGTCTGCGTAGTATTGACCAGTGATAGTTTTACCCTTTTCAAGGTAATCAATGTATATAATACCTCTCGCATCCCAAAAAACAGTAGCCATAACCTTGTTCGCCGAAAAAATTGTTTTTGCCTTCTTTGGAGTTGGTTCCCCTGGTCCAATCCACTGTTTAGACTGTTCTTTGGTTTCAGAAGTGTAGTGGTGGACCCAAGTTTCGTCAACGGTTACGAATCGACGCAAAAATTCGCTTGGATTACGCTTATACAACGCCAAAGTGGCGGTAGAAATGTTCTTTTGAATCAATTTTTGGTCGACTGTTAGCAAACGCGGCACCCATCTTGCACAGAGCTTTTCCATATACAAATGTTGGTGCAAAATATTTTGTCCACGTTCATATGACATCTTACAGGTCTCAGCTATCTCACGAACTTTCAATCTGCGATCTTTCAGCACTATTTGATGGATTTTTTCGATCATATCTGGAGTTGTGACCTCAATGGGGCGTCCTGAGCGAGGCTCATCAGAGGTGCTCACACGACCCTTTTTGAACTCGGAAACCCACTGCTTAACGGTTGAGTATGATGGGGAGGATGTCCCCAGTGTTGAGTCCATCTCTTCTTTAATTTCCTTCGGCGTTAACCCCTTCAAATAAAAGTATTTGATGACAGCACGATTTTCCAGCTTTTCCATTTTTACGAAAAACACAGAGGCGTCTTGGTCAGCGTGCTCTCAAAACTAAACTAACATGGCGATCGGACTGAAACTATAGCTACAAGCTATTCAAGGATGGTACTAGAGAAAACGCCACCTCAAGGTAGGCCTAGTGGCGCCATCTCTTGGTCAGGCCGGAAACTTATCAATCCACCCTCGTATGTATATGAGTAGGCGATGAATGGATGGTTTAGCTTGTAAGGATAACTTTGAGTAGTGATGAGTAGGTCAGGGGGGGGGGGGATTGTTTGGAAGCTGCGCTTACAAACGATGTGAGTGGGCGCCGGAGAAAAATGGATGAAGTTTTACTACTGCTACTATTTAATAGATTCTATACGGATAAGTGTTATCCTACAGCGTGGGAAAAGAACGAAGTGTTCCTCATGACACAAAGTGGGAATGAAGATATTGGGCTGATTTCCCTTCCCTTCAATCTATGTACGCTGTTTGGAAAAATCATAAACAAAAGATTGATCCACTGGATGGAAGAACGGAATCAATTCCAGGCTCATCTGTTTGGCTTCAGAACGGGATTTTGCTGCCAGAACGATCTGTCGACAATCACTTTGATAATTGAAAGGTCGGAACCAAATGATGGGAGCTGTACGTCAGTTTTCCGGAATAATCAATCAGCGTTCGACAACTAAACTGATCCATGAATTGATTGACATGAGATGTCCTGAAAAAATATGACACTTTGTTAACTCCAATCAACCAGGAATAGAGATTGTACCTTTATGTCCAAAGACGGATATGAAACAAGAGTAACACTGGAGACAGAAGTCCCTAAAGGAGGGGTATTGAGTCCCACACTGTTGAATATTCATGTCGCGGCCCGTGGCGATGATCTTCTGGAAGGAGTCATATTGATACAGTTCACTGATGATGCGGCTCTGATTATGAATAGTCGTGGCACTTAGGCCGGAAAAAAGGAAATTGCTCGCACGGGCTTCCAAGTCAATTCAAGGAAAAGTGAAGAAGATAGAACTCACGCTACCATTACAAATGAACCACACAAAAGTCAATTTCCACGCGGGGAAGAAGAACAAAAACAAACGATACAGTGAGTGCAGAGATTATATACAATTGGAAGGCAACCGGCTGTACTCGGCGAAATGTATTATACAAAGTTTCTAGGAATTATCTTTGACTCACATATGGAGCCCACAGAACACCTCAAAAACATACGTAACAGTGGGAAGCAACTCAACATGATATTAATATTATGAAACGCCTAAGGAACACATAGTGGGGAAGAGACCTGGTGACCTCACTTGATATATACAAGAATCTCACGAGGAGCCAGGTGGAATATTGGTTATATATTGGGTGTACAAATAAGTTTCCGCGGTTCTTTATAAAAAATCAGGAATTTATTGTAAAGGAAAAGTACATTACGTTTTATTCAAAGTATTTTCCATCATTTGCCACTCCTTTTCCCCATCTTTCTGGCAACATTCGGATACCCCGTCGAAAAAACTCTTCATCTTTTGACGCTATCCACAAATCTACCCAATTTTTGGTGTCTTCATATGATGTGAAGCGCTGCTCAGACAGACCATGTGCCATCGACCGGAATAGGTGATAATCAGAAGGGGCTCAGTCTGGTGAATATGGCGGGTGGGGTAAAACTTCCCAGTTGAGTGTTTCCAAGTATGTTTTTACCGGCGCCGCAACATGTGGACGAGCATTATCGTGTAAAAGAATCATTGTGTCGTGTCTGGAGTAGTAATGGGCGCGTTTTCCCTCAAGTGCTCGACTCAATCTCATCAATTGTGTTCGGTAGAGAGCTCCAGTAATGGTTTCGCTTGGTTTCAGCAATTCATAATACACGACACCAAGCTGATCCCACCAAATACACAGCATGAGTTTTTTTCCATGAATATTCGGCTTAGCTGTCGATGTTGATGGTTCGCCGGGCTTAACCCATGACTTTCTCTTCTTTGGATTATCGTAGTGAATCCATTTTTCGTCACCAGTGACTATACGATGCAAAAAACTCTTTTTTTTATTCCTGGCAAGCAGCATTTCACTCATGCATAATCGGCGTTCAACGTCTCTCGGCTTTAGTTCATATGGAACCCAATTTCTTTGTTTTTGAATCATTCCTAACGATTTTAAACGATGTGGAATTGCTTGTTGAGTCACTTGTAGAGTAAGTGCAAGTTCTTTTTGCGTTTGGGACGAATCTTCCTCCAATAGTACTTCTAATTCCATGTCTTCGTACACTTTCGGCCTTCCACTGCGTTCTTTGTCTTTAACGTCAAACTCACCGTTCTTAAACTTTTGAAACCATTCCTGACAACTTCTCTCACTTAAAGCAGCTTCACCATATGCTTCTAGAAGCAATCGATGCGCCTCAGCTGCAGATTTTTTCACATTAAAGAAGTAAATCAAAAGTTCCCGCAAATGATGCTTATTCGGAATAAAACTTGACATTTTTGCACGAAAAAAATTACGTGATGCTGATACGGAATCACTAGTACTGCAAGGTTATGGTGTTGCCAGATGACTAAACTTGGGATATTACGTTTTACATCTGACAATTTCTCCATAACCTTCTGGTGGGGCCATCTTTTGACAAACCGCGGAAACTTATTTGTACACCTAATAGTAGGTTGAAAAAGGACAATGAAACAATGAAACAGCACTACACCGGATCCAAGTGATACAAAATAACGCTATATGCGTTGCAATCGGGTATAGAAACTCAAGTCACAATGATTTTATTCACACAGAATCAGAGATTCTGGGAATCCACAACAGGATAGCGCAAAATATCTCATGAAATATCTCAACATAGAATATCATCCGGTGATAATGCATTTGGAAACATATGATAAGGAATTTATTGGACAAAGCACAACCAAACCCACTCTCCTCCTAGCACTACATAAGAAAGCAAAAGAAACTGCAGGCTACTCACTTGAAACAATCAAGCAAATCCCCTACGAAAGTCCGTACTTCAATCAATTTGAGGGAATAGATATGGACATAGCATCAGGATTTGGAATCACTAACGATGGTGAATTTGAGATATTCATGAGAAAAAAATGAAGCACAAAGGGCTAGGCCTGAGACAAGTTCTAATGTATTTTATAGATGAATTTTTGATATCGAAAAATAAATTCACAGGAGCAGCAGTTATTATGGAATAGTACGATGCTACCCGTGCACCTATCAGGATCAATTTTCACTGCGGAAATTGTAGCCATATATCAGGCACTCGAACAAATCATTAAGATCATAGACTACAAACATTTCATGATATGCATTGACTTATGCTCTGCGCTGGCTACGCTCAATAATTGGCATAAGGATTTTAGTCCATATACCATACTCATCAGAGACAAAATCGTGAAATTAACAACTAAACTGAAAGAGGATGAAGGATCAATTTCTTTCATTTGGATGACGTCACAGATCGGAATTGAAGGCAACGAGAGTGCAGATATTTGTGCGAAAAATGCATCAAGGCGAGAATACAAGGCGAATGTTCAATGTTCAACTACCATACCCAGACTTGTATGAGAAACACAGTCAGACAAATGGTTGGAAGACAAATGGAGGATTTGAGAAAAGGAATGCATAGCAATGAGGCCGAGTATTACTAAAAACACTCCGACAAAGATCAGGAATTTGTGTGGTTCCATAGATATAAAAATAGGAACAGTAAATTCATAGTAATTTTCAACAGATAAGGATGTAACCGTCACAGTTTGAAGGAATTCTTGGGAAGAAAAGGCATAATACAAAATCCAGAATGTGAATGTGATGCGGAGGAAGAGAAGAGATCAATCATTCTCTCTTCAACTGTCCGGAATACGGAGCTCTAAGAAAGAAAATGCTGAATAGGCTCAGGGCGAGGAATATTGATCCCCCATCCCAAATTCAGGCTATACTGTGCGCAATGAATGTCCCAATTATCGATATTGTATATAGTTTTGTGGAAGAACCCAATCTGAGAATCTGAGGAACATAGAGAACTTGATTACTAATAAAAATACTGTTGTTTTGAACGTTCACTAACTGAGGGGATGTGAGACTAAGCTCAAAGCAGAAGTTTGAATATTTGTCATTTGGGAAGATAGGTAGATAGAACTTGTATACATAATTTGAGCACACCGACATCAAACAAGGACTCCGAAAAAAAACAAGTATCAAAACATTATAGGATATAAAGCGAACAGGTCTGACAATTGTATGCTCAGCAGAAATTATGTAATTATTCTCGTATATTCTTCATTGAGAATCAATGCTTATTTACTACCACAATTTAACCAAGACCTGTTTTTGAAAAAATTTCAGAAAATATCGTTTCCGAAAGTGGAATTTTTGCCCCTCCCGATTGATTCAACTGAAATTCTTATGGGACCATCGCTGGAACATACAATAAGTTCCATGAGAATCGGAGAAGCAGGAGATGAGATACGCGCGTTCGCAAGAATCGCGATTTTCATTACCTTTGTGCTTCCTCATCCAATTGGGCTAAAACTCACGTAGAACCACCATCCTGTCCATCCACGACTGTCATATGAATTTCATGAGTATTGGATAAATACAAAAGATATTCGCATTCGCAATTCCTTAACAGATCGACAGAGATGCTGACAGACATAGAACCTGATTTTTTCCCCCAGTCCACAGTGGGTCGAAATCCACAAAATGTGCTCAAAACCCCCTCTTCTGAAATACTCTAAAATTCAAGGATGTTGGTATTTTCTCACTCCAATACATTAGTAGTATGAAGGTATGTAACGCTGTGTCTGAAGGCGAGTTAGTTTGTGAGATATTGTTACGTAAGATACAGAAATTACTGTGAAATTCTAAAAATTCCCGAAAAATAATACAAGAGTTTTCGAAGTAATTAACGCTTGCAAGCCCTCATGATTTTGATATCTAAGGATTTCGTGGAAGTTTACATGTTGCTTCAATATAAAAATAATGAATATTGTCCAGGGGACATGAGTGTTAGGATGAAACATTGCGTTTCAGAGTTGTGCGTACGAATGAAATCATCGATTTCGATATTTCATTGACGATTTTTTCAAATACTTCAAAAAACTCTCTCTGGGAGGCTTGTGCAATGTATTCTCAGATGATTCCTACTTGCAAATCACTCTTATTCATGCTGTGCAGACCTGCGCAACGAGTGGTATGTTAATTTTTATGACACAGTATCTGTAAAATTATCAGTTCTCCGGTATACACTGTTGAAAAAGTTTGTGAATTGAATACACAAAATTTGGACGCAATTACCACACATATTTGTGTTTGGAATTCACCACAGATTTCATGAGAATTCAAATCAACTTTTGTATGAAAAGCACTGAAATAATATTGTGTTTGAATTCTAATAGAAGTATGGGGAATTCAATAAACGAAATATGTTTTGTCAATAGCTTACAAACTTTTGTATCAAAATTAATGCGAATATTCTTAAATTTGCGGTGGAAATTTTTAACAGTGATATGCAACATGCAACATCATAATAAATCACATGCAGGAAAATGATGTATCAAATATTACTACATTTACTCGTACATTAGTGCCCGTAGGTGAAATAGTATAATGTTTACAACTGAATATAGTGAAATCTCATGCTTTATGATATGAAGTTGCACCAAATTGCACGATGTTTCGCTACATTCAGTTGTAAACATTATGCTATTTCATTTACGGGCACTAATGTACGAGTGAATGCAGTAATATTTGATACATCATTTTCCCCTGCGCAAGTGAGGTTTAAGTAGAAATTTCTAGAGTATTGGATGAATTTTATTTGATCTCTGATTACTATCCTTTGATAGTTTGGCAACGTCATACTGTCATTCACTTCAACACGGAAAGAGTTGTTTGATATCTCACGGAACGTGAAGAGTGCCTCACGTGATGCAAAAATTAATCACCTAAAAAGTTACGTCATCAATAACTTACACATAAAAAAGATGAGGATATAAAACACATCGGACGACAAGTTACATTGTTTGGTTTAAGTATATTTGATAAGTGAGATAAAGCTTCCCGAAAATTGAAGATTTTTCTCGACAGGAATGAAAAATGGCTCAACGGAATAGTCAAATTTTCAATCATCAAAATGCCCAATAAAACAAACAAGAAGGGGGGTTGTCCTACTTCATCATTCGAAAATTCGACCATCAAAACAAAACGCAGAAAAGCGAGTGAACTATGTAAAACTAAGTCAACTGCAGAATTGTCTTTGGCCCTACAAATGAAATTACGTTCTAAAGGCCGTCATACGGCAACTTAAATAGTGCAAGAAGCTTGTTCAGTATCCGGTAATATACCACACATGGTCAAGAAGAATGTTGAAAACATAACTTCTTACACTGACGATGAAGCCTCAGCTCTGATTGTAGAAAATAAATCAACGAAGAATGAGTATCTGAATATGCGACATGGTGCGATAGAAAGAGATGTGGATTTGTATCCTTCTTATCACAGGATATTGGATGCTAAGACTAGATGTTATCCTGGGAATGAATATATAACAGTCACTGATAGTATCGCAGAAGTAAAATTACAAGCTCTCCTCGATCATACTGCAACTCGTATAGTGAAGGTTGGTGAATCTGTTACTGTTATGCTGTCCATTGAGCAATTAGATAAACTGACACTAGTGTCAAAATGGGGATTTGATGGGAGTTCAGGTCATTCTCAATACAAACAGGAACCTGATAGCTCCGGAAGCATGTTCAGTGATAGTAATCTATTTGTAACTTCTTCTGTTCCTTTGGAACTGAATGTCTTGCAATCTGACTTGACGAAAAACATGATTTGGGAAAATCCACGTCCATCGTCAACGAGATTTCTCGCCCAATAAGGATACAATTGATAAAGGAAACAACTGAAGTGAGTGAAGAAGAGAAACAATACATAGAGAACCAGGTCAATAATCTCGTGCCTTCTAAAGTATCATGTCCTGTGGGTGATGTAAGTGTTACTCATAAAATGGCACTGACTATGATAGACGGGAAAGTTTGCAACGCGATCACGTCAACCGCGCAACTTGTAATATTTGTGGTGCTACGCCCAAAAAATGAATAATATCGAAGTAGTCTCCACAAGAACAGTCGATCAATGCAATCTTCAATTCGGATTATCTTCTCTCCATGCTTGGATGAGGTTTTTTGAATTGCTCTTGCACATTTCTTATCGTTTACCCATTCAGAAGTGGCAGATTCGAAGTGTCGCAGACAAGGATTCATCCTCCCAAAGAAAGAAAATTATGCAAAATAGATTCAGGAGTGAAATGGGATTGCTCATTGATATGCATATACATGCAGGAAGCGGAACTACCAATGATGGCAATACTGCCCGGCAATTTTTTGAACACGCGTCCACATCATCTGAAACCACAAGGATAGATTTGGAAGTTATTAAAAGATTCCGCGTAATATTGCAAACAATCTCTAGTGGTTTTGCCATCAATGTTGAGGCCTTTGCTAAGTATGCACATGATACGGCTGGACTGTATGTCCATAAGTATAATTGGTATCCTATGTCAGCATCAGTCCATAAGGTGCTTGTTCATGGGTCTGATATAGAACATGCTGACTTACCAATTGGTGAATTATCTGAGGAAGCCCAAGAGGCTCGGAACAAAGATTGCAAATATTATAGAGAACATAATACAAGGAAATCGTCAAGACTTTTAACCAATCTAGACCTTCTACACATGCTACTGATATCATCAGATCCATGGATTTTCTCTTTACGGAGATTGCCCCAAAAAAAGAATAAATTTTCTTCGCCAGGAGTCCTTGCACTTCTACAAGATCCGCAGATACAGTTGGCCAAGGAACATTCAAATATCGAATATGAAGAAAAATTTGTGTGGAATAATACAAGAAATGAAGAATGAAAAACCTTGAAAAAAATTTTAAAAAAGAAAATAAAAAAAGAATAAATCAATCAATTTGAAAAATGAAAGCAAGTGTTTTCGGAGTCCAATTTACAATCTTCACACGGTAAAACACGTAAGTAAATCGAAAGATCAAAACTAATGTATCATTGGCATCATATATAATTCAGCTGAAGATTTTGAAGAAAAATCTGAATCCAGATTCGTATTCGGCTGCTTCCAAAAACTGTTCAGGCAAATTGAAATCATTTGAACATTTATGTCCGTCATATTGAATTTGCCATCTTCAATTCTGAAAATCTGACTGCGAATACGTATTCAGCGATCCAAAAAACTCTCCCGGAATGAGTTTTAGGCAAATCGGAGTGATTTCGACATTTTCTTCCGCCATATTGGATCCGCGATCTTGAATTCTGAAAATCTGACTGCGGATTCGTAATCAGCGATCTAAAAAATTCTCCCGGAATGAGTTTTAGGCAAATCGGAGTGATTTTGACATTTTCGTCCGCCATATTGAATCCGCCATCTTGAATTCGGAAAATCTGACTACAGATTCGTGATCGGCGATCCCCAAAACCTCTCAGTCCAGAACAATGCATGAATCAGACAACGCCTTATAGTTTTGAGCACTTTTTGTGGATTTCGGCCCACTGTGCAGTCCAAAGAAACATTTTTGCGTGAGTGATGTCCGATTTGAAGACGGAAAGAGCATTCAGTCCTTCGCAACGATCACAAAATTCCCCTTCAGATTACATAGGAACCAAATTATTGCTAGATTATTCGGGAAACCATAAACTTTTTTCTAATCATTATTTTTCGACTTCAATATGTTCATTTTTGTATTATATTCTGCCCTATGCTGTGATGAAGATCTTTGATATGCATTCAGAAACGTTAATCTTCATCGAATTCGTGACATGGACTGACTGAATTTTTCAAAAAACCAAAAAACGTGAGAAGGCGATCGTAGGTGTCCTCTCCGTTACTATCGGCTGTCCTCTCCGTTATTTCGCCTATATTTTTCCTCTCACCGTGGAATCACTTTTGAACGGGACTATGATGATCATCCATAAGTATCATAGGTACGTAAATTCTCAACAAAACCTCTGCCCCTCAGCTCACTGGATCACGCTGAACAAGAGACTGAAAATTGTGAATCAAGATTCATCGAATTGTGCACGTCCCTTCCGTTTCCCACTCCACTGATCCATAACTGGGGCGGACTGAATGGTATTTGAACGAAATTTTGATGTCAGGTCTCCACTCAAGACCCTCAAACATCACCATGTATGAATGGTAAAGGTCATTTCATGCTTCGGGATAAATATCCTTATGGGCGTGTATTTGTCCCCTCCGTCACCTTAGAATGGTCGTTCAGTCACTGTGATGTCAGTGCCATCACAGTGACTCACTGTATTGCTATGATGACATTACGACATCACTGTGACGAACGTGTTCCTTAAGATGTCTTTAAATAATAATGTTCCTCATAAAACACACTGTTCACTTACGAACCTGGTGATACAGGTGAAGAAGAGTAGTTCGCTGTGAGTATTTGTTGCTTCGTTTCATCAACTTCCTCCACGTCTTCAACTTTCGTTTGACGAAGTAATTGATGACGTCTCGCTGTATCTGATCGATCTCTGACTCTCAATGTGACCGGACCTTTGTTCGGGATATGCAAATCCATTGTCATTGACACTTGGCTATCCCTCATTGTCTTTTGATGATCCAAACTTTCTTCACTCGCCTGTGACAAAAACAAAAAAAACGTCATGTTCATGTCATTACAAAGTGATTCATCTTGTACCAAGACTCAATTGGGAAAATATGTGTGTTTATCGAATTTTAGTCGGGAGTTAATCCAAAAATTTGACGTTGGTTTGCTTTTAGAGGATTCAGAAGATGAACACTGAATTGATCTCCGGGAACTTACGTATTTTCAACCTCTCTTTGATACCTACGCCAAGAAGGAAGATGATGAACGGTGGGAGTCAAGCTATCCACACTGAGAAGAATTGTAGAACATGAAAGTAGGGATTCCAAAGAAATCCCAACACACCGATTGAGTGGACATTTTCTATGTAACATCGCTCCGAACTGATTCCATGAGAAAGTCTGGAATTTCTAGATATCATTCTCCAATACGTGACCTATCACTGTACGCAGTCTAAATCCCTATTGTTAGAGAAATGTTTTTTCTCAAATTCCAGAACAAAATGTTTTCAGACATCTGAAATTCGGGCTCTGTATAGCAATGGATGAAGTATCGAAGATTGATTTATGAGAGTTTCAGACTTTTTCATAAATTCATTCCGGAGTAATCGTACTCAGAAAAAAATGCTCTAAGTTGGTACGTTTGAATCCTTTTAACCAAGTACACGAGAATTGGTCAGAGTGATTCTCTGTGAACTTCAGTTTTTCATGTTTCAACATGTTTAAAATTCTCATTTCACTGTGATGTTCCACCAACACTTCTCGTTATTCATTATTTGATGAGTTGGAAATTTTAGATTAGATTGAATTGGGTTTCATTTACTTTTGCATACAAGAATCTTATAGAAGAAGGGTTGGGCATGGATACAATATGGAGTAATGAAGACATGAGTGGATCGATTTTCAAATTAAAACTTCAAAGGTAAATACGAATCGACACTATAGTTACATCGGTAAAGACATTTATAAGTACTTCAGTATGTTAGGTACAATGTAGAGTAATAATTACTGGCGAAGATATAAAAGCCTGTGCCTATAGTTACATATGCTTAGTTATTGGGTTTTGGTGGCGGTTGTGGCATAAGGTCTCATGAAGAGTTCTGATGCAATATGAAGGAATTAATTGGACGTGTCAGAAACCTACTCATTTGTAATGAATGATCTTAGTTCCAGTGCATTGAGAATGGAGTAATAGATTCTTTTAAGTTTCTCCGTAGAGGAATTGGAGTCAAGAAGCTGCTGCAACCTATGTGAAAAAATGATATATAGATTATACATAAATTTGGAATATATGGAGTGTATATATACACACACATATATATGTATAATATATACACGTATGGACCATTTTCAAAATCATATAGTTTCGAGAGTCAATATTAAAGAGATGCAATTCGGACGATATTTTCCGTCAATTCTTCGGACGATTATCCTATTGAATGTTTGATATAACGGAAGAAACCAAACAAAGTATATGTAACCTGTATGAATTCGATATTTCATTCTTCTATCATGGGAGGATTCCCAATACCTGCTATGTAGAACAGTTCCCTAGTGGAAATGCACGATACATGACCCACATATGACCCATATATGCCCCATATATGATTTATTTCCATTTATTCAGGGGTATAAAAAAAGTCTCTCCTACGAGAATTGAACGCGGTTCGTTGGGACCGGACTCGATCCCCCTTTCACTGGAGCCACCGCTGGTCGCTTGAAAGAAGCAACTTCTTTCACGTATATGAACTCCCGCTTATTCTTGAAAACCATATATGGCTCATATATGAACTTCGAATTGGTAGATCAACAATTGTGGATCACATATAAAACATATATGGGTTATTGCAGGTCAGATTCACAATGAGTTCCTCAATATTTTTAGAATAATTATTTTTGAATTCTTCGTTGAAAAATATGAGATACTTGTCACATTTGTTTGTTTGCTCTTTTTTATTTTATTGTGTTCACCGGTTTACAATGTGTCAGAGCTTTTAGTTTTGACAAATCCAGTTCTTCTCAAATGCGTGTATCTCGAAAAGGTCTCAACACACAGAATTCCTAATAAGGCATAAAAGTTGGAATTTTTTCTGAACTTTTCGAAAATTCGAGTGAAATTTTTTTTCCAATTTGTGTCTAGTGGAATTCCTACGGTGGAAGTGAAAATGGTAGTTTATTCGGATTTGGACATTTTCAGCCCTTTGAGATCACCAGGAGTTCAAAAGGCTCTAGGGGGAGTCTGTGGTTCCGTACCCTGACGGAAATTGTTGTCAGAATTTCTCATAATTTCTCATTGTCCCAATTCATGAAAAAAATATGAGGAATTCTATTGTTCTTTTTCATATTTTCTCCATGAATTGGGACAGTGAGAAATTATGACAAACATTTTCGTCAGGGTAGCTTACAGTGCTTGTCTGGAATTTTAATTTGTGCTGCCTTCTGTTATTGTCAAAGACACCGAGATGTAAATTTTACCGAGAAATCTGCAACAATATTTGAAAGACTGCGTGAATGGCATCTGTTGCTTTGGTTTGGGGTCCGAAAGACCCTGTGTAACCTTTACGTAAGTACTTTGAAGTGTGACCTTAACGGGTTAATTTTTTTATTTAACAAACACGATCGATCTATGGTGCATAGGAATAATTTTGGTGCAGTTCTGAAAATGGTAATTACCCACGACATTCAAGAAATATAAATAAAACAAGACAAAAAAGATAACTGAATAACTTGAAATTACACATCAATCCGTCCATGAAATGTCTCGTATCTATTACGTATCGCTGCATTACAAATCTTGAATAATCGAGCACGCGGAGTTCTCAGGCCGTCCTTATTTTGTCTAGATCTCTCGAATGCCGTGGAGTAACATTTTCAAAAACGAAACGAAAATTATCGTTATGTTCCAGAAATTAGTTTTGCTCGTGGAATTTGAAAATCAAACGTATTCGAATTTGAATAAAATACTCTTTTCACTTCCATCGTCGAATCACGGCAAAATACGTCCTTGGAAAGAAATTTTCTCTCGACTTTGTGAAAAGTTGAGACAAAATCCTAAGTTCCATGCCTTGGTAATAATTTTTTGTATTGAAAGCTTTCCAAGATACAGGCATTTGAAAGAAGTGTGTTTAGAAACCAAGAACTTCGACATATGTTGTAAACCTGGAATCATAACCCTAGTAAAAATGAATTATATAAGAACATACATAAAGCATATAGAAACCATACATGATCATATATGACCATATATAATTCATACGCAATCCATATTGAATCCGTATATGATCATATATGGCCCATACAGAATCCATATATGACCTTTCGATGCAAGACTTTCCCATACATGTGAAACAATTCTGTCACATATGGAATATTTTTCGTATATGGATTTCATATGGATTATATATGAGTCATATATGATCATATATGGATCACATATGGATTATATATGGATTGTATATGATTCTATGCATTCTCATATATGAATCATATATCAATTTTATATGTATGATGTATGGATTATGTATGGGTCATATATGTTCGTTTTTTACTAGGTCATAGAATAAGAAAAAAAGAAACAAATGATACGTATCCCACATTTTCCAACAGGGAATCCGGGATAACCATTTCAAAAATATTTATGAACTCTTGGGAAATCCGATATGAAATGATCCATACATAGCAAATAATTATACCAAATATGAATCATATATGTTTTTGACCGTTTCCTGCAAACATATATGTTGCGCGTGGTACCATATATGCTTTATATGTATCACTGATGAGGCTTCGGCCACATATATGGGGCATATATGGGTCATATATGGGTCTTATATGTATCATATATCGGGCATATATGCGGGATATATGGGGCATATATGCGGGATATATGGTCATATATGTTTTGTGGGAATCATATATGGATCATATATGGGTCATAGATGTGTCATATATGTGTCATATATGATTTATTCCCACTAGGGTTACAACAATTCATAATCACAAAACCAAAAATATCAAATCGCTTGTGTTTCCATGTTCCACGCATATATCCAGTCACGATCACATCAAAATTGATTGAACAAACCATAAGCAGGTGTCACACATATTCCTTCCTCGATTTCCCCTAATCATCGAAGTCATTCATAAGAGTAAAGGGTATTTCGATGCCTTCAAGAATGATGAGACTCACGTGACGATGAGTATGTCTTACCGCTCGGCCGTGTTCATCCTGCATTTGAATGATCTCGATTTATCACAAGCTATTAGGGTTTCGACAAAAACCGTGTGGTAACACCTTCATTGAACAATCAAAATTTCGTTTTGGAAATTGATTGTTCAGTTTTCAATGAAACATGATTTATCCACAAACATTATTATGTAAGACCTGAATTGAAGTTTCACCATCATATCGCACCATTATGCGATATTGAGTGATTGAAATTGGTTCATTAGTCAATAGTTACGGTTATTGGAAAACTTTCTATCCACAAGTTTTATACTGAGTGAACAATTTTTGTGATAATTTCAAATCAAAATTCCTGACTCTAATTTTTATTGCCTTCAAGCCTCACTTGAGCCCAGAAGCAGGACAAAATTCCATTCGGAAACCTTTAATACAGAATTGAATTTGAAAAAATCTGACAAAATGGCCAAATTAGCGGAGAAGGAAGTGAGTCAGAAACAAAAATATGGGAGACCACAGTTGTTGACAAAAGAGAGATTCAGAAGATCCAGGGGGGATATGACAAAAGAACATTGAAAAAGGGTCCAGAAAGATCTAGAAGCTCCAAAGAAGCGAAATTGGTTGAACCAATCTCGAAGCTTCCAATTTGGGAATGAAGGAAAAAGAGAAGGAATTGGAGAAAGGCTTCACAAAAATATAGATTGAAGGGAAAACATGAACGAAGTATTGAACCTTTCACGGATAAAGGAATTGGTTCAGTCGGGTCAAAAAAAGTTTGGTTTTGTGTTCAAACTAAATGAATTATGTTATTGAGAAAAAGGTGACGTGACAAGTACGATGTAGCGGGCGCCCAGCAGGAACATAGTGAGACTCGACTTCACGATAGACCGTCACGAAAAACGTCTCCCCACCAGTCATTCGCGCATGCGCCGGACTTATATAAAAAAGATGTGTTCCCACCTATACGTGGGAACTAGCGTGCATACCCAGCACATATAGGGTGTCGTGCAGAGAACACATCAAGCACCGGACATATTCTGCCTTAGTTGTACTTGAAGTACAATTTCCTGACGTCCTGAACACCAAGTAATCGGCTCATTACATAACATGAAAACATATCCGGTAGTTGGACGTCGAGTATCTTTGTCGTTAGCATAATCAGAATCCGAATAGCCCGAACAAATGTTGGCATCGTCAGTCCCTCGATATTCAATTCCTACGTTTGGAGTATATATCAAATATCTAATGATAAGTTCAACTGCGTTCCAGTGCCCATTATCATATGAGTTTAAATATCGACTCACAACTGCAACTGCCTGTGATACATCAGGTCTAGACACCATTGGGAGGAATAACAGTGATCCCACCGCTTCACGATACGATATCACATCATCACTCATCGAACCATCAACAGGTTTTTCCAACCAAGTACGAGGATCAGCTGGTGTACTTTGAGGTTTGGCGTCAGTCATATTAGAACGTTCAATGAATCTCTCAACATATCGATTCTGAAGGATGAAGATCCTCTTATTGACCTTATCACGTATAATTTCTGATCCTATGAAATAATCAGGTTTCATGACAGTCGCTTCGGAAGTTTCACATAATCTATTCATTAACTTATCAATAACTGCTTCATTGCTTCCTGAAACTAAGCTATCATCTACTTCAATAGCTAGGTGTAATCTTTGATTGTCAAATTATCTGTAATACACACATTGATCAGCATTGGATTGGATCAAATTAAAATCTTTCAGGAAATCATCAAAAGTTTTATTCCAGCATCTAGATGTTTATTCCAATCCATATAATGATTTGTCCAGCTTACAAACTAAATTATGATTGTGATATTTTATACCTCTAGGAATCGTCATATATACATCGTTATCTAGTTGGCCGTTTGAGAGAGCAGTTTTTATGTCGAATTGCTGAATCTCTGACTCTTGAGCAGCAGCTCATACTAAGAATATTCTGACAGAGTCGTAACGCACAACGGGAGAAAATATTCCTTGAAAATCTTGGCCAGCTCCTTGTGAAAAACCTTTTGCACACAACCGAGCCTCAAATCGTACATCTTCCGCTGTTGTAGATTCTTTAATTTTAAATACCCATTTACGATCAACACGTTTCTTATTTTCAGGTGAGGGTACAATGTCCCACATGTGATTTTCTTCATGAGCTCGTAACTCTTCTTGGATGGTTTGCTTCCATTCATCAGAATTGGTACCAGAAACCGCTTGATTGTGAGAATTGGGTTCATCATACGGTGAAAAACAAAGTTTGAATCGAGAAGGCATTTTAATCGAATTTCTACCTCTCAAGTTGTATCTATCAGGATGCTTCCGATTGCAGGCAGGAGCTAGCCCCTTGGGCTTGGAATAGGATTCTCATTGGCTGAATCATGGCCCCTGGGGCTAGAAGCTCTCGCAATCGGAAGCATCCTCAGATTCATGAGAACTATGATTATCATCATCATCATCATCATCATGTGATATTTCCATATTTTCATCAACGTGTACATTTTTATAACAAATATTCTCATCTGGATTTTCTTGTAAAACCAACGGATCTTGTTTGTTCTGATCAATTGTTTCATCCATCTTAAAATCAATATACATTCCATTATTTCGCATATCGTAAAAGTTTTGATTGGGTGGGTGGGGGTTGGGGGTGGGCTGGAGGGCATGAGGGTGGTTATTCGTGTATTTTCACCAGAACCAAATATGTGTGCAAAATTTGAGCCCGATCGTTCCAGTGGAAGTGGGGGAAATATTGATTGCAAAATTCCGAGACATACATATAAGTGAAGTTAAATAAGAGCGTTTAAAAAATAGACAGAACGAAAGTAATCGTGATATAAGAAAATGCTCGTAGTTTCCTTAAGAATATCAGAATTTGGAATTCACTCGTTAACTTTCCCCTCATGTGGCGGATGATCGCTTTGAAATAATGATTATAATAATTCTTGTGAAATTTTATTTTGACACTTCGTGTAATTTTCAGTTGGTGCTCATTGGAAATAATAAGGATGAAGACAATAAATTTCCCAGCCACCCAAAGCATTTTTTTTTTCGAGAACTCGAATGGAATTGTCTCAAAATTTTTTTGAACTAATCAGTTCATAAGAAGTTCTAAAAACATTCTGTTTTGACCCTTAAACGGTAATACCTCTCAAAATCACGTCAACCGTGAACCCCGGTCTAACAGTATGTGAGACCGATATTACTGTTTGAAGGTTGGAAGTTCGTGTATCGCTCTACTAAATATTTCTATTCTGAGGCTCGAAGCAGAAAACATTTCACTGTTCAGTTACTGACATATTTATAGTTATATTTGAAATATATCATAGAAAAACATAAACCACACAATACCACAGTTCAGAAAGAGTTTTTAATGCATTTATTTTCAATTCTCATAGTTCCAAATTGATTCATTATGAACTCTTTCTCAACTAAAGTGTTGTGTGGGATATCATGTTGAATGCGACTTCATATATCTCGCAAACTAAGTGATAAAATGTTTTCTGCTTTGAAGCTCAAACTGGAATAAGTTGGGAAAACATTGATGAAGTTTTGAAATTTTTCTACTAAAATCCTAACAATAGGCCTAAGTTGATCTGAACCATGATTTAACGTACACGTTAATGAGAATTGCCTACAATGAAGATTCAAGCGAAGATGATCATGCAGATGCCTCTTCGTAATTTGTATTATGGAAAGAATCTTTGATAGAACAATATTTTCTCCCATTTTATTCCAAATCACGTTTTATTGAGCCAGGGTGTCCAGCGGTTATGGAATTCCCACGGAATGGGTCAATCACGTGGTTTGTTTGAAAAGAAGAACCAATAAAACAAACGACAAAATTCCAGATTCAAACACCCTGATTGAACTGATAAAAGGGCACGGATGGGCACTTTTGTACTCCCGGAATACTTCTACTGGGAGTACTTTTTTTTCTTGTGTAAAACGTCTTTATGCCTCCATATGAGGTCAAAAAAAAGTACTCCCAGTAAAAGTATTCTGGGAGTACAAAAGTGCCCATCCCTGTAAGAGGGTTGAACTTTCCTTGCACCTCCCTATGAATGATGATCATCATCATGAAGTAATCAGTCTCGAAACTGGTTTGATGAAATCCTCCGATCCTGTCTATTACCCGCCAAACATTTAATTTCTACATATCTACGACAGCTCTTGTCTTGTATAATTTATTTCATATAACTCAATCTAGGTCTACCTACACAAGTTTTCCCATTCATTCCCCTTTCCAATATTGTTTCCAATAAACTATCATGTTGTAATGTATGTCCTATCAAATGAATAATGATCGACCTAGTGAAAATGGCTTGTGCTAAAAAGTGTGAGATCAATTCGAGATCAGAATAAGAAATTTGTCTTAGACTCTGCCGCCCCCCTAAGTTTGCCGCCCCGGGCAGCCGCCCTGATCACCCTACCCTGACGCCGCTCCTGCTCCAGGAGCTCAATACAGAATACCAACTCAGATAATACAAATTCAATTGGGGCCGGGGGCACACTTTACAAATTAACGGAACAGGATTGGTCGCAGGCTTGGTTAGAGTGGTTGTTTAGCACGGGTTGCGGGTGAGCCTTGATGACGTCCTCGGTGACGTTTCCTGCAGATAGCGTCAGGCGTCAGCCGTTCCCTGGTGGGCTGGGCTGGTCCTTTGGAGACGTCGTCCTCGATGGGGAAGGGAACCTCGGGAAGAAGTGAAATACATAAGCAAAGCAAGTTGGTATCTTAGTGTGTCCCCGAGGAACTCTGCTGGAACGTTGCTGCATCATTCTATCTCTATTCAACCCATGGCTAACGAAAGTGTTCGTGATAGGTGGCGGTCGAGACTGTTTTGTGCGTGATTTGTCACGTCACAGGATGAATGCTCCCGCTTCCACGTCCCTCTTACACGAATTTTGTTTGAATGACAGACGAAACTGCTTCTCATATCTACAAGATTCACACAAAAATTCTTCTGAATTCGAAAATCACAGATCTTGGAGTAAATCAGTTTCCAGAGCAGTATTTAGTCTTGACATGACCCAGACACGCATGCCACAATTCCAAATTATTTGTCGAAGCTATATTTATTCCATCCATCATAACTTTGAGGAGCAATCTGAAAAGATTCTCTTGTTCCAATCCAGTAGCTATTAAATCAGAACTTTCGGAACAAATATTCACACGGTCATTTCGAAAACTCAATTTGTGTCCTTCATTTGTAAACGCGCCGATAGAAGATTGATTTTTGCGTAGTGTGAGTATATACAATACATTTTCTAATGTACATTCATTGCCATACCATGGCTTATTATTCACTCTGGTTCGGGTTGTGCAAACCGAATCACTTCTATTTGCAACATCTGTGATACTCTCAACCAAATTTTCATTTGATTCGTCACCATTCCCAAAGATTGATCCTACATTCGGTGAGGTACTGAGTTCGTTAATATACTCTGTTGCTCGGTCATTCCTCCAGTTCAATCGTTTAGTAATAGGGTTCATTTCATTCTTGCTCTGATTGATTTCATTGCTACCGGAGAGTGATCAGAAAAAGTGACAGTATACATAACCTCCATGTCCAGAACTTCATGTAAAGTATTCAAACTCACCAAGCTAAATCCATAACAGATTTCCCTACTGAGCTGATGAAGGTGTTTTAGCAGGGTGATCACTAATTGTTCTTCCATTCAGCAAAATAAAACCCAGGCTTTCCATTCTACTGGACAGGTTTTTACCTTCCTTGTTGAGAGTTTCGTCTGAAGATAGTCTTTCTGGGTATATGTGTCTGTCTGGAAGAACAATAGAATCTAACTTATTCAATAAGCCTACTCTACTATTCAAATCACCACAAATTATGAATACTTTATCTGTTGATGTACTTTGGATGTAGTTGACTTGTTCATTAAATTGTTCCGCAAATAAGTCAAAGCTATCTGAGGGACTGACATAAGCAAAAACGGTTATAGAGTTGAAAACATTGTTACTAATATTCAAAAAGATACACTTATGATCGGAGAGCAATATAGATATTTTGTATATGCATGATATTAGAAGTCCACCTTTGGCTCTTCCTCTCAGCTTCGTTTTGATAGCAGGTTCAAAGATGACATGATGAGTTGAAGAAATCGGCGGTGGATTTGCAGGCAGAGAACTCATCCAAGTTTCGTTTAAACATGTGATATCGAAGATTGGTTTTTGTTCTATATAATTAAGAAAATTACTGAATCCTCGACAGTTCCAAAATATTATTTGCATGTGGGATGTCCGCTCTTGTTCTGTTAGTTGTCATTCGCAGTGTTGTTGAGTTTGGTTCTCTGCAAAGTTTGGTCGTAGATAAGATGTTATATTTCCTCTTGGATTTTCGTCCTTGCCTTTGTGTAGTTTACGGTGAGGAGGAGAGCTCTTCTTTGTTCCACCACACTTACAACTGACTGTAGATAAGTTAGAGGCGATAGAACCCCCACTCCGGATACTAGTGTTCCCATCGCTATAGTCATCCTCACATTTTTCATTTTTTTCCATAATCGGCAATTTCTTAATTTCTTCCAAATCGTACGATTTATTTTCAATAATAATGTTTTTCCCTTCCATAACGGGTTTTTCTCCTAAACTCTTCAGTTTTTCGTGATAGTGTTTGATCTCCTTACGATATTCTCTCTCTTCCTCAGTGAAATAGTTGGATACGTATAGTTTACTCTCACGTGGATGTTTACTTTCTTTGAAAACCTTCAATTTCCAATGTTTGGCTGAGAAGCAAATAACGACTAGCATTGACCCTTTTGTGTTCCCAATTCGTTGTATATGTTGAATTGCTTGTATAGGAATATCTATTTTCACTTTCGTGAATACCTTTATAATTGAAGAGAATGAATCCATATTAACGGCTTCATCATCTTCAAAATTGTAGAGAAAAATTTTCTTCGAGTTCTCATTTTGTCCAGCCGATCAAATTTTTCATTCAAGTTCACTACATTCGTTTGCAGAGCAGCACGCTTAATTTCTAATTCTTCACGTTGTCGTTCACTTATCGTCACTTTATTACACAGCTCTTCGTCAGTCACTCTTCAGGTTTTCACTTCTTTAATTGAGGGATCAACTTTCTCGTTAGTGTCACGCAATTCTTTCTGAATTGACAATAATAACTCTCCCAAGTCTTCATTTGCGGTACTCATTTCGAATGTTATGAATATTCGATACTATACTCATCATCATCATGAAGTAATCAGTCTTACGACTGGTTTGATGAAACCCTCCACCCCTGTCTATTATCCGCCAAACGTTTAATTTCTACATATCTACTACATCCCTTGTCTTGTACGATTTGCTTCATATAACTTGCTCTAGGTCTACCTTTACCAGTTTTACCATTCATTTTCCCTTCCAATATTGTTTTCAATAAACTCTCATGCCGTAATGTGTGTCCTATAAGATTGCTTCTCCTTTTCACGATGTGTTTCAGAAGATTTCCTTCTTCATTTATCTGCTCCAGTACTTCTTCATTTTTGACTTTGTCTATCCATTTTATTCTGAGCATCCTCCTATAACACCACATTTCAAAAGCTTCAAGTCTTCGTTGATCAGTTTTCCCCATTGTCCAAGTTTCGCAACCATATAATGCTGTGCTCCAAACGTAACTCTTCAAGAATTTCTTCCTTACTTCCAAGCTTATATTTTTTGAGCATAATAACTGTCTCTTTTGATAAAAAGCCTGTTTCCTTTGTGCTATTCTTGCTCTTATATCTCTTTCGCTTTTGCCGTTCTCTGTAATTATGCTTCTCTTTTTGATCTCCCAATTTTTATACTATACTAGTGTTTGTATTTGTTATCACGAGACATGCAGTGAGCACGTCTACTCTGTATGACAGCCAGATTGAAACTGTGGCCAATGAGCGAAACTTACTGCCTGAACACCAAAATGGGTTCAGAGAGAAACGTTGCTGCGCGGACAATATCTCTACATGGAATGCTGTAATACAAATACGGACTAGGAGGAAGGGAGGAAAGTTGTTTGCACTCTTTGTCGATTCCAAAAAAGCGTTTGATTCCATCAGCCGTAATCTACTATGGTCTGAGCTGAATGAACTTGGTGCTGAATCAAGATTTATGAATATTCTCCACAACTTTTTTCAAAAGCAAGGATTTCTGTCAAAGAATATGATTTTATATCATACGCGACAGACATAACGGAAGGAGTGCTTCAGAAAGAAGTACTAAGTCTGATCTTGTTTGCAATCTTTGTGTCAGATATAGAAGACTTCCTAAAACGGAAAGGTATCTCAGGTGTATCAGTGTCTCATCTGAAAGAGATTATTCTCCTCGCTTACGTAGATGACATGATCTTTCTAGCGGACTCACCAGTAAATATGAGAAGAATACTATCAGCTTCAAACGAATATTGCAAACAAAAAAACTTGACAATAATAACAAGCAAAACCCACATTTTAATCTTCCGAGAAGGTGGTCACGGTTATTCGAGTAAATATCCTCCGTTTGAACTGGGAAATACTCCAATCACTTTCGAACCTTTGACGATCTCTAAGAGACCATTCGCCACGAGAATAGCTCGTATTTGAAACTCTCATAATTGCGAATTCGAACCATCGAATTTCGTAATGTTTCTTGGATCTGTCTCAGCCGTTGTATTTATTACACAAGAACGAAAAAAAACAGTATATATCAGACAACGATACGCTGATCCGGGCTTTCACGTAAAAATCGTTAACGAAAAACAATAAAATATTCAATACTCAGTCACTTTTATCGATACACCAACGAATGTAAACTCATATTCCACCCGATTGCGTGTACTGGGCCCATAACCTTCCACGGATAAAGCAATTGGTTCAGTCGGATTGGAAAAAGTTTGGTTTCGTGTTCAAACTAAATGAATCATTTCATTAAGAAAAAGGTGATGTAACAAGTACGATGTAGCGGGCGCTTAGCAGGAATATAGTGAGACTCGACTTCACGATAGACCGTCACGAAAAACGTCTCCCCACCAGTCATTCGTGCATGCGCCGGACTTATATAAAAACGGTGTGTTCCCATCTATACGTGGAAACTAGCGTGCATACCCAGCACATATAGGGTGTCGTGCAGAGAACGCATCAAGCACCAAACAAATAGACAAAACAAGAACGAATTCTTCATTCTTTTCAACAGAACCATTTCTTTTTGTTTTGAAGATTCCACGAACTACTCACGAGTTTCTGAAAATTGTTTCATGAGAATATCATGAAATAATCTTGTCCATATGGATGATCGATAAGAAAGAGAGAAAGAGAGACATATATTCTGATATAAATATGAATATATCAGAAATTGAACATCAAATTTGGAATAAAATAACGAGAATTAGATTTGATGACTCTATATTCAATGAAATTGCACAGGAGCTTGTTCACATCAACGCTATAAGGGTAATGTTCAACATATTTGCTTTCATGGTATGTCATCAGAGGTCATCCAACGTCAGATACAACTCGATACCAAGTGATCGAATTCAATTCTATTACATATCAAATGAAATTTTGTTCGTTCATCATGACGATATATCACGTTTAATATGATTTCCTCATGAATATAGGGATTTTATAGATTATCGAATCATATATCACAATTGTAATGAAAACATATAATATAAGAAGGACAATATATCGTGGAATTGGCTCATTAAGAGTTATTATTATGTACTAAAAAAATACGATTCTCTTCGAACGAGATTCAGAGAATGATGGGAGAAAATTGAGAACTTATCTTGTTGGTTGAACGGGAGAAGATCCACTTTGATGCCGTGCATGAAGATGTCGAGTCTTTCCTTGGTTTCTTTTCTTTCCTTGTGGATTCAGCTAGTATTAATTTCAAGATCTCGTCAAAATTTTCTTCTTACTCCAATTATCCATAAGACTGATCGTGAGGAAGCTTGTGAACCTTGGCTTCTTCAATTGATTCCCAAAATTGACACGTGTCTCCATATCTTACACAATTGATCAATTATATAGTTATCTGTCTACATCCTTCAACGATCTTCGGCGAAGTGGAGTCATAGAATCCCTTCTCACTTTCTCCTCCCTATCAATCCCTTCTTCTTCCTACCCTTCCTTATTCATTCTGCTTCTCTTCTTTCTCTCTTATACCGTTACAGTTGTAAGATTTGAGTGGATTTGTCTCGAATGCAGGCTGTTGTTGTGAACGCGCTTTTGAGCATGCAGGAGGAAAACGCGAGATGAGTCCCTCTGAGTCAGTTCAAAGGGTACGGTCGACAGAGATGGATCGATCAGTGATTCCAGCATTTGGTCGATCGAGTCGATTTTCCCTCTCCATCACATCTGTCTATATAGAAATGTCACACACACAATCGAACCTCCGACAAAAGAAATTTGATTGTATACAGCGTGATAGAGGGGGAGAATTGACTCGGTCGACCAAATGCTGGCATCACTGGGATCGATCCGTGAGCAATCTAATCTGAGATGATCAATCGCTGACTGTGCGAATCGCGGGGCCTCGTGCACGTGGTTTGTATATCACGCGGAATGTATGACATCCGTGATCGTAGTTATATCGTAAATCGTTCTACCTCGTGCACTAGTAATATTCGTCGTGTATCCAGTAATATTTATTCGTATCTGCCATTGATAATGATATATTCGACCTGTAATAAAAACACGATGGAGTGCCTCGTGCTGATCATCACATATATAGTGGTTTCCCTGTTGAAAAGGTCTTATAAATGCTGATACATTCTGATAAACTCCTGAACAAAAGCACACCAAAATCTCACAGGGAATTTTCATTTTAAACGTCTTTATGAGATTTTCCACGATTGCTTATAAAACCTGATAAAATCCAATTTTGTGCTCATTAATTCGCATAATGGTATTATAAGATCTCATGAACCCCTGGACAAATGCTCATATAAAATCTCATAAAGTCTCATAGATTCCACGTATCAGTTTCTATGAGATCTTCTCCATAGGGTTTATTGAAACTAAATTCTAATCAATCCTCAGTCCTGACCATTAATACATCTTATACAGTATGCTACAGATGATGTCATCCGCTTCAAAAAACGAGAATAATCAATATAACATGAGAACATGTCGTTAATGAAATCCTGAATCGGAGACGGAAAAGGAAAGGAAGAAAACAGGTTCACCGTGATCGAATAAGAGTCTATAAAACAATCAAAAATCAAGGAGAGCCGATCACAAAGTTGAGAAGGAAGGTGTTTAAATACAGAAAGGATTTGTACTGGAACAATAACATTCCCTCATTCACTTCTATCTCACCACGTTCACGAATTGATCTATTTAGGAGGAAAAAGGTACAAAACTATATCATATACGTTCAAACAATTCCAGAATAACAGCGGGGTAGATTTGTAATTTTGCAGGGAAAAGCATTCTTCTAAATTCACAGAAGAGGCACCTAGGATCAGACAGTTCTTGGTGGATGATACAGTATCAAAAATGTATCCGGGAAAAAGAGATGCCACAAGATTCAATGGTTTCATGGGAGAGGAAATTTCGTTGGGCTTATTGAAACAACCTTATGCACGGTGTGTTGAAGAAACAGGATCCACAATATCATCCATCACTTTTGCCCGTAACAGAGCATCTGGGTAAGACCACCTAATGCTTCTGATAGAGACACCTGTACTTGTGTGGGTGGAGGCCAAATCAACAGAATCGTTGTTCAAAAAGAGATATTATGATGTACCAATCTTTTCAATCAATGGTTTCGTTAATTTGGCCTTCTGGTAATTTGGCCTCCACTCACTTGTGTTGCGCATAATGATATTGCATTCTTGATATCAGTGTTGGAAAAAAGTGCATGTCATCAAGGGAGGCCAGAACAAGGACTTATTGAGCACTTTGGTACGCCCAGTGTACAAAGAGAAATACATGATGGCAAAGTGTAACACATGTGGGGAAAAGGAGGTTGGATTCTTGAGGACAACTATATTGTGAGATATCACAATTGAATGCTCTGTGAATTCCTTGGCGTGGAAATCCACTCTCCAAGAGTGAAAATGCTGTAAGTCCAACAACAGTGTGTTTTCACTTCATAAGACTGGATTCTCACTCTCTCGAAGTGAGGAATTCACTCTTATGAAAAAGTGAAATTCCACTGTTTGAACCAATTCGAACCTCCACTCTGTTGGAGTGAGAATTCACTCTTATGGAGTGCAGAGTCACTCTGTACGAGTGGAATCTCACCCTCCCTGGACTAGCAGTATCCTCACTCTCCAAGAGTGTATTTTTCACTCCAATGAATCCATGGAGTGACCGTTGAGGAGAATAAAATGTTCAGAAATACAGGGAAGATAGCGAAGAGAGTAGTGAAAGTCTAAGTTATCGCAAAGATCTTAGAACTGGAGGAGGTCCTTCAAACTGTGATGACTGAATCCACGAATATGGCTATTGGATGAATCATCAGGCAGTACACAAAAAAATGCCCTGAGAAAAAAATCTGTATGGAGAATAGGGTGGTCCTTATATGGGGTCACATTCTAAATATTGTCGGGCACCCTCTCAATTGATTCCATTTGATGTGAAAACAACTTCGTGTATGTTTCTTATATGAGTAGACATAATGATACATGATAATGTATGAATCAATCTGAAAATTTTAACATTCATAAATTGAATATTTTATCAATATATAATGGAGCTCACCTCAATTTTTAAATCATAATCAGATTTCTCCTCGATGAATGCACATCATCCATTAAAATCACGCAGATGACGAATTCAGGTGTTCTATTCTCCTCATGTGGAGATTACAAATTCCACAAATTCACACCAAACAGTCCACATTATCTCGCTCGTAACAAAAGAATCACATCCAAGGGGAACTTCAATGTATATTCAATTGAACTGATTTTTTAGTCAAAACTTTTCCATCAATTCTTCAATCTCTGGATCAAGATCAGTTGGATTCCTGATCCATTCACGCGTCAAAGATGCGATGTAAAGATCCGAGCATACCAGAAGTTTATGGATGAGATCCTCTACAATATGCGATCGAGAAATTTTCCGTGTATTGAACTCTCGAATGTGTTCAATGTCCTTATTGCGGGCCTCAGAAGCTTCTTCCGAATACATGCTGATAGGCAACAGAAAGTTCTCCATAACTTTTCCTACATGTAACAATATCTCATGGACAGTAGAAGGCATGTAGAACCAAGCATACAATTTCACATATAGTTCTGCTGTCTTGAAGGCAACATCATTCAAAAAATCGGGGGTAATCTTTTTGCTGGTTGTCAACATTCGTAAAATTTGTTCAAACTTTTTCATTAATGTTTCGTTCATTCCTGTTACACGGAAAAAAAGGACTTAGGCATATGAGCTATTTTCGCGTAGTTGTATAAGAGATAGTTGTGATAATGAATCAAATATCTGTCTGAAATAGTTCGTGAGTTCTCACAACTATTTCTAATATTTGTCACAAGTGAATTATATAGTTGTGAAAAAGTAGCTGATCGAACAAGATAAATAGCTACCTGATCTACCTTACTTTGAGATAGTTCGTGGAGCTACTTCTCATTGCTCCCATCGTTACGCACGTAGTTCCTGCAGCAATGTGAATTTTGTTGAAAACAATCGAAATGCGGTGATCTCTCGCGTTATTCATTGATGTTACCTGTCGTGGTTACCGTGTATATATTTCATTTTATAATATTTTCAATACATATTCGCGTCAAATTACTAATTTTCAAAAAACCTTGTATGTCCGATTTTATTTTCGGAATTGAATGACTGATCATTTGTAGAATGATAAATCCTCTTCATGTATACTCTGAGTATATGAAAATACACAATCAAAAGGATCAAAAACATATCCAAGGCTTTTTTTACGATATACTCAGCGTTGTCGGTTTAGCTGCGATCATTAAGGCATAGGTTAGGTAGATTCAGGTATAGCGTATAGGTAGGTTATGACAGGGGTTCGAAATTCGAGGTAAGTCAACATTTGAACTTGAATGTTTCAACCACCTCCTCCCAAATCCATATGCATTGAACAAATATCACAATCGAAAATAAATTTTTTTTTCGAAATTTACAATTAAATGTTGCAAAGAGTCGACGAGCACGTGCAGAAATAATAGAAGATCCTAACCTTAAACATCAAAACCGGCACTGAAAATTGCTCTTCTCAATTAATAAAATAGTTCATCGGCCTACATATATCGTCATACTTGATATTTTATGTAGATCCTGCATTTTAGAGAAGTAGTTGTAACAACTACTCTAGTTGATATCCCGATGATCTGGAGTATATCTAACAAAAGTACCTGCCACAGCTACTTCCGTAGTTGGTCGAAAATCGTCTACGTAAAGTAGTTGGAACAAATTATTAGTTGGGAGGACTATTGTTTTTTCTCCGTGTATTTTTGCCGTTTCCTCGGTGTTATTTTTGTCATTTCTGATTTTAGATGAATAATTTATTATCTCTTGTCTGGAGTTGGAAGACAAACTGGGATCTTCCAAGATTCGTTGAATTGAATAATCAACGAGACATTGAATTTCGATACTACCTTGTGCTTCACTCATATCAATTTTCGAAGGATAACATTCTTTTTGTGCTGAGAGTACTGGATGATACGAAGGGTGAATATTCGCATCTCTCAATTCGGCTTGTGATTGAATAATGTCATACTGATATTTAGATAATTCTACTCCTTTCATTAAAGCCAAAACTTGTTCTGGAGAGTATGCAACATATGATTTCAATTCAGATTGCTTAGAAATGTTGCAATTCCCAATACTATCAGTATTCAAAAGAGTCATGATATCATTCGCGACTTTTTTCTGTCCATTCTTACGCAAGATTCGAAGAAATGTTCCCAGAATTTCAGCAACTGTGAAATTTTCTTCAGTGGACAATGATCTTCTCCTTCAGTTGAAGTAAGAGCAACCTCAACCATTTCACGAGAAATGATTCTCTTTCCCGGCTTTGCTTCAGACTCCGAGAAACAAGCAACGAAATCGGTATTTACCCACTTTTCAAATTTCTTCTCAAATTGACTCTTCGTGAAGAAACACTGTTTTGTGAAATTATCATTGTTTTGTAAATTAATATTGTGAAAATGGACAGGGAAAAGTGGCAAATGATATCATGACTCTTCTTTCCGCCAACACTGAGGACACAGCAAAAATAACAGGAATAAACGAAACATTGATGAAGAAGTTTGAACAAATTTCACGAATGTTGACAACCAGCAAAAAGATTCCCTCCGATTTTTTTATGATTTTGCCTTCAAGACAGCAGAACTATATGTGAAATTGTATACTTGGTTCTATATGCCTGCTACTGTCCATAAGATATTGTTACATGGACGGAGAGTTATGGAAAACTTTCTGTTGCCTATCAGCATGTATTCGGAAGAAGCTTCTGAGGCCCGCAATAAGGACATTGAACACATTCAAGAGTTCAATACACGCGAAACTTCTTGATTGCATATTGTAGAGGATTTCATCCATAAACTTCTGGTATGCTCGGATCTCTACATCGCATCTTTGACGCGTGAATGGATCAGAAATCCAACTGATCTTGATCCAGAAATTAAAGCATTGATGGAGAAGTTTTGACTAAAAAATTCGGTCAATTGAATATACATTGAAGTTCCCCTTGGATGTGATTCTTTTGTTACGAGCGAGATAATGTGGACTGTTTGGTGTGGATTTGTGGAATTTTGATTCTCCACAAAAGGAGAATAGAACACCTGAATTCGTCATCTGCGTGATTTTAATGAATGATGTGCATTCATCGAGGAGAAATCTGATCATGATTGAAAAATTGAGGTAAGCCTCATTATATATTGATAAAATATCCAATTTATGAATGTTAAAATTTTCAGATTGTTCATACATTATCATGTATCATTATGTCCGCTCATATAAGAAACATACACGAAGTTGTTAGATCTGATCAAATCTAAATTTTCTTTTCGGAGTATAGGCCATAAAATTGGTGGCACAGGGAGGTAAATGACACTCAGTATCAATATGACTTTTTATCAATCATGATTTTTATCTTGATTTCCAAACATTACTATGATCAAATGATGATCCTACCATCCACAAAAGGGTGACCTCAGAGTTCAAAAGGCAATGTATTGATTCCCATTGAGCCTCATTCACACGACCAATGATTGTCAATAGATATGGAAGGAAGAATGTTTCTCTTCCATCGAAAAACTGTGTCAACAAACAGTTTGGTGCCAACTTTTGCAAAAATCTTTTCAAAACTCGTCAGTTTGATTATGATAAGCATTGAATGCGTGGAGCAAAACTTCTTTTTCCTCCTCAAAATGTCATATTTTCAGAATTTCTCAAAACTTTACATACTGAGAGGAAACCGTTGCTGAAATTGAGCCCAAGAACATTTTCGTAGTCACAGTAGCCATATTTTTCATTGAAATAGCTTCAAAATCACTTTGACAATGAAAACAAAGTTACTACACTCCCGGTTAAAAAGATAGCACAGTATCAAATTTTAGGATTTCTTATATTTCAACTCAACATTTCATAATCAATTCATAATATATATGTATATCAATTTTCCCCAAATTACATGATAACAGACGAAAAAGTGTGAATAATTGTTGTTTTCTGTGTTCCTTGATGAAATTCTTATATTTGGAGTCGGCGAAAAGATAGCACACTTGTCGCACTTCATAAAAAACATGAATCAATCGAATCAAATAATGACACGAACAGTATTGATGAATTATCTGAAAACTGGAAGGATGTTTGTGTCTGTTCGAATGCGCATCTCAATCGACGTTGTTATGTCCCGCAATTTTTCGACCTCGGAATGATGCTCTTGGGGTGTCATTTTGGGGCGGATTGCGGAACTTTTTGCCCGCCTTTCTCCTGACCACGCGTTTCCGCGAGCCCGGAAGCGAGGATTTCGCAACTCTCTCAATCGTTTCCCTCTTCACCTCACTATCTTGAATTCTTTCTTCCTCTCTGCTCCGTGCGTTTACACGTACGAAGTAGAGAGATCTTCCTTTTCCACCCTCACACTCTCACGTAGCGCTGCTTGGAGTCCCACGCATACACGCCTATCCGTGTGTGCGTGCGACTCTTCGTTGCATGCGTTACGAGTGTACTGTGCCTCTATTGTTCTCTTCCCTACCTTCTTCTTTCAACACCTTTTTTTTCATAGAATCGTCGAGAGGCGATCTCGGGAAGGTTTTCCAACATTTCCCATAGTCCACCCATGTTACCATACCCGACTTCAAGTAATATTCCAACATTCCTTTCCTTCAAGAACACTCTAATTGTTCTCGGCTGGTCACACAAGTGCATCGTCGATGTTGAGGCCAGCAAAAATCTGTCCTCGACAGCGATAAGGCACGTGTGGGACACATCGGCGCCAAAACTCAACACCGGATTTCTTAGAATTCCGACGTTGGGTTGGAGTGCTGTCTACGCCGGGAAAAATATTCCTCCCACCTTTATTCCATCACTTATTTTTTTCCACCCCCTTCAGGCCCCGAAATCGTCGCTCGACAACGCCCTGAAAGTCAGTCTTCCCTGAACCGCGAATTCGTTCACGTTTTTTTTGTGAGTCCGCGTATCCTTCTCTCTCTCTCTCTCTTTCTCTCCCCGAAAGGTTACGGTGGCCAATGGGTCACGGCCGTCAAGGAGGTTTCAACAGGGGTGTATTTCCCCCTGTCTGAACAAAAAAGGAATTTTTGGCTCCTTCACACCCGTTTCGCGAGTTTTGAAGGGATGAATTGTCCTTCAGGAAATTCTGGGCCCTTCCACTCGTGAAACGGGAGTGAACATCGAGGCCTTTTCTCCTGGCGTGTCGGGCCTTCCACGGTTACCGGCACTTTCCTTGGAGGGATGGAGAGAGGAGTTTTCGTGCATATCGTGTGTGAAAACCTTCTACATCTTCCCTTTTTTTGTTCTCTCTTGTTGGTAAACGTCATTGCTGAGTTTCTGAAACTCCAGTGAAACATTGGTGGTAGTTCTAAGTGTCAGTAGTGCAAGTTACTTCTCATTTCCAACGACCTCAATTTGTATTATCATCACCCGGTGAGTATCATTCCTCACCCTCACAGGTGCTCTTCCTCCTCTCATGTGTCTTCTCGTTCCATCTCCCTGACTCCGTCCCGTCACAAGCGAAGCAAGAATCATTCGACCAGTTCGTTTGAATGATCTTCAATTATGAATTAACGGATGTTTCTTTTTCATTGTCATCATTTCTCTCTCTCGCTTCTTTTCATTATATATATGTATACATCTATGAACGTTATAAGTTCCAGGACTTTGAGAGTTCATGCTAAATTAAATAATCATACAAAACAATTCGAATCTTGTATGACCTTCATAAATTTCCCAGAATTCCGATTCGTTGATGAAAGAACCGGTCTTATTGTTAAGGACACATGCGCCCATCTTCTCCTCTCAAATTGAAGTGAAGTTGCGGCGAGCTCGAAAAAAAAATTGAAGGTCTCGCTCATTCCGTAACAAAACTTATGTGGTATGGTAAACACTTTCAATGTTTCCAGCAACCCTTCAACAATTTTTGAGAGTCAATGTTCATTCATAACCCTGATTGAATCATATAGAATAATTCGAGGGATTTCAAATGTGATAGTGAATCGTAATACACCAAACACATAAATGCCACTGATGATGAGCAGAGACTCGGTGTTTCCGTTTGTTCATGTTGAAGGTTTCCTTCACAATGGAATCAACTCTCATCTCCATTGGGACCCGTCACAATCTCCGAAGGAGAAGAAGAATCCATGAATGAATGGAAACATCGAATCAGTGCTCATCATGAATGGCAGTCATGTATTCGATTTATTACCATTATCTATGACATTCGAAATCCTTTGAATTATTCTATTTGATTCGATCAGGGTAATGGATGAGTATCGACTCTCCAAAATTGTTGGGGGCTGCTTGAAACATTGAAAGTATTTACCATACCATATGACGTCGATTGAGATGTGCATTCGAACAGACACAAACATCCTTCCAGTTTTCAGATAATTCACCGAAAGATTAGGGTCATCACTAATTTGTGTCTCTCTACTGGAATGGTCACGCCTATCCACGCACTTTCGCTTTCGGTAGCTCCTGTCCGCGCGCGCGGTCATCAGTGACTTCGACGGTCCATGGCTTGCACCCCAATGGGTGGAAGGGGATCCACGACGAGTGTTTCGTGATGGGTTTGAAACCAGCTTTCAAATATCATGGTGAAAACATGGAAGTCCGGTTCAAAAAAACCATCTTGACCTCTGAATGACTTCCAAAAGGACCTCTGAGGAATTTTTCAAGGTGAGCACCATACTCCTGCCCTGGAACCCTAAACTTTTCATCCGTCACATGTTTTTCCATCTCTACTATTCTCTACAATAGTTTCGGAGATATTTAACTATATCACTTCAAATGGTTCCACCCTGTATATTATGTGAAATTGTATGAATCATTTGAAAATTACGATTCACCATAGAAATTCTATATCAAGATCAATGAAATCGTCTGAATTGAATTATTGGGAGTACAAATCAGTTCGGTCCGGTTTGAGAAGATGAGTCTCGCTCTCATGAATGTTTCATAGTCACAACCGGTTTCGATTGTTCCAGAGAGGTGAGACACCTGTGAATGATATTAAATTGATATCACTCCGAGTTCCTTCTAGAATCCCGATTTTTCCTCAGTGAAGTATCTCAAACTTCGTTTCAACCAAGCAGCATTCACGGGAGGTGCTACGGTAAAGAAATGGGAGTCCGGTTCAAAAACCATTTTGACCTTCAAAAGAGCTTCAAGATGACCTCTGAGGAATTTTCCAAGGTCAGCACCATACTTCCCCTCTGAAACCCTCAACTTCTTTTTTGTAACATTTTCTTCCATCTCTACTAGTCTCGCAAATATTCGACTATATCACTTGAAATGATCCACCCTGTATACGTACAGGTTTTACAGGGTGCCCACTATTCTTCTGGAGAGACATTCCCTGACTTTCCCCGGTTTCCCAGGTGGTCTTTGAATTTTTCCCTGACTTCATAAAAAAATATTCATGACTTGATTCGAGAAAGTTCTATACTCTTATTCAATAGATGGCATAGTTCTGCAATAGAAACACTAACATAATTATGATTCTTGATCGATTTCGGAAGAAAAACGATGAAATGACAATTTATTCGATTGAATATCACGAGAGATCGTCTGTTGAGTTTCTATGTTGGAAGCATCTCATTTCTTCGATGAGTCATGCCTAGGAAAACGATGTTATATTGAGAATAATATGTTTCAAATATCAAATAAACATCTTTCCATGCGAATAATTATGTAACTTCATAAATAATTGGTTAAATCGAAACTTCCCTGATATAAGGTGACGTATGAACATTATTTGAAACGAATCTGTAATTCAGAATAAAACCCAATCTCAACAGAGCTTGATATATCAAGAGACGCGGTAGCGTCTCGACGCCAAATACATGTAGGCCCTGAAAGAAAAAAAAATGAAAAAGCATAAGTCGTGCGCTACCGTGTATCTTTTGTGATGTAACAAATCATCACAAAAGAATCGCGGGATGGCACCGCGCACGATCCCTATCGATCGTAATCATGAACTGTCATAACGAGTTAATTTACTCGAAAGAACATAGCTGTCGCTCGCTTACACGAGAATCGGGAACACATCTCCTCTCTCTCCCTTTTCCTGTCCCTCCTCAAATCCCTGCCCTTCTTCTATTTGTTGAGGTTTCCCGTCCCCAAGGAGGCAGCGCCACCTATACCATGGATGCTTGGTAGGATCGGTTCAACGCCAGGAGGCAATATCGATGCCATCTCGGCCGGTCCTGAATCGTGTATGATTTTGTGAACTCACCCGTCGGTGGAGAAGAAGGAAGTGGCCATGTTGCCTGTCACTTCTTGTGTAACTGAGCCACGACAACGTTCCAAGTATTCTCGTGCTGCAAAACATTGGATACGGTGAGTGTGCTGTGCCATCGGGATCCGATTTCCACTAGAATTTTCCTCTTCGCTTATGTCGAGGAAGTGAGCCGGTGTGAAGTGCTCGTGCGGTGTTTCCTCCGCGGGATTTACGTGATGAAAATAGTGTCGTTCACGTGGCCCCCTCGACGTGTCCCTCTTTCTACATTTCTCTTCCTGACCTTTCGTGTTTCGATATCGAGTCACCCCCTCCGCCCGTGTTTGTCCTCCCCCGGTTAAATTGTGTGTTTGCGGTTTCCCTATATTCCCCTTTGTTTTGATTTATGTAAACGGCATAGTCCGTAAAAAGATGTTCTCTCGTGGCCGCGCCCTCCGTCTTTCCTTGCTATTCCCCGTGTTTCCTGGATTATTTCCACATATATGGATTACTGACTTTGTGTTTTTGGTCCACGACAAAGTCGTAGGACGATTGTGAAATTCATGTGGTAAACAATGGAATATAAGAGTGTAGTAACTCGTGTTTAGCATAGCTACCGTGTGATTTTGTTAACTAGAATCGACCCACCCCCTCTCCTTGAGCTTTTCCTTCTCCTTTGATCCCTCGGAACTATCGTGAACGAGTCACTTGTTTCTTCTCAATATATTGCAGGTCTCGCTCCAATGATCAAATATCCACGACAGGAGTCGTGGAGGCGCTGAACAACCCAAGCGCCTTTGTGCATGGATTCTGGGTATATCCATCACACTTCACACGGAAACCAAGGCTTTCTATAGTCAAAAAATCTTCAACCCACAATAACTCATCACACATTGAATTTCACGAGAAAATAATTACACTGCTATTATCTAATTCGAATACACAATTTCGGTTAAGCACACTACGGAGTTGGTCCAGTCGAACGGAACGCGTTCACACGATCCCGAGATACAAACGTTTCATATTTTCATGCGATCAGAACATCAGGATTTTTCTTCATCATCATCGCCACTTCCGATTCATTTTAATCACGATAGCGACTATAGTTTTTCGTCATCGGAATTCGGGAGGGTTTCTCCCATTGGCATGGAGATATTCTGTCTCTTTCCTTCTTGGGACATTCAATATTCTGTCCTTTTTCCTTTGTTCCAATATCCAATAGCATTCACTTCAGTTGATGCATATTATAATCCAAACATCCAATAGCGTTGATTTCAGTGTGGTGTGGTCTACACATTGTCGAAACATGAACAAATAACCAGTCAATGAGGCGATGTATTGATAGGTTATTATAATATCGAAACAATAATTGAAAAATGGATGAATTGCTGGGTACTACATTACAGGTATTACTGGTCATCATAACAACAATCGAACGCACACAAATAACCTGGAATTATATATACTTTTATATATAACTTGAAGGAATTCATGAATGAATCAATGAATAAATGATGAGGAGATAATTTGTGAGAAAAGACAGGAAAAGTTTGAGAAAGATATGAATAAATCTATTTGCTACATTCAGGAAATTGGTATATACACAGGTCAGCTCTGTATGATGTATTATTCATTAAATACAATATTCCTTCACAGACAACAGCTCAGCAGAAATACCGTAATCCCTTATGAACAGTCTGCTACTGTTGGTTCTTACCACCAGAACCACGGGGTGATGATCGAATGAATCGAACAAGGTCTAGTCGAAAATAATGATTCAAATTCATGCATTGATTTTTAGGTGGAATCTTATCGAATATACCATAACCCCCTTACAAACAATCTACTGTCAGGTTCCCCTGCTAGAGTCGTTGGGAAATGATCAAATGGATCATATCGAGCATGCTCAAGGGAAAAGATTCAAGTTTATTTGCAATTCCTCCACATACCAGAAAGTCAGAGATATATCATAAGTTCTGACGGATAGTCAACTACTGGAGCCTTCCGAAGTAGCTGATCAAAACCAGATGACCAGCTACTTCGGAAGGCTCCACTGTCGATTTCTCTAATTAAGATCGTAGGCAATCGATGAAAAAGATCATACCGAGCCTGCTCAAGGGTGATTACTGAAGTTTATTTGCTATTTTTTCACAGGCAAAAGTATAATGGATATACCATAATATCCAATGGACAGTCTGCTAGTATCCACCGTTCTGCAATCAGAATCGTGAACAAATAATGGAACAGAATAGTGGATAGATAATGGATGTGAATTCAATTATAACAAGCTTGAAAAACATTCGAAAATAAGGTTAGTCACCGAACACTTCAGGTATACTAAAATATGACATCCTGAATCAAAATTATGAACTATATACAAGATGGTTTCCCTAGATTCTTTGAGTAAAATTACAGGTGGATCAAGAAAAAGTAGAAAAGATGCAGGTATACTATACATCTGTATGTTACTTACCACCACGATCAATATCATCAGGTAGCGTAGAAGGAAAATGAAGAAAAGGCAAGAGTGCAGTGGATATACCACAGGTCCTTGCGTTGGGAACACTATTATCAGATCCTTCCGATGGAATCACAGGTAGATGAAGAGAGAGCAAGAAGGATGCATGTCACCATACATCTTCAAGTTACGTACCGCAATAATCGATGTCATTAGGCAGCGTCATAGGAAAATGGAGAATAGCAGAAGGGCAGTGGATATGCAAGTCCTTGCATTGAATAATATTACCACTATCAGATTCTCCCAACAGAATCATAGGTGGATGAAGGAAACGCGGAAAGGATGTAGATGTACCATACATCTGTGAGTTAAATCCTACCATGATTATTAGGTAGCGTTGAAGGAAAATGCAAAAAAGATAGGAGCGCGGTGTATATACCACAAATCTTTGCATCGTGTACATTCCACTGACCAATTGACGAATGATTAGAGAGACTGTTTAGGATCAACTCATAGAAAATTGAGGAGATACAATATTCTGACTATAAAAATTGTTGCAGAACAACTACAGGTCAACTTGACTGATGTGACTGGATGTGACAATTCATTCTGAATGTTTTCTTCCAAAGTTCCATCTTTCCACTTGTTCCGTTCAAGCTGGATGATATTTGTGTTCTTACAAACCATCATTTTTATCTTCACTTATCTCGGTTTTGGAGTGATTCAATTCTCAAATATCATGAATATTGGATGGTTTGGATATTTGATACAATATTGCTTTTTAATGATCATGAATCACTTTGAATACATTTCGAACATTTCATGGATCCTAGAGTTACTAAATCTCTCAACCCAAAATACTCTATGACGATTTGATGAAATGCATGATATTTGAGAATTGAATCATTCCAAAACCAAGATGAGTGAAGAAAAAAATGATGGTTCGTAAGAACACAGATATAATCCAGCTTGAGTGGAACAACTGAGAAGATGGAACTTTGGAAGAAAACATTCAGAATGAATTGTCACATCCAGTCACATTGGTCAAGTTGACCTGTAGTTGTTCTGCAACAATCTCTATGATCAGAATATTGTATCTGCTCAATTCTCGTTGAGTTCATCCTAAACAGTCTCTCTAATCATTCGTCAATTGGTCAGTGGAATGCACACGATGCAAAGATCTGTGATATATCCACTGCGCTCCTATCTTTTCTGCATTTTCCTTCAACGCTACATAATGATCATGGTAGGATTCAACGTACAGATGTATGGTACATCTACATCCTTTTCGCTTTTTCTTCATCCACTTATGATTCTGTTGGAAGAATCTGATAGTGGTATTATTCAATGCAAGGACTTGTATATCCACTGCACCCCTGCCTTTTCTTCATTTTCGTATGACGCTGCCTAATGACATTGATCATTGTGGTACGTAACATAAAGATGTATGGTGATATGCATCCTTCTTGCTTTTTCTTCATCTACCTGTGATTCTATTGGAAGAATCTGATAATAGTGTACCTAACGCAAGGACCTATGGTATATCCACTACACTCTTGCCTTTTCTTCATTTTCCTTCTACGCTCCCTGATGATATTGATCGTGGTAGTAAGTAACATACAGATGTATAGTATACCTGCATCCTTTCTACTTTCCCTTGATCCACCTGTAATTTTACTCAAAGAATTTACTCACTGAAAAAACTTTTTCACCTGGGTACTCAGGAATAAGGATATTGGATGATATATAATCCACGGCCCAAAATATTGATGAAAAATCAACAGAAACTCACGCGTTGAACGTAATGGGTCTTCCTAATGTTGACGGTGTTCCTTCTTATTTGAATGCAGTAATGCAGTGTATATTGTACTCTGCTTCTAAAACAAAACAATGACTTTTATCTGATCCCAATGACATCATAAATATCCCAATGCAGAACTACAAATCACAAAAAGACCTCGATATCATAGCTTTAGAACAGCTTGCAGGTCCACAATCCTTGCATAATCACTCACAACATGCAGGAGAATTCATCGCTTCTATTCGCGAAAATTCAATGGCTATCAAAAATTCAGTGAAACACCAAATAACTACCGTAACGGAATGTACGAAATGTGAATATACCAAAAATATTGTTGGTACAAATTGTGTCACACGTCTTGGGCTACCTCCAATTTCACAAAAATCATTTGAGTTTCAAGAGATATTCAAGTTCAATTTTTCAACATAGAAAATTTTCGAAGATCCTGGTGACAATTGTAATGACTTGCATAAAACTGGAAAATCATTTATAACAGCGTCAGAACGATATGTAATTGTACAATTGATGATGTTTAATCACAATAATGTTGAAGCAACGAAGGTAGAAAATATAAACATTAAAGCAGTACCAACTTCAAAAATTATAATTGCACAACACTTTTATAAAGTTATAGCTGTTGTTTTTCATCAGGGTAAAAATATTTCTGAAGATAATTTCATATGCATGTTACGAAGTCAAAGTACAAAGTGAATATTCATTCATGATCTGCAAGTTGAAGGGCGACATTGGCCACGCAATGCTTAAAACTCGTTTATACATTTCTTGGAAGAGCAATAATTTCGCTTCATCATAAAATGAAAATTCAATTACTGTGATATTGTACAGTTTTGAAGAATATAGAATACCTTTATAATACCATAACAAACCAAATATTCTTGGAAAATTTTTTCGAATGATTTCGATGGATATTCCACAAAATTCTTAAAAATATCTGGTACAGTACTGGAAAGTGTCTCCAATCTGATATCTTGAAGGTATATCTGCTTGTCGCATGATAAATATTTGACATCTCTCCACCCAGATAGCAAAAGTTCCAAGAACTCGATCCCATTGAATCCTTCTGAAACAACAAAATGTATCACTGAAATGTCAGTAGGATGGAGTTCTCGGAGAATTCAAATCGCCTTTTGTCATACTATGTACAGTACAATATACAGTACAATATACAGTATGACGAAAGGCGGTTTGAATTCTCCAAGGACTCTATTCTGCTGACATTTCAGTAGTTCCTTTTGTGGTCACGGAAGAATTCAATGAGATCTTATCTTCGAAACTTTTGCTATCTGCTACTCTTCACAATGATTCAAAGGAGTGACCGAAAAATTTTTGCTGAAAATTTATTTTTAGCTCCATGCTCAACAGTACAAATTCTATCTTGCAAAGAGGATTCCTGTTGGATACCTTGAATATATTGTACGCAAGTTTCCTCTGTCTGTAAGATCTATGTTGTTTCGATTTTCTTACAATGATTTCTTGAAAACATCGGAAATTTCCGCACAAGACATGTTCAGCACAATATCGTGGGCTGTTTTGAGCGGCGTGAGCTACTTTGGGCGCTGTGAGTTGCTTTGAGCGCTGTGAGTTGCTTTGAGCGCTTCGAGCTGCTTTGAACGCCAACTTATCAGTGAAGGGAAATTTAGTTTTCGGAATTCTTCACACGTATATTTGTTCATGGAAATTCGCTTTCCTTCCCTTCTTTTCTTCATTCTTTATTCCGTTAATCTATTGCCGTCCAATGATGAGATGACTGATGGAAATCCAAGTTGATTTTCATATCACATAAGTTATATGAGGACATTCCCTTCATTCCTACGATTGCCATAAACTCGACAGGGGTATTTCATTCTTATTTGGGTTCAGTTGGAAGCATAATCAGAAAAAGAAGTGAAATCCTCCAGAAAAACTCCAAAAAAGTGAAAAAATAACGCCAAGTACATGAAAATCCCAAAAACGAAGAATAGAAAAATCTAAAAACACATTCTAAAGGAAAATTTCACTGCATTCAGAATTCCGAGGGGATATGAAAGGATATGCTCCATTTGAAAAACAAAAGATGTGAAAGGCAACCCTGTTTTGGAATTCGCATCGACCAGTAACACTTGGCGTGGCCGAAGAAGATTTTATGAAATTATATCATTCAAATTTCTTGTTCAATGTTCTATCGAAATTCATTTGTATATAATGAAGGCTAAAAACTTCTACCATCGGCCACGCCCAGTGTTGCTGGTTGATGCGAATTCCGGAACAGGGTTGCCTTTCACATCTTTTTTCTCGATGGTATATTTGTTATATCGAGTCATCTTCCGGAAAGAGTGAAGTATTTCTTCCAAGGATTCTTTTTCAAGTGTTATTGTAAAACGTTTGTATGGTTTTTGGGATTTGACGTTATTTTTTACTGTGTTGGAGTTTTTAGGGGTTTTTCAATAATGCTTCTTTGAAAATCATAAATCACCTTCAATACAGTCTAAACAAACTGAAGTTACAATATACCAAAAATCTTTCACATATCCTTCGGATAACCAATGTACTTGGTCGCTCATATTGATTTCACATCTTTTTTTTTTCAAATGGAGCATATCCTTTTATATCCCCTCCAAATTCCGAATGCAGTGAAATTTTCCTTCAGAATGTGTTCTTAGATTTTTTTATTCTTTGTTTGTGGGATTTTCATGTACTTGGCGTTATTTTTTCACTTTTTCGGAGTTATTTTGGGGGTGGTTGATATACAGCGTTGCCAGCCTCCTGCTCCTTTCCAATGGATCAGCATACCACGTACAGCTCTTGAATGGAACGGCCGATGACGATAGTAGAAAAAAGCAGGAGCTGGCATTCCTGTTGATTTATTATTGAAATGTACGAGAAATTGAAGAAATAAGACATGTGAGAAATTATGATTCGATTGAATATATCATTAGAATCCTATTACCACAGTCCCATTCCAAAATTTAATTCTTCCTTTTTTTGACGAGCATCATCCAGAATTTTCTCCTCCTTCTTCCCAACTTCCTGTAATTTTTCTGAAGCTTCACGTTTTTTTGCTTTTTGTTCCAGTATTACATTTTCTCTTTCTCTGTTCCTTTTTGAAGCTTCTTGATACTGATCACGTGAATTCCGCACAGCATGTATCTGGCTTTCATTGATTTCAATCCTCTTCATCCCGCCATGGAACATAACTGCATCATACACTTGTCGTTGGGCCATCAATGACATTCAAGAAAGATTCTCCATCAAAATTTCTTCAATAATTGAAAAATCTCTCTTCCAGAAAGCGTTGCCATGAGACAGAATGAGAATCATTCCCAAAAAAAGAACGCAGATCTTCAAATTCAATTGATTTGGGAATGCAGCTCATCCATAAGTCGTCAAGTCTATCATTTTCTATGGAGAAACTGGACATTGTTCCCGTGAACAGTGGTCCATTACGAATATTCGTGAAAGACCTTTCAATTTCATCCGCTTGAGAGCCAGATATCCAATTATTCTCTACGAGAATATCTGAAGTTTCATTCATTCTTGAAGATCTCAGAGATGTCTTCAACGCAACAGTGGGGTCAAAACAAGAAATACCCTTCGTTGAAGTATACGTAATCGGTGAAACGTTGGGCAATGGAATGCAGAATTCGATGAAAGCATTTCTACATTCTTTGCAACATGAACCGTTGTTTCACCTGAAAAAGTTCAGTTGGATCAATAAAATACGAATACAAAATAAAATGGAACGATTTTTCTACCTTGGTACACAACTTTGAGGCAAACAGTAGAATACCTCACCTAAGGGAGTCTGTTGAGCCCGAATGATCACCTGCAAATATACAGGGCGTCCCATTTGAAACAGGACAGCTGAATAACTCTTCAGGGAATGGAGGGGGAAAAAATTGTTCAGATAAAAGTTGTAGGATTCGAAGGGGGCCATAAGATAGTGACCTTGAATTTGACCTTGGGGTCAATTTTGAGCACAATTGATGTTCAAAGTATGTTTTTGCAAATGGAAAACCCTACGTTCGACCTCAGAAATGGAAGGAGCGGAAAATTTTACGTCTGAACATGTTAACATATCAGGTCATTTAGAGGTCATTTGAAGGTCAAAAAACCATTTTCTATGGATTTTCACGGAAAAGCCTCAAACGAGTTGTTTCTCTGACCAAAGTTATCAAAGTTAAAGTGAAACCCCACGTTTCGACCTTGAATTCGACCTTGAGAACGATAATGAATGCCAAATTCGAAACAATGATTAAAAAATTATTTATTTTTCCAGTTCGTCGTTTTATGATTACAGATGGCACGAATCCGTTGACGGGTGAGACACACTTGTTGCAGGAGATGTTCGAATTGAACGCCATTCACTTCAATACATAACTCCAGCCGGCGTCAAAAGTTTCCAAGAACAGACTGAAAAACTTCTGCACGAATATTCGCAATTGCGTATCTGATGCGTTGTTGTAGATCCACAGGTGTTGTTGGTCGGTTGGTATAAACGACATTTTTCACGTAACCCCACAAATAAAAATCTAGAGGGGTGAGATCAGGAGATCTTGCCGGCCACAGTACAAATCCACCTCGACCAATCCAACGATTGGGGAAAAGGATATTTAGATAATCCCTCACACATCGAGCAAAGTGTGGTGGTGCACCGTCTTGCTGATACCACATCCTCTGCCTAGTTGCTAATGTCACATCTTCCATGAGAACTGGTAATTCATTCTGTAAAAACTGTGGATAATTAGGACCGTTAACAGTTCCATAAAAAAAATACGGCCCAATAACTTGATTGTCTAGAATTCCACACCAAACATTTATACTCCACCGATGCTGATGATCAACTTGTTGAGTCCAGTGCGGGTTTTGCGCTGACCAATAGTGGCTATTATGACGATTTAACAAGCCAGTACTTTGAAACGTCGATTCATCACTGGAAAGAACATATCGAAAGAAATCGGGCGCTTCGTTCAACCTCTGTAAAGCCCAATGGCAAGAGTTAACCCGATTCTGCATATCTTGTTGAGATAATTCTTGGGTCAGTGTGATGTGGTATGGATAATATTGAGCAGCTTGTAGAATTCTGTGTGCCGTACTGCATGGAACACCCAAATCGCGTTCAATATCACGTAAGCTAACATGAGGATTCATGTGTATTATTGCTAAAACAGCAACGCATCGAGGGTCGTTAAAGTTGGAACCTTGATTGTTTCGGCGTTGACCAATCCTTCCTTGTCGACAATTTCTTTCAACTTGGCGAATGACTTCTGGAGAAGGATGATGCTGCCGATCTCCAAACCGCTCTCTGTACAATCGTGACGCTCTTTGATACACTCCGCGACACTCACCCAAGATCATCAAAATATCAACACATTCGTTAGTTGAATAAACCATTTTGAACCCGCACTTACACCGTGAACGATGAAAACTTCTTGATGATCATTTTCGTACTGATATGGAGAATAAACTCTGAAGGTTAGTTCTGTTTACTTTAAATTCAAGGTCGAAACGTGGGGTTTCACTTTAACTTCAATAACTTTGGTCAGAGAAACAACTCGTTTGAGGTTTTTCCGTGAAAATCCATAGAAAATGGTTTTTTGACCTTCAAATGACCTTTAAATGGCCTGATATGTCAACATATTCGGACGTAAAATTTTCCGCTCTTCCCATTTCTGAAGTCGAATGTAGGGTTTTCCATTCAAAAAAACATACTTTGACCATAAATTGAGCTCAAAATTGACCTCAAGGTCAAATTCAAGGTCACCATCTCATGGCCCCCTTCGAACCCTACAACTTTTATCTGAACAATTTTTTCCCCCCTCCATTCCCTGAAGAGTTATCCAGCTGTCCTGTTTCAAATGGGACGCCCTGTATATGAACAATCAATTGGGAATAATATCAGAAAATCAGAACGATATACAGAACTCCACTCACAACACTTCACATTCCACTCGCGACCACGTTCTCATAACATAATCACGGTACGATCACGATTTACGATGAACACACTCGCGAGAGTTATTCAAAACCTTGGAAAACTTCCAAGCCGATGCGCATGAGCGCAAATAACACGGGCGAGACATTTTTTTAGAGAAAGACACTCGTATGATTTGTAGTAACTACCACCACCACTTGGAATAGCACCTTCTCCCACGGGTAGAAAGGACTCGAATAGAGTATATTGGAGAATGGAAGGAACCCATTCCTTCACTCCGCTGTCTCGAACTATTCAATTAGAGGATTGCATAACAGAGGTAAGAGAGACCGCTCAACCTACCCGAAATCGCGAGCCAGGTCACTATTTGACCACTCAGATAGAGACCGGTATATGGTCCAACCACACAAAACGAACCGGTAAGTTGGTTAGAAAAGGACGGGGGAACAGGGTGCGACCCGTTCCTACAGCTGTTAGAGTCATTAGGGAAGAGGGGGAGAAGGTAAAGTACAATTTCATTCTCCACTAGGGGCACAGCACAGCCCACAACAAAAGGCAACTGTAACACCACCCTCTCACGGCTACAGTTTCAGGGACCACCCACGAATATGACTTCACCAGGGCCGATTTCTCATAGCCAATCAGAATCCAGTATTTCGGATCCTACGTAATACACTCGTTTCTCTTTATTCACCGTCGTTTCTTCCTATGTGGTAGAACTCTTATCGATTTCCGTTAAATCCTCCGGTTGGATTCATTATTCCGATAGATCTTTTCGTTGGATCAAAGTAATCCCGTCGGATCCGGGTTATTACCGTCCAGGAATAGTCGCGTCGCGTAACCAAAATATGTGCACATACAGAGATAGTCCGGACCGATAAGTCTCAAAACCGACTCCGAATTCGTAACCAGCAACCTCCAAAACCCCTGAGTACCAAGTTTCATCGTGATCACGGAGATTTTTGATTACTGGACCGCCATATTGGATCCGCCATTTTGAGTTCCGAAGAACCAACTCCGAATCCGTAATCAGCAATCCCCGAACCCTCGAGTACCAAGTTGCATCGCGATCACGGGGATTTCCGATTTCTTGACCGCCATATTGGATCCACCATCCTGTATTCTGGAAAACCGACTCTGAATCCGTAATCAGCAGCCCCCAGAGTCTCAACGTACCATGTTTCATCGCGATCAGAGAGATTTTCAATTTCTCGACCGCTATATTGGATCTGCCATCTTGAAATCTCCAAATATGACCCCAGATTTGTGTTTAGCGGTCCAGGAAACCCCCATGAATGGTTTTATGAGGTATTTGGTGGGCTTGCCTACCCTTTGTATTGAGTTTTGTATCTTCCATTTACGACACGTGTGGACTTTTTGGGCCGTGCTGACCCAACCATGATGAATCCCCGAGACAGCCACGGTTCCATCGAAAAAAGACATTCCGAACTTCGATTTGACCCCATGATCATGACTCTAGGTCATCCTCAATTTTGGACCGAGGGGGGCGCTCCCTCTCACGAAGAATGCCCCACTGAAAAAAATTTGTTCCCACAATTTTGTTCTGTTTGGATTTAAGAATGTGTATACCAAATTTCGCTGATTTTCATCAAGTCGTTGCTGAGGTATTGATATATGAGATGGTTATCCAATATTCAATGAACGTGATAGATAGACTCAATTTCGTTGCTGAAAATGAAGATTTATTCCATTATCAACTAACAGTCAAAACATTATTTACACAATCTATCGTTACCTTACCTAAAAATAAAGAAACGACAATTGAAGTCTATTTTCTATCCTTCTGTTCAACACACTCTATTCTCCAATCACACACTTTATTCCTTTCATATTAACTTCCCATCTGTGCATTTATGTCCTTCCTCCGTTTATGTTCTTACACTTGGGCTCTCCCTTCATCACTCTCAAATCTCGCCAATCATTCTCCCTGCTATTCCCTCTGGTGAGGCATAATCAAAGGTCGCGCGAGTCAGGAGCGCGGCAAATTCAACTGAAGGAAGTATATTTTCTTCACAGATATTTGAACGAAAAGCCGTTCACAAGTTCATTTGTTCATAACTTTTTTGATAATTGATATTCTTCTAAGATATTTTTAGTTCGGCCAGGTTCGAGAAGCTCGTAGTAAATGATTCCTTTCCAATCTCACCAGACACAGATTAAAACTCTCTTCGCACGAATATTCCCCGGATCAACCAATGCTCTTCTACGTTTAGGATTGTCGTACAAAATCCATTTTTCATCACTCGTAATGATTTCATGCAGAAAATTCTTCTTCTTGAACCGAGGAAGCAAATTCATGCAAATGGCAACTCTTTCATCTCTTATTTCCTCCCGTCTTTTATTATCTCCTGTCAGTTTATGAGAAACCCTTCCCTTCCTTCTGTATTTTTCCCAATGCATGCAATCAAAGTGAAATTGCTTGACGAGTAACTCCTAACTGTTCTGCAAGCTCTCCTTGAGTTTGACATGGATTTTCATTCAGTAAAACTTCAAGTTCTTCATCCTCAAATTCTTTGATTGCACCTGGACGTGGATCGTCTTCAAGACTGAAATTTCCATCACGAAATCTTGTCAACCACTTTTTCACCGTGGAATGGCCCACAAAATGTCCATCCTATGTCGGATTAATCAATTCCTTAGCTTGAGCAACATTTTTATTCATTTGAATACCGAATATAATACAATGGTGTGAATGTTGCTCATCGAAATCCATCCCATAAAATTGATACACAGGAAATCACTACTTGAAAATTACTGATATGACAACTGCAATGTCCACGCTGCATACATAAAAAATGGCGGACGAATTGGATGCGTACGAATATTTTGTTTCATGCAACCAACTTAAAGCCAAGTGTCAACTTGCACACCCAATATATGAAAGTGGGGAATCCATCAGCATTGATCTCACTTCTCACTCCTTTGGTTTTTTATCACTTCCATTGAAAATTGTGCCTTTTTTTTGCTCATATATGGATATATGGGTAATTCTCATTATGAAGGAATATTAACGAACGTTTTAAGTCCAATATTTTTATTTCCTAAATTGAGTATGCGAAGTGGCCAGAAGTAAAGATTTTTACTTGAATGAGCTGAAGTTTTCCGGGTCAGATGAAATATTGGTGAATAATTGAATTATAGGGCTCTTGAAGAAATTTTGAAGACAGGCAAGTGATATGTGACACAAGAAAATGAAAATTAATTTTGAATATTTATGAAAATGTATAATAAGTGGCGTGTATATACTTGACTATATATAATTGATATATTGACTGGAAACCGTTAGAAAATATAATGATGTAAATGTTCTTCCACTGCCAGAATAGTGAGAAATAACCAGGAAGGTGAGATTATTGGACACAAATTCCCATATTTATTTTTTTTACAGAAACAATGAATTTCAGAATATATGTAAATATAGTCAGGCACTAGGAATAATGACAGTCTGTTTCAGACAAGTCTCTGAAGCTCAATAGTCTAAATTCATCTTGAACAGATCATATAATGAACATACTTAATATATTCTATGAGTATGTATACTTAAGGACCAAAATGAACAGCCTTCTTCGAGGTAGTAACCCTCAAGAATCTCAAGTTGTGAGGGAGATAGCTCGGTTCATCCCGTTTTATTTGCCACCGCGTAGATGAAATAATATTCGCCGAATTAATACTTGCGCTATTATCGGTTATTAATCATCGCTTCCGAACTATCGATGCTCTAAATCCCTTCCAAGGTTGGACTTACTCCCCTCTCTCACACGTGTCGCACGTCAAAGTACTCTAATTACCGGCTTTTACATATCAGAGTCGTGCCGCCAGTCATCTGATACATTACCCCTATCTTTCACACGACCTCCCGCTCTTTTGGAAGAGAACTATTTTTTTTACCGCTACCGCTCAAGGAGATCGCTCCTTGCCACTTCACATTTTCCGCGCTCGCGTAATTATAAAAACGCGCTCATTTGTGTATGAAACCGCGCGAAGTATTGTTGTACCTCAAATGCTGTAGTGCGAATACACGACCATTTTAGTTTGAGGTGACTCTACTGTGTCGCGAGTGCCTTCGCTTTCAAACCTCATCCACTTCAACTTCGGATCCTCATTCTTTCGCTCTTCACTCCCGTTTTATCAGCTCTCCCTCAGAATATTCACGGTTCCTTCTATCCCAGCATCCAATCCTTTCTCCTACAAAAGTCCTGGTCCTTCGAGCCGGATGTTCGACTCCTGGTTCCGCTTTTCCTGAAAGTGCTGAGAATCATATAAGTGCAATTGCATCGTGGGCAGTGCCATTAAACATTGAGCTTATATGCAAAATTCCATCGTGTTCAGTGCTAGCATTTTCCTCCGACACAATGTACAACAGACAAAAACGTTCTACATTCCAGTCGCGTGTGTGTGTGAGTGTAGCTCATCGACATTTGGATACGCCAACTAACACATACGTTGGTGTTCCTGATCAACGTACACTTCTCCACGTCGCTATAGGTGTACCGCAAATTTGTATTGATGTAATTTTCCAATACACCGCCTCTCCGCCTTACACGTTAGAATCGTCGAATTCTTCCTCACGCGTGTAACGTATCCCTACTCCTTCTCGAGCTCGAGCTAGAAGTATTCTTCGATCTTCGCTCTGTCACTCATGCACAGCCGTACCGCTCCTATCATCACTTCTCTCTCGTACGCGTTGACGAATTTTCGTTCAACGAAACTACGTACGATTCGATTCTGATCGTGTCTCTTTTTCTCCGCTTACCGCTCGCATGAGAGTCTCTCTCTCCTACACGTTACGAACTCCTTGTTATAACGTGCGCTTGATATACGCGATACGGAATGTGTATCATTCTTATACCGCTCTTCTCGTTGAAGATTTTTCAACTTCAACTGAATCACGACCAGTTATTACTATTTTTTCACGTATAGTTCCTCGAACATACGATCATGTCCACAGAAGAGCGCGATATTACTTTGAAGGTGAATCAATATGATTCGCTATCCCGTCCGATATCCAGGATGGAGATCAATTTGAAGAAGATGGGCAAATTGAAGTGAACGATTCCTGTGCTTAAGGGTCGTCTCAATCTTTTACGAGAGCAATGGGACCAATGTCGTGCTCTTAATGTACAACTTCAACGTTGTTTGGATACCACCAGTGCTGAAGTTCTCGCCGCGTGGCTGAACAACCCCATGGACAACGTCGAGGATGACTTCTACGCCGCTCTGGATTCCCTCAACGAGGAAATCGTCACCAAATCTTCTGAGGATACCAGTGACCTGGTAGCAAAGGTCAACGTACCGGCAAGTACATCATCATCTTTCGGATGGACGCGGATTGAACTTCCGACATTCTCTGGCAGTTATACGGATTGGCCAGAATTTCACGATTTGTTTACGTCGCTCGTGATTCATAATGATCCCTCAAGTTCGGTTCAGAAATTACATTATTTGAAACGTAGTCTAACCGGCGAGGCGAGTCGTTTATTGAAAAATGTTAAAATCACCGCTAACATTTTTAGTTCTTCGTGGAAACTATTGTCCGATCGTTACAGCAACCCGCGCTCAATCATCGACGCTCATCTCAGTCTGTTTGCCGACATTCCGGCTGTGACGAATGATTTTCTCTCAAGTTCAAAAAATTTACGAGATATTCCGTCCGAATCTCTGACCGCGTTGCGAAATTTAAAACGACCAGTAGAACACTGGGATGATTGGGTTGTCCATTCATTGGTGAACAAATTAGATCGCATATCTCGACGCGAATGGGAAACAACGGTGACAGACTGTGACACGTATCCCACTTATGCAGAATTTGTTAGTTTCTTGGATACGCGAATCAGAACTTTGAAAATTTTAATCTCCAGTCAGAAAACAAATTCGAATCTTGCCGCTGCTTCAAATAAAAACGCTCGCATCGTAACCACTGTGAAAACTCATCATGTATCGAATTCATTAATCTGCCTATATTGCAAATCTGATCATCGCATTTATTACTGTGAAAAAATTCAAAGCGCTCTCAGTGCAGCAACGTCATTCTTACGTACGGAAACACTCTTTGTGTTATAAGTGTTTATCCAGTTCACATCCATCTGAACAATGTAATAGCCGCTCAACTTGTTTTCGCTGCCATCAGAGGCATTATACGTTGCTGCACCGTAGTGCAAACAATATTGATACTCCCGTCCCCTTGAACGAAGGTTGAAATACAAGGCAGCTTTCTTCTTCTCCATCTGAACCTCCATTGGTGGAAACGTCGAAGCCGCCGGTAAATCTACATCATTCTCGATGCGATAATAATTCAACGATCATAGCAAATACTTTTGATGACTCTGTATTGTTCGCAACTACGCACGCTTTGATTTCTACCGCTAACGGCACATCCTTGAGAGTTCGTACCCTGCTGGATCAGGGTTCGCAGCGGACTTTTATAGCCGAATCCTTGGTGCAATTGCTTCGCCTGCCCAAGGAAAGAACTTTTGCAAAAATTTCAGGTGCAGGAGGAGCCCGGAGTGTGATATCCAATGCAGCCGTTACTTTCTCCTTACGACCACGTGAGACGGTTTCGACGGGGCTCACAGTCCGCGCATTGGTCTTAGGCCAAATTACATCGTACGTTCCCTCTATTCCAGAGTCAGTTACGGTGCTCGATCAGATGCGAAATCTCGATTTGGCAGACCGCACTCCCTTTGCACGTGAGACAATTTCTCTATTGATCGGTGCTGATCTCTATGGGAAAATCCTTCTTGAGGGCGTTATTAATAGTCCGGATAAGAGTTTTATGGCGCAACAGACCATCTTTGGTTGGGTTCTTTCGGGTTCTTTCGCCAAACCCGCATCTCGCCATCATCCACTACTATTGTGTGGTGACGAAGAACCCTTAGCCGCTTCTCTCCAAAAGTTTTGGGAGATTGAGGAAGTACCCGCTTCCTCTCCGCTTTCAGATGGAGATCGTGCTTGTGAAGAGCATTTCGCACGCGAACACACTCGTGATTCCTCGGGCCGCTACATTGTGCGACTCCCGTTTCGCACTGGATTGCCCTTGCCAATTAGACAGTCTGAGCATATTGCTCACGCTCCGCTTCCGCGCCTCATGCGACGCCTCTCTCAGAATTCCGATTTATCGGAACTATATCGCCAACTCCTGGACGAATATTCCCGATTAGGCCACATGCGCCGAGTCGATCACCTTGAAGTCCCACGTTCGAACCCAGTCTTCTTGACGCATCATCCCGTTTTGAGAATGGATTGCGATCCACCCGAAATCCGAGTAGTGTTCAACGCCTCTGCTCCTACTTCGGATAATACCAACCTGAACGACCACCTTCCAAGTGGCCCAAAATTACAGACCGAACTTCCGCTCGTTTTGCTCAATTGGCGGTCATATCGATACGTCTTCTTGGCTGACATCGTAAAGATGTTTCGCCAAATCAAAGTCCACGACGCCGATCAATCTTTCCAACGAATTTTCTGGGCTAGTCCTGACTCTGATGACGCTATACCATATCGCCTTACCACCGTCACCTATGGAACGTCATGCGCACCGTTTTTGGCAATACGCAGGCTGCAACAACTTGCCAAAGACGGAGGCCCTCTATTTCCGTTGGCCACATAGGTGCTGCTTGACGACACCTATGTTGACGATTCATTATTCGGCGCTGACGATCTTGTGCTCGCGCGCCAAATCAAAGCTCAGGTCATTCAACTCCTAGCCAAGGGAGGCTTCGAACTAGGGGAATGGTCTAGTAATTCCCCTCCACTACTCAAGGACATCGCCGCTGAATCTCGTGGTCCGCTCACGACTCACCCTTTCAACCACTCGGAGAGCCTCAAGGTGCTCGGTGTTGGGTGGACACCAGAGGATGATTCGTCCCATTTGAGCGTTCACTTGTCACAACAAATTATTCGCACGAAAAGAGCTGTCTTGTCGGTCGTGTCCCGCATTTTCGACCCTCTGGGATGGGTCTCACCTGCGTTGATTCCAGCCAAGATACTGCTGCAATCTCTGTGGGTTTTAAAGTCGTCTTGGGACGACCCGCTACCCAACGATTTTTGCGCAACTTGGCACAACTACTGCAAGTGCATTCCCGAACTCGAAACCATATCTGTACCGCGTTGGACTGGTCAAGGGCCAAATATTTTGCATCAAGAAATCCACGGATTTTCCGATGCGTCCAACGCTGCCTATGCCGCAGTAGTGTATTTACGCACGGTCACTATGAGCGGCGAGATTCGCAGCGATTTTCTCGCTGCTGAAACCAAAGTCGCTCCAATCAAATCAGTGAGCATTCCGCGGCTCGAACTATTGGGAGCTGTGTTGCTCACCCGTCTCATAGTGTACCTTAGTGAATCATCCGCTTTGCGGAACACTGGAGTTATTTGTTGGGCTGATTCCATAATTGTGCTGTGCTGGCTGCGCAAACTCCCTTCTCACTGGAAGTGTTTCGTTGGGAATTGAGTAGTAGAAATCCAGACACTCTTACCATCTGCTCTCTGGTATTATGTTCCCACCGATAGCAACCCCGCAGATTGCGCCTCCCGTGGCGTCACTCCAGCTGAGTTGCGCACTAACCCGCTCTTGTAGCATGGCCGACGTTGGCTTCGACTCACCGCTGATCATTGGCCAACCCAAACTCAATTGAATCTTCCTGCAGCAAGTTTGGGAGAACGCGCAGAAACGCACACTCACGCTACCCAAGTACTTCCCACGGCCTGGGATTGGGCTGAACGCTACTCTACTTGGCCAAAACTACTCCACATTACCGCTTACGTGCTGCGTTTTGTGAACAATGCACGCCGCTCTCGCAATCCTACCGCTGATTCCACTTCCGCTACCACTCTTGCGCCACAAGATTTGACTCGCGCACGGGACCATTTGGTGCGCACCGTGCAGAAATTGCATTTTGGCCAAGACTACGACGCCCTTGGAAGGGGACTTCCCTTACCTAAGTCCAGCCCGCTGCTACGACTTCGCATGTTCATTGACAATCCTGATTTAATTCGTCTTGGCGGGCGGCTCAAACATTCGCCTCGACCCTACACGTAAAAGTTCCCGCTGGTGTTGCCAAGGCACCGCATATCAGAATCGCTCATCGCTCATTACCATCTGGCCACGCTCCATGGGGGTGTACAACTGACCCTAGAAACCTTACGCCAAACTTACTGGGTTTTGGCTGCGAGAACTCAAGTGAAGTCGGTTATTCACAAGGGTATCCGCTGCGTCAGGGAACGCGCCACTCCCTGCGAACAATCAATGGCCGATTCACTGGCCGTTCGCGTCACTCCATCCAGACCTTTTTCGCACTCTGGTGTGGATTATGCAGGGCCGCTTCAAGTTACACCATGGAAACGCCGTGCCTTACAATCACATAAGGCCTGGATATCCGTTTTCGTTCGCTTGAGCACTCGCGCCATACACCTAGAGGTCGTAACTGATTATTCCACTCCAGCCTTCCTAGCTGCATTCGACCGTTCCATTGCTCGTCGAGGCCTTCCCTCCGACCTTTATTCAGATCGGGGTACGAACTTTCGGGGAGCCGATCGAGAACTTAAGCTAAACCACGACCGAGCCCTTCGAAGTTCGGAGTTTCAAAGCCGCCTTCTTTCTAACCAGATCTCCTGGCACTTTCTTCCCCCCTCTGCCCCTCACTTTGGAGGAATATGGGAGGCGGGTGTCCGGAGCGTTGAACACCATCTTCACAGGGTTTTGGGGACCCATACTCCGACCTTCGAAGAGCTTTGCACGCTCCTATGTCAGGTAGAGGCCTGCTTAAACTCGCGACCGATCGCTCCGCTCAGTGATCATCTCGGAGATTATGACGCACTTACGCCTGGCCACTTCTTGGTCGGCACCGCACTCAACGTTCTTCCAGCTCCCACGTTACTTGACGTAAGCAAAAATCGTCTGACACGGTGGCAATTTGTAAGGAGAATGCCCGAGCAGTTCTGGCGAATCTGGTCGAAAGACTATCTAAATTGCTTACAACAGCGCTCCGAATGGACTCGCGAAAAGGACAACCTACGCATAGGAGATCTAGTCCTTATTCAAACACCCAACCTCCCACCTGCACACTGGGCATTGAGTAGAGTGATTTCTTGCCATCCGGGTCGAGACAATTTAGTCCGAGTCATCACAGTCCGAACTGCTCGAGACACGCTTCAACGCCTCGTGACTAAGCTCTGCAAGCTACCGACTTCTAATGAGCAATCGGTGAATACCGCAGATTAAACTAGGATAATTTCGGGCTTTTTCAACTCCCAAGGTGGGCGGCATGTTTGGAAGAGAGCTCGGTTCATCCCGTTTTATTCGCCAACGCGTAGATGAAATAATATTTGCCGAATTCATACTTGCGCTATTATGGGTTCTTAATCATCGCTTTCGAACTATCGATGCTCTGAATCCCCTCCAAGGTCGGACTTGCCCCCCTCTCTCGAACGTGTCACACGCCAAAGTATTCTAATTACCGGCTTTTACATATGAGAGTCGTGCCGTTGGTCATCTGATACATCACCGCTATCTTTCACACGACCTCCCGCTCTTTTGGAAAAGAACTATTTTTTTTACCGCTACCGCTCAAGGAGATCGCTCCTTGCCGCTTCACATTTTCCGCGCTCGCGTAATTATAAAAACGCGCTCATTTGAGTATAAAACCGCACGAAGTATTGTTGTACCTCAAATGCTGTAGTGCAAATACACGACCATTTTAGTTAAAGTTAACTCTACTATGTCGCGAGTGCCTTCACTTTCAAACCTCATCCACTTAAACTTCGGATCCTCATTCTTTCGCTCTTCACTTCCGTTTCATCAGCTCTCTCTCAGGATATTCACGGTTCCTTCTATCCCAGCATCCACCTACATCCTTTCGCCTTCATAAGTAGATACTCAATTATGAGAATGGCATCTAATATCACAATCGAACTTCCATAATAATCAGTCGGGAATTCACTGAATAGGTTAGTTTGAGTTTTCATTTCAGTCTTCATCCGATGAACAATCAGGACAAGTGAACGATACAGGATCCGTTTTGATACAATTCAATTACGCCCATTCATGACATATGATGCATTGGATCCAATCTTGACCTGTTGCGTCTTCTTGATATAACAATCCACAGATGATACAATAGCAATCATCGAAATCCCTCCCGTGTTTTTCTTTTTGATTTTTTCTTTTGATATTTGTCTTTGGCTTCTTTTTTTGAGAACGGGTATTTGCAGTCTTGGTTTTTTTCATCTCTGATATCTAACAGCCATTCTTCCGTCAAATTCTTCACACATGGGAATAGATTTTGTGCAGCAACTATCATGAGTTCGCTCTAGGCAGCGTTCATTATAGCGATCGCAGCAAAGTGTAGCCAATAAACTCTGATAGGTGGTGGTTTGAAGAATCGCAGCCTCATTCAGAGCAATGACAACCAGCTGGAAGTTGCTGTGCATAGTACACATGGAGGTATCTCTGTCACTAACTTTTGGAGCTACAACTCAAAATGGTGCGAGCCTTGCAAACGTCGAATAGCTGACTACAACCCCCGTCTTCAAAAATTCTTCATGTAAGTTTCAGAGCGTATCAAGTTCATTTGTTTTCTTATATTCTTTCTTCTTATGTACTCTTTCTTCCCAGCTCCTAATCGACTGTACTTATCATCTTCCATAAATTCTTCAATTGACTTACGCAGTCATCCTCCTGTCTTTTTGTTAATTTTTTTTTTGTCTCTCAGCATTCCATATCTTATAAGTGATCACTTTGTTATTGGTTTCCCATGCTTCTCTTTCTTCTACAATAAGACCCAAAATTAACCTATTCGAAATTTCTTTTCCTTGTCTCGTCTTGAGGTTTTTTAGATTTGCTGTTATCTGTTTTCCAATGGTGTCGCCAAATAATGCTTTTCTCACTACTTCAATTCGAGTTGTTGGGTCATCAGCCATTTGAGACATTTTCGAGTTCGGAGTTAGTACTTTCTGAAGATTATTTTTCTTTTTACGCAATTTACTGACTGTCTCCCGGTATTTATTCAGTTCACCTTGCAGTTTTTCAATTTTGTCATCCTTCTCTTTTATTCCTTTGTCTCTCTTACGTCTTTGTACAATTGACTTTTGTCTAGCCGCCCTTAACCTAGGCGACTGACTGGAAGATGGTTCTTGCAGTGGTGAAAGCAGAATCTGAAACGATGATGGTTGGCAAATTGAATCTTTACTACATAAACTTGATGGAGTATTCACTCTTATAAAATCTGTAGCACTCTTTTTAGCAGCACGTTTTTTCTTATAGTATTTACTAGATCTTCCTCGCCACGACTTCCTGCAGTGCCTTTTCTCACGATCGGTCATTTCACATATTGTTCTTATTTTTCCTGTAGTTCTTGACTTTTAATAATACTGTTTTGTCTTCTCTTTCAAAGTAGCTGACTTGTCTGGACTATCTCTATTCATAACGCTTCCTTCCATTTTATCGCTTTTGTGCTAATACTTCTTCCCTGGTCTTTTTTCTCTTAGGTGGTGACATTCTGGTTTCTATGGAAAAAGGCCTCAACGGATTTATACATACAATGTCAAGAGGAAATTAGGAATCTAATTGAATATAAAATCACTTCCCTGTAATGTTATCACTTTCCTGTCTAAATAGATCCAGACAAGTGATACACAGGGAAGTGATAATTTGGAGGTTATTCATAAAAAACACAAGGACGCTGTATTTGAATGACATGTTAATACTCCATGGTATATTTACACTAGGTGTATTGATCGAAACAATACAAAATATTCAAGAAATCAAATATTGTTTACGTGAATACACGAGTGAGAAGTTGTCTGACCCGAACGTGTCTGCGGTCGACAACATCTTTGTGACGACTGTCTGATTGACTGTTACGCGGAATTATAAGCGGCAGTCAACTTATTTTACTACGTACTCTATCTCGGAAATCTGACAACAGCGCTCATTATTCAATTTGTGGGTATTCTGGACATGTTTTTAGCTGACAGGAATGTGATACACAATTCGTGTCGTCTCTATTCTATGATGAAGAATCGACTAAAATTAGGGAGAAACGCAACTTCTTCTCACGTTTGAGCAGAGTTTTATTGATTGTTACTATGATTAGATATAATTTTTTTGATTTATGTACTCACTTCACGTAATATGTCGGTAGAAAACTTGCGTTTTGTGGAATCGCCCCACAGGAAAGTGCCAATCCACTCCATGTTTAGGCATTTTCCTCCAAAAAGATATTTTCGAACCTAGCTGAATTTCAGTGCCCCTATAGAAGCCAACTAGTTCCTTATAGCAAATTCAAAATACATCAGAAATATTCAAAAACTGAGAAGCTATGATTTGAGTGCACCAAAATTCCTTCACTATAAGAACTAGCCATATATGATGATGTCTCATTGAATATGATCACATATGGCCATGTACAGTCTCATTCATACATGATCATATATACCAAAAATCCATATATGCTTATATATGTATCCCGTATATGTTCATATATGTTCATATGTATTTCATATATGTTCATATATGATTCATATATGAATCATATACGCTCATATAAAATCATATATGAATCATTTTTTTCCCGGGATCTGTGTAGATCTGGTCAGATCGGAATTCAAAATCAAATTTAATTTCGATAAGTAATCAATTGTTCAATCAACAAACATTACCCATGGATGAATGCAAATTTGAACACGTGTGTTGACAAGTGTGAGCTAAAATTGCAGTTTTTGAGATCTGAATAGATCTGTTCAAATCTGGCTAAAATCCAGATCTGGTCAGATCTGAAGACTTTTCCCCGGGTCGGGGGTTGAGCAATTCTTTAGGACACCCCTAAAATTTGGAATTTCATTCAACAATAGCTGGAAAAAGTTGTTATAGCATGTGAAGAGGACGTGAGCACAAGATGAGCTGATTTGATTAATGTTCAGGTAGTGCGCTTAATTGAAATTTCTCAAATTTCAGAAATACCACCAAGCTCATGATTTTCCGAGATTTCACGTCTGTGGTTCACAATTCTCCCAATAATTCTCGGATACTCAGGAATATATCCTACAAATATTCCTTCTATACATTCGAAACTGCTGAACTGAGTTCTAATATGACGAGAGGAATGCTTTTAAACCATGGAAATTGACCCGGAACTTGTCAAGATTGTTGACTGTTTTCCACTTTTGTAGCATTTGGCTCATTTCCATGATATTATGGGTATTTATAAGCAAAAAAGATTCCCCGAACTCCTTACGATAGAGTGTTTGCAATTTGAGCTCCATCCTTGCCCACCCAACTGTCCCACCCACGTGAACATATTTTGAACAAGAATATTCCCTCAAAAATACATTTCGAAGGAATCTGCCTAGAGCTCATACAAATATTATAAAACTTCTTGCTCAACACAATCTGTAAATTCAATGATGATTGTCTTACATTCGTATTGGAAATTCTGAAATTTCATAATTTATATTGAATCGAACAACTCCATCGGATTTTATATAAGAATATCAGATTCCACAAGGAATTTCATACTGAATTGAGGAATTTTTTCAATAATGTAATTGTGAGAATTATGATGTGAAATCAGATTCCGTTTCAAAACGTGGTATTATTGATCCACTCTCCTATTTTTGCAGAACATGCAGGTGTTTTTCTATCTCTTATGCACACAGTATGGCAAATACCAAGAATTTTATTCCAAACTATGCCAAGATCCCAATGTACAGGTTGTCTTTCAAAGCACGCACCTTTTGAAATGCTCACCATTTCTGTTCTAGTAAGGTGGCAGCTTTAAACCTTACACGATTCTCACCTGTGCTCTCCGGGGTTAGCAGTCACAGCGTGCTGATCGTTATCTGTTTCGTGTAAGAGTTGAACGACTCATCCCTACCCGTACAGAGAATAAAGAATACGATCCAGCACTCCGTGATTGATGTCTGCAAGGACAACAAATGAAAATCAGGTAACTTTCAGTACCGCTCCTTCATTAGAACAGGAATAGTGGGCATTTCAGGAGTTGTGTGCTTTGAATATTTCGATCGTTTTGATATTGTGGTTCCTTTTTGATCTCAATTCCATTGGAGCCCATGTTAATGATCGATTGATCCATTCCCAAAATGACCGAGTGAATTCCGAATATTGATACGGCTTGAATAATTAGTTGATGTTGATGAAGTTCATGTGCTAGAGTTTTCTACCAATCCAAAGGTCTGATACTGGCCTAAAATCTCAAAAAGCTGGCAGAGAATCAAGAAAAAACTTTGCCAATTGGCACATGGCTCCCTCGTTCGTGTGGAATAATGCAGGTCGCAAAACAATATTTCCCACCGTCTTCAACCGATTGGAATAAAACTCATGTGGGAACATTATCGGATCATGAGTAGAACGTGGCATGAATGTCATTGCAATTGGATGACAGGCAGCGAAAAAATGACCTTGTCCCAGAATCACAATTTTTGATAACATGTTTGCTTTCTGTCTCTCATTTCCTTGTGGAGATCAGGTTGAAACTTATAAGGGATCACTATTGGCCCTGCATGAAACTGTGGTAAAAATTTCATAACAATCGGATGATAGGAAGAGAAGATGTCGGCATGATAGTGGCATTTATCAGATTCTCAAATTTTGTTTCAAAGCTCAGTGCTTGCCATTTTTCCCCTCACTTCCGATTTGTTCGGAATTCATACCGTACAACTAACACCTCGAGAATTGAATTTGCTCAGAATTCCATTGCATTCGGATGATACGAACATAGGGAAGGCATGCTCTCAGAATATGGCCAAAAAACGTGGATCACAAGACAAATTTTCCACAGTTTCCAACCAATTGGGACGAAACTCATATGGGACGAGTAGTGGACCATACTCAGAACGTGGTATGTATTCCATCAAAATCGGGTAATAGGGAGCGGAGATATGCGCGGTTGTAAAATCATGATTCACCTCACATTTTCCCTCACCCCTCCAGTTCTTCTGTAATGATCAGGTTCGAACTTATAAGGCACCATTATTAACATTACATATAACCGTGGAGGAACTTTCATGACGATCAAATAATAGGAACGGAAAGTATCCCCGGTCGTAAAATGTGCATACGGACACACACGGAATCAAACATTTCTCCCGAATTTTGGAGAAACATTTGGCTGGAGAGGTTTCGAGTTTGGGGACAAAGAAATTGTCGGTCCCTAAAAACGATCACAAAGCTTCCCTCTAACAAGGAAGCGAAAATTCCTATTTTAGAACTTTTGACGATTGGAGTGGTTGAAGCAATGTCCCTAGCATATGTTTCAACTGTTGATAATGTTCGAATATCACTTTATGACCTTAGAAATCATTTTATGAATATGCGGTCATGCACGTCAGTAGTGAGTATTCAGATATGCAGAAACCCCCTTCCACTCGCCTTTCCGGGGGTCACCCTATACCACACACCATGAGGTGGTCCAGAGCTGGAGACAAGTGAGATGGACCAGATAACCTCATAGGGGTCGAAGATGAGATTCCGAGATAATTAGAGAAAAAGAGAGGTGTTTATAGAAAGTTATGTCGAAAGAGGAAAGTTTATAATGATGAGAAAATATTAATTTGAAAATTTTATGAGAAAACAAATGAATGGAATGAATAAACTTCTTGGAAAGAGATTCTTCTCCTCGTCTAGGAGACGAAGATATCTCGTAGGGTATATAGAAGGCTCAAGGAAGGGACAGAGGAAGTTTCTATCCTTGTCCCCCTTACCGAACGTAGCGCTAGTACGAGAGACCTTCAACTCCGATGCAAGAAGGATTCTTCGTATACTGTATCAGATAATGTTTCGTGAAGGAAACAATGAGAGTTTCAAGTCATGAGAAGGGCTTCGACCTATAGGAAAAGACAAGACCTGCATGAATAGAGTCGATCGGCAACGATGATAATAGCGGTCAGCCCCTTTTTCTTCGACTTCATTGCCAGTTATGAAGGTCTCGGTAACGAGAGTATAAGGTATCATGGATAGATAGTACATGTATGTACAAAGTATATGAAATGTAATGAATGAAACAAAGTATATAAAATCGTCGTTTCAAAAAAGAAATAATAATATTGAATGATCGAGAAAAATGAATAAATAAAATATTGGAGATGATTTTTGAACTCGAAGCAGTGATGCCAGTATTCCCCAGAAAAATCTTCACATTTTTTGGCATTGGTCATTTCTTTCCAAATTGAGAATATGATCGGCTGGTTGTACAAGAAATGACCAATCATCAGATGCTGAAGATTTTCCTAGGGAATACTGGCAACGCTGACTCGAAGATGTCTTGTGAATTTAAGAGAAAAATATGCCAAATTGTCAAAACGAAAGAGACATTTATACCTGACTGTGACGTGATATCTTGTCACAAAGAGAATCGCGGGGTGGCGCCGCGCACCATCGCTAGAGTTTTCATGTCATCTGCGCACACTTCAGTTCTCTAGAGAGAACACTACTGTCGCTTGCTCGCACGAGAATCGGGAACACACCCCCCCCCCTCAACCAATCCCGACCTCCTCTAATTCCTGTCCTTCTATGATTTGTCGAGGTTTCCTGCCCCGAGGAGGCAACGCCATCTGCCACGAGGAGATACAGCGGTCCCTTACCGCCAGAGGACGATCCACCAATCACGGGAGTCCATCTCCTCTCACCCCAGGCCAACCAACAATGGAGGAAGAAACGCCCTCTATCGCCCTCTCGCCAAGGCCGTCAACCCGAGGGGAAGGAGGATGTGCCGCCACAGGACGCATGTGCCGTTCAACATGCCCCTATAAGAGAAGAAGGAATGGACGAGAGAGATGACCCGAACCCCGACACTTCCTGTCACTCTCACACGAGAGAAATCAGCCAATTGGAGGAGGACAGAACCCCCGTCACACTTATACCGACACTCACCCAACGACCAAGCAGAGACTATCACCGCCTGACCCAATGAAACGAGCTCGACGGGCGGGCTCCGGGTGGGGACCGAGACAACGGAAGGACAAATCAACGGAACCATTGGTTGAAAAGGAAGAGATGTATGAAGTCTCATTCTTCCCAACCAACGGTTTCGTTGATTCGGTTTTTCGTTGATTTGGCCGCCATCTCGGGCTCCAGCGGAAAGGCACCGACGGGGTTCCGTGTATCATTCTGCGAACTCACCCGTCGGTGAAGAAGAAGAAAAGGCCATCTTGGATTTCACTTCTCGTGTGACCAAGCTCTGGTGACGTTCGTGAGAAAACTGTTTTGGTTAAAGTCTTGGAATACGGTGAGTACACGGTGCCACCAGGGTTTAGATCTGAATTACACATTGGTATCCGCATCCGCCAAATTATTGTTCCGGAGTGAGAGTGCCAGTGTGGTGGATTTTGTTTTGGTGGAGTATCGAGTCAAAGTTTTCCTTCTCGTGGCATCCTTCACGTGCTCCCTCGTTTGAATCCGCTCCTTCGCCCGTAGTGCTTGTTCCCCAGAATCACCCCCTCGTCCGATTCAGCTAGTGTACTATTTTATGGTCGCGGTCTCCCTGAGTCCTCCCTTTGTTTGATTGATGTGAACGGCTTTGGCCGTGTAGAGTCCCTCGCGGTCGTGCCCTCCGTATTTTCTCATTCCCCTGTGTTCCCTTGACTACTTCCACAAGTCCGATGACTATTGTATCGCCTTTTCCCACGACCAGGTCGTGTAATTTGTATGAGATTATCAAAATGTATGTATACGTGGTAACACGTGTTTGACCTCAATTCGAGATTCTACATTTTTGGCAATCAAATTCAACCCACCCCCTCTCCCTGAGCTTCCCCTGATCCCTTGACCCCCTCATAATCATCGTGGACATATTACTTGTTCTTCCTCCAATGTATTCCAGGTGCCGCTGTTGGTAATGAATATCCACAACGGGTGTCGTGGAGGCGCTCAACACCTTATGTGCCTTTGTGTATGGGTTCAGGAGAACACCATCACAATTTGGCGCCAAACGTGGGGCCCTGTGTGTGAATTGAAGGCCCAGATGCATCTGCCAGGCCCCAGGAAGCAGTACGAGTGTTGAAAGAGTGCTCCGACGTAGTCGCTACCACTTGGTTGCCTCGACCCATGTGAGACGAGCTCAGTCGGGGAAGTGGAAGTGGAGTTGAGAATCCGGTTGGTGACTTCACGAGTAGACCGGAGCGAAAAACAAAGAAGTTTTCAAATGGAATCGTACTAGTGCGGAAAAGTTGCTACTCGTTAACACAAACACAGGGAAAAAAAATTTCTGAAATCGGACAATATCTTCCGTTCGCGCATCGCGTTAAAAATTTTTCCGAATTTGAACAAATTTGAACAGATATACGAGAAACTGTAGGAGGTGTGAATCCTGTCCGGTCAAGCTCATTTTTTATACATAACATTGTTTTGAAGTGTGGAATAGGGGAAGAATGCCGCATACCTCTCTTCTACCCCCCCCCCCCAAGCCCCTGGAAGGGGTGAAGATGAACAAGTTTCGTTAAAAGCAGTTCGTATTGCAGAAGATGCAAATACTGAACGATTGACTTGATTTTTTGTATATAAGGCAACTTTAAGGCTGAAAGTTGAAAAAGTATTCCCCTTCCTTCGTTATTTCCCCTGAAGGGGCCGGAGATGTGCAGCTCTTGGCCCGTCCTTCCTTGAACGACTTAGAACTTACCACGGGAAGGTGGCTGCACTGCAAGTTCCACCCACACCCTGCCCAACCAACCAACCAAACGTGGGCGTGGGGAATTATGCACATTCAGGGACTGCGAATTCCAGTTTGGTCTCAAATTTTGACATGGTAGCACGAGAGGCGAGTGTAGTTCTTATGAAACCATCACGTCTCTCATGACCATAAACTGCTGAAGAGGCCTGTGTTACTAGCTTAACACTGCGCTCTACGGCTTGAGTATGACAGGGTATGTCTGCTAGATTCAGAGAAAGAGTTGGTTTTTTTCCTTGAGAAATCAAGTCTGCAATATCAGCTGATGAACGGGTTGCCAAAAGAGGTGGACATGTGATTTTGGTTGCAGACCAATTTATGATATCAAAATAATCGGGAACATCAAAATTTATGGCCGGAACTAAGAAATTTCTGATAGATTTACCCTTTGTGGTAGTTTCTTTGGATTTCAATACTCGCCGAAGGCCCAGCTCCCGAACATCCTGCCTATCATCCATAACCATCGAAAGAAGAAGGTTCTCGGGATGGGCGAAGAAGGCATTCCTTTGAATAACTTTCTTCGTCACTTCTTGGACTTCTGCAGGTAAGCCTCTACATCTCTTGATGCATTCAAAAATATGCTCAGGTCCTTCAACTATTGAAGATCTTGTCTTAATTTCAAACCACATGGGTACGTATACAGTCATGATGTATGTAACGATGTTGATGAGATTTTCAGGTGGGTTTTCAGATGAAGTATATAGTCTCAAAAACCGGTTCGCTGTCGTCAACCACCGAGCATGAGATATTGGTCCCGGATCTCGATTCGCTAGGTCCGAGGAACAAGACCCAGCAGCAATGGAAACGGCAATGTCATGTAGGTATCTCTGGTCTTTACTCAGAATTTGTGGGTCAATTTGTGGAATGACACATTCAATTTTATTAAATGCAACTACAGGCAAAGACTCGCAACCAACCAGCCGTTCGCCGAGAGGGCCACTCAAAGACTCCGGTCCTGCGGTTGTACCATCAAATGTTTCTACAAGATGCCTCAAAGGTAACTCATTGAAATGTGAAAGACAGATCACCCACTGTATTGGCCTCTTCAAACGCATTTCTATATACTTAACTGCTCCCCGTTTCCAGCCAGTGTTTGTTGCTGTCCCATCAGTCCCAACTACTTCAATTTTAGAAGTATCTATCTCATTTTCTCCGAAATAGTCTTTGATGCAGAAAGCAGTGTCCTTTCCACTTTTGGAAGTAGGTACTAGATGGCAAAGATACTTTGAACCCGGTTCCTCAATGACTGTAATATGATCCTCTTTTTTTACAGATTGGTATCGTTTTACTCCTTTTTCAACCAACACTAAAGTGTTATCTGCCCTACCATCAAAGTATACACACATTGGACCGTTCATTTGATGTTCCCGTCGCTCTCAATAAGTACGTTTCACTCTGCACTTTTCTTTTTCTCTTCTAATTTTGCTCCTATCAACGATCAGAGATGTATCACTATCAGTAATAAGACCTAGGTCTTTCAGCACGCTAGATGTGATAGCAGCTGTTGCTCTGTCAGACAGGCCAAAACGAGTACTTGTCAAAGCAGTTGTTGAAAGCGACAGGCGCATCTGTGAGGACTTTGAGCTTCTTGACAGGGCAGACGAAAAACGTGTGGGCTGAAAGTCCGAATCATCATCGACATCAAAATTTGTCTCTTCTGTTTCCGGATCGGTACTGCCAACGGAGGGACCAGGCAAGTCTTGTATTTGCACGCTAAGCAGATTAAGCTGACGAGCTTTTCTTTGTAACTTTGATGTCAGTTTCTGTGTTTCCTTCTCATCTACCGTCAATCCAATTTTACCTATTCTGAGGTGTCTTTGTGCGTAGAGAAACTTCAGTTCCAATGTAGGTATTTTCCCATCCTTACGGCAATTGCAGCTGACAACTACAGGATTTGGACAAATACATTTCTCAAAGGTTTTTCTGCAATTGCATTGTAGTGTCATCTTGCACTTGCAAGATGATATGTCAAATAATGTGTTATAAGATTTATGAATGAAGTCATTGTACTTATTCTTTTTTCCAGCCCTGGTTTTGTCCCTTTGATATGATTTACGGAGTGCATAATAGCAATCATGCAGTTGCTTGATCTTTTGAACGACTCTTGTGTGACACACGACAGGAATCGAAGCTTTGGAATATATTGACTCAATCTGTTGAGCTACAATGTTTGTCACGTCTGAGAAGCTCAAGTTCCTTCCAGGTTTACAGTCACTAGACTTCACTGCCATGTCATACTTGACTTCATTCCAACATCTTACGATATCGGCATTGGTGGGAAGAACCGCCGGTGGTAGTGGTTTTGGTGCACCAAAAAACGGGCAGGGTGCATGAGCATGAGCACTACGAGTGAGTGCCATAATCAAGATCAAGAGAGGTGATTGGTCACACCTCATATTGTAAGATTCGTATTATTGTTTCAAAATTCTTGAAATTTCAATAAATTCTCGGAATTATATTCGTCACTCAAAGACAATCCAATATTGTTAGATTGGTTCGTTCTAATATGAATATTTCCACGTCAACCTGATGCACTAAACATCCTAGATATAATTAGATTCAATTAACATCAGCGAAGAATGTTCTGCGACAAGCCAATGAATTATATGATCATACGATTGATTAACATACATGGAATGAAATTGGTGATCGATGTGATCGTGATCTAATGCAGGCTATGAAATTTTGAACAACCTGATGAAAAAAGTTTTCAGTCCGAGAAGCGCTCCTTTGCTATGCAACAAGCCAGATAATCATATACTTCCAGTGACCAGGAGAGTGCTTCCTCGCTCATACGCTCCGTTTCTTGCAATCCCAGAGTCGAGGAGAAGGGAGTGGGGAACGAAGCCGAGACGCCGACCGAACGGATGGCAATCAAAACAAAACGTAACGCGTCCTACAACGAAATTTTGCCAAATATCTGCAATTCCTATTTTAGCTCGTGTAGTGAGGACAGTCGAGCCCCCCTCCCCCTTGGGGGGAACATGCAGAGAGGAGGTAGAGAATAATTTTTTCCACTTCGCGCCTCAAAACATCTAATGTACGGAAAATCAGGTCGATGGGTTACCATTGGCACCTTTTGTAATACAAGCTATTTTCAACGGAAATACTCCATTATCACCCCTTCGAAGGGGTTGGAAAGAGGTAGAGGAGGGTTGTGTGGCATTTTTCCCTCATTCTATGCCTCGAAGCCATGTTAAATACAAAAAAAATGGGCTCAATTGGACAGCATATACCCCTTCTGCAATTTTGTGCATATTTGTTGAATTTTTGTTCGAATTTGAAAATTTTGAACGCGATGCGCGAACGGAAGATATTGTCCGATTTGAAAAATTTTTTTTTCCCTGTGTTCGTGTTAACGAGTAGCAACTTTTCCATACTATTACGATTCCATTTGAAAACTTTTTTGTTTTTCGCTCCGGTCTATTCACGAGTCACTCCTACGTATAGGATGGTCTACTAATCTCTCCATCTATCCCGGTGAGGTTTTCATTTTTCATTCACGACTCAAAGAGTCGCAGTCCGAGAAGGCAGGAGTAACGTTCGTCTCGTGGTGCGTTCGCACAGGGTATCTGACTCTCTGGTTATCCCTATATCACAAAGTGTGATGAAAAAAGTAGTGCTGTGAGTACGTTCAAAAGTATTCTCAATTTCATTCACGCACAAAGGAAATTTTGGTTGAAAATTGATTTCTTTTCCCCAACGTGAAGACGTGTCGGTGATTTGAATCACAAGTGACCTTCAATTCTCACGTTGTGACATTTCTTTTTTTTCTGTCTAGGAAGCGTCAATCATTTTTGATCAAAGATCGACAGTGTCAAGTGACAGCTGACGTTAGGTTCCCCTTCGTCGTAGCCTGTTTCCATGCTTGACTTCTGCGAAGTCCTCATTCGGGTGCTATATTAGTTGAGATTCAGGGAACACGATATAGGTCCGTCCTTTTGAAATCATATGTATAGTGTTATAGTTTTTTTTGCAGAGATATCGTTATATCACTCATCGATCATGATTGTTGAGATGGTACATTGAGAATACATTTTGATGCCCATGTCAATTCACGTCAGATTTTGTGTCAGTTTGCAATGATATCATACAGGTGTATTCGCGAGACGTTGATACAATATCGAGCCTTCGCGAACGCTCGCTTTTGAACGTTCAAGTTCGATATTTCATTCGCATCTTGTGTATGTATATATATACAGGGTGAGGCATTTAGAGTGTCGCGGGAGTTTTTTCCAAAAATAAAGTGAGATACGAGAAAATTTTTCGGACAAAAGTTGTAGGGTACCGAGGGGGACATCCGATGGTGGCCTTGGCTTTGACCTCAAATCTCATCTTCAAGGGCATTCTGAGATCAACTCTTGTTTTTTGAATAGCATCTCATATTTTTTACTGCAGATTTGGATTCTAGGTCAAAAACCAAGAAACTTTTGTCTGAACCATTTTCCTAAAATCCGCAAAGATGGCGCTCTAATCGATATTGTTCCATTTTGAATCTGACATTCGAATAACTCGAGAACGAAGGGTCTTGCAAAAGAATGTTTCGTACAAAAGTTGTCAATACACAACACATTTCAATCGTCTACATTACCACCATTCAGAGCTCACGCGATGTAAACAAACGACGGGGTTCAGTGAAAATTCACGATTTTGAAAGTCAGTTTGTCAGTTACATTTGATCATTACTTGGTTTATGACAAATTGAAAATCATGGATATCCGATACACGGTTTCTGAGAAGATCGATATGATCTTCATTCACGGTGAAGTGCATAAGAACCCCAGACAAGCATATGACTTGTATGCAGAACGATTTCCTGAAAGAACAACGCCATCCATTAGGTATTTTCAACGCATTACAAAATTATTCTCAGAAACGAGAAGTGTTACAAGGGAAAAACGACATCGAATGAGAACTGTTAGCGGAGAGAATGCAGAAGTTAATGTACTAGCTGCAGTAGCCAATAATCCACACGTGAGCTCTCGTGGAATTGAACTTCATTCGGGAATTTCTCGAAGAAGTGTTCTTCGAATACTGAAACGTCACAAATTCCATCCGTATCACATTTGTTTGCATCAAGACCTTCACGGTGATGATTTCGAAAATCGTGTACAGTTTTGTCGATGGGGTCTAGCGCAAATGCACAACAACAACTTCATCAACATATTATTTTCTGATGAGTCGACGTTCACCAATCATGGTCAAGTAAATCCACATGATATGCATTACTGGGCGACAAAAAATCCAAGATGGTTACGTCAAGTAGAGCATCGAAGACAATGGGCTGTGAATGTTTGGTGTGGTATTTTTCGATCTCGAGTAATTGGACCGTACTCCATTGCAGATACGCTAGATGGAGAGAAGTACAGACATTTCTTAGATCAAGTACTTCCAACATTACTTGAAGACATACCTATTCAGAAACGATTGAATATGTGGTATCAACACGATGGTTTTCCATCCCATTATGCAGTCACAGCTCGAGGAATATTGGACAGAGATTATCCTGGACGATGGATAGGACGTCGTGGACCAGTTCATTGGCCTGCCCGTTCTCCGGATCTTACTTCTCCAGATTTTTTTTTATGGGGATACATAAGAGATACAGTTTATCAACAAGCACCGACTACACCTGAGAATATGCGTCAACGAATCATCAATGCATGCGCGAGCATCAATGAAGATATTTTAGCACGAGTTCAGCAATCTTTTGTGAAACGTTTTGAAATGTGTATTGAAGTCGAAGGCCATCATTTTGAGCATCTACTGCATTAAAATTATCCAAGTGATGTAGACGATTGGAATGTGTTGTGTTTTGTCTGTTATACCCCATCACCTCCGTTTCAGTTCAAGGGGTCCCCCTTCGAATCAGACAACTTTTGTCCGAAACATTCTCCTCCAAGACCCTTCGTTTTCGAGTTATTCTAATGTCAGATTCAGTATGGAACAATATCGATTAGAGCGCCATCTTTGCGGATTTCAGGAAAATGGTTCAGACGGAAGTTTCTTGGTTTTTGACCTCAAATCCAAATCTGCGGTAAAAAATATGAGATGCTATTTAAAAAACAAGAGTCGACCTCAGAATGTCCTTGAAGATGAGATTTGAGGTCAAAGTCAAGGCCACCATCGGATGTCCCCCTCGATACCCTACAATTTTTGTCCGAAAAATTTTCTCGTATCTCATTTTATTTTTGGAAAAAACGCCTGCGACACTTCAAATGCCCCAACCTGTATATATATTAGGGTGCTTTTTTTTTCTCCGTCCCATACTGGAATTTTGTTGGGAATCACTGAAAAAAATTGGCTAAAAATTGAGCCCTGAATAAAAATATTAAGTACTCGTCCTAGGTGTGGGAAGATTTCCCATATGAAATACACGTGGAATTTGATTTTTATTCTCTAAATTCCTATATCTCAGCCGCATATTATGGTATCATCTCGCTCAAAGATGGGATTCCTTCGGAATTGAATTCTCGACAAAAGTGTCCGGGGCGGAATGATCGTATCTCACACCGGCGAGGTAGTACGGGGCGCTAAGCCTCATTTTTTCATGAAAATTCCGTTTTTCTTCCACTATCTCTCGTTTTTCTCGTTAATGACAAGAACTAAAGGAAAAATGTGTATGAAAATCTTGTAGGAATAGTATATTGTTCATCAAGGGGGGAAAGTGGGGAATTTCCGACGAGTGTGAAGTTTGGCTTCCCGAGCCGAAGGCGAGGGAGACAATCACATGAGTGGAAATTTCCCACTTCTCCCCGAGGAGAACATACCATTTTTTCTCACAACTGCAAGGAAAGCGAAAATCATCTATTTAATTGCATATAAAATATTCATATGCATATTTCAGAACGAAGAGATAGTTTCTATTTCCCTCCCGCTGCAAGCGGGCAGAGAGTACTTTCCTCCCGTTGCGAGCGGGCAGAAAGTATTTTCCTCCCGCTGCGAGTGGGCGGAAAATATTTTCCTCCGCTGTGACACATTCGCTTGGAATTCAGCACTTTCTCCCCTAAAAATAGGTCAGAAAACATCAACTTTCCGTGCAGGTGTGGAAAAAATTCAATTTCCTACAGGAAGGGTCTGGAGCATTAGATCGCTGACATCAATATTCTTCGGAATATTGAGTTTCGAAGTCCTTGTAGTTTCAAATTTGTGCGAATTATCGGTCAAATTATTGAAAAATATTATTTTTTTATTACTCATCACTACTTTCTTAAGTAATTAACTTTTTTCGTGACGTGGAAGATGAAAAAAGGATGATTAATCTAAAATATATAAGTTATAATTCAAAAAAATGAGGAAATTCCATAGTTTAAAAATTTTTGTAATTCATAAAATCTGAGCTGGAGTTGAAATATGTGAGGCACATAAGAACGTCGAATATACACCTGCTATAAGATATCGATCAAGCACATCATCTCAAGAGCTTTCTCGTTCGTTTGGAGAATTGACAGTTCCGCGACTTCACGCTTGGAGCGCTGCCAATAGTTCTGTAGAGTTTTGCACTGAGTCTATAGGCCCTGGTACTACCCTAATAGCATTGAAACACAAAACACACTGCAATTAGACGAAGAAGTTTTTGAGCTTGTTCAAGAGGTTAAAATCTAATTGTTGCGTTATAAGAACTGGGATATGTGAGTTGACAATACATGATCGATATCTTATTACAGGTGTATATTTGATCTTCTTACGTGCCTCACATATTTCAACTTCAGCTTAGATTTCATGAATTACGAAAATTTTTCAACTATGGAATTTTTTTCAATTATAACTTATATATTTCAGATTATTCATCCTTTTTTCATCTTCCAAATCACGGAAGAAGGTATTTACTTGAAGGAAAAGTGATGATCAATGAAAAAATAATATTTTTCAATAATTTGACCGATAATTCGCACAAATTCGGAACTACAAGAACTTTGAAACTCAATATTTCGAGAAATGCCGATGTCAGCGATCTAATGCTCCGGACCCTTCTTGTAGGGAATTCAATTTCCTACAAGATTTTCATACACATTTTTCCTTCAGCTCTTGTCATCAACGAGAAAAATGAGAGATAGTGGCAGAAAAACGAGAATTTCATGAAAAAACGAGGTTGAGCGCCCCGTACTACCTCGCCGGTGTGAGTTACGATTATTCCGCACTAGACACTTTTGTAGAGCATTCAATCCTGAAGCAATCACATCTTTGAGCGAGATGATACCATGAAATGCGGCTGAGATATAGGGATTTGAAGGAGAAAAATCAAATTCCACGTGTATTTCATAAGGGGAATCTTCCCACACCTAGGGCGAGTACTTATTATGTTTATTCAGGGCTCAAATTTTTAGGGGATTTTTTTTTAGTGATTTTCAACGAAATTTCACAATGGGACCGAGAAAAAGAATAGTCGTAAAGAGAGGCACCCTGTATACAGGGTGTCCCATTTTAATTTTTATATCGGAATAACTCAAAAACGAGGAGTTTTGGAGGAAAATGTTTCTCACAAAAGTTGTGAGATGCCGAGGGGGACATCTGATGGTGACCCTGACTTTGGCCTCGGATCTCAACTTCAAGATCATTCAGAGGTCAACTTTTGTTTCTTAGATAAAATTCCCTATTTTTGACTGCGGATTCAGATTTGACGTTGGAAAACAAGAAACTTTTGTCTGAATCATTTTTCTCAATTCCGCACAGATGGTGCTCTAATCGATGAAAAATGAGTTTTATGAAACACTCGTATTGCTTTCTGTGTAAAACGACATTGACCTCTCCAGTGTTTTTTTTCAGCCTCTGAGGATTACCGTCGCCATTAGAGTCACCCAATGTGCACCACGAGGGAGTGAAGCGATCGGATCTCACACATCTTTGTGGCCCTGAAAATTTGATGAAACCCCATAAGTGAAAATCCAAAGTGGTAAGATCCGGAGACCTGGCTGGGACTCTCCATCGACCAATATTGACAATTATGTCTGTTTGTAGTATCGTTACTGTGAATTGTTGCCAAACACAAGTACACAACAATAGTTGTGTTTATCATGAACAAGGAAGTTAATACTAGAGCATTATTTACAAACATAAGTGAAGCGGAATGTTTAATATCCTTCATTCATTGACAAATCCTTCTCGATATGAGATTCGAACTTGAAGAGGATCTTTGACCAGTGTTGTGGAGGTCTCAATACCATGGATTATCCTTGGAATGGAATACTTGATATTCTCCTGATACTAGGAGAAGGTCGACGTGATAACGCTGCAGCATCAAGATTGTATGGAGAGAGGTATCCAAATAGACGCCAGCCTTCACTTCAGGCGATACGCTCAATAGGAAGACGAGTTAGAAGAATGAATATCCTACGAGTCAGAAGGCGTTATGATGGAAATCGTATGGATGCACGCTCAGTAGCCGTTTTAGGAATGGTGTACCTGGAACGTGGTCCTCACGTTAGTACCAGAGAAATCCAGCACCGCAATTAGGTATCCCAAGATCAACGGCACACCGCATACTAAGATCTGGTGGATATCATCCTTACCACATTACATTGGTGCAAGCATTAGGTGAAGATGATCTTAGACGTAGGGTTGGATTCGGTCAATGGGCCTCGGAGCAACCGCCTGGTTGTTTCAATTACGTAATGTTTAGTGATGAGGCAACATTTCGCAGTAACGGTGTTATGAACAGACATAATTGTCATTATTAGTGAATTGAAAATCCCAGATGGCATCGACGAGTTGACAATCAACATCGCTGGACTCTGAATGTGTGGTGTGGGATTTTGAATGGTCAGATCATTGGTCCTCATTTCTTCCAACATACTGTTAGGAAGGAAAATTATCTGCAATTGATTCGGGCCAAATTACCAAGGATGTTGGAAGATGTTGATCTCTACACACGGAACAGGATGTGGCTCCAACATGATGGGCCACCACCTCATAACGCTGCAATTGTCAGAAATTTCTTAAACACATCTTACCCACACAGATGGATTGGTCGCGATGGATACATTGCCTGGCCGGCCAGGTCTCCGGAACTTACCCCTTTGGATATTTACTTATGGGGTTTTATCGAAGATGTAGTTTATGAAAGACCACCGACGACCGGAGATGACATGAAACGCCGAATACGAACTGTCTGCTGAACAATTCCACGTCATGGGCTTTTGTCGTTAGAACCACATTCTCAGGGACGAATTAGGTTATGACAACAGGTCAACGGTGCGAATATCGAACATTTGATACGGTGAATTTCCAAACATATTGCAGAGCGTTTGTCGTGGAACATTACACACCTTTACAGTCCAGACAATCGGCCCTCTTCAGGGCCACATAGATGTGCGCAATTCGATCGCTCAACCTCCTCGTGATGCACATTGGGTAACTCTGATGGCGACGGTAATCCTCAGAGGCTGAAAAGAAACACTGGAGAGTTCAATGTCGTTCTACACAGAAAGCAATACGAGTGTTTCATAAAACTCATTTTTGATTGATTAGAGCGCCATTTGTGCGGAATTCAGAAAAATGATTCAGACAAAAGTTTTCTTATTTTCCAACGTCAAATCTGAATCTGCAGTCAAAAATAGGGGTTTTCATTTGAAAAACGAAAGTTGACCTCTGAATGACCTTGAAGTTGAGATCCGAGGCCAAAGTCAAGGTCACCATCAGATGTCCCCCTCGGAATCTCACAACTTTTGTTCGAAACATTTTCCTACAAAACTCCTCGTTTTCTAGTTATCCCGATATGAAAATTCAAATGGACACCCTGTATATGTATATATATATATATATATTAAATGAGAATAAAAAATAAACATATTATATGACCATTAAATTCCATTTATGAGAAATGCGCTGGCCAGCCTGACACACACACATTTACACTGAAGAGAAGGCCATACACATGTGGATCCACGTAATAGTTTATCTTAGACACGATAGAAGCATATTAAACATAACTTGTTAAATGCACAAGCGATTATACAGAGTGAGTCAGAACGTCACGAAGTCCTGCGGTGAGAATATTCCTGAGGTGATTTGGAGAAGATTTTTCCTTTGGCAAATTTTGATTTGAGGCCTAGTTTTAGAGTTATAGCCATTCGCAGTTGACCAATCGGGACGTTGCTATACCGTTGATACAGGGATGCAACTACGAACAGCTGACGCAGAGGGTTCAACTGAGTGTGAAGGGCGAAGTGAGGTATTATCAACAATGGCTGTGGATTCCCCACCTGCACTAAGAGCATCGACTCTTAAACGTAGACTCAGTAAAGTGTGAGTGAGATCGAGATATTCTTCACCGTGTCCATGTATAACAAATTCAATAGACGAGTCATCAGTGACAGAAGATATGGGTTTATATTGAATCCATTGTGAATCATGTATGCTCGTTTGCGTTGATGGTAAAGTGAACAAATCTTGTTCGGATTTCATGCACTCGTTCGAATGTGTATGTAGGAAAGACATCATGATTCCCGCAAGGGTCTAGAAATATCACTGACTTCACGTTTTGTAGATTTTTTCTGCTCATTCAGTTTGTTTTCATTCGAACGTTTTTCTCTGATTCTTGCATTTTTAGTTGATCGCTGACGCTTCCTTACATTCGATTTGCTCTTCAATTGAACTACACTCTTCTTCAACAATTCCTTTTGTGTAGATTTTTTACGCCTAACGTTTGAGGTTTTTCGTTTCTTCGTAGGAGGAGGATCATATAATGCTGGAAATCCAGATCGAGACTAAGTATCTGTATCACTATTGATCTTTCATAACCCGAACCTCTTGTTCAATTTCCAACTTCATGTTGTAATTCTTCTTCAGCCCTCCCCTGTAGATTTCGACTAGTTTCTTCAGAGCATGTCTTCAACGCAGTTGCGGATGGCATACTATTTTCAACATCTTCAATGATACTAATTCCCGTTTGCATCGCTTCTTTACCTAGAGTCCGAGCACCGCGTATCAAGTATGGTAACGCACGACAGATTAATCCACCAAGACAACTCCCTTTACCGTGACTACGTTGATAGGACGATCCAACAAATACACGGAAAATTCCCCGTCCGCCCCCTACCTGACCCTCGTAGTATTCTAGATATGGGTTCATTCCTTCTAATAAACTCGTCTGAAGTGGAGGGTTATGGTCAACGTTGCAGTACCAAATGGAATTAATTGACCAGGATGATCTTTTATATCTACCAACACTGTGCTGAATTCTGTATCCAACACCGGTATGGCATGCGATGGTGAGGAAGTTTCGAATTGATTACTACCATAAACATAATCGTAGTGATCCACTTCAACTATACGCAGCAAAGGTGCTTTCACATCACCAATAATGTATGGTTCACATAAGTTCACATAATGTATGGTTCAATAAACTCACTACCTATATCGGTCTGCAGAAGAACAGGTATTCTCCCTCCGGATTTCTTGAGAATGTTTTCAAATGCGAATGCTATCGAAGTTGCGGTCTTATTCTTCAAGGGTTCAACACGAACGAATTTACTGAGTACATCGATAGCCACTAATATGTAACAAAATCCGTCATCCTCCGTTTGAAATTCTTCGAGACCAATCAAGTTTGCTTCCCGAACATGATCATGTTTGTAACGGTGTAGTGTAGACGTGGACATTTCTTTCGTATAGGTTCGTGTAAAGTATGAGCATCTTGGTAATCTAACCAGTTTGTGACTTCATCTTTCGTGGCTTTGTCTTTTGTCGCTTGTGAAAGATTTCCTCCAGCAGGAAGCCCTGCGTGGTGTGAAGGATCGTGATGAAATTGAGCGGACGAATTCATTCTGTCAAGATTTCCAATTTTCTCCATGCACGTAGACTCTTTTTGATAGAATCTTGTGGTGACTGATAAGGTAATACACGAATCCTCCTTCTTTTACTATTTCTCGTTTTACTAGCTACACGCACTCCGGTGTTTGGCGATTCATATAAGGTCGAGTCTTTGTCTTGTATACTATCCCCCGATAATGACCTTCTCCCACTTTGGACCTTTTTCCCCACGTTTGCTCTAGTTGAAGTTGTTGGTCTTTCTTTGTTATTGCATCAATATTTCATATTATCAATGTACACGCAAGGGGTGCCTATATCCCGGAGAAATTGAGGGAATTGTTTGAAACTGGTAGTTCGTACGGATTTTCTGTGACGTCACGCATCGTTCATCAAATCCACGATATTTTAATCAGGAATCTCTTCACCATCGATGGGAACAGTTCCTCGTTCATTCCACTGGATGCGATGGTGTTCGAGCGATTCGCGTATATGTTCGAGTAAAAGTTGTGCCTGTCTCTGATAACATTCTGGACCACTCCGAAGATCCCATTGATCACCCTCCTCTCGTCAAATTCCTCGTTCTCTGCTCTTTGATCAATGATAGGTCTTTCACGCCCTCTCATGAGGAATGAGTATCTTTGTAGAAGTTGATCAAACTCTTTCCAAAGTTCGTTTGTATCCCCGTCGTCAGGAACGTTCGAAACTTCACTCATTCCAACATCCAGTCGTGTCGCTGAATCACCCGGTCTGTGAATCGAAGGTTCATCTGAAATTGGAGTGTTAGTATGTTGTTGTTGACTCTTGATCATTTCAAAATGATCAATACTCTGATGTTGTGAGCTTTCAGGTTGAACTAGAACCAATTCTTCGCGTCCTCCATCTTGTGATCAAGTAATAGTCTCCATCAGTACCTTAGATAATAATGACCCAAGTGAAGGTGCTAACAGGAATGGTAAGTATCCGCCTCCACTCTGTACAATGACACGCTCCTTACTCTGTGAACTTCCGCGAGAATTCGCTAGACGACGTGAAATATTTTTGTATTTTGAGAGTTTTCTTCTCCTCTCTGTTACTGAGAGGTACGTTCCCCAACAACGTATTAAGTACACATCCGCAAATGCGCTGTATCGTTCCGTCACCCAAAGATCGTAAGAGCGGAGTGCGTTGATTTTGATCCAATTGACGGAGCGCTTGCAATATAATCGCGTTTTTCCTCCCAACTCGCTTCTTCGCAGTATGATTGACCAAGTGAGCCGTCATGTTTACAAATATGAACTGATCACTCCTAATAAATGGCACATCGTTTTATAATAACGATGTTCTAGTACGTGGTACGTATGCGTAGTGCAGAGAGTCCGTAGGAAATATACAAGCGCGGAATCTATATTCGTCTGGTGTCGACTGTTTCAGATCCAAAAGTAAATATCCGTGAGGCATGGTCGTCGCGTCTCCATACGCTTTCCGTAGGAATTCAAAATTTCCTGGACATATTTGACGAGATAAATGTTGAATCCAGCACGATCCCGAGGGGATTTGAGAATCACGATATAGTTGACGTTCAAAGGGATGTCTCGTTGCCCTTTCCCTTGATGGAATATGTTTTGTGTCATGGAAATCACACTCAAAGTTTTGTGATGACTGCCTCTAGTGAACGAATCGACGACTGCATTGTTTGATGATTCACGCATAAGATCATCGATAATCACGGGTTTTGGTTGAGGATCGTCCAAGTGATCGTTCTAGCATGGTAAACCTTCACGAAATGTTTTCACCGTATTCTTCATAACCCGATTGCCATTCTGAATAAGAGAATAATATTCTCTAGATTCTCGTATCGCACATTTCAGTCGAATATCTGACAAACGTTCTCACAAATACTGTTTTCCTACATCCTGTAGGACCACAAATCATTGACGTGAAAGGATGTTTCCACCGTGTATCCATTCTTGAAAATGACAAGATTCTGAACTAATATGGGAATTTATGTATAATTTCCCACAACAATAACGTTCGGGGAGTTTGAGACGAATCCCTTTATCATTCCGAATGGGAAGGATAGGTGTGGATAATGAATCAAGGAATTAATTCGGTTCACAATATTCATTCGAATAAACAATACATCGTTGATGGAACAATTCCGAAGAATAAACACAAATTATGACGATTGGTTCAAAATGGAAATCGTATATACAATGACTTTCCTAGGGATATTCTAAAATCAGATTTGAATGAATTTACGAACATTCGAAGTACATGTCTGATTATCATCATTTTCCATTGAAACTATGAACATTTTCACTATAAAAACTCAGAAAAATTGAAGCATCCATACAAAACATTGATAATATTTCACGGGGTGTTATTGGAAATATGGAATCGTCCATTGGCTGAGTATTTCCAAAATCTTTGTACCATACAATCGTATGGTCATCCCTCTCCATCATGCGTTCAACTATCTCATTTTGTTCCTGATTCAGATACAAAAACTCCTTCCATTCTGCATTTCAGAGATATTCGTTGAGAACTGTCGTCCAGCGCAGCTGTTTGAGTGATGGTGGTTGATCTTCTGGAGCAGAGAAATTGTTCGTTGGCTTACATACTCGGAAAATATCCATGGAGAATTCCAATTCTTCAATGTAAACGGAATTCACTTTTTTTTTTCATTCTTTGAAACCGTAAGGTGAAGTTGAATCGATTTCTTGGACTTCACGTCTTTTGGAGGAAGGAGCCTCAAAAATCTTCGTTCCATCGCGAGTGATCACTTGATGGGAGGATGTTCTCCTTATTGCCCGGAAATCTATTTTGAACGATTCGGTTTTTTCAACAACAAGAGATCTAATGGTGTGATAATTCATTTTCTCACGAGCTTCACAGTTGAGTGTGGTTCCTTTGATCTTACTACATTCTTTCTCTTCTCCATGGAGCATTTCTACGATATGAGAGTAGAATTTCCGTCATTCGGAGACAAAAGATTTTATGTAACCACCACCGAGTTCATCTGTGAGATCCTCGAGGGAATCCCCTAGAGGGGGCTCGTATCCCCCATCTACGTCACCGAATACATAGATATAAGAATCTGTATCGGAATACAACACTCGTTGACCTAATGGCTCAAGATAACTGTATAATTTCATTCGAGCATGGGCTGTAGTATAGGCGGCGATCACTCCATTCGTTTGCATAAATGGTTCGAGAGATTCGTCTCTGTATTCCTAATTCATGTAAAATGAATCGTCGTTAATTGGTAATAACCCGCATACTTCGTACTCACAATCGGTCAATTTTTCGACGAGTGCTTTCTGCGTTGTGATAATATCGATTTATAAAAGATTATCCCTCTGACCGAATTTCCCCCGGAACAAGTTGAGACAAAGTTTAGCCCCGGATCTCAAACCACAGTTCTCCGAGATATTTTTGGAATCGAGGTCGATTCTCTCGACTCTCTTATACTCACGAATATAGTTTTGTTTCGATTCATCATCGATACATTCTTCGGGTCACCCACTCGCTTCTTGTTTCATTTTTGAGAACAAATTCATATAGCCGGTGAAACGACCACCCCCTTGTGTTACTGGGTCATATTGCGTTGACTCATACTGCCAGATTTCGTAGACAGCAATAACCTGGTAGCCCATCATTACAGCCTTCTGCAATTCATGGGATACCCAAGTTCCTTCAAGTTCCCTATCTTTCGTATCGCCGTGAGGACAAGATACCTGCACCATCTCTTCACAACATGTACGACAGAGAGGAAACATAGGTTCGCCATGTGCACAAACTAGTAGTACGGGGTGGAACAAGTTACGTGGAGAAAGAACACAACATTTCACGATACCTGTGATTTAGAAAGATCATTGTTATGACCAACGATACTACTACAATCTTCCCCAACGTACACACGTGCGTAACCGATCGGAAATGTACATGTCTTCAAAACATAAGGATACAGGGAGCATACATCAACATAATAACGTATTTTTTCTGCCCCCTTGGCATCGTAATGAGGAACAGTATTCCCCGTTTCTTCACCAAAGGATGCATCCCTTGGATCGAGAGGAGTGAAAGCGAGTGTTCTCTGATCTCCTAAAAACTGTTGTAGATCAAGATTTGATTTCTTCTCTTCAACGAAATTACATCCCTATTTCTCAATCACCACGTCACCCCACGTTTCCAAACGATTTGTAATAGCAATCGTTCTTTCATATCGAAAATCCATAGTGTCATCTATGGGACCCGATTCGGAAATTTTTTTACTACGATTATCGGAAAAGCATTGAGGACATCCGTGCCGATAACAATCATGGAATTGGTATGCATAGCGGGTACCATCTTTCGATTGTCTGTAACCATCTATGGGAACTCGATTTTCGACACGGTACTCTCGACATTCAACCGCATGAGCGATTTCGATTTCAAGATCGCGTTCGAGCCACAGTAACCATTTGATGACTATATAATACCAATCTGGTTAGGTTTCAAGAAGTTTTTCCGAAAAACTCTCATACATGAAGAGGCGATTATCACACATTCGGTGGAGGGACACATTCTCCCGCATGCGAGGAACATTCACCGGAGAGTGGCATATCCACGTCGTAGAAACGTTACCTCCACACGACAATAACGTCCGATTTCCTGTTGGAATTCGAAAACTACTCCTTCCTTCACTTGTTCATCGTACCATTGCTTGGATTTCCCCTTCTCCTCGACAGACATAGATTCCGGAGAGTGATATTTCACATCGGGTAGAGGACCGACGTACTTTTGATTCTCTTTTGTATTGAACAAATGAGGAGAGGTTCCTTTCGTCATCTCGTCGAGACCGAAAGCTTTCGGAAATGTGGATAATTTCATTTGCCAATAATTCAAAATATCGATAAATTCGATTCCTCCAAAAGAGATGCTGATAATCGAAGTACCATTCGAAATAAGTTCAGGTGGTTCCAAAATTTTTTTCTTGACAAGACCATGGAGAACGAACTGTGCGTCGGAACCTTTTGCATTATGTGCGATGCAGATGATTTGGATGTAATTCTTTATACCCATTACGAAATCAACAAATTGTTGTACGAGCTCTTCTGTGGACACATGCTCTCTCAAGACACACCGTTGACAGCCTATTCTACCAATTCTCTAACCGTTTTCCTCTTCAACAGTAATATCACTATCATCAATGCCACTACATTCCGTACAAACTTGCTGTACAAAACACAAAGTCGGTACATGTAAATTCGTTTTGTCGTCACCGTCGATCGTTTCGTCCTGTCCTGTCCCGAAATCACAGAATACGAAATCGACTACTCTCTCTCTCCATCCTTCTCCTTATTATCTGTTCTCGAAGGTTGCATATAACATAAATGACCGATCTTACACTTGCTTCGACATACATCACAAGACGCGTATCCTCATTCAGTGCCGGCCCACAGGATACTAGCTCCCGGTGCGAGAATTTCTTCGAGCGCCCTTTCCGAAGACTAGGGAAAGATAAAAGGAGTACAGCTACTTGAAGGTCCTTCCTATCTCTGGATTCAGTGAAAATCCAAGTAATGTGAAATGCAAGATGGTGTCATATTCAGTTTATCGAACCAATTTCTCAAAACACATTTGTAATATGGTATAGGAAAGGTTCGAATGAAAATTTCTCTTGGATTCACAAAACCACTCTCCTAGCTTTTTTTCAGCGAGAACTCTGATAACATCTGATAAATCGAGGTTCTCGGCTAACTCATCTTCGATCAAGGGAAGCGCTGAGGAATCTCAATTTTCCTGTGTCATGGTAGATCGTAGGAATGTTTTGATTGGTTTCAATTTCGGGAAACTTCTCTCTCCGCTGGCCACAGAAACTGGTATTGTCAGTAAAATTCTCAACGCAATCCATATATGCGGTAAAATCCGCCAAGTGTTCCCACCTGAAAACTTCAATCTCATCAATGTTGATGAAATCCCATGAATTTGTTGTACCAGTGACCCTCTTCAAATTGTGTTGACACCAGGTTTCTAGGAAGTCGAGTTTTCGTGGTACAGAGGTTTAAATTTTCAAGATTTTTTGATCTGCATTTTTTCGAAAAATCATCATCCTTATTAATTTCATTTAATGAAGATATGTTATCATTGATATTGTTAGGATTTTTCCTGAATTTTACGATAAAAATACTCTCATCCATGCAGAAGGAATATTTCACATAGGAATTCGATTTTCAAGAGTATTTTTGCATTTCTCGGTCACTGCGCCTCTTTTGATATAGATGAAACCTTGATGAATCAGAAGCTTGATTCCTTAGCTTCAGAATCATACAGATTCGAAAATGGGACGAAGAAATTCCCCCAAGGTACAGAGTTCCAAGTGTGTACGTATCGTACCTTGAGTACGTGATGATCACACCATTGATTTTCAGTGTATTGTTTCATGGAAAAAGTAATCATCAAATTCATTTCCTTCATTTTGCCTATCACATTGCTCAATACAACCATCTAGATGACCCTTTCCAAATGAATGATTGATTCACGAATCACGGTTGGAGAAAACACGTCATACTTTATTAGAACATCATTGTAATAATTAGTCATACCAATTTGTCATCGTGGACCCATTAAATTTCTTTTTGGTGATAATCAATTTTCATGGAAACGTGGCTACTGTAACTGGTAAAAATAAGTGTAAGTGGTGGCTCTCTTTATACAAGTTATAGTACTCTGATTATTCACAAAATTGAAGTATCGCTACATGAATGTACAGAATGATATTGAACAATTTGCAGTATTTATAATTATCAATCTTCTGATCGTTCTGAAAGGTTGTTCTTATACTCTCATTTTTATGCCTTCTTCAGGTCTTTGGGAATATATCATGGTGCACTGCCGAAGAGTGAGTTTTAGGCATAAACAATGAATGTTCCATAGGTATTACATCATGGTATTTGAGAGTTCCTGCTATCGTTTTTGCGGATGCAAATCGTTTATTGAGTGCTTTCGTAGCCTCTATATGAGTACTCTTTGGACTGAAAAAAATGACAGTTTCTTTCAAATGTTCTTCAGCCCACTGATAAAGACCATCCGCAGTCAAAATTTGATTTTCATTCAATGATGCTTGCAGACTTGCACGTGCTGCAAGTCTCTTCAAATTTCCACCAATACCGTCGCAAGGTCCTTTGCCATGTGCACTTGCATGGAAATGCCACTCAGCCGCAGTTCCAAAATCGTGTTCATGATGTAGAAAATTTGCAAAATTATATTCATTTTCAAAATGTTGCGATGCTCCATCAGTGAAGTGGAAGATTTTTTCACATTCAAAATTATCTTGCAAATACTTTGTAATAATTTCTTGAAATTCATAAACAGCTACCGTATCATGAGTCAGATTATCAGAAAAAATTGCTATAGTGCGATGTCTTGACTCATCTGTTCTGTAATAAATTACTGTTGTGAAAATGGTAACCTGGTTGTTATCCCAATGAAACGATTGAATAGCATTCTGAGCGATGAATGCATAGTTTTCAGCAAAATCACATGTAACTATGAATTCTCCGGCCTTCAAATTATCCTTGAGATTCTCAAGGAAGTACGATTGCTCCTTTGCTATAAAAGCGTGAGATTTCAATTTATGTAACCGTTCACAGAGATCCTCCACGAAATCTCCTGCGTCTGCTATTCCAGTTTTCAAAGTGCTGCGATCAGTTTGTTGCCAAATTTGATCTTCTACTCTCTCGATGTACCGGTCTGTAAGACTCGATTGGAGAGAATCCTCAAAATTGTCTATTCCAGGACACGCTAGACACTTGTCCAAATAGCATTCAGAAGTAGGATTATCACATGCGAGCATTTTAATAGCATCATGGTGAGAAGTCATGGGGAAATCTATCGCAGACGTTAGGTTTTGTGAACTTATGGCATCTAGCATTAAATTCACGTTTTCATGATAAACACACACGCAGACGGTATGAGTCCCAGAAGCTCCAACGAATACACGATTGCGAGGTCTCAGCTGTGAAAATTGCGATAAGCTCACATCAACTGTAGGATTCTTCATCTCGAATGAAGGATACAATTCGGCAAGGTTGCATAAAATCAATCTTTTTTGAACATGTTCACGCGTTTTATCATTAGTTTTGGTCGAAACATAATCCTTCATGCCTGGCAATATCCGGCTATCTTCATCATCCAAGTAAAATGCCATGATGGAATTTTCAATCTCCCAAGATAACCTTCGTCCTCTCTTTGGATTTGGTGATGTTAGAATCCCGTTTTCAGCTACCAACTGTATGGCTTTCCTAGCTTGACGTTCCAAAGCGTTGAATTCAGTAGCCAATGTCCTCCGTCCCCATGATTTTGGAGCAAGGGTTAGAAGCAAAATCTTCTCTGAGTAACTGGGAGACTGTTCGAATTTTTCTTTGATTTGATCGAGAACTTCAATAGCTGATTTATGATGTTCTATTTGACAATTCCGATTCAAATTCTCAGACATTTTTGTTGATGGAACGAAAAAATCTTCTTCATTCATATCAAAAGTTTCCTCCTCGTTAATTTCAAGGTGTGGGACATCATCCTCTTCTTCGAATAATGTTTGATCCTAAGAAATAATAAGAATTTCTCAATTATCCCAGTCTTCTCCTCATCAGAACATTTTGGGGCTGCACTGAGAAGAATAAATAGTGGACTCAACTACGCACGACAGTTGGATACGTTCAAGTGCAATACTTTTTTGATTCAATTAGATTTGTAGTTGACTCAACTACGAATACTTTGATGAATCTTGAATTCAAATCGAATTGACGAAGGATTGTATTTGAGCGCATCCAACTGTCGTGCGTAGTTGCCCCCATTATCTTCTTCCTCAATGTATACTGTGTACTTTTCGAATGAATCGAATAATGAAGCGGAACTACCTCAAGTGAATTATTCTCGCATGTATCCATCTGAACAGATTGGACATCGTACAAAGGTGACATTGAAGATAGTACAGTCATGTCTTTCCTGCATCTATTACATATTCGGGTATCAGTAGATGATGATATTTTTTTCTCAGATTTGAAGATGAGGTTCGAAGATCTGAATATTTTTCGTGACAGGGATATTGAATTGGATTGGAGCAACGATCACCTGAACTCCTTCGTTTCATTGTGTCATTACATGTAGGAAAAAGTCCTTCCTCAATAGAATAATTCAGCAGAAAATCAATCACAACATTTTCATAAGCAAGAAAGTTTCACTGATTTGATATTTATCTCTGTACTTTCAAAACGACACAAAACCGTCGATGAGTTCAGATTGGAGAGAATGAGGTTGGTTAGATCACAAATCGAAAAGAATCAGGTTGCCCTGGAAACATCCACAGTCACTATTCAATTGAAGCTTCAGGGCAGAAGTTCATATGATTGATAAGAATGAATTCAAAACCTCAGTGAATTAGAATCAGAGAATAACATTAAGAATCAGAGCATATTTGATTTCTGGAAGTGATTTTCACTGAAAATGATACAGAAAATTACGGGAGAATGAATTATTCATTACATAAAATATTATCACACAAAGTTGGCGTAGTGTTGTATTAATACACGATGGTAGTGGGTGGACGTGTGAGATCTGAGCCCTTAAACCCCTCTGTAATTTCAAGGAATTTTCTCATCCCATTTCTCAATCTGTATAATTCCGAAGCTAAGGAATCAAGCTTTCGATTTATCAAGGTTTCATCAATATCAAAAGGGGCGCAGTGACTGAAAAATGCGAACATACTTTGAAAAATCGAATTTCCATGTGAAACATTCCTTCTGCATGAATGGAAGTATTTTCATCGTAAAATTCAGAAAAAATCCTAACAAGATCAATAATGACATATTTTCATCGAATGGAATTGATGAGGATGATCATCTTTCGAAAAAACGCAGATCAAAAAAATCTTGAGAATTTAAACCCCTGTACCACGAAAACCTGACTTCCTAGAAACCTGGTGTTAACACAATTTGGAGATGGTCACTGGTACAACAAATTCATGGCATTTCATCAACATTGATGAGATTGAAATTTTCAGGTGGGAACACTTGGCGAATTTCACCCCATATTCGGGTATAAATTTTCGAGTGGTTTTTCTTTGATAAAATTTCAAACACCTAGTGGATTGGTTTCTTTTAGAATTGGGACAAATTTCTCAATACTCAGAAGTTCATGGAATGAAATAGTACCATCAATGTCAGCTTCTGCGTCCATTTTGAAGCTTGTTGAAGATCATGGCATTGCTTTCGAAGCACCTCCCTACTGGCAATCTCCAAATCTCATACAAGAAACTCCACGTAGCTACATGATCATTCAGTTGCTGAAATCCCTCTTGAACTGAATTTATTGCACAGTCCATCAAGGGATTGAAAAAATCAATCTCAAATTGTTTTTCTGGAGTTTTCAACCCAGAAGGTTCGTCACGACTCTCGTCCCCAAATTGTCTTTTCGCATACCGCACTCGTTCTCTCCTCTCGAATTCTGTTGTCACTTCTAGAATTTGAGCAAGTTCTGCAGCAGATGCAATAGCTCTTTTGAAACCAGTTCTTTTATATTCTTTCAAGAAATCGGTACATGTTTTGATTGATTTTATGGTCTCGCAAATAACTGAAGTTTTGCTTTGCACCGATTGACTCACAACGTGAACTCGAAGAAGTATATCATACCAAATAACAAAAGAGACAAGAAAATCAAACTTCTTGAATTGTTCAATGAGAGTCGTTCCCTCATGGGAGATATCAGGATTATGACATTTTTCTTGTTCAGCGAGATCAAGGAGCACATCGTGAACTTCACCAATCCGAAATCGAACAGCTTTAACGCTCGAAACTTTTGCTTCCCACTGTGTGTCGCTGAGACGTTTCAAAACCAAAGATTTTACATGATCAGTCAAGACTTCCCAACAATGTGTTGGAGCAACAAATAAAAAATGAAGTCTCCCTAAAATTCCGAATGAAGGAACGTTTTCCACGGACGATTCCCCTGCATCGCACAGTACTAAATTGAGACTGTGGCAACCACATGGGATGAAAAATGCTGGAAGATTGATATCGAGAATTCTTTTTTGAACCCCTTGATGCTTACCCTCCATGTTCGCCCCGTTATCACATCCCTGACCACGACAAAATTTCAGTTCGAGCTTATTCTTCCACACATGATTAATTATAACGTCTGTAAGTCCGCTACCGGTTAAATCGTTAATTGACGTGAACCTCAACAATCTTTCGCATATTCCAATTCCATCATTATCACTATTTGAATCAACACATCTTAATGTTAATTACAGCTGCTCTACATGACTAACATCCGGCGTGCAATCAGCAATTATAGCGTAATATTCAGATTTTTTGATGGCTGATACGACTGTTGTAGTAACATCTTTAGCTGAAAGTTGAATGAGTTCATTCATGATGTTTTTTCCCGCAATAATGAATACTCGATTCTTCTCTCAAAACCCGAGTAATGTGATCTTGCATGACTGGATCGAAAGTTGCCAATAGTTGAATTGGACCCAACTATTTTCCATTATTTTTGGTGTACCGTTTTTCAGAAGAACCGCGAAATGCCATATTGTTTTCCGCGAGATATAAAATAATATTCATGACTCTTGGTGAAACATTTCTCCAACGTTCAGATTTTTTTTCAATCAATAGTTGTTCGGACTTGTCTATTGTCTGACTAGTTTGAAGTCTTAACGCAGTTCCTACCCACACCTGATAGCATTTCATGTGGTTTGGTCCTTTTTCATGCATTTTGAGTCTTGAAGCCAAATGATTCCAGTCACCAAATCCATTTGTTGCCAAGTTACTTGTAGATCTTTGGTTGAAACATTTACAGTAGAAACAAAAAACGCGATTTGTACTCTTAAAGTATAACAACCATTTTCGCAAAGTCCCTTCACCAATTTGCAAGGACACGAGAATAATGAATGCTGGAAAAATGACGGCCATTATCATCGTCAGGGTATTCGCTGAGCTCGATTTGTTGAGGACCTCGACTTATTATGTGCGCAATCGTGGATGAATTAAGGTTCGTAGGCCATGGAGCGGGATCTGAGACGTCAAATTCTTCTGTGACCGAATCATTGGGAAAAACAACGCCATCAACATCTTCGTTCTGCTAAAGATTGTTTTCCATCAAGTTGCTTGGGATGCACTGAAGGAGTGATGATGATGCATATTCAATTATTGTCTTCAAGGATGATTGCTATGAATGTCTTGAGTTGAATTTACCAATTGCTCATTTGAATCAGGAGGAGGAGATCCTACATTATTGACACATTCAGGATCAGGATCAGGATCAAGGTCAGGAGGATTACTTGTTGAGGCTCCACTGGAAGTCGAAAAGTAACAATCCATTTTTGCGCATCTCTGAATTACACTTTCAAATTGCGCATCTTCTTCAGCTTTTCTTGTCCTTAACTCTGCGCCGGAAGCTTTATTTATTTTGGGAGTCTCTTACGTGTTCGGTGATGATCACAATGTTTCAAGAGCTGAGGGAATTGAATTATCAAAAATATTAGGAACTTATCAAAATTCTGTATATACTTTGAAACGGAAAAGTTTATATCTCGTCTGTTTACCTATATTCCTATGTGAATACAAACGTCGCGATTAATAACAGGAATCCTAACCAAGCCAGCTGTGAACAAACCATATGATGAAAATAAAAACGTAGGTTATCTGCATGGAAAAATTCTGCCGTAAATCCTAGATAGGAATGGATTAAAATAGACTAAAACCGGATTCAAAGTCAAACCGTTTCTACCCGTTTCAATGGGATTTTTTCCATTTCAATTCGTTTCTGTCTGACATTTGCGGCGGAAAAATGTTATCTCGTTGTATATGTAGATATATTACTTCATTCGAAGGAACGTGATGAAATATTTGTCTCCATTAAAACCCCCTCAAACGATGACGACTAGAACAATATACGACAGGAATGCTGTGGATTCTCTTCTTCAAAATATACAAAAACTTGTTGGTGTTACGAGTTAGGATACCTAAACTCCGAATTTCAGCCGTCGCAACGAGTGCCAGTGCTCTACCTTATCGATGGTATCAAGTTTCACATAATCCACAAAATTCAAACGGCAAGAAATGTTACTTTAACGACAATGGTTTCAGTGTGTCTATTGTAATCATCGCGATCAAAGGTTTTCGGAAACTCGTCTCTGTGAGGCATAGACCAATCTATCCAGAATTTTCTGAAACGAAGGATGAATAGGTTGTGGAAGAGAGGTGTTTTCCGACTTCGATGTGTGAATTTTACCGAGTACTCCCTGCGGGTGTAGGGCGCTGGAGTCCCTCACAAAATATTCACGACAAAAATCCCCCGGACAAAATATCCCCAACCAAAATATCCCACGCAATAATGTCCCGAACTATAATATTCAGGACACACATACCCCCAACAGATCCATCTTAAACAATCAAATCATACAAAACCGAAACAACCTCAAATAATAATCAGAGGCCAGAAATGGGTGACGATAATCAATTTTATTTCCGGTGCAAACTACGCACTCACAATCTCCGCGTGCTCGAGGGCCGCGACGAGAACGTGTTGGCATGCAGACCCCATTTTTTTTCTTCTTTCGTGTGATTTTTTTGAGTTCCCACTTTTTTTGTATTTTATATTTTTTCCGTTTCCTATGTTTTCCTGTCACCACTTGTAATTCACATTCCCATCCTTTCATCTGATTGATATCATTTTTGAATATTGACATTATTATTCTCATTCCGGGGGAGGCCTCCAGCCCCTCCAGCCAGGGGCCCCGCCCCTAGGACCCCGGCAGGGGCTGGTGCCCCTGCACTCCCGCCCACTACTATAAGCATTGTCGGGACAAGCCCACTGACGATTAGCCACTCTTCGTGTGACCACTCTTCCTTTTCTTCATTACCATTCCTTGCTTCTTGTTTCTTCCAAACAAATATTCTTCGATCGAATGTTTTCGAACAAATGTGTTTTCGATCAACTGTTCCTTCGATCGAATGTTCCCGATCAAGCTGCCGCATACCCAATCAGAGAAATCATGATCTAAAACACATGCAACTGATTTTATCACTTACATTTGGAGTAATTACACCCGGAATAATTCGTCCCGGAAAATCTTTGTCGGAGATATTTTGAGTGGGATATTTTGTCACGGGGATCCAGAGTCCGTTTTGGGAAATTTTGTCCGGGGACAAGAAAACTGGACCCAACTGGATGCATACTCTCCCTGCTGAAAAAACTCTTGTTGAATTTCATTCTCAATTTGGACACTGTTCCACTAAAAGTTGACAAAAATTCATGAATCTTCACAAGAATCAATGGAAATCGGCAAAATTGAGTGAATCTGATCTGGTTCTGTTGTAATTTTTTTTTTTTTTTTATTGCAATACACGGGTTGGCACCCTTTGATGTAAAAAGTGAATACAGAGTCAATACAAGACAGCGTCCAAAGACGCATAAAATGAAATCACAATATGGTCATGCATTACCCGACAGTTCAAACCGATTCAAGGAAACACCAAACAATTCCATCGACCGATCGAAATTATTTGCTAATTCACAAATGCGAGGAATCGGATCATAATTTCCAAATTTAGATTTAAATCGTACAGGTCCAAATGAAGGCGCTCTCCTAATTGGTCTACCGGGGATGTTAAAATTAACTTCACTCAGCGATGACTCGCAATCGAGAAAACCATTGATCAATTCAAAAAGAAATGGGGGATCATTCATTTGTCTCCGCTCTTCGAGGGTAGTTGGATTCATTCTTTGAAGGATTCTGGAGTAATCATGGTCAGAATATCTCATAGGGCAGCCTATTCTAAAAGCAGCGAAGCGTAAAAACTTGTGTTGCACACTCTTAATCATTCTAATATCCTTCTTCAAGTACGGAGACCAGATAGGGGACGCATATTCAAGATGAGATCTAATTAAAGAGGAATATAGTACTTCTAATGACCCAACATCTTTGAAATCACTAGGTAATCTTTTAACGAAGCCGAGATTTCTCAGCGCAGTACCACAAGCCTTCACAGAGTGCTCAGAAAAATCAAAGTCATCATTTATAGTTACACCAAGATCAACATAAGATTTGACAGTATTCGATGTAACATTTGCAATCTTGTAGGAGAATATGAGAGTATTCCATGACCGCGAGATTCTCATTACACAGCGTTTTTCTAAGTTCAGATGCAGGGAACTACGGGTGCACCAAGAATCTAATCTCGATAATATTGACTGTAAGTGATGAATTTCCGCAAGACATTCTATGTTCTTGAAGATTTTTAGATCATCAGCAAATACCAGGAAATCACAATCATTGAGAACCTGCCCAATGTCATTCATGAATAGCAAAAATAAAAGTGGACCAAGGTGGGATCCCTGGGGCACTCCCGAAGAAGGTATAATGGGTTCAGAAAAACAGTTCCGAACTTTGACCATCTGCACCCGATCAGTTAAGTAACTCTGGAATCAAAGTTTCAGATTACCAGATATTCCAAAGCTACTCAACTTAGATAGAGGAACGCTGTGAGATACAGTATCAAACGCTTTACTGAAATCAGTGTAAATAACATCAACTTGTGAGTTATTCTACAGCGCAATGGCGAGGTAATTACAGAAAGCAGCCAAATTCGTAGTAGTAGACCTCATTGACATGAAACCATGTTGTTCCGGGATGATAAGAGGAGACATAACATTTAAAATACTTATAGGTCTATAATTCTTAGCATCCAGTTTATTACCATGCTTGAAAATAGGAGAGATCAGGCTCGTTTCCAATTCAGCAGGGAAACATCCGGAAGGAAGGGATTCATTAAAGATAATCCAAAGCGGTCGAGAAAGAATAAATTTGCAAGACTTGAACAGCAACGGCGGAAGGTCATCAAATCCTGGGGCCTTGCTCGTATCTAACGAATCAAGAACAGAGTAGATCTCTCCTATGGTAATAGCCAAATCAGAAGGCATGTTGAATGACATATCATGTCTAGAATGGTTAACATTGACCGAGTTATGTGGAGCAAAAACCGATGAAAAGTGATCAGCAAAAAGGTTAGTCATTCCAGCTGCAGAGTCAGCAACTACATTATTTAACATGATAGTACTAGGTGAGTCATTGAATGAACGCTTACTGTTAACAAAATTCCAAAAAGATTTAACATCCTTTCGGATATTAGTCTCAACTTGGCGAATGTAATTCGAATAACAAGCCCGAGCTCGTGATTTACATTGAGCACGCAAACAAGAGAACGCTAAATAATCGCCGCGATGAATTTGTAAATCATATGAGCAACTTTCTTTCTTCTAATTAATTTTTTGAGCTCAGGAGTAAACCAAAGAGGATAAATAGATCTTTTGATCGATGTTTTCGGAACGTACAACTCAATAGCCACAGAAAGTTGATCATACAAAAAACTGATAGCAGTATTCACATCCATGCATTCTAACTCCAAATCCCAATCAATTTGATTCAAATGCTGCCGTATAGGAAAAAAATCAGCCAATTTATAATCGTACCGGTACGTGTCGGTACAAGACAAAGATCTCAATGAAAGAGAATACAATCTCATTTCAATAGGGGGATGATAAGCATCACAATGTAGCAGGTAATCAACCGGACTAAGTGTTTCAACATACTCATCGGTGGTAAAAATCAAGTCCAGCATACCATTGAAATCATTGTAAATATTGTTTTTTTGATATGCACCGAAGTAGTTGAAATATTGAGTCAAAATCTCCACCGAAGACCTTTCATTCAGTGTCACACCAGTAAGAAACGATGCCGTTAGAGAAGAGTCGTAATTGCGCCAAACCGCATGCGGAAGATTGTAGTCACCGAAGAGGGAAATTGAAGAGTCATAATCCTGACACAATACCTCGGCCAGAGAAACACAATGTTCAAGGTAAAGAGATGATGATGAGGCAGGGGGGAAGAAACTTGCTCCAATAGAAACAGACTTCGAATTAAACTGCAACTTGACAAGAATATGTTCCACGCTAGTAGGCGGCAAATCCACCAATGCACTATTCAAATACTTTTTGACCGCAATCAGCACACCACCTCCTCGAGAAAGGACACTGGTGCGCCTGCTCCTGTCCAACCGATACAAGACATAATCATTAAAGGACAATTCTTCATCAGATATGTTATCCGTTAACCAGGTTTCAGAGAAGATAATGACATCATACGTAGAAGTAAGAGATGAGAGTGAAATTTGCAAATCTCGAAGTTCAGTACGAAGACCACGAACATTCTGATAGTATATCAAAGGGTGAGTTATAGGTTTTTTTTCTGGGGCACAGTACGCGTGTCAACAATCGTTGGCAATCCATTTATATACTTGATTGTTTTGTTGGTATCACCACCATCGATCAGATTCTTGAGTTCCGCACGTAACGTGGTTAAATAATTTCTTTCTTGGACAGTTCGATCTCGATAAATTTTGAACGGTCCATTGTGATTAGATTTACGTTTAAAGATATTTATAACATCCTGAGACGATGGAAAAGAAACACAAATAGGTCCGTGTTTGTTCACAACCTTTTTACCGATTCTATGCAACCTAATATTATCATGAACGGAAGGATTAATATTTCGGAGTAGTGTTTTCACCTTCGCTGCATCATTTTGCTGTTGATTGTCCGGCGTCTCATCAATACCAACAATAATAATATTGCGAGATCGCTTCTGTCGCTCGTTGACTTCATGAATAATAATCGTTTCAAGATCACGAGAATCGCGGTCTTGTTTTGAAACGTCGAGTTTGTTCTCAACTTCAGTCAATCTCGCAGTGAGGGAAAGAATAGTTCGACTAAGAGGAACTATTTTGTCCTCGTTGAAATTTGTTGAAATTCATATTTTCTTGTTGATTTTCCATGAAGAAAGTTGTTGTCGTTGTCCGTTGTCCGTTGTCCGTTGTCCGTTGTCGTTGTCGTTGTCGTTGTTGTTGTTGTTGTTGTTGTTGTTGTTGTTGTTGTTGTTGTTGTTGTTGTTGTTCCGCTCCTTGTTCTCTTTCTCCAATATTTTCTTGACCATACTCTTTGGATGGGTTTCCTTTTTCTCCTCCATACCCTTCTTGCATGATATTTTCTGTAACACTCTCTGTGGATACAACTGCATCACATAGTTGTCCATTTCAACCGTCATTGAGGGAACATAGTAACTCTGTGTACAGAGGAATGGATAAACTTGTGATTCGTTCGAATAATACGAGAATGTAGAATTATGAGAATTTAACACTTACTATTCATCTCTTCTGCTTCCATTTTCTTCACAACTTGGAGGAAGGATTGTCGTATTCGTCATTCGGGAGATCCATTCCGTGTTAAAAATCGGAAAATCACTTCATAAAAATTTTCACAAAAAAAATGTCACTTGAATGTCTTGAATGATTCTCAATTCCGCTGCACAATAATCGAATTTCCTCTCCAATAACCCGCACTAAACGGGATGAGTAGACATTCCACTTGGAACTGGATCGCGAGAAATTTGATTCCCGATTAACTTCACTTGGAAGTGAACACTGCACCACTTGTGAAGTATTTTGAAATCTGAGACTGCGGTATGACACTCAGACTTCGAACGCTTCTCGTACGAAATTCAGAAACTGAACGTGACAGGAAAACCTCCATCACTCTTCAAGAATACTCCCTGGTCTCATACGAAAAAACCAGTTTGAAGGAGAGAAGGATTTCTTTCCAGGAAAACTATGTAACAGCTACAGGACTGATTTTTTCCACCCTCTACTCAACTCAAAACGTGGCCCGGAACAAAAGAATCGTTTCTTTGGTGAATTTATTACATCCGGTGAAGATCTTTTGAGAAAAGACGGCTTTATTCGAAAACAAAGGATACATCCTCCCAATAGAACGAAAATCTTGTAAACTTGTTATCGTATCTCATCTCGCATTCTAGAGCGACCCTTTTGTGTGCTCGAATGTATAGTTTCACATTTTCGGGAAATTGACCTGCGTCCTTTTGATTGTACATCTCAGGTGTTCGAGAGTAAGTGGAAACCTGTTTCGGCAAGAATACCGAATATGAATGTGTGTGTATACATGTATGTAGAAAGTGGGAGGATGAAGAACAAAGAGAATTTTGGAAAACTTGTCTGAACAAGTCTGTAAGAATATGGTCCCATGATGATTGGTCAGAGGAAATATATTCTGTGTTCCATAGTATATTCCTAACGACGAATGTGACTTCGATTCAGTCATCCCTACGCGTTCGGATTGAAAAGATCGGTCAAATTTTCCTCACGAAATGGAGAACCAACTACTCATCTCCACAAGTTATATTTCAAACGCGTGGGGAACGAAACAAGTTCAAGTGGGTTTTGTATTACAAGATGATGGAAAACTTCGTCCATGTGTGAAACTTGGATGCACGTAGAATCGCAGATGCATTCCAATTCCGAATGAGGAATGGGATTGGTTGAAAAGTCAACCGGATCACATCATGTCATTTCTTTTGGGTGATGATACCGAAGAATATCATTCATGGATTGAACTTATCCAGTACGGAAATCTCAGTATTCATCTCGTGACATGGTATGATTTGCCTTCCATAATGTTTGAGAAGGAGGATCAGAGGAAGAATATTACAATCACGATGCACGAACCGACTTCGAGAACGTTGAAACGGTGAATATTTTTTTCTCATTTGAGAAACATTAGTTCATTTCATGTTGAGAACATTATTTTTTCTCCATAAGTGAATAAACAAATGGAGAAATATATTTGTGCGTGTTTTTCCAAGGTATTCACCAAGCATCACCTTAAGCTTGGGTACATTGAGAACCTCACCTGTGAATGGCTGTCAAGGAAACTTGATAGAACAAACGGCAAAAATGACATTGGATGGGACATTGGAAAGGTACGCACCAGCATCAAGGTTAACATTGAATACCGTTCTGAATTTCATCTCAAATAATATCGAACATACAGTGTACGAACCATTGAAAACTTCAGGAAACAATCTTTGTCATGAAATTCTTATGTACGAAATACTTGTTGTGTATACACATAGTTCAGCAGAAGAAATTGTACGTTCTGTCAATAATTTACAATATTCTACGAATTATACTCATGATAATAATTTGATGATGAACACTGAGTGATTTCGTTTTTCGTATTCGGTTTTCATTGATACGCTGTAAGGACATTGTATGAATAATGCACATGAGAATTGTGCACTTATTTATTATACACATGAGCAAATTGAACGAAATTTTCACACATATTAATTTCAGTCGTTCACAATACATTTGATGAATATGAACTGACAGTTGTGCACAGGTAGCTGTACACATGAAAGAAAAAATGTAAAATGTAATATTGTGCACCTTACATTTTGCACCTTTGAAAATATTCGGTATTGTTTATTGTGCACATATAATCGTGCACAAAAGGTTTATCAACAAAAATCATCTTTCAATATTGTGCACATCAGAAACTTATCGTACACTATTGAAGAATTTCTAAACTAAGTTTTGCACAAATAATTGTGCGAAAAAAATTGGTGACAGGTCTAAAGGTCCCTGGACAGAATATCCCGATCGAAATATCCTGGTCAATGTATCCCTTTAAAATACATCCCCATACAAAAATATTCCACACTCAAAAATATCCCGGGAAAAGTATCCCAAGGAGAAGATCTCCAACACAAATTTCCCAAACAAAATATCCCCAACAAATTGGTCCCGGCTGTGGAGGTTGGGGAAGAGAGAACGGGTGGGAGGGTAATTCATAGGTTTTTTGTGTTTTTCCGTATGAATTAAGTGATGTTGTACGGAGTTTTTGGAGGACTGTCTATGCATGTTTAATTCCGTAGAACGTACGAAGGTTCGTTTGATAGTTCTTGTGATTCAAAATTTGTTGTGTTTTTGCGTTCGAATTCAAATTCGTTTCAAATTATAAATATGAAGAATAACAGGAAATTGAGGAACGGAGGTGTGTGAGTACGAGATGTGGCTGTTCGTCAGCGGGCGCAGTCTCAATGCGATATAGTGTTAGATGAGGGGTCTAGGGGTGGATCCTCCGGCCGAGGAGGATCAGTGGAGGGGGAACGCCCCCTGATAATACGAAAACTAGTGTCGGAATATAAAATCATCCTCGAATTGACAAAACGTATTCAATATAACGCGTTGGGCTCTCTTGCGAGAACATTTTTTCCATGATTCTTTTCACATGATTCCCTTGTATTATAAGACATACTGAACAATATTCTCACGAATTATTTCTATCGATGAAATGATTTTTATTTTGGGTTTCGAATTATAATCATTCTAAACTTTGCTTGAGCACATTGAAAATCGTCAAATCTTCAACTGCCATCCCCTCCCTTTACACGTCCACATCCTGAGTCTGGGATGAGCTAGATTTGGCCAAGTGTTCAGAAAAAGAATAACTACTCGATAATATGGATGTAGTATGATTTTTTTCGGGAAAATGTGTTTTCGAAAAAATGTTTTCCGGAAGAATATTTTCGAATAAATGTTTTCGGAGGAGTTTTTTTTGAAGGTTGTACTTAGAACTGGATGCATGACATTAAATTACATTTCATGTTTGTTGGTGGAATCTGTGAAATATAGACATTTATGAGCGAATGCACGACATTTGAGTTCGGGATATTCTTGTATAGAAATCAATCCGATAGGGAGATTTTGTCTGGGATGTTTTGTCTGGAGTATTTTGTCCGGGATGATATTGTGTACGGGATATTGTTGTATGGTCAACAATTTGATGGGGATATTTTGTCTGGAATATTTTGTCCGGGATATTTTGTCCAGGGATATTTAGACATGTAACCGAAAAATTGTGCACGAAATATTGTGCACATATGAAAATGCAGTGCAATGGTTGAAAATGGATCATTGCGTAATTAGTATTGAAAAATATTATGAAAATGAGTGGAATGAGTAGGTGTTTTCAGAAATACATGAACTAATAGAGTTGAGATTGGATTTATATGTGTTATGAAATCAGAATAGAATTCAGATCTAATTCACGCACGTTCTGAAATTGAGATATGATTCTTATAGAATTTCTATATAACTTGTATACATTGCGTTAATTGAGATATTGTAGGTATAGTTCCCATTCATATCAATAAAAGGAACAATATTTGATGAAAAATCAGATCACAGTGGAGATTCACCATGGCTTGTGTAGAGATATTTGAGAAGACACATGAATGAGGTCACTAGACCTGTCAAATTCGACATCCTCATGGAATTCCAGGATTTGAGGAATAATGGATCAGAATATATGAATTTGAGTTCTTCATAGTCAGGACGCTATCGGATGAATCCGTTTTTAATCATTCGACATCCTGAAATAGAATCACGATGCAGTTCTTCGAAAGGGAGAATCGATTGTTTGGACAGGTTCCCTGGAACGCATACAAATCACGATTCGAGTTGGTTTTTCCTAACTCAGTGATAACAAACGTGAATGGAATGGGTGGGCATATTGTAGAAACAATGCGTGACAATGTGATTCTTAATTTGCTAGTAATATTTCGTGTTTAACAGAAGAGGAATCATGTAGAAATGGAATTCAATCGAAGATGGATATATCTCCTTCATTTGGTGTTGCTGGAAGGATATCTGGCAATTCCAGCGGTGAACACGGAATGATTCCTTGCCGACAGAAAGGACACTTCCGACTCGTTAGTTGAGGAATGTGAATCGCACATACTCGGTGGCAACAAGGTCGCAATTTCAATTTCTTCTCGTTTGAATAACAAACGACACACCCTACAAAGAATGAGTACATGTAGTGGATGTCAATTTTTTGTTCGAATTGATCAACGATATAATTGATAAATTTATATTAGAGAAATTCGTATTTCTTATATATGAAATTGACCTCTCAGGATTATTTATGCAAGCATTGAATTTCATGAGTATATGATATGCACATCCGCGCAACAAATTACTCACAAAACTTGCGGTTATACTTTTGATATTACAAAAAAAATGCGCGCACATCCATGTACACTAGATTTATTGTAATCATCAATAGTAGAGCTCTGACAAGCCTGCATTATTCAATGAGCTTCGTTCGACTTTCTATTATGTGAAAACTTGATGAGGAGAGCTGAATTTCCAAAATATCAGGTGTATAACTTTGCTTCCGCCGTTTTGCAATAGATGACTGTAGCGGTAAGTGGTAGTTGAAATAAATAGATCATACATGTCATACAATAAGCTTAGGTATTTGTAAACACAACGCCATCGAAATATTGGTCGATTTGTGTCTGCATCATCAAGTTATTATCGATTAAACATGTCAGCTTACGAGCCAAATTCTCGTCATTTGCGGGAGGTTCCAATTCTCTGCTTTAATATGAAGGAATCTGTGGCTGAGGCTCATCGAATGCTCTCAAATACCTATGGTGAGGTCGCTATTAGTGAACGAATGTAACGTCCTCGTATGAATTTTTGATGCATTCATATAATATATGTGTATATGTATTCATATATACACAGTATCCATATATACGAATATTCATATATTCATTCAATTTATATCTATATATATATTCACTTTAATTATAATAGAATTGACATTTTCATCAAAGATTTATCCTTCTTAAAATAAGGAATGCGTTAAATCGAGAAGAAGAATTCTATGTCATACGTGCAAGAAGTATGCATGATGAAATCATTCTTCTCTGTATCGATACTCCGTGAATAACGGAACAATGGTACGCTGTGTGCACACACGCATGTACGCACACCAATGCGTGCCTATACATCTTGACTCTGGAGTGCAATACCACTCTCGAACATAGGTCGACGAAATGGACATAATCATAATAGGTCCATTGACAAATCTTCGACGAGTCACTCCTTATGATTCCTGTACTCCTAATACTTTCTTGCTGATTGAAAGTTATTCCTCTTAGTTTTAATTATAATCAACAACAATTTCACATGATTTTATTTACAGGGTAATCTCTCTTCAATATTCTATCATTACATGAAAATTTCAATCCTTCAAGACAAAATCAGATATCTGTATGAGGTAAGAGGTAATCACCTGTATAGTAACTATCGTGGGGAATTGGAATGATAGATAGCATGTAGTTTTCTCTTGTTTCATGCAATTGCATCATATTTCTAAGGGCTTATATAAGTTTTACCACGTTACTCTGTGAAAAGGGGAGAAAATCTAATTGAATCGAATGAAAGAATCGAGTCTGAATGACACCTTCGTTCGAGAGCATGTTAAAGGAATATTTGATTGATTGTAATCAATAACAATATTATAATTCATGATTTTTCAATCTAGAACCAACTCGCATGCTCTGAAATTGATCGAATCTCCTATTTACGATACGAGTATGTCATTCATTACAATTGACAATTTGACAGGATAGCAATAATTAATAATAATAGTTATAAGAATATTTATGGAAATTCCATATCATTGAATTTGAATAGGAATGACTAAAATGCATGTTGCATTGTATGCAAGTACAGTGTTATTTCTATTGTAGTGCATGGTTTGAAACAGAATGAATTCGAGTTTAGTCATGTGTAATTTTTCATAATTAAATGATTTTGATTTCATGAATTGATATTATCATAAGTTAGATTCAGGTTGTATGGGAGAATACTCTGATTCGATATAGTACATTTTCATGTAACGAATGTTGTACGATTTTTGGTCAGACAGGGGGTTTTTTTTTAGAATATTTTTCAATCAATAATAATTTGGCAGTTTTATAATATGTGGTTCATAGATCCCACGGACTGGAATTTCTTTATCCGAATCATCATGGCAAGACCAAACTTCCTTTCGATGAGGTGAAGGTTTATTATAAACGGAAACCTGAAGAATATTCCGCAGGTTCCAACATTGGAGGCTTGATAACCAATGTTATGTTTATGTTACTTATAAACATTACACGCTCTCTCATGACTTCGAATTTAGTCATCGATGCTGTGCGTGAGAACAATACGGAAGAAGGGATGTATAAGTTATCTAACCAATGTTCTTCAAGAACGACCCCACCTATGGTCTTCACGACATAGAAAAGACGTACAAGAAGCTGACGAAGTCGAGAGCACTGACCTTTTGATTCGTCAATGCCTCCCACCACAGGGTGAATTCCAGTCGGTGGGACAATGAGTGGTTTCTAATTAGTCAAATTACCCCACTGACCGACCGACATCGCCATAATTGGGGGTAAACCGAGGTTACTCCCTTGGTACAGAGGAAAACCTCGGGCAGATTCTCGCCGCGACAAAGATAAAACACGTTAAGTTCATCTTTTCGAATCAAACTTTCATTTCAACTTAGTTTCCAATTTAGTTACAGTTCCGTTTTAATTTAAATTCAGTGTCAATTTTAATCCTTAAGACTCATCTCTCAGGACTTGAATTAGTGGTGAAGTGGTTGTAGTGAAATAAATCACGATTAAGTTCATTGAACCAGAGACAGGAAGACTCGAGGGGCGCATCGATAATGCAACAAAAGGTAGAATTAGATATTATTAACTGTTATATTCATATTGATGTAAATTCAAAGTTTTCTCCACAAGTTTCAGTGTAAAATTTCAATTGAGTAAATTCTATGTTATTCCAACAACTAATCTTTCATTCCTACACCTTTGATCATTCCCTTTTCTTCTTCCTCTTACAGCTTCACACCCGAGCCACTTTTCTCGAAAAGTGGTAAATGTTGTCGTTAAGGTTGTATTTGATTTTCGAATGCATCCTATGCGACAGTGCAACAACTCGTGATTCCTTAAAATCCTATCCGAATCCATTTCACGATTTCCTATTCCCAACAAGAAAATACTGGTCCCGTGGGCACAAGTTTTCGCTCCGAATCCAGTTTCACTTAGGCCTCGCGCTACTCAGAGGCATTCAAGTTAAATTAAAATTCATAAATTGAAACTTAGAAAAATATTCATGCACGTTCGGCTCCCGGACGTTACAACGAACGTGCCGAAAGTGGTTTCAACGCTTCAAGCATGTCGATTTCAACGTCGAAGACCAGCATTGTGGTGTGAGAGAGAAGGTTTCCGAAGATGCATAATTGGAGGCATTACTTGATCAAGACTCGTGTCGAACGCAATAAGAATTGGCAGGATCATTGGGATTGACGCAACCAGCCATCTCGAAACGCCTGGAAGTCATGGGAGTGATTCAGAACCGAAGAAATTGGGTGCTGTACGAGTTGAAACCGGGAGATGTTGGACGGCGTTTGTGTGTTCGTGAACAGTTGCTCGCGAGGCGAAGACGGAAGGGATTTCTGCATCGCATTGTGACTGGGGACGGAAAATGGGTTCATCACGATAATCCCGAAAATCATGGGGATATCCCGGCCATGCTTCCATGTCGACGGCGAAATCGAATATCCACGGTCCCAAGGTCATGCTTCGTATTTGGTGGGACCAGCTCGGTGTAGTGTATTATGAGTTGTTGAAACCGATTGAAACAATCACAGGTGATCGTTATCGAACGCAATTAATGCGTTTGAGCCGAGCATTGAAGGACAGACGGCTGCAATACAATGAGAGAGATGATAAACTGATTTTACAGCATGACAATGCTCGACCCCATGTTGCGAAAGTGGTCAGGACATACTTGGAAACTCTGAAATGGAAAGTCCTACCCCACCCGCCGTATTCTCCAGACGTTGCTCCCTCGGACTATCACTTGTTTCGATCAATGGCATACGGCCTAGCTGACCAGCACTCCCGTTCTTATGAAGAAGTAAAAATTTGGATCGATTCGTGGATCGCTTCAAAAGATGACCAGTTTTTTCAACGCGGGATCCGTATGCTGCCCGAAGGATGGGAGGAAGTGGTGGCCAGCGATGGACAATACTTTGAATCATAAATGTATAACCAGTTTTTCACAATAAAGCCTCGAATTTCGGAAACAAACGGTGGAAGCAAAGTTATACACCTAATATATCCTGCACATTCGTGCAACAAATGATTCAGAAAATCAGAGTCATCAATAAGAAACAACGCGACGTGAATAAGTATTCGAGTGAAATCAACTCCGACGATATAATTGATGAATTTATATTAGAGAAATTCGTAACTTTCATATATGAAATTCACCTCTCAGAATTATTTATGCAAGCTTCGAATTTTATGAGTATAAAATATGCACATCCACGCAACAAATTACTCACAAAATTTGCGATTATACTTTTGATATTAAAAAGAAAATGCGCGCACATCAGCGTTGTTAACTCTACACGGAGGAAAGAAAACATCAATGGTTACTGCGGAATCACAATAATTCCCCAAAACTCAAATCCAGATCATGTAGTGCTGCGTTTCACAGTACTCATTGCTGTTCATGGAGCATTGACGAATTTCATCACAGTGCTCACCACTGGAATTGCGATAATCCCCAATATCTAACTCTGTTCTCATTCGTTTTCCAATCGGTTGTTGTTATTTATAGTAATCAGTACTGTTTTCTTCTTCCCGTGTACCAACTTGTTCTCTTGGACAGCTCATCGCTTTCCCTTGTTGACCTGGACATCTTATGTTGGACACTGAAGAACTTGGTAATTGGCATCGCTGCTCAGAACGGCTCCGATCACACTCCATTGGTTTTTCGGACAGGGTCTTCAAATACGTGGTATACAGCTATCGAGAGATGCCTGAGATTATCGTAGATATGTATTACAGGATAATAGGGTCATCATCGTGTATCGGGAATGTGTCCAAATTATTGTGAAACACGATAATCATCGGGCATCAAAAATATATTCGAATTATCGTGGAACACGATAATCATCGGATGGTTGGCAACGCTGACGCACATCCATGCGCACTGGATTCATTGTAATCTTCAATAGTATAACTCTGACAAGCCTGCATTATTTCACGAGTTTTATTTGACTTTCTGTTATGTGGGAAGTTGATTAGGAGAACTAAATTTTCGAAATATATTGTGCACATTCGTGCAACGAATACTCCGAAAAATAGAAGCCATCAATGGTCGCACATAATCACAAAAAATTTTGCGTGCAGATCCATGCACACTTCATGCAATCTGATATTCATGAGTACCAAATGATCTCCAAAACCATCGAATTGTCTCCATTTCAGACAGTATGATTGAACTCATGGTCTCGGTGTTATAGAATGGGAATTAATTACTTGCACTTCGAACCCGATTAATATGATTCCAAGCCAAGAGCGGAGTAACATATAGTACAAATTACGAAACAGAATCATGAAAACGCATCCACGTGAGAAAGGAAAATAGGTGAAATGAGGATATTCAGGAAAGTCCTATGTGTTTATGAATTCCAGAAATCATTTGACGTTCTGAAAATTTTGATTGGAGATCAGGGGTTTGGAAAAAGGATTCGAATAATCATATATGTCACATTCTTCGCCGAATCTGACCCCCCCCCCTGCCCCTCCCGGGCAGATTTGAGATTGACGTAAAAATATGACTGAGATCTCAAATGAGAATGTGGGTTATCTAGTTCATTTAACACACTCGGCTTTTCCGGAAATCTAATATCGTGGAGCCCGTGTGGCGGCAAGCATCATAGGAAAACAAAAGAATCATTCCAGAGGAATCAAATAATGGGTTATTCGACCAAAGAACCTCACAATTACAAATTGAATCTGTGCTATGGGTTTTTCTGGGTGCTGCTTTAGAATGTCGAGTCACATCTTGGACATTCAAGATAACGGACCGTGATGGACGAGCAATATGGCGACAAAAAAATATCAATGAGTAACGAAAGAAGTCACGTTACCGTCCCTGATTTTTTAATCTCAAATTTTCTTATTTATTCAGTAGGAAATGTTCTCAATTCTCATGATCGAATATTGATACATCATCGCTTCAATAATAATAGTATATATATATATATATACAGGGTGATTCAAAATTCCCGCACTCTTTTTTGGGAGTAGATTCCTGATGGAATTCTAAAACGATTTGTCCTTTTGCACAATGCTCTCCGACGCATAATTTCCGAGATATAATTAATTGAAGTTGACTAATTATGAGGTGGATCCATCGGTCATTCAGGAGCGTCATAACAGAACAAGAGAAGAAGGTGCTTGCAGAGGGCGCTCATACGATCAGCTGATCGGTATAATCGATACGATTTACCAGCATACAAATTGGTAAATTTTCTATGTAGAACGATTGAATTCGTCGACACTGTGGAAAAATTGATTATTGTCATGAATTCTCATCACGATATGCTGTAGGTGAAAGGTGTAATTTCAGTAATGATTTTTATTACGCAGACAAATGTAAAATAGTGTTATTTTGTAGGGATAGGGATTCAAGTGGGAGAAAAAAGTGCAAAGATTGAGTCGTATACGATGCCTCACCTTGTATTTTCGTCAAAATTGATGGATTCTGCAAGTTGAAGTAAGTTATTACCGTTCAATAAACCCTTTATAATCATCGAATGATGTAAAAAGGGTGAATTCGAATAAATTCATCATTGTTCAATGTTGTGGTTGGGATAAGTCGAAAACACATTCTCCAGAAGGATCATTTGGAACGGCTGAGGATTGATCTAACATACATTGATTCTCGACCAATCAGAATACAGGATTCGGAATCCAATCTCTTGTGTTGAACTTACTAATCAAACCGTTCAAATTGGGTATCTGATGAATGAAAATTCTCATGTTTTTTTCTTCACATGAAAATTCTGATTGAAAACGAGTAGTTATACTTTTTCCTCCCACTTGAATCCCTATCCCTACGAAAGAACACTATTTTACATTTGTCTGCGTAATAAAAATCATTACTGAAATTACAACTTTCACTTACAGCATATCGTGATAAGAATTCATGACAATAATCAATTTTTCCACAGTGTCGACGAATTCAATCGTTCTACATAGAAAATTTACTAATTTGTATGTTGGTGAATCGTATCGATTATACCGATCAGCTGATCGTATGAGCGCCCTCTGCAAGCACCTTCCTCTCTTGTTCTGTTATGACGCTCCTGAATGACCGATGGATCCACCTCATAATTAGTCAACTTTAATTAATTATATTTCGGAAATTATGCGTCGGAGAGCATTGTGCGGAAGGACAAATCGTTTTAGAATTTCAACAGGAATCTACTCCCAAAAAAGAGTGCGGGAATTTTGAATCACCCTGTATATATATATATATATATAAAGCGCTGACATGCACACTTATGATAATGCATTTTTGTCATTTCAAGTTGAGGGGTCATTTGAATGTCACGGAGTTGAATGATTTGAATCTGGTTTTTGGCATTCTTCGATAGTTTTTACCAATAGATGTAATACTCTACAGTCGGTTCAAGTGTTTCCTGCCCTCAATGTTTCAAAAGAGAGGCTCAAACTTGACGCGCTCGAGTTTCGGGACAGGTTTACGAATTGCTTTGCGGGATTGATTCCTCCAACACGACCAGGCGTACCGACCTCTTATTTCAACGCGATGTTCAGTACGATCATGGCTATCGTCTGTGCCTCAAAATTGTTGATGTTTGATTATAATTTATGATTTCACCTGATTTATGACGCGAAGGAAGGTGTTTCTCCCCACTGTTGCAAGAAACACCACTATTCTGTTAATTTTCGGTGCAATAATATAGTATCTATTTCTTGTTTCAGATTCCTTCGATTTTCTGTTTCAGATCGCTGAGAGCGGGAATCAACCCCGCCAGCAGAAGACGTTCTTTGTTCCAACACTCGCATTTTCCATTATAAGTACACGGAAAAAAAGGATGGCTATTATAACGATCTGAAGTATGGGTAAGAAGAGATAGCTGTAGTGACAACAATGTATCGCTATGGTGACGATACAGATGGCTATGCTGGCGATCTATATCGCTCCTCGGATGATTTGTATGATCATAGCAACGATACTGATACCACTAAACTTTGAATAGTCATCACAACTATCCATTATCGTTATGACAGCGATATTTTTTTCTTCATGTACACGAATACACATTTCCCGTGACGAACAAAACATCTTCCCCACCCTCTTCGATCATACCTTTGAGGCAAAAGAAAGTTTATCGCATTGTGTTCAATAGTTCCTTGCAAAAAACTTATTGAAAATGGGCTTGTTTTTAGGTCCCTGAAGGTGGAACCGCCATGAGCGATTTCCGGGATATTGATTTTTTGAGAATTCAGAGGAAATTCAGGAAATTGTGGGTCAATGAAGCCCTATTCCCTCCAATTCCTTCGAATCTGCGTTGAAGATACACTATTCCAATGTTTTTTGGGGTTGCTGAATAGGGACATGTAATCGCCTTTCCTCTATCACATTTGGATTTTGAGATGATTGAGGATGATGAGTCAAAAAAGCGTCCTCATTTCCGATCATCCTCCATTCGAGATCAGAGTGCACTTTTCCAACGTTTTTTGGGTCACTAGATGAAAAAACGTGGTCGCTTTTGGTCCATCACGTCAGGATTCCGAGATATGGGAAAAAAAAAATCCCTCCGTTCTTCAAGTACCCTGGATCTTGGTTGAGAGTACACTATTCCAACGTTTCATGGGTCCCTGAATACGAAGATGTGCTCACTCCTGTTCTCAGCATCATCACGTCGGGATTTGATTGCTTTCATGACACATAATCCCCACTTATTGCCAAATCCTAACGTAATGCAGTAGGAGCGATCACATTTCCGTATCCAGGGATCCAATAAACGTTGAAATAGTGTGCCCTCAACCGAGATCCAGGGTACTCGGGGTACGTGATGGAGCACGAGCGACTATATTTTCGTATTCAGCGACCCGAGAAATGTTGGAAAAATGCACTCTCATCTTAGATGCAGGGTACTCGGAAAGAAGAAGGCTTTTTGACCCATCGTCTTGGAATATTTCAGAATTCTAACCTGATAGAGCACAAGTGATCACATGTCCCTATCCAGCGACCCACAAATCATTGGAATCGTATACCTTTGGAGTAGATTCAGGCTACTTGAAGACGAGAGGTCTTCATTGACCCATTATTCCCAATTATCTCAAAATTCGGACCTGATGAAGCAAGGCCGACCACAACTTCGTATTCAGCGACGTAATGAACATTGAAACATAGCGTATCCTCAATCTGGATTGAGAGTATTTGGAGAGATGAGGGTTTTATTGATTCATATTTCTCATCATCTCAACATTCTGACCCCATGCTATCTCATCAAGATGTCGAGATAGAGTCAACCATAGTGATCATTTTATGGGGAGTCTCTCAATATTATAGAAGAGTCCTGAAACTCATACTGTTGCGAGAGTATGCCCAATAGTATTGTGAGACTCTCCAATACTATTGCGAGACTCTAAGTGAGACTTTTAGCAAGACTGTTCCCGCATTCGTGTCATACTACTTTTTTCTGCACGGGTGATTCAGTTCGAGTTCCAAATGTGCAGCAGAATAATGAGAGGCGAAGTCAGGGTGCTCAGCGAATCAGGGAAATCAGGGAAAAGTCAGGGATTCCGCTACAGGACCCAAAAATCAGGGAACAGTCAGGGAATTTCTGAGAGTAAATATTAAATTTCCTCCGAATCCTTCGTGTACAGGACGGAAGGTTGATTGCTCTATGAAAATTATTCATAGTATTTCCTAGACCTCTCGGAGAGCATTTTGGTTCCCTTTGTAATTTTACATGCCGCCAGGACCCACAAGGACCTACGAGGGTGGATTGATAAGTTTCCGGCCTGACCAAGAGATGGCGCCACTAGGCCTACCTTGAGGTGGCGTTCTATAGTACCATCCTTAGATAGCTTGTAGCTATAGTTTCAGTCCGATCGCCATGTTAATTTAGTTTTGAGAGCACGCTGACCAAGACGCCTCCGTGTTTTTCGTAAAAATGGAAAAGCTGGAAAATCGTGCTGTCATCAAATACTTTTATTTGAAGGGGTTAACGCCGAAGGAAATTGAAGAAGAGATGGACTCAACACTGGGGACATCCTCCCCATCATATTCAACCGTTAAGCAGTGGGTTTCCGAGTTTAAAAAGGGTCGTGTGAGCACCTCTGATGAGCCTCGCTCAGGACGCCCCATTGAGGTCACAACTCCAGATATGATCGAAAAAATCCATCAAATAGTGCTGAAAGATCGCAGATTAAAAGTTCGTGAGATGGCTGAGACCTGTAAGATGTCATATGAACGTGTACAGAATATTTTGCACCAACATTTGTATATGGAAAAGCTGTGTGCAAGATGGGTGCCGCGTTTGCTAACAGTCAACCAAAAATTGATTCGAAAGAACATTTCTACCGCCAATTTGGCGTTGTATAAGCGTAATCCAAGCGAATTTTTGCGTCGATTCGTAACCGTTGACGAAACTTGGGTTCACCACTACACTCCTGAAACCAAAGAACAGTCTAAACAGTGGATTGGACCAGGGGAACCAACTCCAAAGAAGGCAAAAACAATTTTTTCGGCGAACAAGGTTATGGCTACTGTTTTTTGAGATGCAAGAGGTATTATATACATTGATTACCTTGAAAAGGGTAAAACTATCACTGGTCAATACTACGCAGACTTATTGCAACGTTTGAGCCACGAAGTGAAAATTAAACGACCTCATCTGGCGAAGAAAAACATCTTGTTTCATCACGATAACGCACCAGCGCAGCGCACACGTCAATCGTTGCGATGACTAAAATCAACGATCTGAAGTTCGAATTAATGCCGCACCCTCCCTACTCTCCAGACCTAGCCCCGAGTGACTATTATCTGTTTCCTAACCTCAAAAAATGGCTTGGCGGTAACAGATTTGAGGACAATGAAGAAGTAATCGAAGCTGTAAATGGGTATTTTGAGGAGCTTGACCAATCAGTCTATAGAGATGGCATTACTAGACTAGAACACCGCTATGAGAAATGTATCAGCCTTGGAGGAGATTATGTTGAGAAATAAAAAAAAAAAAATTCTTAAAAACGTTGTTTTTCTTGGTCAGGCTGGAAACTTATCAATCCACCCTCGTAAATGATCTCTGAAACACCTTCTATAACGTAGTTGATGTATTATCCGATTCATCAAAATTCCTCAACACTATGTATCAACTCATTCTGATACAAAATTCAAAATGCAATGTGATGTCAGAGCATACTTCATGAAGTGTGAAGTGTGGGCCAGATCGAAGGTTATATTGAGGTTATTCCTCATATGACCGATCCATATGATTCAGAAGGAAATTTTTTAGAAATTAAAAATTTAGGTTATTCACAGACGTAGATGAAATTGCGAAAATCGTTCCTGAAATTCTCAGATCTCTCTATGGTTCCAATTCCCAGTGATTCGGTGGACGAAAAATATGCTCAGATGCCCTAAGAAAACACAAACTCTTAGAACCGTTGACTGAATATTCCTGCACTGAGAACCCAATTTCTTAGATTGGAAGAAAATTTCTTTGCCCTCATTCTGGTAAATCTTGTTTTCAATGTTGTACTGTGTAATAGTCAGCAGAATTGAGCCTGTCATTGGTATGCTAAAACTGCGGGACTCTTCAGCAGCTTCATCAGAAAACTTCCGCTGGAACTGCTGAGTGCTTCACAAAAACTGCGTGATTAACTCAACTGAAATCGTCGTATGACTAGTGCTGCGGAAACATGTACAAAGGCTGCGGGAATGTTCAGTTACCTGAGCTTTACTTTTTTCTTCGTGTGAATATTTTTGAAGATTCGTATTCTCTTGGGGTGGTAATTCCCGAATTTAACTGAATCACTCACGGCGGAAAACCAATCCAAGTTTCCATGTAACTCGAATTTGACTCGAGTTATTTCCCAAAATAAACAGAGTCACTCGAATGAAAAAATTGAATTCGAGTCCCATCATGACATTCATTCCACTCCAAATTGGAAGGAGTGACATTTTTATTCGAACGGAAAGATAGGTCTCACTGTGAAAAAAATCTGCCTCAAGTTTCATAAACATGTTATGAAACTTTTTACATGACAGAATCTATTGAATTTCATAATATGACATCAATTTCAATAATATGATTCTTAATTCTGGACATTTTTTTTTCAATTTCAATGAGAAATTCCAAAATCCCATAACGCATATCAAATTTGAGGAATCTGTCAAATTTGATATGGAAATATTGGATTTCATCAGAAATTTTCCATTAAATTTGAGAATTTTTTGAATAGTTTTCCTTCTGGCTGCCTAAAGCATGAATTATCACTACAACAGAGTGGAATTTCACTCTTCAGGCAGCCAGGAGGGAACCTATCTTCCCGTTCGAGTGGAATTTCCACTCCCCATATTCAGAAAGTACACGATACGCATCCGAAATTTTGCAAAAACATATAAGTAATGGATTCCGTATGAAAAACTTTCGCTGAAAAATGTCTGCAAAATTCTGACAAACTCCAAAATTCTCATGAAAACTCTAATACTTTTGGAACATTCTGTACGGACTTTTTTCAGAGGTTCTCAGGTTTTTTTCAGACAAGTATTTAGAAACGAGATTGCACTCTGAAAAAATTCTGACAGAATTCTGAGAAATTCCTAACATTTCTCTGACTATTAAAAAAAATTTTTTCATTTTTAAAATACTTTTTCACGTATGATATTCAACCCTCAAAGTATGCATCTTTTCGAGGCAAGATTTCGAGTGCGCAGAGCTCATTAACTGAGCAACAACCAATGACACGAAAGAAATCTTTGAGATATTCAAAAGAGCTCTAAAAAATATATTTTAGATGATTCTGAAAGAGCTCTAAAAGATATATTTGAGATGATTCTGAAAGACAACGAAAAGATGTCCTTTCGCTTGATTGGATTTCGGAATAAGAAATGAATAGGTTCTGAATGGGGATTTTCACGAGGTCGACTTATGAAGGTCATCAAGTGCTGGAACATAGAAAAAAAGTTGAGAGAATAATCAAATGAAAAATTCGAAAGAAATTGGGGACAAACCAGGCGGTATCTTGTGTACGTGAAGCCTTGGAAATAGTCGTGATAATTTTTTTCTGAGTTTTTGTGCTGTCAGGAAGTTGTTTCAAAAATGTATTAAATATTTCCGTAGTAGACATGACTTTGGATGATATCAGCAACATTATATCTGAAAGATTACAATCGCAAGGTATCAGAAATTCAATGGTTACATTTCCAGGTGATGTAAGCAGCCATATACTTGGTAGAAAATAACGCTGATATAGGAACACCGCAAAGAGGTCAATCGGATCCAAACTTGTTTGCTTCAATATTATGTTTAATAATGGTTTCAATATTTGATTTCTCTAATCCGATCCAATTTTGTTTGATTTGTGATCAGAATGTCATAATTCTTCATCAAATTACACAAATATGTCATTAAAATTCAGAAGGAAATTCTTAACATTGAGAATGATATTATTCAATTCAATATCTTATCATGAATTCTGTGTAATAAATTGTTTATGAAAAAAACTTCATAATTTTCTTTAACAGTGTATACTTGATCGATATTTGATAGGAACAAAGCCTCAATAATATTTGATCGAAAGTTACAACAATTGGCTGCTAGTTTCAGCACTGAAATCCGTTTCAAGATTATCCATTCAAGTTTATGCCCCGTGGTAATAAAGTGAAACGAAAAGGAATTGACAAAAGGTCCATATCAGGCCTGATGTGTACCTTATATCAGTTTCTGCTCAGGGAGACCTCTTAATAAGAACGATTACCCTCTTTCTCATTCGAACGGTTTTTTGCTTCGCGGTGAAGGAAGAGAGTGAGCATCCTTATTCAGAGGTCATCTTATCGTATGACACTTTCATGCTTTTTTGTACATACATATTCATATATCTTAATCGTCACAATTATCACTGATATCAATGTTTCCTTTTTGGACGATGCAATCACTCTCATAATCATTGTTTATCCAATAAATTTTTTTCATGAAATTATTCTTGAGGACATTTTGAAGTACTTTCGAAATATCAGGGAAAATTCAGGATACTGATCAGGGAAAAGTCAGGGAATTTCTGATCCACATATCGCTGGGCGCTCTGCAAGTATCAACAACGCAGAAGGTCTTCCCGTCGGTCGCAGAAGAGGTAGATCTCGACGAAATCAAAACGTTCAGGAAGGAGTTGTTGGGAACGGAGGAACTCCTGATCAGGGAAGAGTAGACGAACTTCGGAACGAACACAACAATATCCATGAACAAGCTGGAAACAGCGTTCCTGTTGCAGTTCAGATTTCAATTTTACAGCGAGGTATGCATGAGTACATTTGCTTTGATATTTATTACCTTTCAATATTTCATGGATAATAGAAAACAAATAATAAATGTATTCCTCACTGTTTATATAGGGAACGAGACTAATGCAGGGACTCAACGGAATGAGATAATGTCTTTGCTCGGGGACGAAGAAGTGCAACCGACTGAATCTGATATCGAGATGTTTAATGACGAAGAAAATTTGGAACAACGAAATTGAATAATTTTGTCGCCCGACAACGAAGGAGTTGACCATGAAGAGATTGAGCCCGAAGATGAACGTGGTAACAACATCGAGAATGAAGAGCACGAAATCAATGATCAATCGATAGTTGAACCACTTTCGAATATACAACAAAATCTACGTATGTGATGAGCACTGTTATTGAAATTGATTCGAATCAATTAATTTCGATTGCAAATTCTCCTATCAATTCATTTTCTTCAAATATAATTTAGGAAATTTTTTCATTATGATGATAATATGAATGTTTTGTGTCAATAGGTTCAGAACATTCACTACTACCTTTGGGCACAAGGAATCAAAATAACAGTCAGACCACTTCTATACCGGGTCCGTTCGGCCTCAACTTATTACGAGTTAGAATCAATATTAACAAACAGTTTTCAATTTATAACGATTTTATTGCTAATCCTTATATTTGCTATTTCAGGACCGATGAGGAGAAAGAAGAGAAATCATCGTGGAGGCGGAGTAATAATTTTATAATGAAATGAGATTGACATGCGCCCTTATACGTATTACACAGGTTCACAAATGAAAATTATCCTGCTTCTGAGACGAGAATACAGTAACTGTACGTTTTTTGGGGCACTGAATACGAAAATGTGGTCGCTGATGTTCCATCACGTCAGGATTTTGGGGACTTGGAAAAATCCCTCTTCTTCCCGAGTACGCTGAATTTGGGTTGAGAGCGGTGGGAGACTGAGGGTTACTTTAGCTTTTCCCAATCTGCACGGAACAAAAGATGCAAGACTGGCGATGCCAGGTTTCTATCCTCTGTTCCTCGCGGGTTTAAAGAGGATGGAGGAGTTCTCAGTCCGCCACTGGCTGAGGGTACAACATTCCAATGTTTTCAAGGTCGCTGGATACGAAGATGTGATCGATCCTGCTCCGTGGCGTCAGAATTTTGAGATAATGGGAATTATAAATCCATAATACCCTCTCTTCTCCAAGTACTCTCAATCTGGATTGAGGGTACGCTATGTTTCAATGTTCATTACGTCGCTGAATACGAAGTTGTGGTCGATCTTGCTTCATCAGGTCCGAATTTTGAGATAATTGAGAGTTATGGGTCAATGAAGACCTCTCCTCTTTAAGTAGCCTGAATCTACTCCAAAGGTATACGATTCCAATGTTTTGTGGGTCGCTGGATAAGGACGTGTGATCACTTGTGCTCTGTCAGGTTAGAATTCTGAAATAATCCAAGACGAAGGGTCAAAAAAGCCTTCTTCTTTCTGAGTACCCTGCATCTAAGATGAGAGTGCATTTTTCCAACATTTCTTAGGTCGCTGAATACGAAAATATAGTCGCTCGTGCTCCATCACGTACCCCAAATACCCTGGATCTCGGTCGAGGGTACACTATTTCAACGTTTATTGGATCCCTGGATACGAAAATGTGGTCGCTCCTACTGCATCACGTTAGGATTTGGCAATGAGTGATGTGTCATAAGAGAAACCAAATCCTGACGTGATGATGATGAGAACAGGTGTGAGCGCATCTTCGAATTCAGGGACCCAAGGAACGTTGGAATAGTGTACTCTCAACCAAGATCCACGGTACTTGGAGAACGGAGGTATTTTTTTTTCCCCATATCTCGGAATCTTGACGTGATGGACCAAAAGCGACCACGTTTTTTCATCTAGTGACCCAAAAAACGTTGGAAAAGTGCACTCTGATCTCGAATGGAGGATGATCGGAAATGAGGACGCTTTTTTGACTCATCATCCTCAATCATCTCAAAATCCAAATGTGATAGAGGAAAGGCGATTACATGTCCCTATTCAGCAACCCCAAAAAACATTGGAATAGTGTATCTTCAACGCAGATTCGAGGGACTTGGAGAGAAGAGGGCTTTATTGACCCACAATTTCCTAAATTTCCTCTGAATTCTCCAACAATCAATATCCCGGAAATCGCTCATGGCGGTGCCACCTTCAGGGACCTAAAAACAAGCATATTTTCAACAATTTTTTTCCCCGGGAACTATTGAACACAATGCGATAAACTTTTTTTTGCCTCAAAGGTTTGATCGAAGAGAGTGGGGAAGATGTTTTGTTCGTCACGGGAAATATGTATTCATGTACATGAAGAAAAAAATATCGCTGTCATAACGATACTGGATAGTTGTGATGACTATCCAAAGTTTAGTGGTATCAGTATCGTTGCTATGATCATACAAATCATCCGGGGAGCGATATAGGTCGCCAGCATAGCCATCTGTATCGTCACCATAGCGATACATTATTGTCACTACAGCTATCTCTTCTTAACCATACTTCAGATCGTTATAATAGCCATCCTCCTTTTCCGTGTACTTATAATGTAAAATGCGAGTGTTGAAACAAAAAACGTTTTCTGCTGGCGGGTTGATTCCTGCTCTCAGCGATCTGAAACAGAAAATCGGAGGAATTTGAAACAAAAAATAGATACTATATTATTGCACCGAAAATTAACAGGATAGTGGCGTTTCTTGCAACAGTGGGAAAAAACACCTTCCTCCGCGTCATAAATCAGATGAAATCATGAATTATAATCAAAATATCAACAAATTTGAGGCACAGACGATAGCCATGATAGTACTGCACATCGTGTTGAAATGAGAGGTTGGTACGCCTAGTCGTGTTGGAGGAATCAATCCCGCAAAGCAATTCGTAAACCTGTCCCGAAACTCGAGCGCGTCAAGTTTAAGCCTCTCTTTTGAAACATTGAGGGCAGAAAACACTTGAACCGACCGTAGAGTATCACTTCTAATGGTAAAAACTATCGAGAAATGCCGAAAACCAGATTTAAATCATTCAACTCCATGACATTGAAATGACCCCTCAACTTGGAATGACAAAAATGCATCATTATCAGTGTGCATGTCAGCGCTTTATATATATATATACTATTATTATGGTAGCGATGATGTGTCAATATTTGATTATGAGAATTGAGAACATTTCCTACTGAATGAATAGGAAAATTAGAGTTTGAAAAATCAGGGACGGTAACGTGACTCCTCTCGTTACTCATTTGAATCTCTTGGTCGCCATATTGCTTCTTCAATACGGTCCGCTATCTTGAATGTCCAAGATGTGACTCGAAATCCTGAAGCAGCACCCAGAAAAACCCACAGTACAGATTCAATTTGTAATTTGTGAGGTTCTTTGATCTAATAACCCATTATTTGATTTCTCTGCAATGATTTCTTTGTTTTCCTATGATGTTTGCTGCCACACTGGCTCCGCGATATTGAATTTTCAGAAAAGCCGAGTGTGTTGAATAAACTAGATAACCCACCCTTTCATTTCTGATCTCAGTCATATTTTTACGTCAATCTCAATTTTGCCGGGGGGGGGGGGGGTCAGATTTGGCAAAGAATGCGACATATATAATTATTCGAATCCTTTTTCCAAACCTCTGACTCCAATCACAATTTCCAGGACGTGAAATGATTTCTGGAATTCATAAACATATAGAACTTTCCTGAACATCCTTATTTCGCCTATTTTCCTTTCTTACGTGGATGCGTTTCCATGATGCTGTTTTGTAATTTGTACTATATGTTACTTCCCTCTTGGTTTGAAATCATATAATTCGGGTTCGAAGTGCGAGTAATTAATTCCCATTCTATAACACCGAGACCATGAGTTCAATCATACTGTCTGAAATGAAGACAATTTGATGGTTTTGGGAATCATTTGGTACTTATGAATATCAGATTGAATGGAGTGTGCATGGATCTGCATGCAAAATTTTTTGTGATAATGTGCAACCATTGATGGCTTCTATTTTCTGGAGTATTCGTTGCACGAATGTGCACAATATATTTTGAAAATTTAGCTCTTCTCATCAACTTTCCACATAATAGAAAGTCAAATAAAACTCGTAGAATAATGCAGGCTTGTCAGAGTTATACTATTGATGATGACATAAATCTAGTGTGCATAGATGTCCGCGCATTTTTTTGTAATATCAAAAGTATAATCGCAAATTCTGTGAGTGATTTGTTCCACGGATGTGCATATGATACACTCAAAGCTTGCATGAATTATTCAGAGAGGGCAGTTTTATATGCAGTACAACCTCTTAATAGTGCCGAATGGTGTCTTCATCATTTCATCGAAGAAAGACATCTGAGCAAGAAACAGGTACTATGGCACTATTGAGACAGTTTACTGTACGGGGTGGTATAGTGAACCCTCTCAACAACTCAATACTATAGCTTACCATGCACCTTGATAAATTCTGAACGGGTGGGAATTAGGACATGACTTTTGTTCAAATTGAACGAGGGAACAGGGTCTATTATATCAGGGGGTGAGGAGTTCTGAACCTTGAAGGGGGCGATGAGGGGGCAAAGGGGGGCATGATCTTGAACGGCATGTGGGGGCTTCCAATCACACATTCGCTGGAGATTTTCAGCCCAAATATAGTCGGTCTTTGTTTTTTGAAGTTGGTCGATTTCTCGTCAAACTATGACTATTTGAGAATTGTTCAGGAAACATTCAGGGCCCCTGTAAACCTCTCTAACCATCGGATGGTTGGTGATCTCCGGATTCTTCTTCAATCAAATGGGGAGAAAGATTGTATCATCCCATGAAAATGAGAATCCAAAACTCCTGGTGGGGGCTACGAAGGTGGTAGAGGTGACAGAAATCTCAGATTCAATTGGGAGCTTGCGACACATCTTTGAATGGCATTTTTCAACAAGAATCCAATGGTTTTTGACTTTATGGGATCGATCGATTTTTCGACGAGGTACAGCCATTTTCACATTCCAGATCAAGTTTTCTTCGATTCCCAAATATTAGCCATGTTTGGGCAAAACACGCTTTAGCAGGGGACTTGGATGAGGTGTTTGAAATGGTTGTCTGAACATTCGATGGAGTAGGTGAGACGATTATTCGAGAAGTGATCCGGAAATACCGGAAATGAGCGAAGGTATCCGGCAATGTTCGGAAATATCGTGAATAAGCAAAGGTATCCAATAATGTTTGAGAATTATCGGCAATATCGGAAAGAAGGACTGAATATGACAATCCGAACGTTGGCTAGGGGACTATGCAATGTGTACAATCCTTCTACAATTATTTCTCATTAATCTGGGTTCGCCAAAAGATCGATCGTTATTCATTATTCACGATTGTTTTTAGGAATCCAGCTCCATAGAATGATACATTCTCCCTCTCCCATTTGATTGGAAAACCCATCCGCAGATCTCCATCCGTTCGAGAGTTAAAGAGGTCTACATGAGCTCTGATTGTTCCCATAAGAATCTTAAAGTGGGCATGACTTGGCGAAAAATTGACCGATCACAAGGAACAAAGAATGGCGATATTTGAGTCAGAAATCCTCATCGAATGAGCTATCGCAAGCCTCCCCATCTGATTGAGGATTTCGCCCCCCTTTGTCCCTTCAGAGCCCTCTCCAAGGTTGTGGACTTTCAACCCTATCCCCTGATATGGTAGATCCCATTCCCCCGTTGGATTACAAGAAAAATAATCCAATTATCCTCAAATTTTCAGGAGTTACCAGGCTGTATCCAGACTTTTGCACCACCCTGTATGACAAATACGAATTTTCAATATGAATTTATCAATATTATCATCGGAGTTAATTTCATTACAATACTTGATAAAGTTTGGCCGTTTATTATCCAAACCAGGAAAATTGATGACTCTGATTGTCTGAATCATTTGTTGCACGAATGTGCACAATATATTCCGAAAATTCAGGTCTTGTAATCAAGTTTTCACATGATAGGAAGTCAAATAAAGCTCGTAGAATAATGCAGGCTTGTCAGAGTTATACTATTGATGATTACAATGAATCCAGTGTGCATGGATGTGCGCGCATTTCTTTCGTCATATCAGAAGTATAATTGCAAATTTTGTGAGTAATTTGTCGCGCGGATATGCATATCATATACTCATGAAATTCAAAGCTCACATGAATCATTCTGGGAGGTCAATTTCATATATGAGGAATACGAATTTCCCTAATATGAATTCATCAATTATATCGTTGATCAGTTTGAACAAAAAATTGACATCCACCACATGCACTTATTTTTTGTAGCATGCGTCATTTGTTATTCAAACGAAAAGAAATTAAAATTGCGACCTTGCAGCCACCGAGTATGTGCGATTTGCATATCTCAACTAACGAGTCGGAAGTGTCCTTTCTGTTGGCAAGAAATCATTTCGTGTTTACCGCCGGAATTGCCAGATATCCTTCCAGCAACACCAAATAAAGAAGATATAGAGGAGACCGGGGCAAGTTGACGATAGTAACCGTTTATCGTCACTTGAAACCCATCAATTTTGAAATCACCTTGTTTCTGCGCAGATATGAAGGCAATGGTGTTTTCTTCATCTAACACACACGGTGAAAATTTCTTTCATTCTTATTATCATGGTTTTTTTATAATTCTCAAATTTCCCTCCAAAATCTTCATCTTGCCCCATATAGGGGGCAAATGACTTTCGACATGGGACAAGATAACTATATATCAGTACAGTGAGGAATCGTATAAAAAATTTGAAGAAATAGCTTCATTTCACATTTTATAAATAACTGATGACTAGAGAATTATATTACTGAATGTAAGAAGAAAACTTGAGATTCGAAAATCAAATTGAAATTATTGTTGATAGATTAATAATCCAGCAACTGTTCAACAATAGTCGCAGATAAGTATACCTCCTTCGACATTGGAGCATCCCTCATGCCACCAGTTTTCGCAAACTGAACATTGTATCCAGTCTTCTCCTGGTGGATCCTCATACAGTTCGTTGCAAACTGGACATTTTACTGCTTCTTATTGTGAATTAGATGTAGGGCACTGTGCTTTCACTTGACGGGCTTTGAAATTTGATAATTCAAATTTTAATTTCTTTTCCACCGCAGCAGCTTTTCTCTTCGTCTTCCTTTCTTCTCGTTCTTCTTTCTCTTTTTGTTTCGTGACCAGATTCATCCTAACATGACTACTTGTGATAACACTAGCACATTGCTTCTTCCGCTATACTTTCCTCTTATGAGGTCTTCCCTGTGGCAGTGGTTGCATATTGAAAATACTAACTTTCGTATTATCAGTGATATCACTCGAAGGACCTGGCTGATTTGATATTGATGATTCTACAACAGAGCTAGTTTCAGAGCTATTGAGGATTCTTGTGCAATTTTCATCAACATCTTCCTGATGTAAAGGTTGAGCAACGTCGAGGGTGCGTTCTGTCGTTTCTGAAGGAGCGAAATCGTGCTCTCCAAAGATTTGTGAAATGTAAGGTTCAATTCCACATTGTTTGGAACCATTCACTGCATTCCCTACAGTGGCCGCTTTTAGATATGCTATGTTGAGGAGTTCACTGATATCGTAGTCTGTAATAGCTTGCCCTGGATGTGAAACATTGAAATTATCACAAGCTCGGCTATAAAAAGTTCTGAGCGGGCCAAAAAATGTCACATCGAGTGATTGCAATCGATGAGTTGTGGGGGGGGGGGGGGGACCCAACCATAACAATATGATTTTCTCTGCGAAAGTTGATGCTCTCCAATGTGATATGAGTTTGATGATTATCAACCAATCATAAAACAGGTGCGTCAACAGGTTCCACATGAGAAGCAAAATGTTTCAAAAATATTAGAAAAAGCTCATTGTTACTCCAACCATTGTCACTGCAGTAACCAACTATACCAGGTGGTGCTTTGGCGATCAACTCTTGATGCATTCTTTTTCTGGGGAAGATCAGGGAAGGAGGAAGATAAGTTCCTGTTGCACTAATGCAACAAATTATAGTAACGTTTTTCCCTCTTTCAGCGGAGACTATCTTAGAAACTCGTCTTGTTCCTGTCGGCGAAATAACTTCCGGTAGTTTTGAAGGGGCTGTTGATAAGCCTGACTCATCTGCATTGTAGATATCACTGGGAAGAAAATTATATTCTTCACGAACACCTCTCAGAATTGGAAAGAATTTGTCAACACTGGTCTTATTGAATCCCTTGGTCCTGGCAATCGATGTTGCTTCCGGTTTTCTGAGACTAAATTCGAATTTTCTCATAAAATTTGCAAGCCAGTTCTCACCTGCCATTCGCTTATTCATGTTGAAAGGATGTGGTATTTTACAATATTCTGCAAAACATTGTTGCTTTGTCAACCCAAAAAATCTCTTATCCATTTCAGTCAAATACGATCTCAAGTCTTGAAGCTGCTCCCCGTTAAACACTGCTCGGAATCTTCCTCCATGAACAGGCATCTCCTACGAGAACACCATATGGGAAAGTACTTTTTAAAATAATATGAAAGTATGTTTTTGTCAACAATTATTACGTCACTCAGATCAAACTATTGGTGAGATTATATGAATTCATTCTTTTGATTATCCATGTCACAAATACGTTTGATTTTCTATAACAATTTCATATTCGTAAACTGTAACATTCACATGTACTATTGATGAGCTGATAAGTATTCGCTTGAGGTATTTCATCTAAATAATGCTCACATTCTCAAGTTTTTTCAAACGAAGGCGTAATGTTGCTTCTGGAATGTTGTATTTTTTGGCTGCAGCTCAACATGACAAATTTCCCTCCTTTACCTTCTTCATCGCTCGCAAAAGTTTATCCTTATTGCACCTTGCTCGGGAAGACTTTCTTCTGCAATTTCTTACCATCACTGTAACGGAGTGAACAAAAGAATTAGTGATATTGGTGGAGAGAATTAACCACTGTTTTCAACTATCCTGATACCCATGAATTCAAGGCTTGACAATCAATCTTATATTGATAATCTATTTTAATCGTCACATATCATTAATGAATTACGTATGTTCGATCATTAGCTATGATTAAATGTCACTCAAATAGCGCTAACAGTGAAAAACCGTTCACGGAATGATATGGGGCGAGATGACGAAATCATCATATCTTCTGTGTCATCTTGCCCCGAGTTGTTTGTCTCAATTCGATAGTTTATTTTCTTCAGAATATATAAGTTGGACGAGTTCTATCATTGGAGATGAATAACTAATGGATGGTACGAAATAAAGATGATATAGCTCAATTTCCAAACTCACCTCAACAATTGTGAATCCTCATTCAATGAACCGTAAAAATCACATCAGTGGTATAGGTAAACTAACAACTGACTGCGCGTGGGGTATTCTTCCCTGTTCAACGACTTGATGATGCGTTTCACTTTTGTTCCTGCACTCTGCACATCACTAGTAGCGTTTGGTACTGCTATTCGGCGGCGATTTTGGAATTTGAAGGATTCGTTATCTTGCCCCGGTTCCCCCTACTCATCATCGATTGAATTCTATTTCTACATGATTTCTCTTTCTGTTAAACACGGAGTATCACTAGCGAATTGAAAATCACATTGTCACGCATTGTTTTTACACCACCAATTCCATTCACGTTTGTTATCACTGAGTTAGAATAAACCAACTTGCATCATGATTTGTATGCGTTTCAGCGAACCTGTCCAAATAATCGATTCCCCCTTTCAAAGAATTGCATCGTGATTCTATTCCAGGATGTCTAATGATTACAAACGGATTCATCCGACGACTTTCTGACTATGAAGAACCAAAATTCACATATTCTGATCCATTATTCCTCAAATCCAGGAATTTCATGGGGATGTCGTATTTGCCAGGTCTACTGACCTCATTTATGTGTTTTCTTGAATATCTCTTCACGAGCCTTGGTGAATCTTCACTGTGATCTGATTTTCCATGGAATATTGTTCCTTTTATTTATATGAATTAGACTATACCAACAATATCTCGATTAACACAATGTATACAAGTTATATCGAAATTCTATAAAAACCATATCTCAATTTTAGAACGTGCGTGAATTTGATCTCAATTCTATTTGAATTCCATAACACATATATATCCAATCTAAATTCTATTAGTCCGTGTATTTCTGAGAACATCTACTCATTTCACTCATTTTCATAATAATTTTCAATATCAATTATGCAATGATTCATTTTGAACTATTGCACTCCATTTTCCTATGCGCACGATTTTTCGTGCACATTTATCCGTGCACAATTTTCCGTGGAAAACTTTAATTAGAAATTTCTGAATAATGTACGATAAGTTTCTGATGTGCACAATATTGGAAGATAATTTTTGTTGATAAACCTTTTGTGCACGATTATATGTGCATAATAAACAATACCGAATATTTTCAAAGGTGCAAAATGGAAGATGAAAAACGATTTCCAGATGACGGATCCAACATGGCGGACGTGAATCTAGTCAATTTTGCATTCATGTACAGATTTATATGAAACATGGGTTCTAGGGGTTTTCGAGCGTGCTGAATTCGAATCTGGGGTCAACTCCCGAATCGATGATAGCGGATTTGATGGGGGACGTGAATTCAGTCAACTTTGCATTTGTGGACAGATTTGTATGGAACATGGGTCCTAGGGGTTTTGGGGGGTGAGGAATCCAAATCTGACGTCAAAAAACGAATTCAAGATGCCGAATCCAGTATGGCACACGTGAATATATTGATTTTGGCTCTAATGAACAAAATTATATTGTTATATGTAACACGGCTTCTAGGGATTTTCAAGGGTGTTGAATCAAATTCTGGGCTCCAATGGTGAATGAAAATGATGATTTCGATCTTCCCGTGTAAGCTTCACTGCGTCCGAAGACTCTTCAAGAGCTGGTTGACGTTATAACAACTGCGTACTAGTGAGAATCCAAAAGTTAAAGAAGTAGCTATTGGAACAAATGAAGCCTGAAAATATTCGGATTCATTTCTAAATTTCGCCTGAATAACCCTTCGTTACGCTCATTACGCTTAAATCATTCTTAGCTTACGCTTTCGTCACGCTTCCGGGCTTTACTTCTACCAGGACATTCGAAATTCTACAGTTCTCCAGGGACATGTTTCTGAATCATTTGGAGATGGTATAAAGGATGGTAGGCAATAAGTTCCAGGCTTTCTGAACATCACATTTACAAAGTTTCTCAATTGAGGGAAAAACCGATGAGTGCCTTTACATATATCCCCGGATATCCGCATTGTTCAAAATGTGACCGAAGTGAGCATACGTGGGCTACGATCCATTCGAAATGAGCGAAGCGAATTTTGAAGAGGGTCGAACTGCTGAGCGAAGCGAAGCAGTCAGGGGGCAGAGCCCTCTGATGGAGATTTTCATGCTCACCATCGAACCCAGTATACTCGGAAACATAATAATCGTTGTTGAATTCACTACCCACACGAGGGGCGAGAACCGATCCTCTTCACTCATCTTTCTCTTACCAAGCGTTAGAGCAAATTGATGGAAAAATTTCGAAAATTTGTCTCCATGGGGTGAAGAACAAACCAATTCAGAACCTTCTGTAATGAAGAATGGATCGTACTTGGAGGATACTTTTTTTTCTGAAGTCCGCTTGCAAATTCCACCAAGTGCTGTAGCGAGTTAATGAGAAAATTCCAAAAACTTGTCTCTGTGGGGTATAGACAAATCGATTCAATATCCTCTAAAACTGAACTGAATAGCACTTCATAGGAACTTTCTCCAAAAAGTCCACTTGCAAATCTTACAATCTCGGATGTTGGACTCACGCGTGCAAATGACGTGCTTCGCATGTACTATCACATATGGATGCGTGTGTTCCTAACCCATGGCATGAGTCTCACAGCCGTGCCCCTCACTCGCCATGCGTAATTGCCTGCATCCACGCGCTCGCATGTCGTGTGACTAATATGCAACGCACGATTGTCAGAGACAGTGCTTCCCTAACAGCAAGATGTGTCTCCTGGACGTTCTGTGAATGTTCAGAGCACGTTCTCCACGTTTCATGAACCCTCCGGGAACATTATAGGGACACGTTGTGCTGACTGGGTTCGGGCTGACGGGGATCTATTTATCTTCCCAATCCATTGATCTCTATCATACTCCCCTCACATGACCATAAATGTTGAGGGGATCCTAAAAGATTATGGGTGAAATCGATGTCATTTCAATTTTCCCCAAACCCTTCTTCTATCTGATATCTCCATTGTTCTTCTTCGAACATCTGGAACAGTGTTGAATGGATTCTGGTTTGAGCTTATGTGGGGGTATTCATACTGTTTTTATTCTCGAAAACACACAATTCTCATCGGCCATTTCAACACAAACTCCAATACCCCAAGTGACACGAAAATGTTGGTAAAGTATTGTCGAAATGCCACTTGGTTATATTCGTTCACAAGGCCGTCTTCAGCTCGGCGAGGACCCCTGGGCATGCGACTTTAAGGGGCCCTTCTACTGGTGAAAATATAATTGACTCAAAAAGTGGAACTCTTCAATCGATATTTGAATTCTCTTGGAATAGTAGTACTTTTTCAACACATGATGATATAGTAGAAACTTATTCATACGAGTTTATGGGGGAAATGCTGATTTCGAATAACTCAAAATCGAGGATAGCACTGAAAATCTGAACCATACAAAGTTTTTTTTAGATTTTGGCTTGTTGAGAAGATCAGCAGGTAATTTGAATGTATGAATGTTCGAACATTGGGGTTGAGAAAGATCAACTCCATGAAATATCTTATACTTATTCATAACGTTATACGTAATCTGCATCTACTGCACACATTCCAATTGATACGGACGGTGTCAATGGATTGAAAATTTTGGATCGAATGCCGGATCAATAACGAGGTGTTCCTGTCCGTGGAGATTTATAATAGAATTCCTCACAAATAGAAAGTTAATTAGAAATATGGCTAGCTCATTAGAAATAACATGATAGTGAAGGTGTACACGGAAAAAATAATTTCATCAGGGATCATTCAAAATTGAGTCAAATGAGAATATAGTATGTTTCCAACTGTTCGATTGAGTTGGAATGGTTCCACTGGGTTGCAAATGCGAATCCATTGGAATATTTTTCACTGCATCGTCGGTGACAAAACAAAACGTAACAAATCAGTTAATAAATTCCTTGTTTTTCCTGAATCTCCATCATTGTGGGAATCGAATAATTGTTTGGAATGAATTAATTAGAATAGCTATGGTTCAGACAAGCAATTCGATACCAGCTTTGTGAGAGATCGCGATCGAAAATATTTGTTAACATTGAGTCCGAATTTTCCTGACAAAGATGATTCTGAGAATTTCCTAGTCTATGTCAACGCTCCTTCTGATAATCAGCCTTACTACAAGGAATTTCACAGATGCTAGGTGAATGCTATAATCAAAAGACGTGGTAGCGTCTCGATGCCACGTACATGGAAAAAGCCCTGAAGAAAAATTCAAAAATGAAAAAGCAGAAGTCATGCGCTACCGTGTATCTTTACACGTAAACCGAGATTTCATATAGTCAAAAAATCTTAAACTCACAATAACTCATCACATATTGGATGTCATGACAGAAAAATTACACTTTCACCATATAATTCGACTACACACTTTCGTTCAAGCACACTACGAACTGTCTCAGTTAATCTGATACCGAGATATAGGCGTTGGAAATTTTGATGCCATCAAAATATTAGGATTCTGGTTCATCATCGATTCCTTCGAAACACAATAAATTCTCACTATCTGAAGGTATAGACACACAAGTTACGTAAACGAAAGAAATGGATGCGCAGAAACTATATACGAGATTTGCGCGAGCTTCCGTTCCTTACTTTCACTTCCCATTCCAGTACAGTATGTTATGTAAGAACATGAACAAATAACCAGTCAATGAGGCAATGTGTTGACAGGTATTGTTATAATACTGGAAAAATAATTGCATAACAAATGGATGAATCACGGGTGATTACAATTTATGTCATCAAGACAACAATATAATACAAATTATTTGAAATATATATCACACAGAAAAGTTGATGAAAAATGAATAAATGAAGAAGTTATATATGGAAAAAACATAGGAAAAGTTTGAGGAAGCTATAGATCTGTTTGCCACATTTGAGAAATTGAAAAATATCAAAAGGTAAGGTCTGTTGGTATTATTCATGGAATACAATATTCCTTTACAGACAGAAGCATAAGAGATATACTTTAATCCCTGATGAACAGTCTGCCACTGTTAGTTCCTCCAACCAAAACCACAGGCTAATGATCGAATAAATCATACGAGGTCTAGTCAAAGAAAATGATTCGAGTTTATACATCACTCTGTAGGTCAAACCTTATCGATTATACCATGATCTCCTTACGGACAGTCTACTGCTATCAAGTTCCCCCACTAGAGTCGTTGGAAAATGATCAAATGGATGATATCGAGCATGCTCAAGGGAGAAGAACCAAGTTTATTTGCAATCTTTTCACATACTGGAATGGCAGGTATGTACCATTCAGTTCTGACGGACAGTCAACTACTGTCAATTTCTCCAATTGGGAACGTAGGCAATTGATGAAAAATATCATACCATGCCTGCTCAAGAATAATCACTAAAGTTTATTTGCCATTCGTTCACAGGCAAAAGTATAATGGAAACACCATAATCCCTAATGGACAGTTCGCTAGTATCTACTATCCTGTAATCAGCATCGCGAACAAATGATAAAACAGATAGTATGAGGCCTGCTCAAAAAATAGTGAATTGATAAAATAATATCCTTCTTATATACTCTGATCGATGATGACTACACTTGAGCCTGACTAAAGCGACTGGAGATGTAGTTCATTCTGAAATGACTGTTGCAAATTTCTTTCATTCCTCTCCAGAAAAAAACTATGAAGAGGTGTATGATACGGAAGGGTGCGTTTTATATGATTTCATTGTTCGTGTAATTTTGATGAAGAGTATTTTTCAGTCACAATATCTTTGTAAACAAAATCATAGTGGATACGCTGAACATCCTTGCATCCAGCGGAATATTGTTTCTTCATGCAGAATCGTCACCTAATGTGAAGCAGATTATACAAAGGCTGTTCGAAGAGAATCAAACATGTGGAAGTATATCTTCTGTTTAGAGACTAGTTTATAACTAGTAAGGAATAATTGTAGTTGAACTGAACCAAAGTGACTGGACAGGTGACTTATACTTGAACCTAATGCTATATCTAAAATCAAGGCTTCAACCCAGAATGGATGGCGGCCAAATTAACGAGAAACCGAATCAACGAAAAGTTGGTTGAAAAGAGAGATACGTCACACTCTCTCTTTTCAAACACTGATTTCGTTGATTTGGCCCCCATCCCTCAGAATGTATTCCGAAATTGTCTGAGTTGGAATAAAAAAACATTTCTGTTTCTTGACAATTTGAGTCTACTATTATAAATGCTAGAAGTATCTTTTGGCATAAGCTGAAACCTAATATGATTCATACATCAGCAAGGTGTTATTGTGCTGTTTCACACACATTGATTTATTCAGGTCATTCTAACATAGTTCGGGTCCCCAGTCACTTTGGTCATAGTGCGTTCATAGTGAGAGGTACAGAAAAGGGAACAGAAAAAAAATCTGCGTCTAGCATATATTGGAATACATAGGTATAGTATGCAGGTTACTCGAGCGACCGAAGTTCATCGAAGTTACAGGCTAGTGTCCGAAAGAGATGATAGTAGCACACTTCTTTCGGCACATCTAGGCATATGAAATAACATATTGAATCAGACCTTGGAACAACACACAGACGCAGGAGTAAACATATAGCACACAATATTGGTAAAAATATGAGGAATAGCAATCATCGCTTTCTCTATAATTAATGTATCAATATTGATGACCGTAATTCTTCATGCTTTCACCGATATAAATATATTTCCAATGATTTCTTGTGTGCTGTGAGTTATTCCTCTCTCCGTGTTGTAGACCATGGTGATCACACTGTGCTTATGACCACCTATATATTGATTGGCGTGGACTGACCCGAACCCGTCAGCTTATTTGTTACTATCCGAGGCGCCACTGCAAACATAATCTTCATTTATCATAAAAGCATTATTGAAGATTTTTGTTACAAGTATTATTGAAACGAAATTAGGGACATCAAGTGGAGCGGAAGCGCTACGGCATGTCACCCTCAGCCTGGCAGCCCTCAGCAACCGTGCTATTATGTAGTTCTAATTTTGGCCAATGACTTCTCAAATCATAAATTGAAAGTATTTATACCCTCACTATTTTAACTTAATTTAACATACGTAATGTCTAACTATAGTTCCCAAAAAGAATCCTGGCTAAGAGTCTTTTTGAGTTATTTTTATAAAACTCAAATATATCATGAATGACGATTTCAAAAGTCTTCAATTCAGCATCGGGTGTTTCAGACCTATGAAGTCAGCTGCTTTTGATATATGTATATTACACATTACTTGAATCTCCATTGAAGTGGTAATTTTAAATGTACGCGGAAACATTATATAATATTGTAAGTATGATTGATATCATGGAATCTCATTGTTGAATTTCTTCATTTCAATAATCGCGATATACTTGACAATAAAATACAAAGTCATGTTATTAACCAGTATTAATCTAACCATTTGTTATAAAAAAAAGGTTTTTTGTAATATAAAAGCATTGCATATCGTTTACATGATTGTTTAGAGCACTGATATCAATTTTGATGATTGAAGTGCAAAATAATGTTATTAAACAATGTTAAATAAACAATATGTTGTAAAAGCCGAGTTTTCGAGATACGAAAGTGTTGCATATTGTTACTATGGTTTTTGATATTGATGACTCAAATTAAAAAATTATTAAAGTGCAAAATAGTATTGTACAATTAATTGAAATAAGAAATTTGTTTTTCATGACTGAATAAATTTGAAGAAGCGTTTTTTGAACATCAGCTCTTTATAAATCAGTTAGAACTTAATAATAATGAGATTACCTAAGTAACTAACGTAACAATGTATGGATATTCTTATAAATCTGATTCCTAGTCGATTCGGATTAGATCAGGAATACCCAGGGGATAGAGCCTATCTTTATGGTACACTAACTTTAGAGTTGCGCAACTTCCATATAATAGATGAATGATGAATAAGTTTCCATACTTGGCTCATAACAAAACGACTAATCGATACCTCGATTCATTTCATTGAATCCATTGGAGCCCGCGTACTGTTTCAAAGTCACCTAACCCTGATACTAACGTGAACCGACTTTTTTCTCATTCGGGAGTGGATAGTTGTTCTGTAAGACATGTTCGAACGAATCTATCATTGTCCACGATGAATACGTTTGCGTTTGACCACGATCTTCCATTATACGTCCCACTCATCCACTTCAATATATGAGGAAGAACGTGTTAACTACTACCTCGCCACCGCGAACGGCCTGTTCCACGATAAAACACAACACTTTTTGATATCGTCATTTCGACCTTATAAAATTGATTTGAGAAAAAAAAATCATATTTTTCCCCACCTCAACCTCCACAATACACATTTAAATCAACAATGAACATTTATAGGAGCCTTCCGAAGTGGCTGGCCTGATCATCTGGTCATGACTAGATCACCTTTGATTGTTTGAGAAGTGATCTGGTCATGACCAAATGATCAGGTCAGCTACTTCGGAAGGCTCCATAAAATAGCCCATTACTTGAGTTGATTACAATTTTTTGAAATTTTTTTCAACACTCAAATGAGACATTTTCATGTTTACAGAGCCAATAACAATGCGAAGCGCTACGCGTTGTAAAATATGTATTCGCAAATGAAAATGCATACAATGTCCATATATTTATATTATATATATATGTTTGTACAGACATGGGAAAACAGGGGAAAAGCATGGAAAAATGGGGGGAAAACATGGAAGAATAGGAAAGAACCATAAAAAAATAGGGAAAAAAACAGGAAAGATCGTGCAAAAAAGTACCGAGATTTTCCATGGGAAGAACAGGGAAGAAACAAGGGGAACTTTCCTACGGGTACATATATATATATGTAGGTACATGTACAGTCGGCAGGGTAGGGCTCAATAGGTCCGAAAGGCAGTAAGCCCGAAAGGCTGTAGACCCGAAAACAATAAGCCCGACCGAAGTTAAACCCGAAAAATCACCATGTGTTACTGGTCGTGCTCCAATTATTATAATGGTTACCAATTTTTTCGGGTTTAATTTCATTCGGGTTCATTTTTTTTTTGGGTTAACAGCCTTTCGGGCTTACTGCCTTCCGGGCCTATTGAGCTCCACCGTTGGCAGCATAGGGATATAAGAATAGAGGAGGTGAGTGGGCTGAAAACGTGTGAGACTGAGCAGGAAGAGAGAGAAATAGAGGAGTTTGCGACAACTACGCCCATTGGTTCACGTCTATCGCTTTCTCTTTTGCTCTTTCTTTCATTCCATGTAACACTCCCACCTACAGATTCCGGCTAACTCCTCTCCTCTATTCTTATATCTCTATGGTCGGCAGTATAGACTTCAACAGGTGAAATGCGAGAAGCCCGACTGCTTGTTATTGGCTGAAAACTAGAGATTTATAGTGAAATTACTAAACATTACCAGTGATTCACCAATGATAGTGGAGTCGGGCTTATTACCAGTCGGGCATGTTGCATACTACCCTTCAACACAGTGACTGTGTTCCCACCGTACCGGAATGGAACGGAAGCAGAATGAGATTATCAAATCGTTATGGGATGATGACCAGCATGTGAGTTGTTTTCTGTTATGAGATTGGATCAGAGTTGTCAGATTCGGGGCATACGCAGTTCCTTCCCTCTCCATCGAGCCACTCTCCTTTCCCCCACCATGCGAATCAAGTCGGGCGAGCGAGGGAGAAAGTAACTTATTCTCTCTCGCTCGCCCGATTTGATTCGCATGGTGGAGGAAAGGAGAGTGGCTCGATGGAGAGGCGAGGAACTGCGTATGCCTCGAATCTGGTAACTCTGGATTGGATGTGATTGGATAATCTCATTCCATTCCCATTTGATTCCAGTACGGTGGGAATATAGTCACTGATGCCAGCCTGGGGGTAAAACCTGGCATCACTGCTCCAATATGTCAACAATGCATTGGCAGGTTATAATACGGAAACTATTCCGTAGTACGAAATGAATGAATGGCAGGTTGTTGGCCGCTTTTCGAGCTAAAATTTATAGTTAATGTGACATAATGGATTTAATTCAAATGATAATGAACGGTATGAAGTGGATGGATGAAGGTTATTATAAAATGAATGTATTCAAATCACAGTGAATTGATCTGAACTGTTGGACAATGACAGTTTGTCATCAGAAATCTGAGTTCAAGAAGGAATACGACTTATGAAATATAGAGAAGTTGGAAAATATAAGAAAATAAGGTTAGTCTCTAATTACTGTGATTATGCTGGAATATATCAGATATTCTGAATAAAAACTATGAACTGTATACAAAATGATTTCGCTATGTCCCCCAAGTAGAATCGCAGATAGATGCAGAGAAAACAGAAAGGATACAGAAACATACTTCCATCCCATAGCTACAACCATGATCAATTCCAGTAGGAAGGCTCGGAAGGAAATCAAGGGGGCAGAAGCGTAGTGAACAGACAACAAACAAAAATGAAGTAGATTAACCGTGGAACTTTATACGTTGGCTATCATCACTATCAACTTCATTAGGTAGCGTCGTCAACAAATAGAAAAACAGCAAAAGTGCAGTGGATGTACCACAAATTCTTGCGATAGGTATCCTGCTATCAGATTCTCCCAGAAGAATTACAGGGAGACAAAGAACAAGCAGAAAAGATACCACCACTATCAAATTCATTGGGTGTAGTCGTAAGCAAATGAAGAAAAGACAAAAGCGCAGCAAATATGCCCCAGATCCTTGCATCAGGCGCACTTCACAGACCCACTGACAAATCATTCAGCAGACTATTCAGGATCAATTCAACCAAAATTGAACATATATAACAATATTGTGATCATAGAAATTCTTGTGAAATAACTATAGTTCATCCTAACTTATGTGGATGGAAATACAATCTATCCTGACATGTTCTCTCCAAAAGTTTCATCTTTCCAGTTATTCCATTCAGCCTGGATGATATTTCTATTTCTATAAACCTTTATTCTCATTTCGAATCATCCTTGTTTTCAAAGAATTAAATTCTTCAATATTATGAATAATAAATATATTTCTCCTCACGTATTTACACACTTACATCGTTATGCCTAAATATGTGTCGAGAATGAAGACAATCCTATTCGCCAGCAAATTTTTATTCTCATTTCAACATATATTTAACAATAAGGATCTGTGAGAATGGGAATATAAGAGAGGGAAGATATTTGATATTCATAATATTTAAGAATTCAATTCTTTGACAACAAGGATAGTTTTAAATAAGAATGAAGGTTTATAGAAATAGAAATATAATCCAGGTTGAATGGAACAATTGAAAATATAAAACTTTTGGAGAGAACATTTTAGAATGAATCATATCTCCAATCACTTAAGTTGAGATGAACTATAGTTACTTTACAACAATTTCTATAATCAAAATCAATTATATTAATTTCCATGGCGCATGGGTTCAATTTTCATCAAATTGATTCTGAATGATCTGCTTAATTATTTGTCAGTGGGTTTCTGAAGTGTGCCCGATGGAAGGATATTTGCTGCGCTGCTGACTTTTCTTCATTTGCTCACAACTACATCAAATCAATTCGATAGTGATGGTAGCTAGCGTACGGATTCATGGCAAATCTGCTTCTCTTCTGCTTGTTGTTCGTCTCCCTGTAATTCTTCTGGGAGAACCTGATAGCAGAATACCTATCGCAAGGATTTTTGGTACATCCACTGCACTTGTGCCATTTCTCTATTTGTTGACGGCATCACCTAATGAAGTTGATAGTGATAATAAGTAATGTACAGATCTCTATGGTTTTTCACTACTTCATCTCTCCTTGGTGGTTGTCCAACTGTGATTCTACTGTGAAAATCTGATAGCAGCATCATCTTTGTTTTCACAGAATTCAATATAAATAAATAAATATTATGAATATGAAATATCTTTCTTCCACCATTTCTTCTTTTTGCTTCTTTTCTTTCTTTATTTTCCATTCTCACAGATCCTTATTCTGAAATATATGTTGAAATGAGAAGAAAAATTTGCTGGTGAATAAGATTGTTCTCATTCTGGTCACATATTTAGGCATAACGAGGTGAGAAGAAATATATTTAATATTCATAATATTTAAGGATTCAATTCTTCGACAACAAAGATCATTTGAAATGAGAATAAAGGTTTATAAGAATGGAAATATAATCCGGGTAGAATGGAACATTTGAAAAGATGGAACTTTTGGGGAGAACATGTTAGGATAAATCGTATCTTCCAGTCACATAAGTTAACATGCACTGTAGTTATTCTACAACCATTTCTATAATCACAATATTATTATATATGTTCAATGTTCATCAATGGATGGATCTTACAGATGTCTTATACAACAGTTTTCACTATCTTCAAGATATCTTCGTTTGAGAAAACTAAAAAATGTCTTTTGATCCCTTTTAAGCGTATTCGAGATTACTCATCGAAGATATCTTGAAGATAGTGAAAACTTTTGCATAAGACATCTTTAAGATATCCAGTGGAACTCTTTCAGACAGTGACAAATATTTTCTTGTCTGGCCTAGATATTTATCATCAGTGATACTGATCTGGAAATGAACAAGATTAAAAATACAAATATTCAATGAAGAATAAAGGGTGAGGATATTTCGGAATATTATATATGTGTTATAGATGAGATTATCATCACAGATAATGATACGTAGAATAACTACAGGTCAGTTTGACTGAAGGGACTGGAAATAACGTTCATTCTAAAATGATCTCTTCCAAAGTTCAATCTCTCTTGTGTTTTATTCAATAGAAGTGGTTCAAAAGTGAACTGTCCGTCTCATGATTTGCCTCTCTCAGTAAATTACGCTCAAAAGAAGTATATAAATTATATTTGTACCACATGCATAGAGAAAAAAAATATTATCACTACAGCCAGACGTTCTGCGGTCATGGCGAAACGTTCTTAGCTAACCTCTGTTCAACTATACGTATACGAAGTGTTGCTGTCGTAAGGAAACCGTTTGGCTCTCACAGGGAAGCGTGCAGCAACAACACCAGCCACGCGTCCATCGAAGCGCTCCAAGGCACAAATATCGCCACCAACAGATGAAGATGCAGACTTTTGCATCATCTGTTTAGATTCCCTGCCCTCAAAACTGACGCGCATGAACTCCATCGAGTGTAATGAATGCCGTCGGCCTGAACATTGGAAGTGCGCTGCCATGACTACTACTAAGATGGTTCAAATGCCATTTTTTGTTGTTGTTTTTGCCATTGAAGGTTCTTTCAATGAATGCAATTTGATTCTCTTCACATTTCTGGTGTTTTTACTCCATTTTTTGCCAATTTTGGTGGATTTTTTAAAGTGTCCCACACTGCCGTATAAATTTTTTCTGTGCAAAAATCGATGTTCCACAAAAATGGCTATAAAATTTTGATACCCAACGTAATCAATGTAGTCACTCAACCGAAAAGTAAGCTGAGCCTTCTAGCTTCCCAATGATCTACATAAGTCTCTATGAAATGGACCTGATCAAAAATTAAAGGGCCAAACCAAAAGCCGTCCCACACTACCGTACACTCTCTTACTATTTCAAAGAAGAAAAAGATGTGGAATCCATAATAACTACCAAGTGATCCGGATGGTATATGAAAAATTCTTGGGATATTGTAGCTCTTATTTGTAAGAAATTCATTCACAGTAGTTTGTGATTCCTGAAAAAATATCCTTATCTTGGAAACATGTGTGGAGGAAAATAGGACAGAAATTGGGTTGATCCATTTCACACACTAGGATCCTCAGTTATTCCAAACCAAACGTGTTGGTCGGGTCAGATATGTGCTGAAATCAATGTCAATGAGGATTACTTGGCGTAGCCGATGATGATTTCGTGGAATCATATCATCCGAGTTCCTATCTTGATGTCCTTCAGACATTTTTTGGAATATAATCTACACTGAAAACTCCTGCTATCAGCCGGGTCAAGTATTCCTTAATGACGATGATTTCAAAACATATCTGACCCGACCAACACGTTCGGTTTGGAATAACTCAGAATTCTAGTGTGTGAATCGACTAATCTAATCTCTGCCCTATTTTCTTTCATACATGTTCTCAAGATGAGGATATTTTTCCAGGAATCACAAACCACAATGAATGTATTCTTCACGAATTGGAGCTACAATATCCGGAAAATGTTCACATACCATTTGGTTCGCCAGATGCACTTGGTAGCTGTTATTGATTCCACATTGTAACGGTGGAGATACTCATCACCGTCGTTATCATAATTTCATTGGATATTCAAGTTGAATCTTTTGTGGTCATCCTGTTTGGACATAATGACTAAGGTGATGACCAATATTGAATACCGTGATTCGCATGAATCGATATCAACTAAATCTACATTGCCGACGCCCGCAATCGTTGTACGTGCGAGGGTCGTACAACGGTAATTGTAAATTGTTATCATCGATGCGCTCGTATTGATTACTGATAGACGATGATCGCTCATCATAGGTTTCCCGATATCCATGTTTCATATATATACTTCAGGAACGTTATTGAGTTTCCTCTCACAGTTGGAATTGGATCCCCTCGGTTATAATCGAGGTGATTTGTTCAGGTAATTCAAGTTGTCCTTATCGAAGGAAATTAATATCAGCTCCTTCAGACTTCGAATACATCGAAGTGATTATAAGCATATACATAGAAGTATGTGCTGAATTAGTTTTTCTTTTCAGAAACCACTTAGGTCTTGACTCTCACCGAACCCCGTGTAACAGCGATACCTTGAGTGAGGTCGAAGTTCGATGATATATGCTCTTGGAGTGCACCGTGAACCCCTCATGAAACACGGAGGGACTTAACGGCGTTTTATAGGAAATATATACATGTGAAGATTTGATTTTCTTTTTTGATCTTGGACCGTGAACCCCTCACGAAACACGGAGGAAATCAGCGGTGCTTCGATCGATAAAACTCGAACCATCCCTTGTGAAGATATTTTTCTCGCTGAACCCCCTAACCCGAGACTTGGGCGGAATATTGGAACAAGTAGATGAGGACAGCCTCCACCCGGACAATCATGAGATAAAAATGATTCAATTTCCATCATACAGGGTGGTGCAAAAGTCTGGATACACCCTAAGAACTCCTGAACAGGTGGAGAAAATGGAATGATTTTTTTTCAATTCCAACGGGGGAACGTAATCTACCATACTAGGAGGATGAGAAGTCCTCAATCTTGAAGGGGACGATCGGGGGCGAGGGGAGTGGGAATATTGAATGGAGTGGGGGGCTTGCGATAGCTCATTCGATGGGGACTTCGGGCCCAAATACAGCTGTCTTCCGTTTTTTGAAATCAGTCAATTTTTCGCCGAATTATGATCACTTGGAGATTGCTCTGGGAGCAGTTGGAGCCGGTGTAGACTTTCCCAACCCCCCATCCGGTAAAGATCCTTGGATGTTTCCATTTTGATCAAATAGGGAGGGCGCATGATGTATCATTCTGGGGAAGTGGATCCCCGAACACCATCGGAAATGATGAATAACAATGGATCCATCAACAAATCAAGATGAATGAGGAATAAGTGTAGGAGGATTGTACACATTGCGTAGCCCCTAGCCGAAGTAAATTGTTCATAAACACGGGGTAACGATCGGGATAATAGATGAGATGTGTCTTGAATTGTTAGTAGAGTGATCATCTCCTGAAGAAACGCATTTGGGAGAATTTGTCAATTTCAACAAAAAAGAAGAGAGATTTTTTTTTTTAATTTGTTCGTTCTTTGGTAATTTTTTGTCAATTCTTGTTAGAATTGCCGCTTCATCCTTATAATCGTTTACTGAGGAAACCTTGGAAAATCGCGCTTCCACGTCGAGCAATTGTTGATGAACATCAGTTAGCAGTCGCGAAAATTGATGAATTGTATCTGGAACCGTGAGAGGGGTTATTATCTTCCGAAACAATGCATTTGCAAAAGTGACCAAAAATTCCTACTCAGTTGTCATGAATGTTTACTGAGAAAAACTTGCACGATCATGACTTCAACTCTAGAAGCGATTGGAAAGCATTGCTTGAAAATCTCGATGATTGATTGGATGTGTCTTGAATTGTTTGTAGGGTGATCACCTTGAATCGGAATGCATTAGACAAAATTCACAAACATTCCTGATTACCAGGTGTGTAGGTATGGAACTAGAATTCGCCCACAGGTGGCGCTAGATCTTGATGCAGTCACCGACACATCACGTCAGCAGTGTCTTGTTATTGTATTGATATCCGACAAAGATTTGCAACTCACGATAACACGATTTTCATTCAGTAGCATTGGTTCATTAGAGATAAACATGACGAGTTTTTTGCCAACAAATTACGATTTGCGGACAGCACTACTTTTCTGTTTTCATCTGAAAAAAACCGCAGCTGAATCGGATCGAATGCTTGTGAAGGCGTTTTGGTGAGCGAGCTCTCGGTAAAACACAGTGTTCCGAGTGGTTCAAACGGTTCGAAAGTGACGATTTTGACGTCAGGAACGAAGAACGTCGAGGACCACCAAAAAAGGTTGAAGACGCTGACCTGCAAGCCTTGTTGGACGGAGACGACGCTTACACACAACAACAACTGGCGGATCATTTGAAGGTGATCCGAGAAGCCATCTCCCTTCGGTAGGAAGCCATGGGAAAGATACAAAACGTGGGGAAATGGGTTCCACATGAACTCAACGAAAGACAGCAGGAAAACCGCAAAACATCATGCGAAATGCTGCTCGCCAGGTTCCCAAGGAAGTCATTTCTCCATCGAATTGTGACTGGCGATGGGAAGTGGATATATTTCGAGAATCCTAAGCGCAAAAAGTCATAGGTCACTCCAGGTGAACCATCAACATCGACGGCAAGACCAAACCACTACGGACGGAAGACAATGCTGTGTGTTTGGTGGGATCAGGAAGGCGTAATCTACTACGAGCTGCTGAAACCTGGGAAAGCTGTCAATACTCAGCGCTACCGACAACGAATGATTGATTTGGATCGAGTTTCGCGTGAAAAACGACCAGAATACCAACGAAGACAACACAAGGTGATTTTGCTGCATGACAATGCACCAGCACACGGAGCAAAACAGGTCCAGGAAACGATAGAGTCGTTCCGTTAGGAGATTCTTCAGCACGCGCCTTACTCACCGGACCTTGCCCCATCCGATTACTACTTGTTTGCATCGATGGGACACGCACTTGGTGAGCAACGCTTCACTTCTTACGAAGATGTACGAAGATGGCTCCATGACTGGTTTGCCTCAGAAGAGCAACAGTTCTTTCGGCGCGGAATTCACGAATTGCCAGAAAGATGGAAAAATGTATAGATAGCGACGAACAATGCTTCGAATAAGTTACTTTGTATCTTATCATCACAATCAACGTGTTTTCCCTGTACAAAACTCCCGGTTTCATACTTATACACCTGGTACATCATGATATATGCACATAAATTTTGTATGAATCCGAATTCACAGTACTTTGTGGCATCCTTGAAACATTCATGTCAATTACGTTGAAAATATTTTTCATTCATCAACAATGAATTATGTCTCAATCTGTTTATATGAATTCGTACAATAACTCATGGTATTATGGAGTGTCATCAAAACAAAAGAGGGAGAAGCAGTTGTACCTCAGTTTGTTTGCGTATGAGAGGGATTCGAATGGTAATCACTTTGCAATACATTCCTAATCATTTCGTGAGATTCAATGTCACAGTTAACAATCCATGGGAAGCGTCTCTGAGCCCACACTTTTCCCTACGTCCTCACATCCTCCTCGATCCCCGTCCGCTTCTATTTTCCTGCACGCACACAGACTTTCCCGCACGGTTGCCTAGTCGTGCGGGAATGTGGCACTTTGCGCACGCTAAACAGTGTGCAAAGTGAGCACTTTGCGCACGGCGTTAGAAAATAGTAATGTACTCTTTCCTAACAGCGTGTGCAAAATTTGGATTCCGTGCGTGTGTTGCGTGCGTGAGGTTAGGGATTCCCACACTCTCATCTTCCCAATTATCCCATCTTCTCCACCTGTTCAGGAGTTATTAGGGTGTATCCAGACTCGCAGCACCCTGTATATGTATATATTATAGACTCCATCTTGTAGAATTGACTATTCTCACAAGAGCTATGATGAAACTCGGAAGTCCTTCCACCCTGTGAATACGACGACCGAATCTGAGCTCACATATCCTTAACATCCAACTAAAACAATGAGCATATAAAATTAATTGAGAATCAATGGCATTAATTGATCGCTGTGTCCATTTTCCTCCGTTCCAGGAAGCCTACTCAGATTCTCTGAAGAAATGGAATCATAGTAAGGGGAGGAATGTTCACACAACCAATATCTGTACAGGGTGGTCTATTTGAAGTGATATAGTCGAATATCTCGGAGAATGGTGGAGATGGAAGGGAATGTTTCGAATAAAAAGTTCAGGGTCCCAAGGAGGAAGTATGATGCTGACCTTGAAAAATCCCCCAGAGGTCATTTTAAAGGTCATTCAGGGGTCAAGATGGTTTCTTTGAATAGGACTCCCATTTTTTCATCATGACATGGGGAAGCTGCTTTCAAACCCTTTATGAATCACTGGTCATGGACCCCTCTCCGCCCATTGGGATGCAAGGTATGGACCTTCGGAGTGATTGATGAACTACTCTCAGCGCTACCCAGGAACAACGACGTGGACTTGGTAGTTCTCTGTTCTTTCCGAAGTGCTTGATAATTGTGAGTCCCCTTGCCTGTCACATGAGGGGTGCTTGATGCTGTTACAATAATTGCTCAAAGTTACTCCCCTCTGCCTGGATACATAATCCTAGTCTCCGCCGAAAATTTGTGACCGTCTTCAGAAACACTGATCGCGGTATGTTGGCACAAACAGTGCGGATGCAAGCGATCATGTACTCCCTTGTTGTTGGTTGGGCCTTGAATACTTCGTCTTCCAGAGATCCCCACAAGAAAAATTCGGGAGATGTCAAGTCGGGTGAGCGTAGAGGCCATGCAACTGGCCAACCTCGTCCAATCCACCTTCCCGGGAAATGATGATCAAGGTATTCTATCACGATCGATGCGTAATGGGGTCGCGCTCCATCTAGTTGGACCCACATCCTCTGCCTTGTTTGTAAACCCAGATCCTCGAGCAAGCCTGGTGAATGATCCGCCAGAAATTCCAGAAACATGGGGCCGTTCAAAGTGCCGTTGAAAAGATGTGGACCGACTAAATAGCCATTGACGATCCCGCACCACACATTTACGCTCCAACGATGTTGGTTGTCGATTGCTCGATGCCAATGTGGATCAACATCCGACCAGTAATGACAGTTGTGGCTATTCGAATGCCCAGTGCTCTGAAAAGATGCTTCGTCGGAGAACATTACATAGTCGAAGAATTGAGGATTGTCAACCAGCCTTGCTCGTGCCCAGCTGCAGGATCTAATTCGAAGTCTCATGTCGTTTGGAGTTAGAACTTGAGTTAACGTCATGTGGTATCGTCGATATTTGACATGCTTCAAGATTCTCAGAACAGTAGTCTGGGGTATACCAGTTATTCATGCCAACGATCTGCTATTAACATGAGGGTCCGAGTGGATAAGTCCCAATATGGTGAGTGCGCGGATATCATTTCCATCGTACCGGTGATGTCTCAGATCTCGCTGCAATACTCCTCGTCGAGCCCTCAATTCGAGTCGATGGATGGTCGTGGGATGTGCGATGTGGCGATCGGAATACCGATCCCGGTGAACTCTTGTGGCTTCGTTGTAATTATTGTGACATGGGCCAAGCGCAAGCATCATATCAATTATTCCAGAGGGTGGATAGTGATTCATTTCTTCGATTGAATCGAATGGAATAAATTGGTCATTGTAGATGATTGAATATGCAAAGGAGAAGAACGATTATGATAGTCTCAGTTTAGAACCAGTGTTCAAATGATCACGTATTTCCGTAATCATCCACATAACCAACCATAATAAACAGGAATTCGATGTTTCTGTTTGTTTATGTATTCTTGTTCATCGCTTTTCTCCGGAGATCGGGACTGATTTCAATGCAGATTAGAGTCAATTTCATTGGGAAGAAAGACGTCAACAAAAACAAACGGGAACACTGAGTCTCTGCTCATTATGGTTGGCAGTGATGTGTACGATTTATCACTTTTATCCGTTTCAAATCGGATAAATTATTCCATTTGATTCAATGAAGTTTATAAATGAGTATCGACTCTCAAAAATTGTTGAAAGGTTGCTGGAAACATTGGAAGTATTGACCATACCACATAACGTCGATTAGGATGCACATTCGAACGGATGCGAAAATCCTTCGAGCTTCCAGAGGATCCACCAAAGAGAGTTACACTGTAAAACATTTCTCTGTAGATTCATCAAAAAAATTTGGAAGTTTTTTGTAAATGGGGGAGGACATAATCGATCGCGTCCGCACTGTTTGAACCAACATACCAGGATTATGTATCCAGACAGAGGAGGGTAACTTCGAGCAATTATTGTAACAGCATCAAGCGCCCCCCATGTGAGAGGCAAGGGGACTCACGATAATCAAGCACTCCAGGGGGAACAGAGAACTACCACGTCCACGTCGTTGTTCCTGGGTAGCGCTAAGAGTAGTTCATCAATAACTTCGACGGTCCATACCTTGCACCCCAATGGGCGGGAAGGGGACCATGAACATTGTTTCGTAAAGGGTGTGGAACCAGCTTTCCCATGTCATGATTAAAAAATGGGGGTCCTGTTCAAAAAAACCATTTCGACCCCTGAATGCCCTTCAAAATGACCTCTGAGAGATTCCTCAACGTCAGCATCATACTTCCCCCTTGGAACCCTAAACTTTTTATCGGGAACATTTTCTTCCATCTCCACTAGTTTCCGAGATATTTAACTATATCACTTCAAATGGACCACCCTGTACATAGATGTATACAGGGTGTCCCATTTCAATCTGTCACTTAGAATATCTCGAAAACGAATAGATTCAGAAGAAAATGTTCCAGGAAAAAAATGTGAGTCTCAGGGGGACATCCGATGGTGAACTTGGCTTTGACCTCAGATCCCACTTTCAAGGTCATTCTGAGGTCAACTCATGTTTTTCGAATGGAATCCCCTATTCTTTACTACCGGTTCAGATCCTACGCTAAAAACCAAGGAACTTCTGTCTCAAACGTTTTTTCGAAATCCCCATAGATGGCGCTCTAATTGATGAGAAAATGAGAATTCTCAAACCCTCGGATTATATTCTTTCTAACATAATGCTCAACTCTTGAGTGTTTCTCATCTCCCGGAAATTGCCATTGGCATCAGCGTTACCCAATGTGCACCACGAGGAGGTTGCGCGATCGGACTTTACACATCATTGTGGCCCTGGAAAGGGCCGATTGTCTGAACTAGAGGTGTATCTTCGGGGACGCATGAGACATTCGAAAGATGTTCAAAATGAGCGCCGTTTTGCCTTCGACAAAGCGCAATTCGTTTATGAAAGTTTTCTACAGTTGCTTGCAACGTAGCAGGTGTTATTGCTGTGAATGCTCTTCTTATTCGATGTTTCATGTCATCGCGTGTTATTGGAGGTTCACGGAATACAACATTTCTCATGTGACCCCACAAGGAAAAATCAGGCGACGTCAGATCTGGCGACCTAGGTGGCCATCGCACAGGTCCTCAACGGCCAATCCACCTTCTGGGAAACTTCTCGTCCAGGGATTTGCGAACGATTCGCATGTAATAAGGAGGTGCTCCATTCTGTTGGAACCAAATCCTTAGTTCCACGTCAAAACTCACGTCTTCCATAAGAGCAGGGAGTTCAAAATGCAGAAAACGAAGATACTCCGCGCCAGTCGGGTTTCCTTCAGAAAAATACGGCCCTATGATCCTGGAATCTACAATTCCGCACCAAACGTTCACACTCCAACGGTGTTGATGATCGATTGTACGAACCCAGTAAGGATTCTGAGCACTCCGATAATGGCAATCGAGCCTATTGAGAATTCCAACATTGTGAAATATTCCCTCATCAGAGAACATAACGTTATGAGAGAAAGTAGGATCTTCTTCAATTCTCCGTTGGGCCCACGTCCAGGAGTTCTATCTCGTTATGAAATCCTCAGCTGTTAGAGATTGCACCAAAGTGATATGATACAGATGATAATCCGACGATTTCAAGATACACTGAGCTGTGGATCAAGGAATCCCGGTCATTTCCTCAATATCCCGAAGACTGATATGGGGATTAATATGAATTAATGCCAGCACAGCCAGCGATCTCAAATCAGGATAATTGTCATCCGCATAAACTTTCTTGTTCCTCTGTCGTTTGAGGAGACCTTGACGAGCACGTTGTTCAAGAAATCGGATCGTAAAGCGATTCGGACACCTCCGATCCGGAAAACGACGTTGAAACGTTCTCACAGGTTCAACATAATTTACCCGCGCTTCACCAAGACACACCAAAACGTCAACAATTTCGTTTGACGCGTAATCAGACATCATATTTAGGAATGTTTCCTCCAAATGATAACAGAGAACTGAGCAGTTTGGGAATGCTGAATTTCCATCACACGTGAATCAAAACAATAACAATTTCCAAGAACAAAACCAAAACAAAACACAACCGACGGCAATTTCCGGGAGATGAGGAACACTCAAGAGTTGAGCATCACATTAGACAAAATACAATCCGAGGGTTTGAGAATTCTCATTTCCTCATTAATGAGAGCGCCATCTATGGGGATTTCGAAAAAACGTTTGAGACAAAAGTTCCTCGGTTTCTAGCGTAGAATCTAAACCGGTAGTGAAAAATAGGGGATTCCTTTTGAAAAACATGAGTTGACCTCAGAATGACCTTGGAAGTGGGATCTGAGGTCAAAGCCAAGTTCACCATCGGATGTCCCCCTCAGACTCTTCAATTTTTTTCCTGGAACATTTTCTTCTGAATCCATTCGTTTTCGAGATATTCTAAGTGACAGATTAAAATGGGACACCCTGTATGTATGTGTACAAATATGCTCTCAGAATGAATTGAAACATAAGAAATTGTCAGTTATTCCTTACAGTCACCTACCTGACCTACTCTGAGAGTCCAGTGGTATGAAACCACATCATGAAATCATATATAAAACAATCATATTAGAGACCAAATTCAACGATAACATTTTCCTTTTCCTCTTTGAAATAGTATATCTGCCACGTCAAGTAGAATTCTGGGCAGATTGAAGTTTTTGTTTCAAGAAGTTTTTGTCAATTGTTATTGTGAGAGATTTACATTTTTTCATGGACTTGGTGTTATGTTTCTGCTTGTCTGGAGTTTTTGTGGTTTTTTGCCCTCCACTAGGGTTGAAGCGAAGAACTAAAATTGGAGAACTGTGAGTCGACTCGTGAGTTGGGGCTCTTGGTAAATGAGGGCCCCTGAGCACTGCTCAGGTGTGCCCATGAGTGGAGACGGCTCTGTTCCTGCAGTACAGCGAAAAACATTCCATCCCTGGTGAGAAAATTTTTTTTCGAATCCTGTTGCAACAAACTTCGAAAAACTCATTGAAATTGAACAAAAAAAATTTTCATTCCACGAATTCGAATCCCAGAATTCCCAGAAAATCCAACATTTTCCACGATAATTCTTCGAAATCCTTTTCGTCCGTTCTGTTGTACTTCGCCCAAACCTAATGAACACATTCCGAAATTGTATGTCGGAATACTATGAAGTTCAATGAATTTGAATGAAATATAACGAATGACATCGATTTTCATTGAAATTATTGTTCAAATTCGCTGAAAATTTGAGAAATAATGTCTGATCACACGATGATGAAATATTCGGAATTCCATTGAATTACATTAAACGTGAGCGAAATTTTTGGAAGAATGTGGAAAACAATTATTGAATTGTAGTGAGAATAATTGATGCACGTAAATGACGAAATGTTGAATTACATTGAAATCATGTATAATTCATGGTATTGAAGTTCGATACAATTCGTTGGAATTCATGAGGTTCAATTGACTATGATTAATAGTATCCAGCGAAAAAGACTGGTAGACCAGCGTATTGAGAATATTGAATAGTGTTGGCATATACTGAATTCCATTGCATTTCCACGGTTATTTGTTGAATTTTGTTGATCTTTTTTGAAAAGTTGTGCCAACCCGAACGAAATTCAACAAAATTCGACATCAATTTCAACGAGATGCAACAAAACATCCTAATACCCAACGAATGCATACGGAATTTTCCCACCAGAGATGACACGTTCATTTTCATGAACGTACCACGAACATACATCGAACGCAGTGCTGCCAGATGGGCATCGCCGCAGAGGGATATAGTACCCCCACCATGGTTCATATGAGACATTCTTTTACAAACCGAACATTTTTCAGACATCTTCGGGATTCATCTGGGCATTTTCCAATGGGTTCTGTACCTGAAATGAGGGGACACGTATATCGGAATTTTCTCCCACTTTCATCATTGTCAGAAATATAGGAATTCGAAATTTCACTCATCCCCGAATAGATCAATTTTCGAACGATCATAAATCTGGTTCTATTCATCGTTCAGAATCGATGTTCTCCTGATTTGAAGGTAATGAAACGAACTTCCTCGTCAAAATGGTACCAATTATTGAAACACGAAAATTCATATAGTTAGAAGCAACTGAAATGTTTAAAACGAATTTACTCATTATTATCCAAATCCCAGAGACTGGAAAGTCACACCATCGTATTCCGAGTCCAATTTCACATGAAGAACGTTTATAATATCGATGGAGTCCGTGAGAAATGTTGGAGAAATATTAGTTTGTTGGCCGCGACGCGTAAGGGAACACGCATTGTTCAGGATTGAGAAGATCCTTCGATGGATAAATCGATATTTCACGTGTTCGAAGATGTCAGGCGTGTTTCTCCGCCGATGGGTTACCCGCGAATTCTACAAGTTCGTTTATATGGAGGATTTGATGATAGGGATGCAGCGGACTGTATGAGGGTTGTGGAAAATGATCAGGAAAAGAATATATACGTCTGAAATCACTGTGAGTTCAACAGATCCGGAAAAGTCATCTTCACAATAGTTAACAAGAGATCGTTGCTCGATCTCAAGATACGTGGTGATCGATCGTCCGTTAATAACGTACTGGCGTGCGTGCTCATTATCGAGGTGAGTAGGGATAGTCCCTTCACCTGTGCTAGTGTATAGGTGATTCTCATTTTCCCAAATACAGCGTGGTTTTAGGCAATGAGTTCGAACGATATGTATTGACCATTCTGCAACATACCGCCCGCCTCGAGCGGAAGACACGAAATACGCTGAACCGATGAATAAATAGTTGTGAAAATTTCATATCAGTTAGCATTGCGTGTGTAGGAAGAATTGAGACGAATCTGAAATTCATTCTGAGTTAAACAAAGGGGCCAGGTCCCTTGTACAGAGTCCGTGACGACAATTTCGCTATCGACTGTAGGATATTGTTATATTGACATTGGATGGCCTACATACCAACTCAATTCTAAGTGTCGGTGGCGCAAGGCAATCTACATAGCTTAGATGTGGGTCTAAGAAACGTAGATTGAGCGATACGGACGGTGACGACCCTAACGAGGGAGTCTGCTCCCGGATGTACCTGGATGATTCTACCCAACGACCACTCAACTGGCGGCGAATTGGAATTCTTCAGGAGCACGAGGTCTCCAACTGCGATATTCCTTTATACCTGATTCCATTTTGTGCGCTGTCGCGAATGATTGAGGTAGTCATGGATCCAAATCCGCCAGAAACGCTCGGTCATGTTGCTTCCGAGCTGCCTACGGAACAGTCACGATTCATCAAAATCAAGAACACTTGCTGACGGCACAGATTTCAGCGTTATACCAACTGGAAAATGTCCAGGCGTGAGGGCTCCGTAACTATCGATATTGTCCGTAAGTGGAGCGATCGGTCGTGAATTCAAGCACGCCTCCACGCGGCATGAGAGCATCTAGAACTCCTGAATAGCGAGAGTATGATTTCCCAACACTCGTTCCAGATGACATTTTGTGCTCTTCATGCCCGCCTCCCACAACCCACTGGAGAGAGGAGCAGAAGGAGGGATAAAATGCCACGTGACGCCTTCCATGGCGAGTTTTGTTTGGATATCCGGCTCATGACCAAGAGTTATGAGATGAGTTGTTAGCTCTATGTTCGCACCTTGCAATGTAGTGCCTCTATCACTGTATAGGTCAGTTGGAAGACCGCGTCAAGCGGTCGATCGATCCAACCCCGCTAAGAATACCGTGGATGTATGATCAAGTACGAGTACTGAATGAACTGCTCGAGCAGCCATACAGATGGAGAGTGGAACGTGAGATTTGAAGGAGTGGACTCCTCGGCCTCGTTTTGGTAATACGGAGGAAGGTTCGGGGTAATCAACGCCTATATGTGAGGAAGGACGTGATGGTGTACTTCGTACGGCTGGTAGATCCCCCATGAGCTATATGGATTTTGGCCATATATGTTCATATATGGTCATATATGAAAGCGGGGAATCTATCAGCATTGATCTCGTTTCTGTCTCCTTTGGTTTTTCATCACATTCCATGTGAAATTGTGACACTTTTTGTCCATATATGGATGTATATGATAATGTTTGATTGAATATGATCACGTATGGCCATATACAGTCTCATTCATACAGTATGATTCATACATACATGGCCAAAATCCATATATGCTCATATATGATCTCATATATGTTTACATGTGTTCATATGTATTTCATATATGTTCATATATGATTCATATACGCTCATATACGACCATATATGAATTATTTTCTCCCGGGCTGTTCGCTAGATTTGTTGTTTGTGAGACTTTCAACTGACGGAAGCTAAAGAAGCGTCTTCCTCAGGGTCCCATCGGACACTAAGTACTTTTAGAAAGTCGGAGCTCAGATGTGGATTGTTGCCCGCGGGATTGCAATCAGACAGTGGTATGCCATCTGATAGCGATCCAGAGTTACTGCTCCATTCACTCAACTGAGTGCCGCTTGCTTGAAGCAGTTGGATGACTTTTGTCCGAGCCTGACGATCCGCTCCCCTCAGTACTGCAGAGGTACGAGGGCTTCGAGCCAAGGGCTTCTCACCTGTGACCCGTAGAAGGGGACAATTCATCATTTCGAACAACGAGAGCGCTGATCTTCTCTGTAATCAGAGGCTCCTAAGACTTTATCAAGTACAAACGTACTTCGTCGACTTCTACTTTCCGCACGTAGTCGAACACGATTTTCAATTCTTACGTACGTTTCAAGTCGTTCGCGCGTGTAGTGCCCAGTACATCTTTCACGCATAAAATCTACGATTCTATTTTCGAGTGCTACGAGGACAAAGGTTTACTGTATTCAACACACATCTCGCTGGAGCCGTCGATTTTCGTTTGTCAAACCGTATCTCCGGATCAACGATTTCCAGGTGGCCACCGCTTATCATCAACGAGTGAGTGTGCTTGTATGTTGTCTTGGCCAGACAAATTGTCTAGAAATTTACACTAGTTTCTATATAATGTTCCGTCGTTCAGAAGATTCTTCGTTCATCATCTGGTGACCTTCGGTTCACACGTTTCGATTCCTCGTGTATTTTCTATTTGAAATTATATCGCTTTATAGGAACTACATGTTCTTCTTTCAGAATCTTGAATTACATGACACTCCCCGCTCCTAATCGTGACAGAATCATCCGCTTGTTTCACAGTCCATTCGTCTCACCTCTATTATTTTCCTTTTTTTCAACTAATCATTATTAGTTGGAAGTTTGATTACAATCTCATTTCGATTATTGAACAACTTGTTCACAGCATTGGGGTGCGAGTTGTTTGTCATCTGCTCCGAGAAGAATGTCGTCAACACAAATGTTATGAGTGAGAATAGGGGTTGCTAAGGGATAGTTTTCTCCTTCGTCTCGTACCAATGGTTGGAAGACTCTCACTGCTAAAAACGGAGCACATGTCATCCCATAAATAACAGTATTCGAAGGACAGGAAAAGATAGGATCAGCAGTGTTATTTCGCCAAGCTATACACTGAAATCGACGATCGCGTGGGTCAATCCAAATCTGACGGAACATCTTCTTGATATGGGGCAAAATTTCTCAAGCGTACCAGCTAAAAAATTCTCACCTCCCCAATCTTTCTGAGATTCCACTGAAATGTAGTACTCGTTAGTGACTATTAATCATATAAAGGGTTTTGCTCTGGTACCTCTGGTTATCAAACTACAGGGGTCAAAAATTCACAGATTTCGTTTGATCAGCTCTTTTGAAGATATAATTTCTTAAATTACATTTTTTTGAAAAATCATTTTCGATATCGTTTTTTGTAGCTTTTTTCTGTTCTTTACAATGGAGTCATCTGTTTTTGTGAGAAAAAATTTTTTCCAACAAATTTAACGAGTTCAAAGTTATTTTGGCATTTTCTTTCAATTTCGACAATTTTGGAAATTTTTTAAGTTAGCTCATCTGAAAGCTGGGTTCTTCAGCTTTGAAATCGTGTAGGAGAAATTGTGGGAAGAGAATTTTATCTGGCATTGGCAACGGTTTGAAGCGCGCGTGTCGCATATTCCCATTATCTCCTGATACGGTTCGTCATACCATTGACGCGGAATACAAGTGAAACGAACTGTTTTTCAATAAAATATGATTTTTCAATCATGCCAATGATTTCATACAACTTCACCGTACCCTTATATCATCGAACTTCATCAATAACAGCTTTTGAAATTATGAAACATAATCATGAATAAATACACATAATACAATAAATATGTAATAATTCTGCTCGAAGCAATATATTTAGCGCAATTTCTCATTCGTATTAATTTTTTTTCTGAATTTTCATCTTTGGGAAAATATCTACATTCAATGATGACGAAAATACTCGTGAATGCGAAGTCATGCTCGAAGTGGGGATGAAACAATGATATTTGAGCGTTCCTGGGATTGTTTTTGTAGTTTCGAAGCGTGTTTTGAGCTTTTTAGCAGTGATTTCATGTTTTGTCTTAGGACTAAAAAAAACAACAGTTTCTGATAGATTTCTCTTCGCCCATTCGTAAAGCGCATCAGGATTTAAAATTTATTGCTTAAACCTCGCTTGAAGACTCGCTCGAGCTGCTAGTCGTTTCAGATTACCATTGATACCGTCACAAGGCCCTTTTCCATGAGCGGTTGCTTGGAAATGCCATTCAGCTGCTATTCCGAAATCTTTGTAATGATACAAAAGATTTTTGAAATGATATCTATTCTTGAAGTGCTGAGACGCTCGATCCGTAGAATAGAAAATTTTTCTTGGTTGAAAATGCCCTTTCAGGTACCCTATTATAATTCTTTGGAATTCGTACACAGCGATTGTATCGTGATTCAAATTATCCGATAGAATAGCAATGCTCCGATGACTGAGTTCGTTTCCTCGTTTGTGATAAATGACAGTGGTGAAAATTGTCATTTGGTCGTTGTTTCAGTGGAAACCCTGTGCAGCATTCGTGGCTACAAACGCATCATTTGCCGCGAAATCGCATAAAACTAAAAATTCTCCTTCTTGTGAATTATCCTTCAAATTTCTAAGAAAAGATGACTGCTGTTTTGCAACGAATGAATGGAATTTGAGTTTCGAAAGACAGCGAGAAAGTTCTTCTGAAAAATCTTTCGCATCTGCAACTTCAGTACGCAAAGTGCTACGATCAGTCTGTTGCCGAATTTCATATTCGAGTTTTTCGATGCAATTGTCTTCGAAAACTGTTTGTAAAAAATTCTGGAAACCCTCTTTGCCAGGACATAATGAACATTCATCGAGATAACATTCGACACATGGATTCTGACATTTTAAGAGCATCATCATAAGTGGCGATTGGATTATTCGTACCGGATGTTAATTTTTGAATATCTATCGCATCAAGCATTAAATTGACATTCTCGTGATGGACACAAACGCAAACAGTATGCGTTCCACTAGCACCAGCGGGTACGCAGTTACGAGGTCTAAGCTGCGAGAATGTAGAGAGACTGGCCGGAACAGTAGGATTCTGATCTTTGAAAGCAAAATATAATTCTGAAAGATTGCACGGAATCAATCTCTTTTGTACGTGCTCTCGTGATCCGTCTTCTTTTTTGACTGAAACAAAATCTTCCGTGCCCGACATTATACGACTATTTTCGTCATCATTATAGGAACTTATGATCTTATTTTTTATTTCAAAAGCTGAAGCATGACCCTTCCTTGGAGATGGTGACGTTAAAATACCATGTTCTTTTACCAGTTTGATCGCTTTCCCAGCTTGGCGTTCAGAAGTCTCAAACTCCTCAGCAAGTCTCTTCCGACCCCAGGATTTTGGCGCAAGCGTGAGGAGTAATACTTTTTCCGAAGCACTCGACGGAGATTTATATTTCTGCTTAATTTGATCAAGAACTTCCATAGCCGATTCATGTTCCTCAATATTACAATCTTTTGGTTTCTTCTCTAATGGCTGGTAAGCATCGTCATTACCATGTTCATCAATACCATCATCATTGTCATCCTGAATTATGTGAAACATATCGTAGTGATTAATTGTAGTTCACATAAATGAATTATTCATTTTCAGTGATGTACCAATTGTCTTTTTAGCAATTGAAAATATGATATCAATACCTCGAGTGAAACATGACCGAACGCATCATCTTGTGCATCAATTGGAGACTTCTCTCCAGAACAAGCAGCAGCTTCTTTTCTACATAACCCACACACTTTTGCGCCGGGGAGGATACTGGGAAACTTTTTTTTGTAGATTTGGAGAAATAGTTCTCGAGTCTCTTGATTTGAATTCGTGATGGATTTCGTGCGAAGGGTTACAACAACGATCAACGAAAGTTTGAGTTGCAGACATTTTTGAGAATCAAGAAATGTTGTGTCAATAATGCTGTTTTTTATCTATTAATTGAATTGCCTACAAACAAACACAATCAGACAGTTGGAAAAGAAAAAATTGATTTTCATCACAAATTGCGAATCATATTTAGAATCGAAACAATTTTACTTACAATTCAAGATCGTGTCATGCGATGCGATTTTTCGTGTGACATCAAGTTGTATGAAGTATGCGTATAAACAAGGAAAAACGAATGAACATCGTCGATACGTTCGATGTATCGGAGATGTTTACAGAATTCCAATTGTTCATCGAATTGAGAAAAATCTATCACAAATTCAAATGAATAGATTTTAGAACTATTTTTCCGAGTCTACAACAAAAGTTCCCCAACATTCTTCCCGATGCAGAAGTGTGTGGGTTATGCAGGAAAGAAGCCAGTGTATTTTCTAGAGAGCAGAATTATTCCATATTCATTATATTATGTATATTTATTCATTATTATGTTCCATACTTTCAAGAGCTGTTATTGATGAAGTTTGATGATATAAGGGTACGGTAAAATTGTATGAAATCATTGGCATGATTAAAAAATCATATTTTATTGAAAAACAGTTCGTTTCACTTGTATTCCGCATCAACGGTATGACGAACCGTATCAAGAAATAATAGGAATATGCGACACGCGCGCTTCAAACCGTTGCGAATGCCAGATAAAATTTTCTTCCCATAATTTCTCCTACGCGACTCTGAGGCTGAAAAATCCAGCTTCCAGATGAGCTAACACACAAAAATTTCAAAATTGTCGGAATTAACAAAAAATCCAAAAATAGCTGTAAACCCGCTCAATTTGTTGGAAAAAATTTTTTCTCACAAAAACAGCTCACGCTATTGTAAAGAACAGAAAACAAGCTACGAAAAACAATATCGGAAATGATTTTATAAAAAAATGTAGTTTAAGAAATTATATCTTCAAAAGAGTTGATTAAACGCAATCTGTGAATTTTTTACCCCTGTAGTTTGATAACCAGAGGTACCAGAGCAAAATCCTTTATAGGATTAAAAGTCACTAACTAGTACTACATTTCAGTGGAATTTCAAAAAGATTGAGAAGGTAAAAATTTTTTAGCTGGTACGCTTGAGAAATTTTGCCCCGGATCCAGCTCGAAGGACCTTTTCTGTTCAGAATTGAAAAGATCCTTCGATGGATGAATCGATATTTCACGTTTTCGAAGATGTCAGGCGTGGTTCTTCGCCGATGGGTTACCTGCGAGTTCTACAAGTTCGTTTATATGGAGGATTTGATGATAGGGATGCAGCGAACTGTATAAGGGTTGTAGAAAATGATCAGAAGAAGAATATGAACGTTTGAAATCACTGTATGTTTAATAGGTTCAGAAGAGTAATCTTTAAAATAGCTAATGACTGATCATTGCTCGATCTCAAGGTACGTGGTGATCGATCGTCCGTTAATAACGTACTGGCGTGCGTGCTCATTATCGAGGTGAGTAGGGATGGTCCCTTCATCTGTGCCAGTGTATGGATGATTCTCATTTTCCCCAATACAGCGTGGTTTTAGGCGGTGAGTTCGAACGATATGTATTGACAATCCCGAAACACGCATGAAGTCCAGTAGACTAGAGACTGCCCGCCTCAGAACACTTTCCGTCTACCCGTACAGCACCACCGTTCAGAAAAGCTCAATCATGAAGTCCATTGGGGCTATAAGGATTCAAAATCAATACATTGAGAACCCTTTGTGAACTGTGGTGCCATATGGGTAGTGGCTGGATTCCATTCGTCTAATAGACGAATTTATTCATTTCCTGCTATTTCAATGAAATAAATTTGTGATTCCACAAAGGATGATACCAGGTGGTACATGAAGGAAGACAAAAAACATAATTTCGGAGGGATGTAATGAGTTTTTATGGAACACAAATGTACATGTTATTGATGTACACCTGATTGAGAATCCTATTCATCCCATAATTCGTACTAATCTTCCATCTTCGTGCGAAGGAAATGACTTTGTCTCCAACTGCTCCACCGATATCAGCTTGATCCGATGTATCTTCAAGGTTCCTTCAATAGTAATAGCCTTCCGAAAACGGAAGCCTGTTTTTTCTTCCACTTCTTCATACTCTCTAGTAGTTGAGAAGTGACAGTTGATATTCGGCAATACTTCTTGTGCTTAGTTGAATAATTCTTTTGGAGTTCCGATTGGGTCATCAACTCTTCGAAGATTAGACCAAGTGGCTAGCCCCTTTGAAGTTTCTCCCAAGCCGGCAGACGGTCCTTTCACATGTCATCATCATGATGAAGTAATCAGTCTCATGACTGGTTTGATGGAATCCTCCAACCCTGCCTATTATCCGCTAACCGTTGAATTTCTGCATATCTACGACAACCCTTATCTTGTATAATTTGCTTCATATAACTTAATCTAGGTCTACCTCTCCGAGTTTCACCATTCATTTTTCCTTCCAATATTGTTTTCAATAAGCTATCATGCCTCAACGTGTGTCCTATCAGATTACTTCTTCTTTTCATAATCCGTTTCAAAAGATTTCTCTTTTCATTTACCTTCTCAAGTACTTCTTCATTCCTCATTCTCTCTATCCACTTTACTCTAAGCATTCTTCTATAACACCACATTCCAAAAGCTTCCAGCCTTCGTTGGTCCGTTTTTCCAATTGTCCAAGTTTTGCAACCATATGATGCTGTGCTCCAAACGTAACTCTTCGAAAATTTCTTCCTCACTGATCAGCTGATATTCTTCGAATACAGTCACTGTTTCTTTTGGTGGAAAGCCTGTTTTCCTTGTGCTATTCTTGCTCTTATATCTCTCACTTTTACCGGTTTCTGTAATTATGCTCCCTAGATATTTAAATTCTTTGACTTGCTCGATTGTCTCTGCATCTATTTTGATTTTCGTTCTCCTTGGTGTTTCCGCTGTTGCACGAATCATGAATTCGTTTTGTCCTTATTTATATTCATACAATAGTTTTCTAGTAATATTGTTTTCATCGTGTTGAGAGTATTTTGTAACTCAGCACCACTCGTAGCTAATATAGCTATGTCATCCGCAAATCTCAGCATGCTTACATTTTTACCTTGAATCTTCAATTTCAATTGCACTTGCTCCTTCACTCCGTTCATCGCTTCTTCTATACACAAATTGAAAATCAATGGCGATAGTGAGCATCCTTGTCTCACCCCTCTCTTAATTTGTGCTTCTCCTTTTCGACATGTGAAGTTTGGAAAAAATGCCACTATGCTGCTATATCAAAGTCTTGCACATGATAATTGAGATTGCTGAAATTCTTTTCATTTTCATATTGTGCACTTGCACCATCAGGAAAATAAATGATTTCCTCGACATTTGATGAAGTCCTTCGAATGAATTGCAATACATGCAAATCTATCTTAAAGCCATTAGGAATATGGAGAAGTAGAAGAAAAATTAGCCGTTCGTTTTCGTAAGGGTATTACTATTGAAAGAACGTTGAATATACATTGTATCGAGCCAATATCGGTGGACCAATCAGGGACAAAATTATTTTCTTCGCACGAAGATGCCAGATCAGTGCGAATTATGAAATCAATAGGATTTTCAATCAGGTGGACATCAATAGCATGCACATTTGTGTAACATAAAAATTCATTACATCCCTTCGAAATTATGTTTTTTGTCTATCTTCATCTTTTGTTGAATCACAAATGGATCCCATTGGAACAGCAGGCAATGAAGGAATTCGTCCATAAGACGAATAAAATCGAGTCCCAACCCATACAGTACCACAGTTCAGGAAGGGTTTTTGATGTATTGATTTCCAATTGTTATAGGCTCAATGGAATTCGTGATTGAGCTTTTCCGAACTGTGGTGCTGCGTCTCTAAACGGGAAGTGTTCTAAGGCGGACAGTTCTTAGTCTACCGGACTCCACGCGTATTCCTTGACGCGTCGCGGCCAACAAACTAATATTCCTCCAACACTTCTCACAGAGACTCCATCGATATCATGAACGTTTTCCATGTGAAATTTTACGCGGAATACGATGGTGTGACTTTCCAGTCCCTACGATTTGGGGAGCAGTGAGTAAATTAGTTTTAAATATTTCAGTTGCTCATAACTATATAAACTTTCGCGTTTTAATCATTGGTATCATTTTGGCAAGAAAGTTCGTTTCATTACCTTCAAATTGGGAGGAATTAGATTTCGACCGATGAATAGAATCAGAGTTATGATCGTTCGAAAATTGATCTATTTGGGAATGAGTGAAATTTCGAATCCCTATATTCCTGAAAATGATGAAAATGAAAGAAAATCCTGATATACATCTCCCCTTATTTTAGGTTCAGAAACCATAAAAAGATTTCCAGATAAATCCGAGAGATGTCGTCTGAAAAGTATTCGGTTTGTGAAAGAATGTTCCATATACGTACTCTCTCCTCCACACGCAACCTTCACACCCGTGTATCTTACACAGGGTGGTCCATTTGAAGTGATATAGTCGAATATCTCGGAAACTAGTGGAGATGGAAAAAAATGTTCCAGGTAAAAAGTTTAGGATTCCAAGAGGGAAGTATGATGCTGACCTTGAAAAATCCCTCAGAGGTCATTTTAGAGGTCATTTAGGGGCCAAGATGGTTTTTTTCAGATAAGACCCCTATTTTTTTATCATGGTATGGGAAAGCTGGTTTCAGACCCTTTGCGAAACACGGGTCATGAACCCCTTCCCGCCCATTGGGGTGCGAGGTATGAACCGTCAAAGTGATTGATGAACTACTCTTAGCGCTCCCCAGGAACAACGACGTGGACGTGGTAGTTCTCTGTTCCCTCCGGAGTGCTTGATTATTGCGAGTCTCCTTGCCTCTCACATGTGGGGTGCTTGATTATTGTGAGTCCCCTTGCCTCTCACATGAGTAGTGCTTGATGCTGTTACAATAATTGCTCGGAGTTACCCCCCTCTGCCTGGATACATAATCCCAGTCTCCGTCGAAAATTTGAAACCGTCTTCAGAAACACTGTTCGCGGTATGTTGGCAACAGTGCGGATGCGATCGATCATGTCCTCCCTCGTTGTTGGTTGGGCCTTGAATACTTCGTCCTTCAGGAATCCCCACAAGAAAAAGTCGGGAGATGTCAAGTCGGGTGAGTGTGGAGGCCACGCAACTGGCCCACCTCGTCCAATCCACCTTCCCGGGGAATGATGATCAAGGTATTCTCTCACGATCAATGCGCAATGGGGTGGTGCTCCATCAAGTTGGACCCACATCCTCTGCCTTGTTTGTGGATCAAGATCCTCAAGCAAGCCTGGTGAATGATCCACCAGAAATTCCACAAACATGGGGCCGTTCAAAGTGCCGTTGAAAAAATGTGGACCGACTGAATAGCGATTGACGATCCCGCACCACACATTCACGCTCCAACGATGTTGGTTGTCGATTGCTCGATACCAATGCGGATTAACATCCGACCAGTAATGAGAGTTGTGTCTATTCAAATGCCCAGTGCTCTGAAAAGATGCTTCGTCGGAGAACATTATGTACATAGTCGAAGAATTGAGGATCGTCAACCAGCCTCGCCCGTGCCCAGTTGCAGAATCTAATTCGAAGTCTCATGTCGTTTGGAGTGAGAGCTTGAGTTGACGTAATGTGGTATGGTCGATATTTGACATGCTTCAAGATTCTCAAAACAGTAGTCCGGGGTATACCAGTTATTCGTGTCAACGATCTGCTACTAACATGAGGGTCCGAGTGGATAAGTCCCAATATGGTGAGTGCGCGGATATCATTTCCATCGTACCGGTGATGTCTCAGATCTCGCTGCAATACTCCTCGTCGAGCCCTCAATTCGAGTCGACGGATGGTCGTGGAGTGTGCGATGCGGCGATCGGGATACCGATCCCGGTAAACTCTTGCGGCTTCGTTGTAATTATTGTGACATGAGCCAAGCACGCGCATCATATCGAAAATTTCAGAGGGTGGATAGTGATTCATTTCTTCGATTGAATCGAATGGAATGAATTGATCAATGTAGATGATTGAATATGCAAAGGAGAAGAACGATTGTGATAGTCTCAGTTTAGAACCAGTGTTCAAATGATCACGTATTTCCGTAATCATCCACATAACCAACCATAATAAACAGGAATTCGATCTTTCTGTTTGTTTACGTATTGTTGTTAATCGCTTTTCTCCGAAGATCGGGACTGATTTCAATGCAGATTAGAGTCAATTTCATTGGGGGAAAAACGTAGACATGAACAAACGGGAACAGTGAGTCTCTGCTTATCATGGTTGGCAGTAATTTGTGCGATTCATTACGATGATTGCGTTCCAAATTGAATTAATTATTCCATTCGATTCAATGAAGGTTATAAATGAGTATCGACTCTCAAAAATTGTTGAAAGGTTGCTGGAAACATTGGAAGTATTGACCATACCACATAACGTCGATTAGGATGCACATTCAAACGGATACAAAAATCCTCCGAGCTTCCAGAGAATTCACCAAAGAGAGTTACACTGTAAAAAATTCCTTCGTAGATTTACCAAAAGAATTCGGGAGTTTTTTTGTAAATGAGGGAGGACATGATCGATCGCATCCGCACTGTTTGTGCCAACATACCAGGATTATGTATCCAGGCAGAGGGGGGTCCCTTCTAGCAATTATTGTAACAGTATCAAGCACCTCTCATGTGAGAGGCAAGGTGACTCACGATAATCAAGCACTCCGGAGGGAACATAGAACTACCACGTCCACGTCGTTGTTCCTGGAGAGTGCCAAGAGTATAGTACTTCATCAATAACTTCGACGGTCCATACCTCGCACCCCAATGGGCGGGAAGGAGTCCATGACCAGTGTTTCGTAAAGGCTTTGAAACCAGCTTTCCCATGCCATGATAAAAAAATGGGGATCCTACTCAAAGGATTGTCCAAACCTACCAGGCCTACCAGAAAGCCTACCAGGCTTGTCCAAACTTGCGCTCAATTTCACTCGATGATGGCAGTTCAGTGACGTACACTTCCGCGGGGACAGAGACATAGCACGCGTGGTGGTGAGATGAGCACGTGGTGCGTGAACGCAGTGCCGTGACATTATATATTCATCTCGTGAGCCCCGATCGATTGAGATTCTTCCTACTCGTCAATATTTCTTCTACGTCGTTTGAGATTTTCGTTGTTGCGATTCTCATTAAGGAGGGTAATGATGTTCCGGATAGTTTAGCACGGTATGCTGACTCTATCCTATTTATGATGGAAAAAGAACTCTCGCAAACGTTGGTTGGAACGAACATCGAACAGATGCGTAAGCCAAAGTCTCTCAACTTTGGATATTTATATTCTGACAAATTTTTGGAAAATTCTTCACCTTGCTCACGTGTTGCAATAACGGATGGATCTGCTTGCAAATCACATAATTCCAATCGATATTGGATTGGCTGTTCTTTTATAACCATTGTGAGAGGGTTATTGAACGAGACAATATCAGACGACAGAGCTTTAAAATCTGTGAAGCGATTATCAAATTCTCCTTGTATCTGATCAATTATTTCGATCATGTCACAAAAATCTATGCTTGGATCCTCTGTTTGTCGAATTTTGCAGGATTTGAAATGATGTCATTCAGAATTCTTCTCTGAACAAGTTCAATTTATTTCTAAAACCATCAATGGAATCGAAAACTTGAGCAATATTCTGATTTCCTCTTTGCAAACTCAAATTCAATGTATCTGAATGTGCCGTCAGATCCGTCAAGAATGCTAATTCCCGAATAAATGAAACATCCTCCAATTGTTGCACATATCGAGTCGTATCTTTTGCAATTCGATTTCTAAGGAACATTAGAATTTCTTTTCTCAGTGACAAAAAACGTTCAAGACACTTTCCGGCACCCAACCAACGAACCTCACAGTATAACGGCAAATCTGGATACGTGGCATCGAGTTCTTCTAAATAAGCACGGAATTGCCGATGTGACAGTGCATCATTACCACCCCTGATGATGTTGGTGATTTTTGTCACAACTTTCATCATATTCGAAAGTCTAATTACTTTGCCACACAAAGCCTCTTGATGGATAATGCATTGCAGTAGTACCGAATTGATGCCGCTCTTTTTGAGCAATCCCCATACACCTGATCTGTTTCCGGTCATAGCCCTCGCGCCGTCAGTTACAATGGCAGTGCATTTTTCAAAACCGCCATGATCTTCCACACATTCACGTCATTCATAAAACACATCGATTCCTTTGGTGGTGGTATATGAAGGAATCAAATCGAGCATTTTCTCATTCACGGTAAAATCATTTTGAATCGTACGCACGAAAATTGATAGTTGACTGATATCCGCATTGACCGTACTTTCATCCAAACAAAGCGAAAAATATGTGCAACTTGCCAACAAAGAGTGCGATTTTCTATCAATGTGATTTGCAATATCAACTACCCGACGTGCAACAGTTTGATGAGGCAAACGAACCGAGGTGAAATCATTAACGAGGGTCTCATTCCCGAATGCTTTTGCCATTATTATCGCGCAATTCTTGACCAACTCCCGTTAGAACTCGTAAACGGTTCTTTCGTACGTGCGATTTCCAAAGATATGGCATACGATGCGAGAAGTTTTGGTGTCATTCCAGGGATACCAGACATGGGCGCCTATGATATCAGATTAGAATAAGCAATGATTGAAAGGAGAAATGAAGGAGGAGTGGGCGATGAAAACAGAAATTGTTCTCCAATTGAGAAAAACACAAGAAACCGAAGGAAATCATAATAACTTACTGATTGAATACTGGTACCACCAGTGATAACAACATTTATTGATAATAATGAAATACAAGTCAATCTATTGAAAGGAATGAATGACGAGCGTTCTGACGCGAATCATTTTTCATTTCCATATTTTCACCATTGACTTCGGTTGTACAAATCCTGTTATCACTGCTGCACGGAGAAAAATTTGGGGTAGCAGATACAGCAATTGCAATAAATTTGACAAAATCCACATGTAAATATAAGGATAGCATTTCTGCGGTGGGAATTCTACATCATTTTCGCTGTAAATTGGAAACGTCGCAATTCTACCGCAATCTGATGTAATTTTAACATACGCACTCATAACTATCACATACATCAAATGTAAATTCTATTGTCGTGATGAATGAAATATAAACAGTATGACAAGCGATATTTACTCCAAACTTTGATGAAATTTGTACATCAGTCTGATGTAAAATACATGTTAGGATTTCTGAATAAAATTTCAATCGCTCAGTCATATATTTTATGCATACGCGACAACTACGATAATAACTACAACAATTTTTGTTAATTTTCCAAAAACCACAAAGATGGGGATAAAATTTAAGTGATTAAAATTTTACATTATTTGCGCCGCATTTTTATGAATTTTCACTGACAATTGAAATAAAAAAAATTGTATCTTCCCAATTAATTCTTGCTGTTGTGTTTTTTGTTCAATTTGCAATGAGACAATATATAAAAATGCAGTTTTGAGCAGTGAAATGAACTTTAATCACTCAGCTTGAATTATCTTACATCTTACATATTACATATTACAATAAGATACAATACAATGTTATGTCGCCTTATTCTATCATTATCACTAACCGTACGCTATGGGTGGAGATTCAAGTTTTTAATATATATCAAATGTAGGGACAAACTGATACTCGCGGAAAACTGTTGAAACTGTTTGCGCCATCTTTGTGACGCGATTTTAATCATTTTGAACCAAAAGGAGTGTTACAAAGCTTCTCAGTAGTATTACCAACACAGGCGAGTAGTTTTTGCAGAAGCAATTGTTGAATACACATCAGATTGCGGTAACTGTATATTTGAGAATGAGAATAAAATTCCTGGGAAATAAATCAGATTATCATTCAAAAAAGCATGAGTAACATTAGCAACTGTACTTGTTGAATTTACATTGGATTGCTGTAGAATTGAATGAGTGGGAATGTGGTTGAGCATGCCTTATGGCATCACGTTCGTGAAAAGTAGATTCAGTCGAGTGTAATGGAAAATTTACATTGTTCGTGGTCAACAATATCATGATAAATATATTTTTGGATTGGCGTAATTTTTACAATCTTCCAAAGCAATGATCATGTACGTATCATGTGAGTTTCATCAAAATTAATGTAGAAATGACATTTAAAGTTTTATCTATGCACTGATGTTAAATCTACATTATAATTTTTCTCCGTGTGGAAATAGAAGTCATCTGTAAAAGAGGAGATGAATCCTGTCCATTTCACACCATGCCTTGAGTATTCAATCGGTGAGTTATTATGATTTCCTTCAGTTTCTTGTGTTTTTCTCAATTGAAGGACAATTTCTGTTTTCATCGCCCACTCTTCCTTCATCTCTCCCTTTATTGATTTCTCATTCTAATCTGGTATCATAGGCGCCCATGTCCGGTATTCTTGCACAGAAGTATGTTCGCAAAACCGAACTCTTCCAAGAAGAGTGGCTCGAAAATTATTTTGTTATCCCCTACAATGATGATAAGTACTTTCTGTGCATGCTTTGTGGTGGAACAGGATTCTTGAAGTTTCTCAATATTCGCCGTCATGACGAACACAAACATGAGGAAACGTATCAAAATTATACGGAAGAAGAGCACGCAGATCTCATCGCTGCTTTGAAAATCGTGCACCAAGTGGATGGGGATGGAATTGAAGAATCAAAAGATGGAGGAATGACACCAAAACTTCTCGTATCATATGCCATATCTTTGGAGATCGCACGTGCGGAAAAACCGTTTACGGATGGGGAGTTTGTAAAAAATTGCGCGATAATAATGGCAAAAGCATTCGGAAATGAGACGCTCGTTAATGATTTCACCTCGGTTCATTTGTCCCATCAAACTGTTGCACGTCGGATAGTTGATATTGCAAATCACATTGATAGAAAATCGCACTCTTTGTTGGCAAGTTGCACATATTTTTCGCTTGGTTTGGATGAAAGTACGGTTAATGCGGATACCAGTCAACTATCAATTTTCGTGCGTACGATTCAAAATGATTTCACCGTGAGTGAGAAGATGCTCGATTTGATTCTTTCATATACCACCACCAAAGGAATCGATGTGTTTTATGAATGACGTGAATGTGTAGAAGATCATGGTGGTTTCGAAAAATGCACCGCCATTGTAACTGACGGCGCGAGGGCTATGACCGGAAACAAATCAGGTGTATGGAGATTGCTTAAAAATAGCGGCATCAATTGGGTACTACTGCAATGCATTATCCATCAAAAGGCTTTGTGTGGCAAAGTAATTAGACTTTCGAATACGATGAAAGTTGAGACAAAAATGATTTGATTGGTTGAGAATTGATCCGGTCTTGACCATCTGGTCAGGTCAGCTACTTTGGAAGGCTCCTGTATTATATGTGAACAAAATGTCACTGGACATAAACGTGATTCAATGAAGCATATGCAGTTCCAAAAACATCAACAAAATTCACAAATATTTACTGATAAAAATATCGTCAAAATGAGTGACTATTTTCTAACCGAAAGGTTAGAAAAGCAGGGATGAAGTTTCCAGCTTTCATAGCTGAGACTAATTTGGCTCTAAGCGTAATGGATACATTAGCACCTTTGTGTAAGGATATCTTTGATGACTCAAAAATCACGCGAACTCTTGCGATTCGCCGCACCAAGACTTCGGCAATAATAAAAGGGACGTTAGGTGGCACCATAAAAAACTAATTATGTGATACAATAAAACCACCTGAACAGTTCTTCGCAATCATAATGAACAGAACTACTGATCAAAGTAGCATAAAAAAATGTGCATTCACTGTTATATATTACGATCATTATGAGTTGAAAGTTTGTTGCAAATTTTTTGATATGCAAGAAATGGCTTCTGGTTCTGCAAATGATCTTTGAAAATGTTTCAAAACTGCATAGTTGATACCCCATCCGATAATCTAGTCGGATTTTCGTCAGATACTACAGATGTTTTGTTCGGTGAACACCATTCAGTATCAACTCTTCTGAAGGAAGATTTACCTCACATAGTTTGCGTTGAATGTTCTCGTCATCTAATACACTCTGCCGCGTCAAAAGCATGTTTGAAGTTGCCAAGATCAATTGAAGATATACTAAGAAATTTAGGGTCTCATTTTAACAGGAGTTTTGCGAGGCAAGAAAGCTTCAATGAATTTCAACTGTGCTTCAATTGCGAGATACATAATATATTATCTCTAGCCATCACACGCTAGTTATCGTTGAAAGCTTGTGTGGACAGGGTTCTACAGCAATATGTTGCACTTGGAGCTTACTTAAGGGTAGTCATTCTTGATGATCCTAAATTACTCAAATTTATCTAGAGTTTATGTCATACGTTCTGAGTTTATCAACTGATTTCAATACCTCATTTCAAGGAAATGGTTCTTTATCACATTCATTGGAATCAGAGGTAGGAGAATTATAAAAATCCTGTGCAGCAGTTATTTGAAAATAGATTACATTAAGAAATCTAGAGGAGAATTTTTAATAAAATAAAGATGACGATAGCTGAATTCAACAACATTCAATACTAATCTTCCAAATTAATTATTATAACAATCAAAATGACAGCGCCAGATATCGAATGTTCTGGGTTTAGACTGGCATTCACTTTGAAGGCTCAGTAAACATGAACACGCTTGAAACTAATGACACTGGTGAAAACTACGTAAGAACAACGCGAAAACAAGAGCCCACGCGGCAAGCGATACGAAGCAAAGCGAGTCGTTGCTGCACGCTGTACGGATCAGAGAGCACACGAAAAGCAAGAAGCGTGATTGCAACTCAAATGCTGCTATCCAGCAATAAGCATAAAAACGCGTCAAGTAAGCAGAGAGCAGTTGAAAGCACAAAAAGCACAACGATATAAGCATTGATATGTTACTCAATCATATCCCGAAGCAAAGCAAGTAACGATATAAAATCCGTACAACACGTGAGAGATGTTACACTGATCGGCGCATCGCAACGACTGATAGCCGACCGTTCAAAAACCAACGGACAAACTTCCAAAGAGAGACCGAGGAGAGCGCGAGATTCGAACAACTTAAGTTTCTAAATATTATTACTGATTCTGAGAGAGAAAATATACGCCGTATAAGCAACGGATCAAATAGAAAATGGAAGTAAGAATTTTCATCTCTTCTCAATCATTCCACCCGTCTCGTTTGTCAAAGAGCAAACGACACAAACTAGAACTAATCGGAACTATTATTGAGAATAGACGGTAGAGCGCAAAGTTCAGCTGTCGGTCTCTTAAATACACCGGAGCTAGTTCGCACAGTTACTACCCGCACTAGGTTGTCCGCGCCGGGATGACAAGCAGTCACGCGTCCAAGTTCCCATTTTGCGGGAGGCAAATTTGGCAACATCAAAAGAACTAGGTCACCTACTTTTATATTAGCTTTACGCCAGTGCCACACTGAGTGCTGCTGCAGAGAGTGCAAATATTCATGTCTCCAGCTTTTCCAGAGTTGTTCGGTGAGCTTGAGAACCATCTGCCATCGATCTAGGTGATTATCCCGCAATTCCAACACCGAAGGGTCGGGCATGCACCGCAAGCTCGTGCTTACTAAAAAGTGCCCAGGCGTTAGAGTCCCCAAGGATTCGACATCATCATGCAAACGCGCCAACGGTCTGGAGTCAAGGCATGCCTCAACGTTGCACAGCAGGGTAGTAAACTCGTCCTTAACAGGAGTGATCGCACCCAAAACACGCCGCAAATGGTGTTTGAGGCTTTTTACGCCGGACTCCCATAAGCCTCCGAAATGAGGCGCACCTGGCGGAATAAAATGCCAGCGAACCTGATCGCTTGCGAAACGATCTCTAAGCAGAGGATCTTGCAGCATTCTTTCATAATGAGCGGTCAGCTCTCTGTCCGCACCTACGAAATTGGTCCCGTTATCGGAATAAACATCCGATGTAATACCCCTACGAGCCACGAACCTATCAAAAGCTCCCAAAAAATCAGCCGTTGAACAACTATCTACTATTTCTAAATGTATTGCTTCCACGGGTAAGCAAACAAACGAAGAAACGAAAACTTTGACCGCTTTGCAACCGCGGCCTCTAGCCAGACGGACCAAAAAAGGCCCTGCATAGTCCACACCCACATGAGAAAATGGGCGCGATGGATTCACCCTAACCTAAGGGAGTGGAGCCATCAACTGCTGCATCGGAGCCGCACGCTGTCGGGCACAGACGACGCACTCAGCGATGCAACGCTTAACAGGAGTTCGAAGGCTAACTATCCAAAAGTTAAGCCTTATATTATACGTCATCAAACGTACTCCTCCATGAAGAGTTCGCAAGTGAGCACTTCTAACTACAAGCATCGAAATCTCACAGTTAGGTAGCAGCATCGGAAATTTCTGCGAATAGCTCGAAGAAGATCTAGCTAATCTTCCCCCTACACGCAAAACTCCATCTTCGTCCAAAAACAGACTTAGTTTCAGTATATTGCACTTAGCTGGTAACAATCTACCCGATTTTAAGGCCTGAATTGCATCACCAAAGAACTGTGACTGCAACTTGCGCACCCAAAACAACTCCGCATCGCTAATCCCAGAAGGAGTGAGCATGACATCCTTGAAAGATGCATCTTTGTTACGAGTTCGATTTACAAATCTCTTCACGAAGCCAGTGATGCGCAGAAGCCTAATCCAACTCGAGATAGGCCGGAAAGGTTCCCAGAGATCTTCAGAGGTAGTAGCTAAAACCGTTCGTTCCAATCTTTGCTCCACTAGAGCATGCGAAGACTGGTCCGGCAATTCAGGTGGCCATTGATCACTCGCAAGTGGCAATCATTTTGGCCCCTGCCACCACAATTCACAATCCTTAAGTTTTACAGCGTCTAACCCACGCGAAGCCAAATCTGCAGGGTTCGCATTGCCCGGCACATGCTGCCAACGAACAGTAGGAGCCAAGGTTTGGATGTCGGACACCCTATTCGCGATGAGAATTTTCCACCGCGACGGAGAGTTACAAATCCAGATCAGAGCGACAGTGGAGTCAGTACAGCACCAAATTGAGGTATCAGGAATTTTAAGCGAAGCTTGTACGAAATTAACTAATTCAGCGAGCAAGTGAGCAGCAAATAATTCCAGCCTAGGAATGCTAACACTCTTGAGCGGTGCTACCTTCGTTTTGGCGATGAGGAGCGTAATTTTTAGACCGAAACTAGACGAAACCTTAGTATAGATCAAGGCAGCATAGGCCGCAGTGGAAGCATCCGCAAACCCACAAATAGTAAGCTGACCACTATCTTGGCTCTCCCCTGTCCATCGAGGGATAGATATTTCCTGCAAATGTGCTAAGCCTCCATAGTACCGCCAGCATTGAGTATTCAAATCAGCGGGCAATTCGTCATCCCAGCTCAATTGTCTAGCCCAGATGAGCTGCATGAGCATCTTCACTTGGAGAGTTACAGCCGATATCCATCCAAGCGGATCAAAATTTCGCAAGAGACCAGAGAGAAATGTTCGTTTAGTGAACGAGCCAATTTCATCCAAGCTAACCTGGAAATGAAAACAATCCGAAGCAGGATTCCATGTTATCCCAAGAAGTTTGAGCGTCGCGTTTTTCTGTAAGAAAGGATCGCACGCGAGACCATGATCCACATCATCGATGTCAGCAAGTAAGTCGGCGTGATTACTCGCCCATTTTCGCAAGCGGAAGCCGCCCACCATGAACAGCTCCGTTACCTCGCGTTTGAGTTCCTGTGCCTGATCTAAACCATCAGCCTCAAAAAGCACATCATCTACATAAATTTGCTCGCGCAGAACTACCGCTGCTTTCGGGAAACAATGACCCTCGTCAAACGATAGCTGGCGAACAGTGCGATTAGCCAGGAAAGGAGCCGAAGATGTACCATAAGTTACTGTGAGAAGCCGATAGGATTCCAGAGGTGACTCAGGATCCGCTCTCCAGAAAATCTTTCGAAAAACAGTATCTCTATGATCCACAAAAATCTGTCCGAACATCTTCGTGATGTCAGCAGAGAGTACGGATCGAAAACTTCTCCAGCAGCAAATCAATGCGAACAAATTATTTTGGAGCTCCGGTCCCATAAGCGAATAATCATTCAAAGATTTCGAATTTGAACATTTCATAGAGGCATTGAATACTACTCGCAATCGCGAAGTAGCACTCGCCTCACGAATAACCGGGTGGTGTGAAAAGTGGCAACCAGCACGATCCGCATCCGCGTCAGCAATCTTCTCCATGTGGCCCAACGAGAGATATTCCCCAAAGAACTCTTGATAGGCGCGAAACATCGCAGCATTGGCTTCAAGTCTCGATTCATTCTTAAAAAATATTCTACAAGCGATATCTGCAGATCCTGGTAAATCTACAGCGGTTCCAGAAACAAACGGCAAACGAACTACATATCTACCGTCCTCCGCTCGTGAATACGTTCGAGCAAAGTGCTCCTCGCATTTCCGATCCTCCTCTGACAGAGCAGAATTCTGAGGAATTTCGTCGAAATCCCAGAATCTATGCAGCGATTCATCTAATTCCAAACAAACACAGACATGATTGGCGAATAAACGAGGGGAAGAAATCAAATAACTTCCGAACAACACCCAATCAAACATCGTATGCTGTGCAACGGGAGCATCACCCGCACCCTCTCTAATTTCAGATAACAAAATACTGCCCAAATAATCTGAGCCGATTATCAGATCAATGGGCCCAGGTCTTTGTGGAACTGGGTCAGCGAATCTAAGATTATGCAAATGCATCCAGGACGGGTCGATATGCGTCACATTTGACGAATAAGATGTCAGCTTGGGAAGCACCAACGCCCGAATCTCTAACGACGGCCCTTGCCGATGCAGCGGCTCAATTGTGCATTCAGCGACGAATTTAACTGCGCAATTAGCGTTCTCTCCCACAGCACTCACTGTGGCTTGGATTCTTTCCTCATCAGCATGCAGCGCGCGCGAAATACTCTGCGAAATAAAAGTAGCTTGTGAGCCCTGATCAAGCATGGCCCTAGCTTCAACAGATCTGCCATCACGACCCTTTAATGAAACGATCGCTGTAGGGAGCAATATAGTTTTAGCGGAATGCACTTCTGCTGCGTCAGTGCAAACAGCAGAGAGAGTAGCAATTTCCGCATTAGTCTGAGCAACACGTGAATTTCCAGCCGAAGCAGACTGCAGCTGATTCCTGGCCTGGGCAATTGCGTGGCTAACTTGAGTTGACTTATGCAAAAGCGTATGGTGACGCTGTTTACAAACCGAGCACGTATTATTGCTATTACAATTTTGCGGAAAATGCCCTTTAGTTAAACAGTTTAAGCAGCATCTATTCTGCTTCGCGAAACCCGAGCGTTCGGGAACAGATCCCTCCCTGAACCTTCCATATTGATACAATTCATGCTCACTATGGTACAGGATGCAACGGTCGAAGGATACGTTTGTCTGAAAAGAACGAAAAGCAGGTTTGACAGATTTGTTGATTCTAAACTGAACGTGCGATTTTGAGTTGGCATTTTCTTGCACACAGGAGCCTCCGATGCCCTGATTGTAGCAGTGAGAAACGATTTGATATCATGCAATGGTATCTAGCGGCCAGTTTGCTAGCGGCCACTTTTGGAATTCTTGACGCAGACTGTACCGCATATTGAAAAACAGGAACAGAGTGTTTCTGGCTGGAACAAGGTTGATAAGATTATTGTTGCATATTAGATTGATCGTTTGGGAACCCATGAAGAGTTTTATGTAGCGCGAGACCCATTGGAATGTTTATTCAGAAAAAAAGGTGGGATAGGAACCATCAAATATAAGGGCCAATGTCTCATCATGGCAACATGCATTTTTTTTCTCATCGATGCCAAACGACGAGGTGAACACCAGGAAAGATGCAGGAATCAATTCGAAAAGAGATCGCGTTTTATAAAATTGTTTATTGAACAATTCATGGTTGGGAACAGGAGAATCTTGGATAAAACTGTTATATCTCCACTCGGCAACATTCGTTTTCCTTCTACTTAATTCCGAACGACGGAGAGAACACCGGAGGAGATGGAGGAATGAATTCTGTGAGGGATCGCGGTTTATAACATTGTTTATTTAACAATTTACGGTGGGAAACAGCAGAATCTTGGATGTAAACTGTTATACCTCCACTTGGCAACATTCATTTCTTCCCCAAGTAATTCCAAACAACGAAGAGAACACCGGGAAAGACGCAGGAATGAATTCTGTGAGGGATCGCGGTTCGAAATGTCGTTCATTTAACAATTTACGGTGGGAAACAGCAGAATCTTGGATGAAACTGTTGTACCTCCACTCGACAACATTCGTTTTTTTCCCAAGTAATTCCAAACGACGGAGAGAACACCGGAGGAGATGCAGGAATGAATCCTGAGAGGGATCGCGGTTATTCACATTGTTGGTTCAACAATTTACGGTGGGAAACGGCGGTATCTTAGATATACATCCACATATCTCGGCCACATTCCTTTCAAATCGATCCTAGTTGATACAGGACGCATAAGTCCTATGATGGTTCAGGTAATTAGGAGATATAACAGTTTTATCCAAAATTCTGCCGTTTCCCACCGTGAACTGTTGAATAAACAATGTTATAAACCGCGATCCCTCTCAGAATTCATTCCTGTACTTTCTCCGGTGTTCTCTCCGTCCTTTGGGATCACTTGGTAAAGAAACGAATGTTGCCAAGTGGAGGTATAACAGTTTACATCCAAGATTCTGCGGTTCCCCACCGTAAATTGTGAAATAAACGATGTTATAAACCGCGATCCCTCACAGAATTCATTCCTCCATCTTCTCCGGTGTTCTCTCCGTCGTTTGGAATCAACTAGAAGGGGAACGAATGTTGTCGAGTGGAGGTATAACAGTTGATATCCAAGATTCTGCTGTTTCTCACCGTAAATTGTTGAATACACAATGGTATAAATCGCGATCCCTCTCAGAATCCATTCCTACGTCTCGTCCGGCGTTCTCTCCGTCGTTTGGGATGACTTGAGGGGAAAATGAATGTTGCTGAGTGGAGAGATAACAGTTTTATCCAAGATTCTGCTGTTTCTTACCGTAAATTGTTAAATAAACAACATTTCGAACCGCGATCCCTCACAGAATTCATTCCTGCGTCTTTCTCGGTGTTCTCTTCGTCGTTTGTAATCACTTGGGGAGAAAATGGATGTTGCCGAATGGAGGTATAACAGTTTCATCCAAGATTCTGCTGTTTCCCACCGTACATTGTTAAATAAACAATGTTATAAACCGCGATCCCTCTCAGAATCCATTCCTGCGTTTTCTCCGGTGTTCTCTCCGTCGTTTGGCATCAATTAGAGGGAAAACGAATGTTGCCGAGTGAAGGTATAACAGTTCACATCCAAGATTCTGTTTTTTCCCACCGTAAATTGTTAAATAAACCATGTTTTAAACCGCGATCCTTCACAGAATTCATTCCTTCGTCTTCTCCGGTGTTCTCTCCGTCGTTCGGAATCAACTAGGAGGAAAACGAATGTTGCCGAGTGGAGATATAACAGTTCTATCCAAGATTCTGCTGTTCCTCACCGTAAATTGTTGAATAAACAATGTTATAAACCGCGATCCCTTACAGAATTCATTCCTTTATCTCCTTCGTTGTTTTCTCCGTCTTTCGGAATCCATTAGAAGGGAAACGTATGTTGCCGAGTGGAGATATAACAGTTTTATCCAAGATTCCGCTGTTTCCCACCGTAAATAGTTGGATAAACAATGTTTTGAACCGCGATCCCTTACAGAATTCATTTCTCCATCTTTCCCGGTGTGCTTTCCGTCGTTCTGAATCAATTAGAGGGAAAACGAATGTTGCCGAGTGGAGATATAACAGTTTTATCCAAGATTCCCCTGTTCCCCACCATGAATCGTTGAATAAACAATGTTATAAACCGCGATCCCTCTCCGAATTGATTCCTGCATCTTTTCTCGTGTTTTCCTCGTCGTTTGGCATCGATTCGAAAAAAAACGCATGTTGCCATGATGAGACATTGGCCTTTATATTTGATGATTCCTATGCCACTTTTTTTTCTGAATGAACATTTTTTTGGGTCTTGCGCTACATAAAACTCTTCATGGGTTCCCAAACGATCAATCTGATTTGCAACAATAATCTTATCAACCTCGTTTCAGCCAGAAACACTCTTTTCCGGTCTTTCAATTTGTGGTACAGTCTGTGTCAAAAATTTCAAAAGTGGCCGCTGAATACCATTCCATTTCAATTTCAGCAAAAAAGGACTTCGAGGAACATCTTTCAGTCTGAATCCCCACTCTATGCGGGTCTGTGAATCCAATTTTCCCGAAATCAAATGAACTCATATTGGATCCCATTTTTCGCAGCAGATTTTCATATTGGTTGATGCAATCACAGCATTATTCGCAGGAACCAAGATGTTTCTCAAATCCTTCGCATTTTGTGATACTAAATTAGGTATACTCATGAACCCATCGAGATATGCCTCGACAATTAATCTCTCGTTTGCATAACGCTCCTTCAAAGCAGTCCAAACAGCGTTGTCATCAGCCTCCGTCGTAGGTAGACTCTCAATCAATCAAAGCGCATCCCCCGCCAAACATGACTCCAACACTTGCAATTTTTGCACGTTCGATGCATGTGGATAATCTCGAAAAATCGCATCAAATTGATCTTCGACGGAGTACCACTTCAGATATGACCCTGCAAATTCAGGCAAGTCAATACGAGGTAACTGAAACGGTTTCAAATTTTCAGCTGCAGGTGCAGCACGAGCAGCAGGAACTACAGCGGCGTTGGCTGCGGGAAGGAGAGCAAGGAAATCAGATTGCGCCTGATCGTAGGCCTGTCCAATCAACGCGAATTGATTTGGTAAAAAATAAGGATGCTCTTTTTCATCTTCCTCAGTCGCTGTGGTAACAAGCTCATGATGCAACTCTCGGGCTCCATCCCAGTAACCTTCCATAAGCTCTGAACGTCTTCCAATATTCACTCGGTTGAAATGCTGGGCACCGGATTTTTTTAAATTTGTTACACCTCGTGTAATGTATCCATGATTTAGCTTCAGCGAGGCAATAATACCTTCCATATCAAAGATTCAAAATATTCAGTTCAAAAATAAACAAACAACTGCATAAAAGAGTGACAGACGATGGAAGCTGTATGATAAAGAGCTTGCATAAGAATTGAAAAGGAGATTCCAACTTGTATGATATAGAAATCGATGTACTTGGCTCGTGTTATCGATGAGAAGTATGAATCTCCAATACACGTTATACGTGCGACAATCAACAGAAGCAGAGCGCACGATGGTAGGGAGAGAGACACTTCGATTCCTTCTCCTTCCTCTCCAAGATAGACGGCAACGACGAAGGAGAGTATCTCATGTATGATACGAATGACGTCACGACGTCTTGGCGGGAACCGTATGTCAATGAACTCGTCCGAGTATGTATGTGTATACCCCAACACAAGCAGCGAGGAGGAGACAAAGCGATGATGAAGGAATGGCCGCTTTGAAAGAGCGAAAGCGAAAGCAAAACTAGCACTTGTACCGAGACGAAATATGCAATGACAAACGCAGCAATAACTGAATGGATTCCGCAGTCTAAGATCAGTCAATCCGAGCTGAAATCCGGCTCGAAGGACCAAAAGAATAGAGGAGAATTTATAATGAATCAAAGGAGACGCTCGCTGAATTTAACAACATTTAATACTAATCTTCTGGATTAATTATTATAACAATCAAAATTACAACGCCAGATATCGGATGTTCTGGGTTTAGACTGGCATTCACTTTGAAGGCTCAGTGAACATGAACACGCTTAAAACTAATTACACTGGTGAAAACTACGTAAGAACAACGCGAAAACAAGAGCCCACGCGGCAAGCGATACGAAGCAAAGCGAGTCGTTGCTACACGCTGTACGGATCAGAGAGCACACGAAAAGCAAGAAGCGTGATTGCAACTCAAATGCTGCTATCCAGCGATAAGCATGGAGACGCGTCAAGTAAGCGAAGAGCAGTTGAAAGCACAAAAAGCACAACGATATAAGCATTGATATGTCACTCAATCATATCCCGAAGCAAAGCAAGTGACGATATAAAATCCGTACAACGCGTGAGAGATGTTATACTGATCGGCGCATCGCAACGACTGATATCAAACCGTTCAAAAACCAACGGACAAACTTCCAAAGAGAGACCGAGGAGAGCGCGAGATTCGAACAACTTAAGTTTCTAAATATTATTACTTATTCTTAGAAAGAAAATGTACGCTGTATGAGCAACGAATCAAATAGAAAATGAAAGTAGGAATTTTCATCTTTTCTCAATCAAAATCAAACATATTTGAGCTTGACCATAAGAACAAAAGCATGTTCGTTGATTATAACAAAATGTTTCTGTGAATCCAAGCATCTGAAAGTTTACGACTTTTGGAAAGAGATAGTAATTATGAAGAAGAGATTGAACACCATCGTTCTAATTATTCCAATTTCTATATAACTCGAATCACAGAAGTGAAAAAACATTCCGAGTCTACGGATCCTGTATTTGATTGTGATGAAATAGACGATCAAATTTCGCACAGAATTCTGAAAGAAAATCGTTGCATGGAATCATTGAGAGGTTGCTAATGTCGAAAGGTGTCGTGAACATCCAAGCACAAGATGATAAATGGCGCAAGCACGCATCATTGGAACATAGAAGATATAATCTTGATCCAGCACTTCTATCCCATACATATTGCGGTGAAGTTTTTCAATCGAAGAATCATGCTGATCGAACAATGTTTTCAAGTCTTTGAAAAGTTATTAGCTTCTCACTAATCCTACTATTGTCAAATGCGGATGTTGAGAGAGTTTTCAGTACTCTTCAAAAAACGTGGTTGAAGTTTGATTGGATTCGGAAAATAGGAAGCAAAGATACACGCGTACGCAAAATGTTAATTTCTTGTCAGAGTTCTTCTCATCCACCCAATTCTTCTGACTGAATCAGGTTGAAACTCATATGGGATCACTATTACCCTGGTCCACAACTGTGATAAAAATTTCGAAACGATCGGATGAGCAGAACAGGAGATATGCGCGTACGAAACTTAGGGGGAGGGGCTACAGCCACACAGACAGACAGACCGACAGACAGACAGACACGGTAACAAAATTTTTCCCCGAATTCTGACGAACATTTTGGTCTAGGAGATTTTCAATTTCGAGACAAAAACATTTTCGGCTCCTCAAAACGATCACAAAGCTTCCCTCTGAACGAGGAAGCAATTGTAAAACAGTGCATATAAATAACCTGAAAACAGATACTGTAGTTCATCTGTTACTCATCAAAGGAACAGTTGAAGAAGAAGGTGGTTGTGTAAAATTCGAACCTTCAAAAAAAATGCTTGAGGCAAGAATAAGGTATTCAAAATAGTAGTATTCATCATATCATACATCACATTTTACTACTTCACATTAAAGAGTTTCTTCTCAATCGAAGTACTTTTTGAGAAAAGCAAGTACTCTGGAACAAGGTTTGTGAATCCTTGTACAACTGATTGAAAAGTAACTATAGAGGCTCCCGAAGTAGCTGATCCAAGTGATCCGGGTCACTTTTCCAGCTTTTCGATTGGTCAAAAAGTGATCCGGATCACTTGGATCAGCTACTTCGGAAGGCTCCTATGATTCATAGTTGAGTTGTACAAGACTTTGTGGAAACTATTTGCTTTCTCAATCATTCCCGCAGTCATAGTAGTAATTTCACTATACTGTGTTATTTACTTGAATAAAATATGATTTTATGAGATAATCCTCTTCAGAATTCTCACACAATAATAAATAAGCATCCACGAAAACGTCATTTTCTGAATCAGGCTCTTTCATTCCGGGAGATCAGGCAGTGAATTTTATTCACCTATCTTGAATAAAAATATGATTCATTTCTCATTATTTTCATTCGATATGTAGTCATTGCTATGCAGTATTATTTTCATATCATTTTATAAGTGTTGTCCTACTTAATTCATATTTATGATTCAACAGTGTGAAATATGAGTATTTTTCCCCCTATTGATTATCTGAATACAAAACATGGTTGATTGACTCCTCATAGTTCATTTTTCATAGAATTGTCATTTTCGTATATAACAATCAATTTCATTGCCTGCAATTCTGGAATTCTATTGTGTTCATGGAGTTTTCCAAAGTAACTGATCCAAGTGATCCAGATTACTTTTCAATCTCCTTGATGGGTTGAAAAATGATCCGGATCACTCAGGTCAGCTACTCCGGAAGCCTCCTATATGTTCATTCGTCTAAACGAAACAAAATATGGAGAGATAAACAAAAATTTCGATCCATTGCACATTAATATGAGATCCTCCACAAAAAAATCATTCATGAATGGTCAAAAAATAATTCTCAAATACTGTTAGGATTTTAGAATTTTTGTAAAGTTTGTAGAAGGTTTTATTTCACAGTCATTTGCAAATTCTTTCAAAATTTTCGAAGAATTAATAGAATATCATGGAATCACCTGCAGATGTTCGTAAAATAAAATTCTCTCCCAAATTTTTCGAAATTCCGGAGTCCCAAAAGCATTGAAAAAGGATTATTCCCCCAGAATCAATTCAGGATCTTTGAAGCTTTTCGATACATACTACACGCAGGAATGTAATAGAAAATTCGAACTCACCAACCTGCCTCTGATTGCTGATACCTTTCAGAATCCAGAATATCATCAGCTGGTTATATGGGAGATCAACCCGAATTTCCCTGATTGGCCAACAATTAGTACATTCCAGTTAAATTCCTAAAAAGTACCAGCTTTTGACCAATAAAAAAAATTCGGACTCACGGTCTTTCGGGAAACTACTATTTACCGTTTCATTCACGATTCCGAGAAAAATCGGGGAATTGAGAATCATATTCCCGGGATATTCCGGGAAACTCGTCAACAAGTTCCGGGGAATTCAAATTCTTCCACTGGCAACACTGCATCTGACGCATATATGACATAATTTTGAGTTTCACCAAATACGTTCTTTCCACGAGCCTGACACGTGATATGCGATAAAGATGTGACTGAATGTATATTGATCCGACAATCAAGGAGAGAGGTCTATATCTATTTACCTGATGTGGATTGTATCTTGGATTATCAACCGATAAAGCGTGTCTCTTGAGTAATTCAGGATTCAACAGTGCACAGCCTGGATACGTAGGTGGTCGTTTCCTAGGAGATTTTTTCTCTATCAGACTTGGAGCGCTGGGACTTCTCTTGATGTAATTATGAACTTCTTTGGTCTGTACATTCTTCGAAAACTGTATGAATTCGGCTTTCAACTGTTTCCTAGACAGCTCGTAAGCACTGGGACCAGGACTCCTATTTACTCTGAAGAGACCGATTTGATCCCATTTTGATGTTTGGCACGACGTAGATCTTCGGTCACGTTGTTTCAAATTCTTGAAAGAAGACGCTTGATGAACTCGGGAACGGGCTGGAACAACTTTGGCCGCACTGTCACGTGCTTCAAATGTCATAACGCAAGCGGCTACCACGATGAAACCTGAAAAAAATATTTCTTCACGAAATTCCTGAATCACGTAATTCTAAATGGATGGTATGAAAGATACAGGAATTCAGTGAGGTCAATGTAACATACGAGTTCCAAATTCCAGTGGTCGGTCACTCGAATAAACATGAGACTGATTGGAAATCTAATAAGCAAGCAAGATATCCAAGCAACATATTTTGCGAACCAGATTTCCACCATCGTTTTGGTTCAGCTTATGTCATGATTGACGAGATGAAAATCAGTCTCATAATCCATCATTGTTTCTAGTTACGAAACCCCAAGTGATTATGGGGTGAATCAATTGAATAGTTCATCCGTATGGAGTCCAAATATACTGAGTGCCAATTATACGAAATCAGTTGCGTTATTCAATTCAATGATTCTTTATGCCATTCTGTTTGAACTCAACGATAAATCAAATTCCCTCTATCCAGGATGCCGTAAATTTTGACTTCACCTGTTCAATCACAAAAAGTTCCGAACCGATTGCACACATTTGTACCCGTTACCCATGCCTGTTATTTGAGCACACTTGCAACAAAAGCATTCGAAGAGGTTCCTAAAGAGAATTTGAGATACTTTTCCGAATGCTATTGGACTCAGTGTATTATATGGGTATCCTGTATCACGGACTGGGAGCTTGTATGGATGAATGAATGAGTATTCAGAACGTGCTCAATACTTACAAACAGTTCTCCAATCCAACCGGCTAGTAAGGAAAGGGTGAGATGACTTCTAATTCTGAATTCTCGGATAGAAAACTATCAAATGTAGGAGGATCATGAAAATGGTGTTTGAATGCAATAAAAATCTTCCTTGGGTACGAAGAGAAATCTATTAGTTCGAATTCCTCCCACTTCACAAGGAGTTAGTATCCTAATTTCGAGAAATTCTCACCAACGGATGGTGCACATATGGGTAATATAGGTACACACAGATTGAGAAGGAAATACGTATTGATTGAAACTGAGAAGTTAATCAACGAATTCCAGTATGAATCATGCGCTCATCCAATCTCAATGATCTCGTTCGATGAGAGACCACTCTTAAGGCCTTCTATCTGGTTGGAGCTATGAAAAAAGGCCTCCTTTCATATTTCTTTCTGAGCTCGTTTTTGGATTAGCATGAATAAATAATATATGAATCGATTAAGCAACTCTTTGGGGATATAAAAAAATTTTTTTATTGGTGAAAATTTACAAAATGGTGGCTATTTGTCAATGTATTTGAAGCGGTATTTGAGAAAGTATCTCTGCGGCATGCAGTAGAAGTCCTCTGGATCACCATCTGGAACAATGAAAAAAATTTCCCATTACCTGCATGTGTTTCGCGGTTGAAGTACATACGATTATATTTTTAGAAATTTTTTCGCAAAATGGTGGTTGTTCGAACAAAAATTTGCGTTTTCGACGAGAAAAATCGACTTAAATTGTTTATAACTTTTTTAATTGTTTATCGATCGTTGAAATCGTGTGTACTTCAACAGATAATCTAATGAAGAAGCTACAGTTGAAATTTCAAGTCAATCGGATGAAAACTCATCGAGTTTTACCGCGGGCCGATTTTGAAAACTTGGTTTTAAGATGAACGCACTTGAAGTTTGAAAACTTCATAATTTTGTGAAATCGTAATAATGAGGGCCGTAATAATCTTTTTACCTCTACTCTGCTATCCCAGCACCATATAATTGTCTTTGTAAGGTCGTATTTTCGTCCTCCAGCTTTTTCCTCGCCGAAGTAAGACTGCGTCTAGCTGATTTTGTAACATCGGAAAGTGAGCACTCAGCGGCCTTGATGCGATTAGAGTCAGATTCCATGCAAAAATCAAATAAATGACGTCCAACGGTGATTTCCAGTGCTTCGTAGATAGGGCACAAGCTGGATAATCCCTCATTGAAAGTGATGACAGCGATATCAATCGCTATATCAAGAATTATTTCATCGCTTGACACTGTTCTCGGTACGATCGTCCATACAACCGCATTGAATGATTCATTCTGATTTTGGGTAAATCCATCCAGGCAACGTAAAAGAAGATCATCAGAGCTTAATTCCTTGTAAATCGGCATGATCGCTTTGTAAACATCGTTATGCATAGGAGGCTTATGCTTGTAAGAAGAGAGAGTACCTAATGCCTTGCTTTGTTGCCAAGTGCACCAAGAATTGATTCCGATCGGACACTTCTCATGTTTTGGCTTGTCATCTGTTGATATTTTATGGTCAAGAGTTGTCCATATGTCATTCTTCATTTCGTCAACTGAATCAGTGTTACGCCTAATCGCGAGTCCATAGAAAATTGTAAGTTCGTCAATAAGTTTACCCGTCAATTTACCTCGACCTCCGAGGCCTTTTGTATTTTTTTTCACGTTACGGAGGCGACTCTCCATTCTCTTCTGCACATGTCCAATGCATTCTTTTTTTGCAACCACGATATCTTCGTACGGATTGGCGTCAACTATTCCTTCATACGTTTTCGAGTCGCCGTCACCAATATAATTTATGTATTTTGCATTATGAAGAGATTCGGAGCGCTGGAACATCTCAACAACGGCGTCGACCTCCATCTTGCCTGCTGACCCCTCGTGGTTCGCTTGGCAATGCGTTTAATGCCCAGCAAAACCTTCTTTATATTCAGCTGTTCCTTCTTTATCCTCCCAATATTCACACACTTTACAATACTTAGATTCTACACACACATCCAACACTTTACCTGTGTACCAACCAATTAGCGTAACGAGTCCGAAAAGAGAAGAAAACCCACACTTGCACCACGATCCGTCACCAGATACTGTGAGTCCATCGGTTTTATTGTGCTTCATAGACAGTTCTTTTTCTTTTTCAGCTGCATTTTTCAAACACAAAGCGCGCACAGTTTCGGTAGCGATGGAAATATTAGAAGCAATCTTGTCGTACGTCACTTGGAACACTGGTTTTGGAAGGTCCATAAAAGCGCAAAACTTCTTGATGCCATTGATTCCAATTCCAAGTAAACGCATAGCAGGAATTATCCGCGTATTCACCTCATATGCACGATCATGACTCAATGGGCAACTATGCACTGAATTATCGCCACAATTCCGGCAGCTCATTATAATTTTCGAGCCAAGCCCGCGCCTGCTGTTCTCTGAAAATGTCACATCATCATGTCATTCTCTACACATCAGTACTTGAGAGATAGCACTAAAAACTGTAACAAAATTTATGAGCCGATGGCCAAACGACTCATCCGCTTCTCTGTCACTTTTGTCATCGTTCATTCCAAGTTTTTTTGCCGACGCACTAACGAACTCCGAGTCGTGCTCAAAAGCATGACGGTTGGGCGGACGCCTGTTCCCGATTTTGCATCGGCGTCACGTCGCATACTTTTCTTTAGTGCCTTTGTGGCGATCGTACACTTTTTCACTCATGTTATAGGTTGTTTGTGAACGAGAGGAAGAGAAATAATAACAGTAAACACGTAGCTGCGACTCGAACTGCAACGTAGAGCTGACTAAAAAAACACGTGCACTTACACTAGTAAGCACAGACTAAATAGTCTACAATAGTATATGTGTAGTACAAAGTGACATCTATAGCATAGTTTGGAAGTATATTCTCGGCGGTCGATAAATTATAAGCATATATATGACCGCGAGATCCAAAAATGCACCGTCAACGAGATAGACGAAATTTCTTCATCTTTCACCTCAGAATTGCTTTGAAAAAATTGATTTTCAGAATGTTTTTGAGTTTCTCCCATGTTTTGGTATTATTGATCATAAATCTAGGGATATTTTACCATACTTTGACCCAATAAAAAAATATGGGAAAAAAATCCAACCAGATATAAGGCCTCAATCAATTCTTGTTGAATGAAATTAATGGGTGCTCCCGATCGTCACAGGAGCTTGCTCCGGATCAATTCTTCAACTGATCAAGAAATTGGAAAATATTCTCCAATTTTTTGATTAGTTGGACAATTCCGGATTCAAAATCCCGGGAGTATGGATGTCAAATCTAATATGGTAGTCAGAATATTCCAAGTAGCTCGAATTTGTGAGAGGAATGGCGGTTTGTGGGTCACTGATCACAAATTTGTAGGGGTGCGCGAGTAGTGATTTTTTCGTGGTGAGTTGATCACTCGAAAATTTGTCGAATATCTGGTAGATTTTCGAGTACTTGAAAAGTATATAATATATATGAATATGAAGATAATTCATATGTGATAGTAGATAACGATCCCTTATGTTCTCTAAGAATATTCTATCCTTTGCAAATGATGATTCATGATAATTCTAAGAAAATCAATAGATGACTCGGAGATGTTCGAGTCGCTCGAAAATTCCGAGTAGTACAAAATACTAGACCCGATGAGTACTTGACTCGACTCGACTCAAGAATACTCGAAAATTTCGAGTATTCATACACACCAACAAATTTGATCTCAAATTCCCGGAATCCCAGATAGTGCATCCAATATGGCGTTACACTGGAGGAAAAACTACAGTGCTCATAGAGACGCGGGGTATGGTTGGGACGGTAACGTAGTGAGTGCCTGGAAGGCCATGCACCTGAAAGTGGTGAAGTCTGTAACTATTTGAGATTTCGGGCACTTGCTACCTCACCGGTTGGGACAAGTATTCTGAAGAAACAATGAAGACAGTGTTGCCAGACCTCTCTTGCAGTTTCTTCCTATCTCAGTTCTCAAATTTCCCTAGATTGATCAAAAAACCCTAGAAACGTTTTTTTTTGTTTGAATCCTTAAACTCCATATTCTCGTAGAAATTCCAGAATACATCCTAGCTGCGTTCCTATACTCTACTCCCGTGTTCCAGAATATTGATTTTTTTGTCTGGAATCGATTGATCGATTGAAACAAAATGTATTCGTATACAAGATAGTATACTATAATACCGAAAAAACGAATTCCTTTCATTGGTTGAAAACAAGGACTTTTTTTAATTTCACTATCACTTACTAGTTTCTCAGCAATGAGGATAATTCGGTGTTATGAGCATTCGGTATTATGATATACGATTCCCATAAAACACCTTATCAGGCTGATGTCTCATGGGCCGAAATTCGGTCCAGCGGAATGACTGGTTTTGTTTGTTGTCAGGCCCGCGTCACATGGAGCTGAAGAAGCGCGGAAAGTGGGACGCTTGGTTGGAGAGAGAGGCAAATATCGTCGACACTATGGCAAAACCTCGTATCTCGATTTTCGACAGTATCGAGGTTCCATCGGAAATATCATCAGTACACACTAAATACACATATAATCAAGTTATATGTGATCAATTATGTTCACTCAACAATAATCGAAGACCTCTTTGTTTATAAAAGTCTTGTTCATACGTGTATTAGCATGTGCTGACCATTTTTCCGATGGAACCACCAAACCGTCGCAAATCAAGATACGAGGTTCTGTCATAGTACCAACGATATCTCTCTTCAACCAAGGGTTCCGCGTTCCGCCTTTTTTCAGCCCCATGTGATGCGAGTCTGACATGTTCTAGGTCGCCTAAACCTGCTCCAAACATTTTTGATTCCCTCTTTCAGTTATAGAAATGATTGGATTGGTTTGATGTAGGTTGAGGCAACTTAACACACGTTACAACGAACAAAGCAACACTGAAAAAAAGTATGGCTCTCACAGCTCTACTATTTATGTTCTCTTGTTGTCAGGAGGTATAAGGATGCCAGTATAGCTCCCACAGCCAACAGATTGCTATCATAGCGACGCGTTCGGCTGTGGGAGCTATACTGGCATCCTTATACCTCCTGACAGCAAGAACGCATGAATAGTAGAGCTGTGGGGGCCATACCTTTTTTTCAGTGTACTGTAAGCCTTGTAAAGTAAAATATATAAGAAATCTATAGGCAATCGGGCTGTCTGGATCAATTGAATTTTCATTCCGCCAGAACGTATGCTGTTTCATGGCAGCCCAGGCTCAGAAGAGGTTTTTCAAAGTGGTTTCTCTAGCAAACCTGGAATTCCAGTATACATAAATTTCACTGATCGATACAATGTAAATCAATTATTCCTGAAGAACTTGAGATTTCTTGATTATTATTTGGCTATATATTCAGAACAATGTTCCATAATTTATAATATGTATTATTTGAACGACGTATCGAATCAAGTTGAGAAACGTATCAAATCTTTGGTTTAAAAATATTACATAGTTCAAAAAATGTATTACATCAAGTATTTGAAAACTCCTTAAAATCATTTATTTGCACAATAAATAGCACTGATTGTTTGGAAAGCGTACATCAATAATTGTTTGAAAGATCTTTTCATCAACCTATGCGTTATACATGTCTTTTGGATTGAACATTTTCCACATTTTTTTTCGTGGCATAAATTCTATACATTTTTTCCCAAGTCCTAATCTTATTCCAAGAATTGCTTCTGCTGTTATGATTGCCATTCTATCTCTCAGTTCATCTTTAATAATATTCATCACAGAAAATGTACGTGCAACGCTAGCAATTGAGAATGGCAAGTTAACAAGAACAATACAAATTTGGAAATTTGTTCAAACCTCTTAGAACCACAAGCATTCAAAATTTGACTCACGGCTACCCAAAACTCCTCAGTCGTATTATATTCCTTTTTAGGTTCGCATCAACTATTCCATTGTTCCATCGTGCTATCGATGTCTCCATGAATCGGTTTATATAATACTATGAGATCTGTAATATCTTGTTTATGAACATCGTTGGAACATGTTGGCGGAAAAGAACTCATTTGTTCTAAAATATTCAAATTTTTGGGTAATCTTGTTTTCAATTGATTGCACAGTTCGATTGGAAATAATGAACATCCATCTTTCACAATAGTTAGGCTTTCTCTAGAACTCGTCTGACTTTCAAGATTGAAGGTATAACCAAAATGAATACAATTCAATGGCATCAAATATTTTATCAAAGGATGATATATTTCGTTTGGTTACTTTCTCAAGCTGTTGTGGGATCACCATTTTGTGTAATAAGAAATAAAATGAATCCTTCAGCTCTTGAGAGAGTTCCAAACAATCCACTGATTCTGATTGAAAAAGTTTGTTAGCTGATATAACCTTCTTCAAAAATATAGATGAGAATATGAAATACAGCTTATTTTCATGATCTTCCAAAATCACATGTAATTTATCCGTTATATGGCACCTTTCTTTGTCTTTGGCAAATTGAGAATGCAATTTGAATGCACCTCACTAATCAAGAATCTCATCAATCGCTTTTGATCTAGCTAACCAACGTGTGCCCGACAATCTGCTTATTTTATGTGGCTCATTATCATCATTAATTGATTGGTAGGAATTCTTGTGAGTCTTTCGCCGTTTCGTACTACAAGAGAACCAATTATGACATTCTCTAATCATGAAATCAATATGTTTTGGTAAAACTCGAAACGCATATCCAGCAGCTAGATGGAAAGAGTAGCATACACATTTTACAACAACTAGATGTGGGACTACAGCTTTTGATTTGGAGGAAAAAGAATTAGGTTCACCAGCCATGACATCCGCTCCATCAACATCTATACCTAACAGATTTTCAATTCTCACCCATCTAAGTTCAATTGATTCACAAATGCCGTATAGTATACAGTGTGTCCTATTTTAATCTCTAAATGCAAATATCTCAAAAACATGCATCTTGAATCAAAAGAACTTCACACCAAAGTTGTTATACAAAGAGAGGGCCACAAAACAACGATATCAGTTTCATCATAGATGGCGTTATGATCGATTAAAATGGGGTCAACATCATTTTTTCAAACGGGAACCCTCACTTCTTATTGCATATCTTGGTTCTACGCAAAAAACTGAGTAACTTTTGCTTGAAACGTTTCTCTGAATTTTTGAAGATGGCGCCACAATCGATGAAAAATAAAGTCTATGAAACAATATGCGAATATCTTGTGGAATGCATCCAAGAGCCGAAATATCTCATTCGAATGTTGTTGTCTTGAGGGGGACGACACAAGCGCGATATCAGTTCCATAGTAGTTGACACCGTGGTCGGTAAAAATGAGGTCAACTTCAATTTTTCAAATGGAAACTCTTACTTTTCATCGCATATCATGATTCTACGCGAAAAAATGAGGAAGTTTTGTTTGAAACATTTTTCCTAAATTCTGGAAGATGGAAACGGTGGGAAATGAGGTTGATGAAAAAGTTCTACTGCATTAGGTGTGAAGCAACGCTCAACAAACAAATCAAAACAATAATAATTTCAGAGAAGAAATCGAACACAAAACACAATGAATGTCGTTTCCAAAACATTGAATTAAAGTCATTTGATTGAACGATTGCTCGAAAATTTCGTATCCCACGAATCGTATTCCAAAAGTTCAATAAATCGGATATTTTGAATCCAATGGTATTACTTATTTCCTATGGATTCCAGAAGATGAATCGATTTGTGCTGTTCCAAAATGACGAATTTTCGGAATATAAATCGTCGAGATACGGAATTTCGGAACAATCGTCTTTCGGGATGAATGAACTTCGATATGGAATAGGTCTACGTCCGAAACCTTGCGCTCGATAGTGTTCCGTGTATCCATTTCCCTAAAAATTCTCCCCAGAAAAAAAATCCTAAAATAATTTACTCCCCAAATGTCTCCCTGAGGACACGAGGTTCCCTTGAATCTCGGGGAAAAATCCCTAATCTGGCAACACTGGATGAAGAGCAACGCTGTGAAAACGATAATATAGTTGGTGGAACGATCTGGTATCCTGACTGCGAAGATACGAATCTTTTTCCCATCTATGGCAATGGTTCGAGATGAATCATTGCATAACCTTAACCTAAAATATTCTGGTATAATGTGAAAAAGATGGATTCTCATTCCAAATATGAAGATAGATAAAATTTATATAGAATAGAGGCATTTGATAGAATTTCTATGAAATTCATATCGAATTTGTATATAACTTTTATATAATTTTCAAATATTTGTTGACTGGAATGGGTTTTTTTTAACAACAATTGAGATTATTCGAACATTCATAAGAGTATTTGATCAGATGTTAAATAATGGTAAAGATTCATGAGGATTTTTACAGTTGTATTGAAGAAAACACGCAAACGATATTAGTAAACTTGTCAATTTCACGTCTTTATAAAATTCCTGGATTCGAAGAATAATGGAACTAAATATATTGATTCGAGTTCGCACTAGTCTGAAATTCATCGGGGAAATTTTTCTTGGTCACTAGATATCCTGGAATGGAAATATACTACAGCACTTTGGAGTAGAAAGTCTAAGATTTTCACAGGTTTGCTAGTGTGCGTTGAAATCGTTATCGCGATCATTGATTCTGGCTTTGTATTGGGAAACATCAATAATGATACATGAAAACATAATATAAACAATCCACAATGTCATAAATTATAATTTGTTAACGAATCAATCATGTTGATTCTATCCAACGGTGAAGCAAAATCGATTATTGCCTTTGAACACATATTTGAACGAGATTTTGTAATCAAACACATTCTAAATCGTTCATCATCTCAATCGAACACATATTTGTATGTTCATTTCACATATTCATGATAGAGGAATGCAGATTCGATAGAATACAGATGGTTAGAGATCCTCAGTCATGGAAAGAACAAAAATCGCGATGTCGTCATATTACTTATTTCCACTGTTTTTCAAATCGAACATTCATATAATTGGTCAACAACTATTGAAAATAATCGTAAGAATACTTGTGAAGATATAAACAGTCAGTCATAGTTTATTTGTATGTAAATTGCGATTAGGAGAAAGAAAGAGTAAAGGAAAAGCCATCGGATCATAGACAATTGAGATAAGTACGAGTGAGGGAACCGAGCGTGGAGGAGGAAAGAGATGTAATTCGCGGTGGAAGGGGACGCTCCTTGCGGGTATATAAGGCAGGTTGCTGGCCCCAGTTGACTTCGCTTTGGTCAGCAGTTAGACGCCTTACCTGACTACCGAGCACTGCAAGCCCTGCTTAGGCTAAGTGCTAACATCACAAGTCCCTAAAAACTATATTGATGCGAAATTTATGTAAGACTTGGATGAATTAATTTTTCAATTGTTCTTCCTCTCTTCCTCCTCAATAATAATCTCATTCTGATTCATGTAGGAAGAACTGTTATCTCTCATTTTAATCTCACATGAACTCAAGATTTGGCTGATTTCTGGTTACGCGGGTGCAGCAATTGCGCCAATCCTTCATGGCCAATTTGGCTCTCTGTTGAGAAGATAACAGCGTTTGCTTCGAACCTTTCTTTCTATCGTATAGGCCCGTCATTTTCTAATCGATGTGCTCGGATGGTAAACGCTGGTATTCTTTTAAAGATGATCAGGAATTCAGAATTGATAGATTGGTTACGCGGATGTAGCAATTGTGCCAATTTTTCATGGCCATCTGAAGATTTTGATCAAGAATTGTAAATTTGAAAAACCATGGAGTTTGGTTCTGATCACGCGGGTGCGACAATTGCGTCAATCTTTCATGGCCGACCTGAATTAAATGAATCAAAGTATTCATGTTCTGAATCCGAAGAGAGGACAGTTCAATTACAACTGAAATTGGAAATGTTATAATCGATGATTATTACATATCAAAGTATCGTTTGTTATGGAGAGTATATTTTGTGGGAAGAAAGGCCAAATATTGATTTTCATTTGAGCGGACGCTCTGAACTTCGGCATACCCAAAAATCCTCATTAAAAACATTCATTTTTGAAAATTTGGATTTCGTCCATTTGTCATTCCAATCTTTATTCCTTCTGATATTGAAGAGGAAACGGTGAATGCGTAAGAGAACGTATTTCTAAACATTTCACTATATTGAATCATTATCTCACCTATGCTTTCACTGCCACCGCAATGTGTGGTGAATAACGTATGGATTCATGGTAGAAACAATAATTTTCCCTTTGGTGTAGGGGATTGAATTGAGGGAACATTGTTGCACCAGGATTTCTGGTGCCGCTGACTACGAAGCCCACTGATGCGAATTTGGAATTGTCGTCAACACGATCTGGAGTCACTTGAATTCTGAGAAGGATCGTCATACGGGATTTTTTGGGACCGATGAGTACATATTCGGATCCAGATTTCCGAGATTATAGATCGTGGATTCAATGTGGCGGTCTGAATATCGGGAACCATCTGCGCATTGAATTCAATCTTCTCACGGAACGGGTCCGGTAGTTGATCACGAAGTTAGATGTTTGGAATTGAGATGGACATGTCCCGTTGGATGATCAATTCAAGTGATTCTAAATATCTCCTACCACTATATTGGATTGACTATTCGTAATTTGGGTAATCTGAGTTCTAATTCGTGATCAGCGTTCCTGAATACCACAGTCTGACGATTTTATCACGCAGTCCAATGACTCTGAATTCATTGACCACAATATTGAATTCGTCATTCGTAACCTCAGAAATGTTAGTTTGGATTCATGATAAGCGACTCCAAAGATCCTGGCGTGAGGATTTTCTCACAAATTCCAGCGATTGGGAATTTCCCCGATCATCATATTAGATTCGCCATTTGTAATTCCGGAATTCTGAGTTCGGATTCGTGATCGTCGACCCCGGAAACCCTCGTACAGGTTGGTTGAAAAGTTTCTGCGCTCGAAATGGGAGAATACTGTTTTTGTTACGGAATATATTTTTTTATTCAATATAATCTCCTAGAAGCTCAATACACTTGTTCCAATGATCTTCCAATAATTTTATCCCATCCTTCTAATGGTTTTCCGGAAGCTCTGCAAAATAACCGTCTACGGCTGCTATGGCCTCTTCATTCGACGAAAAATGCTTTCCACGAAGGAATTGTTTGAGATTTCTGAAGAGATAGTAGTCGCTAGGAGTCAAATCTGGCGAATACGGTGGATGTTCAAGCAATTCGTACTTGAGTTCTTTGAATTTAGCCATCGTCAAAACACTTTTGTGAGCAGGTGCATTATCTTGATGAAAAATGATTTTTTTCTTCTTTAAACCAGGTCTTTTCCCACGAATTTTTTCATCCAGCTGATCCAAAAAGCTGCAGTAATATTCGGAGTTGATTGTTTCACCCTTCTGAAGATAATCAATGGACAAAATTCCTTCTGCATCCCAAAAAACTGATGCCATAACCTTCTTTGCTGATCGTTGTGACTTCACCTGCTTTGGAGCTGAACAACCAGCTTCAGTCCACTGTAAACGTTCTTGTTTCAATTCAGGATCATGGTGGTAGATCCAAGTCTCATCCATAGTTATAAAACGACGCAAGTCGGTTTTATTCTGCTTGAAACGCTCCAAATTACGCTGAGAAATTTTTTTCGATCTAGTTTTTGTTGAATTGTTAACGTGTGCGGCTCTAACTTTCCAAACAGTTTTTTCATACGTAATTCTTCATATAAAATATGGAGTCCTCGTTCGTCTGAGATGCCTATGGCATTAGCAATTTCACGCTTAGTCAAACTTGGATCTTCACTGACCATATTATGTACATGCTCAATGATTTCTGCTGTGGTTGCAGTTTTTGGTCGTCCTTCGCGTGGATCGTCTCCAAGGCTAGTACGACCACGTTTAAATTCACCAGCCCAAAATTCAACGGTGCGTTTTGAAGGTGAGGACTCTTTATACACTTCTAACAATTGGTCATAAATTTCCTCTACTTTTAAACCCTCCAAAACAAAGAATCTAATGACTGCACGATATTCAATTTTTTCCATATTGAGAAAAATCAATGACACGTCAACTTCAAATGGCTTGTAAACGAAGAATGAACTGACAGAATGACTTGTAACTTTGCATGTGTTCTCAGGACAGATATACCAACTTGAGAAAAAAAAATTTTTCAGCTAGCAGTGCTATCTCTTGGTGAGCGCAGGAACTTTTCAACCAACCTGTATGCCAATTTTATCATGAATTCGAATTATTTTGGATTTTTCCGACCAGCATATTGGATTCACCATTTGTAATTCCAGGAACGTGAACGCTGAATAATCATCAGCGATCCAAAAAACTCCTCCTCCTACGCGTGGAGGAATCCAGAGTGATTTCGGGATATTGTATTGTCCATTTTTCGTGATTGCCATCATGCAGTCTGGGAAACATTTCCCTCGCGGAACGTGAATGAGATTCCTTGGAGGCATGAATGTGCAGTTTTTTTTTCATTTTGTAGATGAGACCCCCAGCCACAATCTCCAATGAGTGGAGTGACGTGGAAAGCTGTGGAACACAACTCTTTCTTCAAAAAACCAGGTTAATTACCGATTACGAAACCATCGTCTTCGTATACGTTTTTATAAATTCACTATCTAGTGCGGGTGCACCAAATTCAATCAGACGATTTGAATGGAAAAATGTTCACAACTGATTCAGGGGCGATTCTGTGACGTAATCAGCGACCTGAAATCCTCTCGGTTACTTCCTTGGAAGAAAATACGATGAATTCCAAGAGTCCCGATGACCACACTAGATCCGCTATCTTGGAATCTGGAATTTAACAACGAATTCGTAATCAGGGACTCAAAGAAGACTGTGTACTGATTTTGCAGAGATTCCTCTGAATCTTCGATTTTTCGCCCGCCATATTGGATCCCAACATGTGAATCACCTAGTACTCTACTCATTCGGTGCTAAATGAATTACCTCGAGTAATATACCGCGCCATCACTGGAGATCAGTGGGAGCAACTTGTCTCCGGGTCTGTTGTTTCACGTACACGCAGAGAAGAGGTTTCGAAAAAATACTATATCCCACAGTACAGTGGGGACAAAATCATATTGTCGGGTTGTGTATTAAGGGGGTAGTCTAGTGAAAAACAGGGTTTTTTGAATGATTTTTTTTAATGTAGGGAATATATTATAAGCAAGAACTTTTGGTACATCAAAATATAAGTGTTCGATTATACAAAAAAAATTTTTTTTTCATTTTTTCATCACTTTTGTATCCAAAATGGTGGATCCAAAAAAATGTTTTCCTCCCCTGGCGTGCGTGATAACTCGGGAACAGGTAATCTAAAATGAACAAACCAAACGATTTTCCAATCTGCATGATTATGGCTATGGCCCGTACTAGAATCAATGATTTTTTTCCAAAAATAACAAAATAGCGGCTGTTTGAATGATTTTACCACTTTTTTGCAACTGAAATTGTTTATAACATCGTTAAATGACAATGGAACTTCATGATTCTAGTACGGGCCATAGCGACACATTTGAGGAATATGCAGTTCAAATTTGAAGTCGATCGAACCAGTAGATTTTGAGATATCATCAACGCCGCATGAAAAAAATGCACTTTTGAGATGAACGCGTTCAAAGTTTTTTTCGTCTGAAAAATTGAAAAAAAACAGGTCTTACTCTAATCAGCAATGCCGGCTCCGTACAAGACTCCTTCCTCTTCTTCAAACATATCGTTTGATTGTAATCTAGCGTTTCTGAGTGCAATTCTGTTTGGCTTTGATGCCATTGACGTACGATAATCAGGTCTTCTGATACGCGCAGAGTCGACGCGCTCCACGTGATTCACGGCTTCCTGCCCAATTATACAGCCCATAAGTTCCATAACTTTCAAAATAGCAGAAAGCCCTTGATTGAAAATGCATGCAGCACTTAGAGCTGCTATTCCAATGATCGTTCTTCCAGAAAACAAATGTACCGGAGCAATACACCAAACAGTTGAATTGAAAGATTCATTATTATTTTGATTATTCGCGCCTTTACACCTTTCCAGTGAATCTTCCGACGTGAGGTCTTTATAAATTGGTTTCAATGTACTTTGAGTTTCCTCGTCAAAGGCTGGAGGGTGTATAAATTCTGCTAAAGATTTATTTGCCTTAGCCTCCTGGTAGCTGCACCAAGAATCTGCTCCTTTTGGGTAGAACTGATGCTGAGGTTTCGCGTCAGTAGAACTTTTATGGTGAAAAGTGGCCAATATGTCTTTTTTGATATCCTCTGGTGACTCTGGATGTTGAAGAATAGCTTTTTGATAGTAAGAAGATAGTTCAGCTATCAATGGATCCGTCAATTTTATAAATTTTTCTTCTGTAACAATTTTTTTCGTTGATTTTTTAACAGGAGTGTTTTTTGATGATCTTTTGACAGGAGTTTTTCCCTCTTCTTCTTCAGCTGCTTTTTCTGAAGCTTTTTTTTACTTCCTCCATTTGAATAAGTTGTTTTTTGGCCTCTTTTACACGTCTATACATTTTTTTTCTACGTGCAGCACACACTCTTTTTCTTTGACTCACAGTTCATCGTCGTAGGGTTTTAAATTGGAGAGCTCCTTGAATGTTTGCGTATCCCCGTCTCCTATATAAAATTCGTACATGACACCATACTGTTCAACAGATCTACTAAACATTTCTTTGACCCCCTCAACTCCATTTTTCCTGCACTGCCGGTATGATTCGATGTACACTCATGTTCTTCTTGATGTTCTGTAAGCCATGCATCGAATTCAGGGGAATCTTTTCCATCAGCCCATTTTTCACAAGCTTCGCACACACTTGACTTCACAACCAAGTCAATTATTCTGTTTGAGTACTTTCCGATCAAACTTACGATGCCTAATGAAGAGGCAAATCCCCTTTTGGGCCAAGAACCGTCGCCACAGACAGCAAGCTTTTTCTCTGGCAAATTTTTCTCAATATTTTTTTCACATTCCTCTTCGACAGCTATTTCAAAAACAACCTCTGATACTGCCTTGACTGCAATATATGTGTTGAGAAATATCATAATAACCACTTTTACTGATTCCTTCACCTATATCCGTTAATCCACAAGAGGTACGAATTCCACTATAGCCAACACCAAGTAAACGCATTACATACACGAAACTTCGATTTATTTCAAAACCACCTCCTGAACTTGTGAATTTTGTCGATGTCGGTATACGAACAGATGATTCGCACCCACAATGCACTCCTGAATCAAAACCCAATCCTCTTCAAGCATATTTAGTGAATTTAATGTTTTGCTCGCAAAATTTACAGATTAATATACGTTTTAACGCTTCGAAAACTGAGAACGACACTATGCAATAGCACAGAAACTGATCAGCTGATACTGATAGTTCTTCATGCTTCGTTTTCAGTTTTTTAACTGCACTACTAGAACTCTCTGTATCTTCATCAGACGTGTAACGATTACCTCGAAAATATCTTCGTTTTGGAAGATTACATGGTCTTTTAGACGCTCTCTTCGTCTGCTTTTTATCACTCATTTTAGTTAGAACTTGACTCTCACAAATGTATATGATTTGTATATACTAGTCACCAAAACGCTACAGCACCAGAACGCTAGAACGCCAAAACGTCAGAACGCCAGAACGCCAGAACGTCAGAACGTCAGAACGCGCGAAATGCGTTTCGAGCGCTTGGACCAGCATCTCGAAAATTCCGTGTATCTTGAAAACGACCTGAGATTTTGCACTAAAATTTTCAGACATCATTCTTGAGATGTTGAAGAGTAAATTGGAGCAAAAAAAAATTTGAAAAAAATTTTTTTTCTCACCAGACTACCCCCTTGAATTTTATCATCCAAATTACTTCTCTTCCTAATGAAGAGGGGTGGAAATCTGTTATTTATTGATAGGAAGTATAGTAATTTAAACTGAAAAACATAATTTATGATCTGACAATTTCTGTCCCTACTTCACTGTAGAGTGCACCTATTCTTCAGGTGACTTTTCTCAGCGTGTACGAATCATGTTCACAGAGAAGAGCATCTTCCGGGGTCTTTTGGTCGGAAGAGTTTTTGACCGAATTGACATGATTTGACGATCGCTACTTATTACCTAGTTTTCTCTGAAAGCAATCAGTGATTGTCAAATTATGTCAATTCGGCCAAAGGACCTCCTACCCTGCAAATCCTGGTGATAATAATTAGTGACGGACAAAGAAAAAAATCGACGTCTAAATAATCGCTTCTCAAACATCCCAAATATTATCACTAGGAATCTATTGTTTCTGCAGATGTTGAACACACGACAGGACGAAGCTTTTATTGCTCTATTCAGCTCTGTTCACGTTGTTTCTTGCGCAGGGACATTCCAATTTATTTGCGGATCAAAGCCATACAACGGTCATTTTTCCCTACCTTCAAATACGCATGTATCTTTCGCGATTATGTTATGAGCACATTGGGAGTGACTATTCAGTCTGGTGAACCACCTGGTGGAATAGCGAAATTGAGAGTAGCAATAGACAACATGGTTTCGGCAGGAAAAGTATTGCTCCTTCATCATCACGTAATGTTTCATTGAACTCCAGGGAACGAAGGAACAGATAAAACTGAGGGGAAACTCCGAGCTACACGATGTAGACGCATTACTCGCTGAAGCAGGTAATCTTGATGAATCTGGGTATAATCCCTGGTCAAAAAGGTTCCTCTGAGAATCTCTGAAAATTTCCCTGAATTTCACTGCGAATCTCTGAATCCCACTGAAAAACTTTGGAAAACACTAAGAAAAACCAAAAAGAATCTGGAAAACCCTGAAATTCTATGCAAACTTCTTAAAACACTGAAAAAGTTTGAAAAACTCTTGAAATTTCCGGAAAATTCTGGCAAAATCTCACTTATTGTGCACTTTTTCTCACTGAGAATTATTCTGGATATTCATGAATATCTCTGAGGAACTCTGAATTTTCCTAAAAATCACTGAGACTCTAAGGAACTATGAACATCTCTTGAATGCTCTGAAAGACTCTTTACTGGGAATCATTATGAATTTCAGTCTTCTCAGGGGAATTTTCCCACCAGGGATATCTTTCTTGATCTCGGAAGTTTTTGTATCTCCATTTTCATGATTGTATGATCAAACTGCATACATTTTGAATCTATTGAAGGTAGGAAATACATCTTCGAAGTAATAATTTCAAAGAAGATCCCATTTGCGCACAATATTTCAGTTTTGAGTATTCTGATACATACCGGTGATACAATTATGTTCATGAAGCGAATTTGGAGTGTTATATGAAAATCATATATTCCCACTCCTATATGAATTGAGTAGGTAAGCAAGGAGAGTCCTGCTCCAGGATTCCTACTTGCCGGCATTATTGACCTCCCACCACCACATTTTCAGCGGTGTCACAAACCCCCCCGACCGAATTTAGCGGAGTCACAAACCTCGGAATCTGCGCGGATTTTTTTTCCGCTCGTCCCATTGGTTGATTGTTTTTTTGTTCGATTCCGAGAATGAAAAAGCGATAAAGAAGAGAGAAACATCTCTTTTTATGATTGTTATTCCGAGAATATGCGATTTACATGTGTGATTCTTTCTCCTACGGTGACGATCCCCTCTCCCGACCCTCGATTTCGATTCCGAGAAACCCCCCTACCCCAACCCCTGATTTTGGTTCCGAGGAAAAAAATGTGTCGCGCGATTCTGAGAATCATGCGTTCCTTTACTGTTATTGTGTGTTCGTTTGTGTCTTTTTTTCGAGTGGTTGGCGGTGTGCCCTGTTACCTCATCACTCTTCCGATGTTTTTTTCTCGTTTTTTCATCTCTGACAGTTACTTGAGACGGCCCACGGGGCCGTGAGATATATATATATATATAGGTATATATATATATATAGGTATATATATATATATAGATATATAGATATAATGTGTTGGATTCGAATCGTTGGGATTGGGAAAAAATAGAAATCGTGTCTCGAGCCGAGTACATGGAAAAAACGGAGTGAAGGTATATGTACCCGTACATGCACGTGACACTACTGTGTATCTTCACGCCGATAAACCGATTCAACCTCCTCGAAAAATGTTGAAGATACAATAACTCCTAATGTATTGCATGTCACTCAAAAATAATCACACTCTCATGACATAATTCGAATATAAGCTTTTGATTGAGTTCAATTCTGTTTTCTAAAAGCTCCAAAGTATTTCCATTGGTCATTTCCGATAGACCTGTGGTATACGAAAAATATAAAAAAATGACCAACCAGATAACTTTGAACTTACACCCGCGAATTGAAAACAACTCTGAGTTGTTTACATACATATATTATAATATAACCTTGAATATGTGTAACATGTTATATTCTTATCAACCCTCGGTCGGTTACCACGGCAAAAAAGGCACATGATTTTCTTCTTACACAACTTGTCATTCCTACCCCTTCAACATTTGGAACCTGCGGTTTTGTGCGTCATAAACTTCATTTACCCTCCTCAAAGAATCAAAAGTTTATAAGCCTGCTATAGCTTCGATGAAGAATAATGAAAAAATTACCTCTGTTTTGAGGGTGACCCACGGATAGTTGAATATATTGATGAATGGATTACGAAATTTGATATACGATGAGAAACTATGATCCAATACTCTTCATAAATAATGATGGCACATATAAAAATATATGAATTCACGTTTACGTAGCTTGTGTATTGAGGCCTTTAAGGTGTATCTTCAATTTTCGCAATGGTATAGATGTATCTATCTTTTTCTTCTTTCCAACATCCAATAGCATTCATTTCAGTGTAGCATGGTCTATACATTGTCAAAACATGAACGGATAATGTCAATGAGGCGATGTGTTGCTGGGTTAATATGATATTGGAAGAATAATTGAAAGATGAATGGATCACAGCTTAATACATTACAGGTTACTACAGGTTATCCAGAACAACAACCAAACACAAATAACTTGGAATGATATACAGGGTCTCCCAAATAAGAATATAAACGTGAACATCTTCGAAAGGAGGAGTGGGAGCCAAAAATGTTTTTGGTGAAAGTTGTTAGGCTCAGGGGGGGCTCTTTATGGTGACATCAGTTTCGACCTTGAAGTGAGTTTTGAAGGTCGTTCCGCAGGTGAAAACACTTTTTTTAATGGGAACCACTAGTTTTGGTTATGGAATCGTTTTCTACGTAAAGAAACATGAAATTTCATGTAACGCACTTTTTCGTAAGAACCGTATTTTCAAAGATATTGCAGTGACCAGCTAGTGAACTTGTGTTTCGTATGAGACCGAGACTGTCCTCGATATCGACTCCGAGATCGAGACGAGATGGAGACTGATACGACACGACCCGAGCCATTATTTTCCGAAACCGAGACGATATCTGTCAAGCCGAGAGTCTCGACGATACTTAGTTTCTCGAATGTATTGCCGGCACCAAGAATCTTGACTTGAGACCAAGAATCTGGACTCGAGACCGAAACGATACTGGTTTTTTCGAGGAATTTGAAAGAATGTCTTAGGTATACGCGAATAGTGATGTCGATTCTTTCCCATACAGAATATCGTTATTCATCGTAATCGAGACGCATGCACTCATTATTCTTCAGTCCTCGAAGTCGGACTCAGGATTCTGCGGATCTTCATTCAATGACGCAAAAACTGGGAAAATGACCAAACCAAAATCAACAATGAAATCATTCTTATTGAGCATTGGTTAGAGGCACATGAATCCATAACAAATGAAAACAGAATTCGTTTGAATTAATCAATGAGGAACTTCGACTGTGAACATAACAGTGACTTGTCTCAAAGTGAAACTCGGACACGTAAACTTAATAAACAAACGAATGACGAGAAACGGAATCTCTTTGTTTATTATACGGTGCTTTATTTATTATATCAGTTTTTGCGCGATTGGATAAGAATCCGGAGATTCGCGAGTTTGACTTCGAGGACTCAAGGATAATGTGTGAATGCGTCTCGATTCCGTTTACGATCCGAGTTTTCAGAACATCTTGTCTATTACGATGCCAAGAGATTACACGCCCACCGAGGTCGTTGATACCTTACTGATTTTTGGTGGATCTGAACGTAATTATTTACAGGCAAGTGTTTCATATACTGAGAGATATCCTGCGAGGGTTCATCCCAACCACATTGCAATCAGAATCATAGAGGCAGCTGTGAGAATACGGGAGATAAAACACAAGAGAAATCGAAACAACCTGAATGACAATGATCCGTGAATTGCTACAGTTTTGGCTGCCATAGCCTTAAGTCCACACTACAGCACTCGCAAAATTGAACGTTCAACTGGGGTCCCACGATCCACGGTGCACCGGATATTGAAACTTCGACATTTCCATCCATATCACATTACCTTATGCGATGAATTGGAAGCTAATGATTTCGAACGAAGGATGTATTTCTGTAGGTGGGCTCGAGACACAGTTGAACGTGATCCCGATTATTTTAATTACGTGATGTTCAGTGACAAATCCACGTTTCACAATACTGCCAACTTAATCGGCACAATTGTCATTATTGGGCCACACCAGTTTACTATCTTTCCTAGCGATCATTCCATGATCTTTTTTCTCCGTGTGCGTTGGTACGTCTTCGTTCACCATGAGGTTGCTGTCAATTATGAGTCGGATGAATTGTGTTGAAGATTCAGTTGTTTATCATTCAATGATGTTGATTTTCAGATGCGCGGTTACGTTTTCTTGCGCGAGCATACGAGGGTGGATTGATAAGTTTCCGGCCTGACCAAGAGATGGCGCCACTAGGCCTACCTTGAGGTGGCGTTCTATAGTACCATCCTTAGATAGCTTGTAGCTATAGTTTCAGTCCGATCGCCATGTTAGTTTAGTTTTGAGAGCACGCTGACCAAGACGCCTCTGTGTTTTTCGTAAAAATGGAAAAGCTGGAAAATCGTGCTGTCATCAAATACTTTTATTTGAAGGGGTTAACGCCGAAGGAAATTGAAGAAGAGATGGACTCAACACTGGGGACATCCTCCCCATCATATTCAACCGTTAAGCAGTGGGTTTCCGAGTTTAAAAAGGGTCGTGTGAGCACCTCTGATGAGCCTCGCTCAGGACGCCCCATTGAGGTCACAACTCCAGATATGATCGAAAAAATCCATCAAATAGTGCTGAAAGATCGCAGATTAAAAGTTCGTGAGATAGCTGAGACCTGTAAGATGTCATATGAACGCGTACAAAATATTTTTCACCAGCATTTGTATATGGAAAAGCTCTGTGCAAGATGGGTGCCGCGTTTGCTAACAGTCGACCAAAAATTGATTCGAAAGAACATTTCTACCGCCAATTTGGCGTTGTATAAGCGTAATCCAAGCGAATTTTTGCGTCGATTCGTAACCGTTGACGAAACTTGGGTCTACCACTACACTCCTGAAACCAAAGAACAGTCTAAACAGCGGATTGGACCAGGGGAACCAACTCCGAAGAAGGCAGAAACAATTTTTTCGGCGAACAAGGTTATGGCTACTGTTTTTTGGGATGCAAGAGGTATTATATACATTGATTACCTTGAAAAGGGTAAAACTATCACTGGTCAATACTACGCAGACTTATTGCAACGTTTGAGCCACGAAGTGAAAATTAAACGACCTCATCTGGCGAAGAAAAAAATCTTGTTTCATCACGATAACGCACCAGCGCACACGTCAATCGTTGCGATGGCTAAAATCAACGATCTGAAGTTTGAATTAATGCCGCTCCCTCCCTACTCTCCAGACCTAGCCCCGAGTGACTATTATCTGTTTCCTAACCTCAAAAAATGGCTTGGCGGTAAGAGATTTGCGGACAATGAAGAAGTAATCGAAGCTGTAAATGGGTATTTTGAGGAGCTTGACGAATCAGTCTATAGAGATGACATTACTAGACTAGAACACCGCTATGAGAAATGTATCAGCCTTGGAGGAGATTATGTTGAGAAATAAAAAAAAAAAAATTCTTAAAAACGTTGTTTTTCTTGGTCAGGCCGGAAACCTATCAATCCACCCTCGTATGTGTGCGCGTTGTATGCTGTCGCGCGGGGTGAGTGGAGCGCTATCATGGCTTGCGCGGTGTTCGTTGCGCGGTAAGAGCTTGACAGGTGAAAACATGCGCTGTAAAGTCGTACGTCCGGTACCAGCAGATCAATCATCAGCATCGTTGGAGCGTCACTATCTGATGTGGGATGATCAACGGTTATTTGATTGGGCCCTATTTCTTTGAAGGAGATGTAAATCAGGTGAGTTGCCTCAATTCATTGAGAAATGAATTGCCCCTGATGATGGATGAAGTGGACTTACACACGAGAAGGATGATATGACAGCAAGATGGCGCTCCTCCTCACTACAGCCGCGTTGTACGAGAATTTTTGGACGGGCAATATCCAAATCATTGGATTGGAAGAGGTAGTACATTCCAGGTGTGGCCTCCCAGGTCCGCGTACTTGACGTCGTTGGATTTCTTCTCATGGGGGTTCTTGAAAAACAGGGTTCATGAAGAAGCACCAACTACGAGAGAAGACCTCATGCAACGTATCCGGGACGCTTGCTTGAATATTCCACGAAACATGTTGCTAGAATCAGTGAATAATTTCAATCGGAGGATTTAGTTATGTTTGCAGCAACAAGGTGGACATTTTGAACATTTGGGAAGTGCTCGATAAAGTTATAAGTTTTGCTTCATTTTCAGATCATGAAAATATCCTTACGTTGTGTTCAATAAAGCGAACATTCAGAAATCTCCGATCTTTGATGTGGTACTGCGGATAGTGATGCCGATTCTCAAACAGAATCGATTCTTTTTGGTTTGCATGGAATATCGATGAAAATTTGATGAAAAAAATAATGATGTTTCGTATAAAAAAACTCGAACAAACCAGTATCGTCTCGGTCTCGAGTCTAGATTCTTGGTCTCAAGTTGAGACCCTTGGTGCCGGGAATACATTCGAGAAACTAAGTATCGTCGAGACTCTTGGCTTGACAGATATCGTCTCGGTTTCGGGAAATAATGGCTCGGGTCGTCTCGTATCAGTCTCGACCTCGGGGTTGGTACCAAGAGCAGTCTCGGTCTCATCCGGAACACAAGTTCACCAGCTGGTCACTGTAATATCTTTGAGAATACGATTCTTACAAAAAAATGCGTTACATAGAATTTAATGTTTTTTCATGTAGAAAACGACTCCATGACCAAAACTAGTGGTTCCCATTAAAAATAGTGTTTTCACCTGCCGAATGACCTTCAGAACTCACTTCAAGGTCAAAACTGATGGCACCATAAAAAGCTCCCCTCTGAACCTAACAACTTTCACCTGAAACATTTTTGGCTCTCACCACGCCTTTCGAAGATATTCACATTGATATTCTTATTTGGGACACCCTGTATACTTCTAAATGTTAAGAAAATTCATGAACGAATGGATGGATGAATGATGGAGAGGTTATTTGTACAAAAAACAGGAGAAGTTTGAGAAAGGTATTTGCTACATTCAGAAAATTGGAAGATATACAAAGGTAAGCTCTGTATGATGGATTATTCATGAAATACATGATTCCTTCGCAGGTAAAAGCATAGCAGATACGAGGTGTGTTCAAAAAGATTTGTAGATGGCGTAGTCATCGTTTCATTCATAGCTCGGATATTGGGAAGATGTTCCGTCAGATCTTAGTAGACGATCGTGACGTCGACATGCAACGAATCTTCTGGCGACCTGCTGCGTCGTCTGATACTCCTTGATGACGGTGATTCGTGGTATCGCTGGTGCTCCATTTCTGGCGAACCGAGTCATACGTCAAATAGCGTTAGATGAGGCCCATGCTTTCCCGGATGCGTCAGCTGTTTTGTTGAACGATGTTTATGTAGACAACATCATGTTCGGGGCCAATGGTGTTCATGCAGCTTGAAATGTACGTCGTCAGCTCGCAGAGTTGCTCATGGCGGGTGGCTTCCAGTTCGAAAAATGGGCCGCGAATTCTTCGGAGTTATTGGATGGAATCGTTAATTCAGATTTTTGAGGGAGCGGTGATCAACCACTACAGGATAATGATTGTCTGAAAGTTCTTGAGGTCTCTTGGAGCCCGCTCTCGGACGCATTCAGGGTTAAAATTTCGCTTCCCGAGATCTCGTCTTTCACAAAGAGTTCCTTTTTGTCGTTCATGCTGCAAAAATTCGACCCTTCGGGTTGGGTTTCCCCAGTCACTGTAGTTGCGAAGATCCTCTCGCAGTGCATTTGGTCTTGCAGCGTCGATTCGGATACGGTTCTTCCAGTCGACTCGAATCAGAAATTATTGAGATTATTATAGGGAACTTGGTTCGTTACAGGAGGTTTCGGTCCCTCGGTGGATGGGTTTCTCATGCACCTCAGAGTCTCTCGCCTTACATGGGTTCTCCGATGCATCCAGCATGGCATACACCGCGGTAGTACATTTAGTAGTGAAGGACGTGAGCGGGGTTATTAGGGTCTCGCTTGTTATGTCGAAGACTAGGGTAGCACCGCTGAGGTGGTTGGTATGCCTAAGTTAGAGTTGTGCGCTGCTCATCTCCTGGCGAAAATCATTTCTTTCGTCAAGTCTTCGTTTCAGTTCCACGACGTGCAGACTTGGTGCTGGACAGAGTCCAGTGTGGCGTTTGTATGGATCAGACAGTCACCATCAGAATGGAAGGTTTTGGTTGCCAATAGGGTGACAAAAATACAATCGTTAGTAGATATCTCCGCCTGGAGGCATATCCCTGGAGTTGAAAATCCAGCAGATTTGCCTTCCCGCGGTGTATCAGTTCAGAACTTATTGTCTGAGTCTTTGTGGTGGCAGGGACCGGCATGGTTGAGGATGCCAATGAGTTCTTGGCAGGGGAGGATCTGTGGTCTCCGTTTCGACCTGTGTCATCTTGGTCCAGGCTACTGCGGGTTTCTTGTTACTGCGCGAGGTCTATAGATCGTACTTGTAGGAGAACCACGGTTTCGTCGGATTCAGCACTCTCTGCTTCTGAGTTGTCATCTGCTGAGTTGTGGTGGGTCAAGCGGCTTCAGAGGGCTTTTTTCTCGCGCGAGATTTTGGATTTGAAACGTGGTCAGCCAATCACCAAGAGTAGTTGTTTGTTGCGTTGAGACCCGTTCTTGAATGAACAAGGCATCCTTCATGTGGGAGGTCGGTTAAAGTGGTCCTCCTTGCCTCTTACTGAGGAGCATCCGATGATTCTGCTTAGGTGTGTATATTACGAATCTAATCATTCGTGATCTTCATTTCGAAACATTGCATGGGGAAGTGCAATTGATGCTCCGAGCCCTGAGGTTGAGGTACTGGGTTATCGGGGTCTGAGTCTCAAGCGCTGTATCTCTGACTGTGTTCAGTGCGCACGGGTCCGAGCGATCCCGGCGTCAGAACTCATGGGTTCGCTGCCTGTAGTTCGGGTGGATCATTCACGTCTGTTTTCACATGTCGGTGTAGATTTTACAGGCCCATTCCCCGTTCGTCCCTGGGAAGCACGGGGACATCAGTGTTATAAGACTTATCTGGCACTATTTGTGTGTCTGGTCACCAAGGCGGTTCATTTGGAACTCGTGGATGGGTATTCTACTGGGGACTTCCTTGCTTGTTTTGATCGGTTTGTATCCCGGAGGGGTACTCCCTTCCGACGTATATTCGGACAACGGGTCGAATTTTTGAGGTGCGGAGAAGGAATTAGTTCATGTATATCAGGCCGTAGTCCGCGATTGAGTTACGGAGGATTGTCTAGCCGGTAGCGCAGTGCAATGACATTCCATTCCGCCTGGCGCTCCGCATTTCGGTGGGCTATGGGAATCAGGTGTGAAGAGTGTCAAGTTCCACTTGCGTCATATGAGTGAGTCAATGTTACCTACGAAGGAGTTTTCCACCGTGCTCTGTAGAATAGAGGCCTGTTTGAATAGTCGGCCGATTGCGCTGCTTCATGACGATGTAGAGTTATTGCAGGCGCTCACGCCCGGCCATTTCTTGATAGGATCTAGTTTGATGTCGGTTCCTGCTCCCTCGGTGTCGGATGTCAGCGAGAGTAGGCTTTCACGTTGGCAAGCGGTCCGAAGCATTACTGAAAGTCTCTGGGAGCTTTGGTCTACGGACTATCTGCACTCTCTCCAGCAGCGTTCGCGTTGATTCCTAAGGCAGCGGAATTCAGCGCGAGGTGATTCAGTACTGGATGAGAGCCCTAATCTGTCACCTTCAAGATGGGAAATGGGGCGGGCCACGGGATGCCATCCTGGTCCGGATGATCTTGTCCGAGTGACAACAATTAGAACGGTTTCGGGGGTCTTCAAGAGGCTTATCGCGAAGTTGTGCATTCTGCCGGTGCATCTGAATGATGGAGATAAGGTTAGTGATTGAGCTATTACTTCATTTGCTTTCGTTTACATCGACGTCAAACGAGACGGGCGGAATGGTGGAAACAAATTTACAGGTTGGTTGAAAAGTTCCTGCGCTCGAAATGAAAGAATACTGTTTTTGTTACGAAATATATTTTTTTATTCAATATAATCTCCTAGAAGCTCAATACACTTGTTCCAATGATCTTCCAATAATTTCATCCCATCCTCATAATGGTTTTCCGCAAGCTCTGCAAAATAACCGTCCACGGCTGCTATGGCCTCTTCATTCGACGAAAAATGCTTTCCACGAAGGAATTGTTTGAGATTTCTGAAGAGATAGTAGTCGCTAGGAGCCAAATCTGGCGAATACGGTGGATGTTCAAGCAATTCGTACTTGAGTTCTTTGAATTCAGCCATCGTCAAAACACTTTTGTGAGCAGGTGCATTATCTTGATGAAAAATGATTTTTTTCTTCTTTAAACCAGGTCTTTTCTCACGAATTTTTCCATCCAGCTGATCCAAAAGGCTGCAGTGATATTTGGAGATGATTGTTTTACCTTTCTGAAGATAATCAATGAACAAAATTCCTTTTGCATCCCAAAAAACTGAAGCCATAACCTTCTTTGCTGATCGTTGTGACTTCACCTGCTCTGGAGCTGAACAACCAGCTTCAGTCCACTGTAAACGTTCTTTTTCCAATTTAGGATCATGGTGATGTATCCAAGTCTCATCCATAGTTATAAAACGACGCAAGAAGTCGGTTCGATTCTGCTTGAAACGCTCCAAATTACGCTGAGAAATTTGTTTTCGATCCAGTTTTTGTTGAATTGTTAACGTTTCCGGCACTAACTTTCCGAACAGTTTTTTCATACGTCATTCTTCATGTAAAATATGGAGTACTCGTTCGTCTGAGATGCCTATGGCATTAGCAATTTCACGCTTAGTCAAACTTGGATCTTCACTAACCATATTATGTACATGCTCAATGATTTCTGCTGTGGTTGCAGTTTTTGGTCGTCCTTCCCGTGGATCGTCTTCAAGGCTAGTACGACCACGTTTAAATTCACCAGCCCAAAATTCAACGGTGCGTTTTGAAGGTGAGGACTCCCTATACACTTCTAACAATTGTTCATAAATTTCCTTTGCTTTTAAACCCTTCAAAACAAAGAATATAATGACTGCACGATATTCAATTTTTTCCATATTAAGAAAAATCAATGACACGTCAACTTCAAATGGCTTGTAAACAAAGAATGTATTGACAGGATGACTTGTAACTTTGCATGTGTTTTCAGGACAGATATACCAACTTGAGAAAAAAAAGTTTTGAGCTAGCAGTGCTATCTCTTGTGTGTCCGGGTTCAACGTACGTATGTGTACATAGGTCACCTGTCCTTTGGCGGTTGATTTTGAAAATCGACCTCTTATTCGAATAGCAATCGTCACGAGCACACGGGTTCACTTTTCACATACATTTTCCCGCTTGTTACCAGGTGAAATCCACCTGGATGCCTTCGTTGTTTGGAGGTGATTTTGTTATCGGATCATTGCTCCTGCACTGGGAGAGTGTAGAATTCAGTGAGCTCTGGTACTTGATGTTTTTAGTTTAGACTTCTATCAGTTTGAGGTTCTTTTCTAGCACGTTCTCGGTAGTCCGGGAAATCCAACGTGTCGTGAACGAATTTGTGCTGCGTGAAGTGCTCGTCCTTATTGGATGAACTATTGTTAGCTCATTATCACATTTAAGTGTGAACTGGGACCCTCTGTGATTGCAAACGAATCGAACTCTTTTTTAAAGGCATGATTGCCGCACGATTTCATCCTTTTATATTCTCATTTTGATTGAATTAGATTTTGTTATGAGCATGGAAAATGCTCTTCGATTACACAGGAATGCAGAATGAGCTCTCAATGAACAATTTGAGTGCAACAAAACCCTTGAAAATCAAGTGTTCATTCAAATATTGCAAACTGTTATGCTGAGTAGTACATTGTGAAAATTTGTCAAAATTACGTGATAAATTACCAGTAATATGTCACCCACTGTTGTCTTGTGAAATGTATGATTTTTCAAAGGATTCATAATGTGATTGGACCGCAAATTGTGATTTCGCAGCATATTACATCTCGCATAGGAATGGGCCATGTTTGCAGCCATCGATGCTTTTATACAGGGTGTCCCATTTCAATCCTTAAATGCAAATATCCCAGAAACATGCATTTTAAACCAAAAGTATTTCATACCAAAGTTGTTATACAAAGAGGGAGCCACGAAACTACGATATCAGTTCCATCATAGATAGCGTGATGATCGATTGAAATGGGGTCAATATCATTTTTTTGAACGGAAACCCCCACTTTTCATTGCATATCTTGATTCTACGCAAAAGACTGAGTAACTTTTGCTTGAAACGTTTTTCTCAATTCTTGGAGATGGCACCACAATCGATGAAAAATAAAGTCTATGAAACAATATGCGAATATCTCGTGGAATGCATCCAAGAGCCGAAATATTTCATTCAAATGTAGTTGTCAAGAGAAGAGACGACACAATGGCGATATCAGTTCCATGGTAGTTGACGCTGTGGTCGGTGAAAATGAGGTCAACTTCGATTTTCCAAATGGGAACTCTTACTCTTCATCGCATATCATGATTCTACGCGGAAAAATGAGAAAGTTTTGTTTGAAATATTTTCCCTGAATTCTTGAAGATGGAAACGGCGAGGAATGAGGTTGATGAGAAAGTTCTACTGCATTATGTGTGAAGCAACGCTCAACAAACAAATCAAGAGAATAATATTTTCAGAGAAGAAATCGGACACAAAAGACAACAAATGTCATGTCCAAAACATTGTAAATGACTTCGATTCAATGTTTTGAAAACGACTGTTGAACTTTCTCACAACCTCATTTCCCACCGTTTCCATCTTCAAGAATTTGGGAAAAATGTTCCAAACAAAAATTCCTCATCTCTACGCGTGAAATCATGATATGCGATGAAAAGTAGGAGTTTCCATTTGAACAATTGGAGTTGACCTCATTCTTATCGAGCACAGCGCCATCTACTATGGAACTGATATCACCATCGTGTCATCCCCTCTCTCAACAACAACATCTGAATGAGATATTCCGGCTCTTGGATGCATTGCACAAGATATCCGCATATTGTTTCATAGACTTCATTTTTCATCGATTGTGGCGCCATCTTCGAAAATTCAGAGAAAAGTGTCGAACAAAAGTTACTCAGTTTTTTGCGTAGAATCGAGATATGCAATGAAAAGTGGGAGTTCCCGTCCAAAAAAATGATGTTGACCCCATTTCAATCGATCATAACGTCATCTATGATGAAACTGATGTCGTAGTTTTGTGGCCCCCTCTTTTTATAACAACTTTGGTACGGAGTGGTTTTGGTTGAGGATGCATGTTTTTGAGATATCTGCATTCAAAAATCAAAATGGGACACCCTGTATAACACATTGAATTGTTTCTACTCACACATTCGTGAATGAAAATATATGTATGTGATTTGTGCGAAGTTGCTGACATGACCTATCTTATATATAGATATTGCAGGTCGAAGTTGGAGGCTTCACATGTGGCTGTAGATTAGATTTAATTCATGTACACTCAATAAACTGATTGAATTGAGAATATTGCAGGTTGATGTGAGTTCCTCTGTTATTGTTTCAATTATTATCCTCTTGGTTCATATCCATTATGTATTGATTTATTTTATTCTTCAATCGTATTTATAGGTAACTCATGGAATATAGACGTCTCTGGAAGGAGTAGTTCCAAATTCAATCACCAATAATAATCAGACTGCGCAAGTGTATGCAAATATAGATTTTTCATGATGCGTATTTCCTATAGATTCCACGTACACGATGTGAAACAATGTCCAGCATCTTTCCATTCAGAAAACGAGTATGCATAGTACTTTCCTATGTCATTAATGTGAAATATGCAATGTGTATGCGACATATATAATATATATCAGCTATATGTGAAGCATCCAACTCTAACCTGCGATATTTAGTATATATAAGATAGTGTTACGTCAAAACTTCTCAGTTTTTCAATATCTAGCAGGTATTTTGAAGGAAAATACAGAATCAAAGTCCTGTACTCACTTTGAAAGCCCACTTCAGCTAGGAAATTGGTCCTAGACGAGGACTGGGGAGAGGATATCGTGAAATGGAAGATGTTTTGTTTCAATACTGAAATTTAGACTCGTTATATTTTCAAAGTAACAGTACAAGTTTGCAAATGTATATAGTTTTATAATTCCATCGCACAGATGATTCATTCATAAAGATTATTGTTTTGAGGTCTGAGATGCATTGTAATTATTTTGAAAACAAGAAAGAGAAGAAGAAATCTTAACTTACAACTTTAATTGTGATATATATATTCATATATATATATATGTTTTTAGGAAGGGAAGATATATTTTTCTTTTTTTGTTTCTAACAGAAATTTAGTGCATTAGAATTATAGTGAAAATTTGAAAGAAATATCCTGAGGGTTACTCAGTGACTAATTTCTTGTATAAGAGTATAGAAAATACCTGGAAAACATGAAAGACGGTATTGAGATTGAATTCCTCTGGGGTTTGCCCGGTAGATTAATTCTTCCTCTCACTTTTTTCCATTTGAAATCATGCATATAGGGCATGAGAGAAGACAAATGTATCCGTCTACTACGTAGGAAATTGAAAACTAATAATTCTTGATTTCCTTCCGCAAAAGGGGATTTAGGAAAGGGAAAACATTACTCAGGCTCGTGATGAATTCTTTCAGCGATGGAAGGAATTCATTTGTTAACGATATTCATCATAGTGATCGAAGGGATTCAGGATTATGGATTGAGTTAGAGGACACGGAGGAAGTTGATGTGAAATTGAATCTGAGAGAATACGAATGATCTTGATCAGTGAGGTTGATTAGGAAGAAAGAAAAGAATAATAGCAGAGAATAATGTGTGAATTACCCTCACCTACTTCAACGTCTAAATATCAAAACTCGTTGGAATTTTCCTGAATTTTTGACTCCTTCTTGAGCAAATGCTAAGATTTTCTCATCTTTTCCAAAATTTTCCAAAAATTTCTTCCTAGCGGGTCCTGGTGAAGGCAGAGTACCAGAACGTACTTTCTGCTCTTCGATTTTGATTCGGTTTTGTATATTACGAATTTTGTTACCCAAAGCTTATTGGCAACAATTTCTTCCACTGAAATTTGAAATTTTCTTCGTTAAGTAAATTCTTACATTCAGAGCTGTTATAGACACTAGTGGATTGAATAGCGAATGAAAAGGGAATGAAATCGGGATTCAATACGTGTTTCTGTTAACAAAAACGTCACAAAAAGAAAAGGAGAGTTATTACAAATGGCACACACAAAAAAAACACACCCTCAATGGAAATATTGAGAAAGAAAATCTTTGAGGAATCGCTGTTTTCTTCTTGAAATTGAAATTTAATATGTCGTCGCTCCACAGGAGTCCTACTGAAACCTTCGAGTGGGCGAATGAGTATCAGAGTTCTATTGTGGAGTTTATTCCGCAGCAGAAATGAAAATTTGATGAAATAGCTTGAGAGTAGCTGAACTTGAAGTGAAATTGTTGGTGATTCTTGCTGAGTCGTCACCTCGGTTTTTAGTTTGAAAGGAGGAAAATGAGAAGGTGATGGAAGGGTAGGTGCAGGCAGAAAAATCTATGGGTGTGCAGGAATTAAAGATTGGTTGAAGATCCCATTTGAGGGCGGTCTAAGCATGGATTTGTGCATCACCTGAGGGTAAACCTGTCTTTGAGAAGAAAATTCTCCATTTTCTTTAATTAGGACAACCCACTTACCCTTCCTCTTGAGCATAATGCCTAACTTATGCTCTCTCTTCAATATGTATATGTATCTTCCTTCCTTAATGTACAATTTCAGAGAATTCTTATTTCCAGTTTGAAATCAAATATCAATTGGAAAATTTGATATTGATCAATTATTGCCTATATTCTTCACTGGAAAACATCAACAATTGTTTCAAACATTTAAAATCATTCATTTCAATATGAATTGAATTGTTTTCCAAGAATTTGAACGGAGTTCATATGAGAATTTTTCAATTTGAGTAGTGAATTCATGAGGGGTTTGTTTTATGAGTTTTACATGAAAATTTTCATACATAGAATTTGATATTCTTGATGAATTTTAATTATTATGGCTCATTATTCACCACGTTAATTTCTTTCGTTCGATTTATATTTTCAACATTATGAAGCCTAATCTATTGATTTCTCAATCTATTGATTTTAATCATTGATAGAAATTTGACGTTCTTGTTACACCTCCCCCTTTTCTTGACAAAATCCCGTAGGGGATTTGGCAAAAGATCAGAGATCGGCATCGGCAGTTGTGGTGAATTGAATTTGACGAATTATTCCAATGAATTAGTTGATAATAATAATAATAATAGTAATAGTAAAAATGTTAATATGATTATAATAATAATGGTGGAATTTCACACATTCAGTCCATGGGGGCGTTTTGGCGTGTCTCATTCTGCAGACAGTTGATTCAACGGATAGAGTTGTTCCTTCTGTTCGTTGTCATCTGTTGCAGGTTTGGAGTCCATGGTGGCAACTTCGGTTTCCTTTATGAGTTTGCGTTGATTGATATGCAATAATAGATCGGTTGCAGAATCCCATAGAGAAACCACTGAATAGGGTGACCAACCATACACAAAATGCAGTGCAAATACGTGTATTGCTGTATCAATGATCAGTTCAATGATTTCGACTGTCAAAATTATTCTAAGAATTCCTGCGCTCAATGTTCCAAAAGTACTGAATCCGATCCAGAGCTTATTCCACGTTGAATTGGCAATGTGCTCTAGGGTTTACTCATCTAGTAATGAGCTCCAGCTCAACCCTTGTAGATCGACGGGTTCTACAGTAACGGCGGGAACGATGTTATTGATAATTGACGGTTGCTCGAATGGTGACATGATATACTCGTTAAGCCGTTCGATATCCTTTCCTGTGTAGATCCCCTGTTTGGCAAGGTTTCCAGGGTTTTGATAAGTCCGGGTTGGTGTGGTAAGTGATGTCATTGTGTATGGATCGAGTGTTTCCGTTGGAAATGGTGACATTTTGTACCATGTACCGTCTATTCCGTACATGAGTGGTACCATATCATCACAGGGAATTCCCGTTCCTCGAGTTTTTAGGATATGAGTTTTAGGCATCATGAAGTGTTTCGCGTTGCCTTTCATAACCGGTAGCTCTTGGTAGCATCTCGTAGTGATTGCATCTGTCACTTCCACAGGTATGCACTCAATCAATTGAATGACCTCTCCGGTGATGATGGCGGTGAATCCAGGTCCTTTTTGAGGATTATAAGCGAATTCTTTAGGCTTCACGAGGGCCAGAGTCTGTGCATTCCTCAGGATGTCTTGCTCTAGACGACATCTTTGGATTATAACGTCTTCGTATAGGTTGTTAATGCGAGTTCTGATGAATTTTTCGACGCGAACAAATTTGGTGTTTACGTGAGTAAATAGGTCTAAGTCCTGGGTTTTCATGTGCTTCGGTCTTGAGGAGAAATTCTCACATCTTCCTCCCGATATGAAGAGTTTGAGATGCTGTGTTCTTACCAGTTGATAACCGCAGAGATATTGTAATTGTTTGGCGGTGAGGGCGGAAGTTATGTCCTCAGTCTTCACTGAATAAAATGTTTCTGGATATTGGTTTGAGAGATCTTGTAATTTGGAAGAGAATCCTTCATACCAAACTCCATAGCGATTGAATTTGCAGGTTTCTTCAGGTATTACATTCCAGTAGGCATGGCCTTCTAGGATGTCCACACAGTTCCCGGATGGAAGCGTGCATTGAGTTCCGGATGACAGGATTATTTCGTCCTTTTCTAAATCGGTTTTGGCGTGATATTCAATGAGAGTAATTTTTCCTGTACCTTGGACGATAACATCGCTCCAAGTTCCATATGGGTCGGCGTAGAAGGTACCTTCACATTGTCCTCCGCTAGTGACCTTCCCAGCGATAGTGGTCGCATAGCTGTTGGTAGCGTTGATTCTGATGCCGTGAATAGATGTTAATCCCATTATCAGTCTTCCGGTATCGTGAAGATCTCTGCATTTCTCTCTTGTTGTCTCCATGATGTACTCGGCATATCCTCCTTTTACTGCAGAGTTGTTTGAAAACATTCCGCAATGATTAATCTCACGGAGAATTTCTACTTCACACATTTGCACATGTACATTTCCAAAGTTTATGATTTTCAATAACTGTATGCACGTGGTGATTTAATTAACTCTTGGTTCAGCGATATTACAATCACCTATTTTATTCAATGATATTGAGGTTATGTTCGCGTCAGGAGCTGCACAATCGTATGCTTTCAATCCATCCGTTGATCCTGGGTGTGGCCCAATGTAGATCATGGCAAGTTGCCACAGAATCGTCTGCAACGCCATGTTACGTGGGTTGAGTTCAAAATTTGTACAAAAGAAATGTTATAAATTCTACAATATTAGTTGTTATGAAACCAAAATCAGTCATCAATATGTTGATATATTTGAATTTGGATGTCGCAAGCAAAACTGGATCTGTTTCTCTAATATAAAAGAGGTTAATTATGTATTTGTGTATCATGCTGTGTTCTTCTCTGTTATATTCAACTCAACCTAGGTATTTTCATGCTGCGGTTCAGGCAAAAATTCATCCTGTTACTATTATGTTGAAATTTTCGAAAATCGGTACCACATTATGAACAAAAATCAATTTCTTCAGAAATTACTTCTGATGAATCATCAGTTGAAATTTATATATAGGGCCTTCTCAATGTTTTTTTGCAGTGCTAATATCTGTAAATTGAGCGGCGGATGATTTCGGTTTCCTCTTTTGTTTTGTACTGAAGGTTCTGATGGATTGGGTTATCACCTCATCAGAAACTTCAGTGTTTTCTTTGTAGGGATGTCTGAATTTACATGTGGGTGGAAACATCAGAGGTCTGTCGGAGGTTCCGTTCTCATCTATGAATTTGCTATCAGCAATATCTTTCGATTCCCCAACGGCAACTTGTAACGCAAATCTTCTTGAACGCCATTCTATTCCATCTTCTTGGTGTACGCATATAGGACTAAAATCACGAGTCTCGAAGTTATTGAGGTAGGCGTGTTTCTTCATCCTGGTTCAATTCTTATGACTTTGATTTGTGCAGTGTAGGGAACTAAAATAACGGCAATCTACTCCCTTGATAGTTTTGTTCTTCCAAATGAGTTCATCACATTAAACGATTTTGCCCTTCAAGGCTTTATTGATAGCAGTGTTTTTAGTATACTCAAAGATTTTAGTGGAGGCTGCACTAACGTAATTTTTCACGTAATCCTTATTCGTGGGTTTCTTGTATCTGAAATAAATAACTAAAGTTTCGAGAATTTGACATCTAAAATTCCATTCTATTGTATCTTCTCTTTTCACACAAGTTCCACAGAAATCGCGGGGATCCATGCTACATCTATTGGCCTTCCTTTGTAAATTGATATTTTCATGATCTTGGTTCTTGCATTTTGAGTTATTGAATTCTACACTCCTTATACCTCTGATTCTGTTGAGTTTCCAATGTAAATAAACATTCAATTCATCATTGAACATTCCCTTTTTCGCTGAGATTTCATAAAACTCAATGTCTGTTATCTTGAAACTGTTCCCGTCTTGTTGATTTCCTAATGGAATTTCATCGTCAATGAAAAGTTTTTGTTCAATCAATTCGTCACGAGTAATAGCGACTTGTGAAGTGTTATGACAGGATATCCATTCTTTGAGATCTCTTTGACATATGCAATTCGTACAAAAATCTCCAAAATCAAAGTCATGTTTATTAGCCTTTTATTGTAGTGGCGTCGAATCGACAAGTTCGTGTGAATGATTGCAAACAAGATTGGGAAACAACCTACCATCTATACCCTTAATAGTACCGTTGTCCCAAATCAGCCTACTACAAACTCTAGTTTTTCTCAATTCCGTGGATATTTCGTGCATTTCGGTATTTGTATCCATCAATGGAATCTCCTCTGAGGGTTGCTCAGTAGGGACCACATCCATGAATTCAACATCCAATTTTACTTCAGCATCATTCAAATTCGATTTTCTGCGTTTACAATTTGCTAAGGAAAGAGATGGTGATATTAAAAGTTTTCCTCTGTCGTCTTTTTCATCCTCAGGTTCGCTGAATGATAAGTCCTCGGTATCGTGGATGATAAAGATTGGTCCCGGAAAATATCCAAAAGAAGAAGGCTCATCTCCTCCCGGAGTTCCCCATCCTAGTTTATCATCACGCTCCTGACGTTTCTGGAGGTGTCCATCGTTTATCCTTGCCCTAATGGAAACCCTTTGGCTTTTACGAGATGAACCTTGGATATTGAGCAGGCCCAACTTTGCGAGTTCACATCCTGGTTCGGGAATTCCACCTCTGGGTTTCAGAGTATGAACTTATGCGCATATATATATGGACATGAATATATGTGTGTTGGTGCGTAAGTGTACTGTGAATAGTGAAAAGGGTAAGTTGATAAGAAAGGAATATTATGGAAGATTCTATGTGAAAATAAGGGTGTGATTTCGAGTAATAATGAGATTTGTTTTCCATATGTATCTACTACTTGGGATTTATTCCCATGGAAATGATGAAGAATAAAAAACAAATGAATTTTAAAAGAACATAGAGAATCTTAAATATAAGATAAAACTCATCACTCGAATGATAAGAAAATAAGATCATAACAACAAAAATTCGAAATTTAAGGGTGAAATTATAAGTTCAGGATTTATCATTCCAAGTTTTAAGAATTGGAATTCATATTCATATATGTGTTTATTCGTATGTATGTATATATGAATGTATATGTGTGAGTTTAGGGCTAGCGCCGAAACTTAGTCGTACGACACTAGCGATAATACGACGAACGCGCGTGTAACTTCTCAGCGGAGAAGGGAGTATATGTGATCGGCCCGAGCTCTGAACATCGTGGAATGCCGTAGTCATAAGATTGAAACGAGGGTTAATAATCTTCGAGAATTTACGACAATTGCATTGATTCGGGTAGGTGATAAATCACACTCTTATTGTTATGGTTATAGTGTGATTCTGTAAATGATTGTAAATATAGTTTCAGCAACGACATCTTAACATTGTCCGTTCAATGAGCTAAATCAATCTCCTTGTGAAGTTTCTGATCACGGAACTTACAAATCGATACAATGAGTGTGAAGGCAAAGTTCCAGTCTATCTCAGGAGCCGGCGCCGACTCAAAGAGCACCGTGATGAAAGTTAACCCATTAAGTCCCAAGATGACATTTTCGCGTTGTATTTTTCAACGGCTGTACTTTCTAAGAAAAAGGGTTATGAAAAATTCCAGACCAACCAGTTTCGATGGAGAATTGACTGATCTTTCAGGACCTGATATTAGTTCTCTCGAGAAATGCACCTGTCACAAGATATATAGGTTCTTTCCCGAAAAAACGCGAGTTTTAAAACTTCTTCTTTTCTTTATCTCATGTTTTCACATCGGAATCGTGGCATAATCCTTCTTGTAACTACGAAAACCGCGTCAATTTAGTTCGAACTTCAATTTATGCCTTGGACAATTGGAAAACCTCATGTGGAAACGACCAAAATGGCGGCTTAAACGTGGAGAAAATGCCAAAAACTTCAAGAGTTCTTCATTCGAAAACGATGGACTTGAGGCAAAAATTCTGCTGCGTGAAAAGTTCTTAGAATTGATCAAAAAACACGCTCAAATTTTTTCAGAATTTTTTGACAACTTTTTCGAATTTCCAAAATCGCAAAAATTTGGAAATTCAAAAAAAACGTCGAAAAATTCTGAAAAGATTAGAGCGTGTTTTTCGATCAATTCTGACAACTTTTCGTTCAGTAAAATTTTTTCCTCAAGTCCATCATTTTCTAATAAAAAATTCTTGAAGTTTTTGTCCACTATTCTGCAGTTTTTTTATAGTTTGGCATTTTTGAATATGCCTCTCATGATATATTTCACATGTAATATTATGAGTATCTTTGATATTTTTCTTATCCACAAAATTGTCTTTTCACAACATATAGTCCATGCCTCATATGTCCTCTGAACACTATCGACGTGATGACTCTGATAGATGATCAATGATTACATATCATCTAACATATCAAAGAAAATCGGTATTTTTGTGACTTGGTATTAGATTGCATTCTCTTATATATCGCGAACCGTATTAGGACAATATATCAACGGAATACTTCATGTTCCACAGGAATAGAATTCAATAATAAACTCATCTATTGTGGGAAAAACATCGATTCCATAAATAAACAAATAGCACTTTAGCCTGACGAAACTGGTGATATTATTCATTGAAAGTAAAAGAGACAATGTCCGCTTCATCAGTAAAACGCCGGGAACGATCAAGTCACCAGCAAGATGTAGAAATTGAAGAGCGTGAAGATGGTGACTTTGATGCAATAATTGTTCCTCAGGATGATCGCTCTGGACCATCCGACTCTGATTCTGAATCTGAAGGTTGTCAAATTTCTGATAATAAAGTTCCAAATATCAGTTATCATCAGGTTATGAGTAACTATGAAGAAAATCAGTCGAAACTGGAGCCTAATCATATTCACGTATGGAAGAACGGAGGAAGAAAGTGTAAATAATATCCTGAAAATGAAAACTTACTCTCTGAGAAAACGAAGAAATTTATTCTTGAATCTTCATATGTACAGTTGTTCGAACTTTCCTTCTCCGCCGATTCAAAAAAATATATCATCGAAAGTACTCGTATGAATGACTGCGATTTAACATTAGATGAATTCGATATTTTTTTAGGGAAAATTATAATTCCAATCTTCAATCAAAGGAAATCTCAGAAAGACTATTGGTCCAATCGGCCATCACTAGCCTGTCTTACTGTGGCAAGAGCAATGAGTCGTAATAAATTTCGCAAAATTGAATCAAAATTGAAATTTTCGAAACCTGAAGATCAAAATTATAATGACAGAGCTTGAAGAGTACGTGGTATTTTTGAAATTTTCAAGAGGGATGCTTTGCAATTTGGTTTTTTCTCTACCGCTTTGTCGATAGATGAAATGATGGTGAAGTTTCACGGAAAAACCATTCCGCTCCAGTTTATGAAAGATAAGCCCGCGCGCTTCGGCATCCAAATGTGGGGCATCTGTAACTCAGAGGGATATCTGTTCGATTGTGAGATTCATTGTGGCGAGGAGTCGGATATTTATTCGTCTGATAAACGAGTAAAACTATCCAAATGTCCCTTAGGAAGTCGTGTCGTTATGCAGATGATCCAAGAGCTACTTGTTGATGTTGTTCCACGGAGAATAATTCAATATCATTCATATTTTGATATAAATGACTTTTTTTGTAATCCAGACTTACTGATCCATTTGCAAACAGTCGGCTTGAGAGCAACTGGTACCGTGAGGGGGAACAGAGTGAATACCGATAATGAATTGGATAAAAAAGTAATAAGAGGAACGTTCTCAATCAAACACGAAGAAGAAAGCGGTTTGAACTATATCACAATCATGGATTCGGAACCAGTATCTGTGCTTCCCACCCCGGCAGGTGTAACTCCAACCTCAACAGTCAAAAGATATTCGGAAGAAGCGAGAACAAAAAATGATATTCCATTTCCCAGAGCTTCCTCACAATATAATAAATACATGGGTGGTGTCGATCCACATGATGCACATTGTAGTGATTTGATGCCATGCATAAGAGCGGAAAGAAGGACTTGGGCCATTTTCCTACGACCAATCCAATCATCGCACAGTGGGGCCAAATGCCAAAAAGCTGGCCAAAACCCCGAAAATGAAGTTTGTAGTTCGGGATATTTGACCCTTGGGATGAGTAAGGTGATGTCCCAAGTATTGGAATTCTGATATAAGAAGACCTGATCCCCTCCCCCTGCCCTTGTGTACCAGTTGAAAAATACCCTCCTTGAAGTATAATCCGCGTGATTGAAAGACAGTAAAATAACGAGCATGTTCAAAAAGACGCTGTGTCTCGAAAAATGAACCGATTTAACTTTTTCAAATTGGAGTCTATTACTGAAACTATGTAGAATACACTGAAAATTGAGAGAATATCAATTTGATGAGTGGAAAATACTGACAGAGCAATGATTGGATGTAATTTCTATATCTATAAATGAGAAAATGTGTTTGGTTTTTGAAGGAATAGTAGAGAATTACGCAAAATTACGTCGTTTAACTTATTGGAGGTGGTAGATGGGACTCTTACCTGAACATCAGAAAAAAAACCGGCTGCCCATGTCTGCCCCTAAGCAATTCCGCCATGTTTTTGTGCAGGAAATCACAAAAAATTAGACGGAGTGATGAGGAGTCCTTAGATCCGTCTGAAACTTGATATGCAGAAGTTTGTGGGGTCGCTGATTATGAATCCGTTGTCTTCATTTCGGAATTCGGAATGGCGGATCCAATATGGCGGACGAAAATTGAAAGAAATCATCGGATTTTCCTCAAATTCGTTACCCAGGGGTTTCTGAGGGCGCTGATTACGAATCCGTTGTTTGAATTTCAAAATTCAAAATGGCGGATCCAATATGGCGGATGAAAATTGAAAAAATCATCGGATTGCCTTCAAACTCGGTACCCTGAGGTTTTTAAGGTCGCTGATTCCGAATCCGGTGTCTGAATTCCGGAATTCAGGATGGCGGATCCAGTTTGGCAGAGAAAAATTGAAAAAATCATCAGATTTCCTTCAAACTTGGTATCCAGGGTTTTGTGGGGTCATTGATTGCGAATCAGTTGTCAAATTCCAAGAATCGAAGATAGCGTATCTAATATGGTGGACACAAAACTCAGAATTCAGTAGATTCGCTTTGAATTTTATCTCAACGTTAGTATGTGTTTTATTTCCAGTGTACATTTGCTGCACGAGGAAAACTGTATGAGATTGATTACCATTCGTTTTTCTTCTCATCGCGGGCTTAGGGTACACAAAAGCCAGAAATCATTGATATTGAGGAAGATGATGGACCATTGAGAGAAAAACAGTATTGCTGGAGAATATTCGTAGTGAATTTACTATGAGTTGATGAATTCACTATGGGAAATGACAATAAAACTACCAACATTTAGTATTATTACTACGAATTTTTGGTAACTTCACTGCTAACATTCTTCAGCGATGCTCTTTTTCCCTAAAGTAACCGTCATTTTCCTGAATGTTTATAAATGTTATTCAAGTATTGATATCTCTTTTCTTTTCGTGAACTGAATCATGACTCGCGATTTGGTGATCGTTCTTATGTTAACCTATCGTTTCCATGGCAACGTGAATAGTTGGTTGTAATCGGTCTGATTTCAAATGGTGCTTATCACAATCGTGCAATAGCTGTCACCGAATTCTTACTCTTGCTAGTAATCGTTACCGTAAACTTTTTTCCGCGTGCAAGTTTGAAGCTTGGTGAATATTTTTCGTTTTTTAAAATCATTCAATGTTAACATACAATTCCAAATGAGATGGATTCCGCTGCCATAGGTGAGTGTTTCAACAACCTATATTTTCTTAGTAGTTTAATTTGAACAGTTGACTGCAAAAAAAATTAGCTTGAGAGGGTTGAATCCAACCCAAGAAAATTAGGAAAATTTTTAGAAACACATGGGGTTTCTGTAGCGAATTTTATCGAATTCTACAACGTTTGTAGATTTCAAAGATGATTCAATATCTATGACTCGGAGAGAGATGTCCAATATTTTAAGGAGCAGTCCTCTACCTACGTTGGATGAAAAGTTCACTTTCCTTCGAGGAAAAATCATCGAGATAACGTGTTGTCCGGATAACAAAACTACAGAGATCTCTAACCTTTTATCTACTTTTAAATGTGTATTTAAAAAGAGATGGGAATCTTCTCAAAGGACCGAAGAACGATTTCTTAAAAATGATGAAGAATGGTTAGAACAAGAGGTAGTGTTTTGTACTTTCAGGAATCCCCATTCTGTAACTGTTCACATGCAAGTGGGAAGACCTCTTGTTGAGAAAGAACGAAACGTAGGAAAACGCAAAAATTGTAAAGGATGTTACATCTTCTGATCCTGAGCTTGCCAAAATGTATATGAAAGGTTCAAACTTTCAAGCGAAATGAGCTCTCAAAACACCAGTACTGCTCATTGCGTGAAGCTGATCCGCAGAAATTTCCACCTTATAAAAAAATTCAACTGGCCGAACGCATGTGTTTCCCTGACAAGGAATTTATTCAAATAACAGAAACCTGCGCTGTTGTGCAACTACAAGCACTTCTTGATCACACAGCAACACGTATTTTAAAGCTACAGAATTCTGTTTTGTCAACTTTATCTGATGAAGAGTTACAAAACCCGGTACTTATTTCCAAATGGGGGTTTGATGGGAGCTCTAGCGACTCCTCATACAAACAAGTATATCAAAGTTCGGAAGCTAGTGATTCCGCTGTGTTCATTACTTCACTCGTGCCTCTCCGCCTACACTGCAATTCAAAAATAATTTGGCAGAATCCAAGGCCATCATCAACCAGATTTAGTAGGCCAATCAAAATAGAGTTTGTGAAAGAATCAACTGAAGTTTCGGTTGCAGAGAAGCTACGGGTTGATAATGAAATAGAAAATCTGAGGGCTACTTCTTTCAGAACTGATGAAAAACATGTTTCAGTGAAACATGAGATGATTTCTTCTATGGTGGACGGGAAGGTATGCAATGCCATAACTGAGACAACCTATACCCAGAAGTGCTATATATGTGGTGCCACATCTAAGGAATTCAACAAAATTGATGATATAGTATCCAGGCCGGTCAAAACCGAAAACCTCCAGTTTGGTTTGTCTTGTCTACACGGCTGGATACGATTTTTTGAGGGCCTTCTGCATTTGTCTTATGAGCTACCTATTCAGAAGTGGCAAGCACGAAAACAAGATAAAGCTTTGGTGGAAGAACGAAAAAAGGTTGTACAGAAAAGTTTTGAAGAAAAATGTGGCCTCATTGTCGATGTTCCTAAGCCAGGGTTTGGGAACTCAAATGATGGGAATACCGCTAGGCGATTTTTCGCACAACCCGAAGTTTCTGCCGAAATCACAGGGGTGGATGTCAACCTAATACAACGACTTCATGTAGTATTAGCTACCGTTTCAAGTGGCCATGAAATAGACGTTGAAATTTTCGGAGTTACGCTTTAGACACGGCACGCTACTACGCGACAAAATATCCGTGGTACCCAATGTCACCTACGATGCACAAGTTTTTGATCTACGGACCTGAAATCATTGCATCTGCTCTTCTACCTATAGGCCAATTGACTGAGGGAGGACAAGAGGCTCGTAACATAGATTTTAAAAGGTGAAAATGATGTATATCACTTAATAATAGTCTATATTTGTCACAGTGGACTCGACACTTTGAAGGGAAAAATTTGACTTCTCAAGTACTGCAATCAGTTTGATACATTGCACAATACGTTTTTGACAACTAGGCAAACTATATATTTATGGTAACCACGAGGATATATGTTCGCGAAGATTGTTTTGTTCTGGTAAGGAATTCGGGGAATTATGAATATTCATATACTTTTTTTTATCAATAAGCCACATTGTTCATCCTCTGGAAACATAAATTCATAGACTAGAAAACAATTTTGAGAATCAAGTAAACTTATGAATTAGAGGATTTATTCAAAACTTTATACTGATGACCCCAAAGTGCAGCTGCTTTTTGTTTTTCCTTGATTTTGCTTGTCATGTTGAGATCAAAAGCTTTAACGGTGTCGATGAATACATAATTATATTCAAATATCTTCACAACATTCATTTCCAAAGGTACCGAGAGCATCACTCCAGGAAATGCAGTAGAGAAAAAACGAATGAAGACATTTTTAAATGGTTCCTTTTGAGTTCTGATCCAATGTTATCGAGTAAAAGACAGTTACCCAAGAGAAAACTAAAGTTTCTCCCTAGAGACGTGTTAAGCCTGATCAAAACTCCGGATATACTTGATAAAGACACCGTAACCTTCCCATTATCTTCCTCTGAGAGTGAAGAAGAAGACTGATCTGAGTAAAAAAAGTGTGGCAAAAGTAAAAACCATTACGATTTCAGTTTTTTATATTATTGTATATATTGTGAATGTATATATCTTCCGATTTAACACATTTGGTGTGTTAATATCATTCGATAATTATATTAATGATGATTCAATGTTGGAAATAATAATAATAATGATCATAATAGGAACAACAAAATGGGCCGTTTAGTTCTTGTTTAATATTAAGTTATGAATGAAGTTTCGATTTTTGGCATCCGCCATCCTGAATTTCGGAATCCTGACAACGGATTCGTGATCAGCGATCCCGGAAACCCCTGGGTATCGAGTTTGAAGGGAATCCGATGATTTTTACAATTTTCGTCCGCTATATTGAGTCCGTCATTTTGAATTTTGAATTTCGGACCGTGGATTCGTAATCGGTGACCACAGAAACCCCTGAGTACCGAGTTTGGAGAAAATGCGATGATTTTCTCAATTTTTGTCCACCATATTGGATCCGCCATTCGGAATTTCAAAATTTTGACAACGGATTCGTAATTGGTGACCCCAAAAACTCCTGGATGCCGAGTTTGAAGAAAATCCGATGATCTTCTCGATTTCATCCCACCATATTGGATCCGCCATTTTGAATTTCGAAATGCAGACAACGGATTTGTTATCAGCGACCCCAAAAATCCCTGGGTACTCAATTTGAAAAGGATCCGATTTTTTTTTCAATTTTCGTCCGCCATATTGGATTCGCCATTCCGAATTTGGGAACTCAGACAGCGGATTCGTAATCAGCGACCCCGAAAACCCCTGATCACCAAATTTGAAAAAAATCCGATGATCTCTTCCAATTTTCGTCCACCATATTGGATTCGCCATCCTGAATTTCGGAACTCAAACAGCAGATTCGTAATCAGCGACCCCAAGAACCTCTGATCACCAAGTTTGAAGGAAATCCGATGGTTTCTTTCAATTTTCGTCCGCCATATTGGATCCGCCATTTTGAATTTCGAAATTCTGACAACGGATTCGTAATTGGTGACCCCAAAAACTCCTGGATGCCGAGTTTGAAGAAAATCCGATGATCTTCCCGATTTTATTCCACCATATTGGATCCGCCATTTTGAATTTCGAAATGCAGACAACGGATTTGTAATCAGCGACCCCAAAAATCCCTGGGTACCCAATTTGAAAAGAATCTGATAATTTTTTCAATTCTCGTCCGCCATATTGGATTCGCCATTTTGAATTTTGAAACTCAAACAGCAGATTCGTAATCAGTGACCCCAAAAACCCCTGATCACCAAGTTTGAAGAAAATCCGATGGTTTCTTTCAATTTTCGTCCGCCATATTGGATCCGCCATTTTGAATCTTGAAATTCTGACAACGGATTCGTAATCAGTGACCTCATAAATTTCCCGAGTACGAAGTCGCAAGCGAATTTCAGAGCCCCTCATAATTTTGTCCAGGTTTTTGGCATTTGGCCCCACTGTGCATCGATAACAAATGCCCTCGGAATCCATAATTTATCAAATCGTGACAAAAAAATTGGACCTGAGGGGATGGCTTCAGAACTTGCTGAATTCCATTCCGCGGAAGGTATCAAAGGGAAAGGAGTCCATGGAATTGTTACTGGTATAGCAAGGAAAAATCGTAGGAATTATAAAAAATGTGGGATGAGGACATATACAATGTGTACAATTTGCAATTCCTGCCTTACATCGACCTGTAGTGCAACATAAAACTCCATCTTCATGAATTAAAAAAAAAACAAAAACATTGAAAAAATTGAAAAACTACCAAAAAATTTTTAGAATTGAAAAAAAAGAAAAGGAGGTCCTTTTCATACATTTACCTCCCAGTGATGAGGACCGGACAACGGCAACAAAATTTTGACGGCTAAAGAATGTATACACATGGAGTCAATGGAACAGTTAACGATAAGAGGTGTTGGGTAACGTTTTCAAAAGATTTTCAATAATACGTAATCGATTCACCGCATGAAAACATATATAAATGAAACATGTTCACCAAAAATAACGTGTTACATCCCATATGAAATATATTATGAGAGGCATATTCAGAAATGCCAAACTATAAAAAAACCGCAGAATAGTGGACGAAAACTTCAAGAATTTTTCATTAGAAAACGGTGGATTTGAGGAAAAGATTCCACGATACAAGAAGTTCTTGGAATTGATCAAAGAACACGCTCAAATTTTTTCAGAATTTTTTGACGCTTTTTTTGAATTTTTGAATTTTTGGGATTTTGGAAATTCAAAAAAGTTGTCAAAAAATTCTGAAAAAATTTTAGCGTGTTCTTTGATCAATTCTAAGAACTTTTTGCTCAGGCAAATTTTTTCCTAAGGTCCATCGTTTTCAAATGAAAAACTTTTGAAATGTTTGACATTTTTTCCACGTTTAAGCCGCCATTTTGGTTGTTTCCACATGAGTTTTTCCAATCGTCCAAGGCATAAATTGAAGTTTGAAGTAAATTGACGCGGTTTCTGTAGTTACAAGAAGAATTATGACACGATTTCAATGTGAAAACATGAGATAAAGAAAAAAAGAAGTTTTAAAATTCGCGTTTTTTCGGAAAAAAACCTATATATCTTGTGACAGGTGCATTTCTCGAAGAAACTAATATCAGATTCTGGGAGATCAGTCAATTCTCCATCGGAACTGGTTGGTCTGGAATTTTTCATAACCCTTTTTCTTAGAAAGTACAGCCGTTGAAAAATACATCGTGAAAATGTCATTTTGGGACTTGATGGGTTAAAACAATTCAACTGGTGGGTCAAGAGGGAATTTTTCTATTTCCGCGGGACAAAAGAACCAGTGCTAGTCATATTCAACTCTCTAACACAACGGTAGTTGAGAACGTGGTTCAGAGTTTGAAAGCCAGGAATGAATTCAGAAATGTGTTGATGACCTTGACGGATAAGCTTCAAAGTATTCATTCGGATGAAGAAGGAAATGTTGTGCTTGGTGATGAATATTTGGAAGAAGTCGCTGTAACACAAGCCGATACCACTCAACCCAGTGTCTCGGAGAGAAGCAGTCGTAGTTTAGCCAAAGATATTGTATTGGAAAGATTCAATGGTGGAAATTTCAAAGCGACCACGTGGCTATCGATGTTCGTTCGAGAATGTAATATTCGTGGGTATAAATCGAAACAAATACGCCGGAACTTTAAGATTGGTTTTAGAAAAATCAGCACTAGATTGGTTCAATGTTTCTTTGAAACAATATTCGTTAAGTCATGATTGAGAAATTTGGAATAACGCGTTCTCATAAACCTTCTCGGTGCAATCTTGGTTAGAAATTGCATATGCATACGATTATCAATATTCGAATGGTTCGTTATTGGAATTTGCTTGAAAAAACAGAAACTTACTATCAGAGGTCAACGACAAAATGACTCTCAACACGCGAATTGATTTGATAGTAATTGAATTGCCAGAATTTATACAAAGTAGATTAGAGAGAAAAACTGTAGTAGCTATGGAAAATTTGATGTCTAAATTGAAGCATTTCGGGAATTTGAATATGCAGAGGAATGATAAAAATACGGATAAAATATCAAAACAAAACAAACCATGTTCGATTAGTGAGAAATTAGGTTATACAGATAGATACCACCCGGAGCAGAGATGTAGATTGAAGGATAGACAAATATCAAATCCGGAGAATGATGAAATTGACATTGTAAATAATGTGGATAGTGAAAGGATGGTAGCTAGCACTGAAGAAGCAAAAAACTAATAGTCACCCCACTCATAAGAGTGAAAATTCTTGTTAACGATCAACCAGCTATAGGTCTATATGACTCCGGTGCTAATGTATCATTATTAAGTCATGAATTTTTGAAAGAAATCAATACAGCGAATAGAATTATGGGTGGGGGAGATAAGTTAAGGGGATTAACGGGAATAGAAAAGGCAGAGGGTATAGTACATTCAAATCAAGTATTCATAATGATAATCATAAGATTTTTCCATTTTTCATAGTGAACAATAATTATTCCAGAGAAGATATATTGATGGGCCTAGATCTAATTCAAGCATTTGAGCTATGTCAAGATGAAAACTTAAATATAACTCAAAAATGGCCGGTTATTCGAAATGATGGTGAAATTGAAGAGAATAGGGCAAAAATAAATGAAGCTCAACACACACAAAAAAAATGATGAGAAAATCAGTATTCAAGACATGATAAAAGGTAACAATGACATTTTTCCGAAATCAAGGTTCAATATCGAGAAATTGGAGGGATATGAGGCCTCAATCAAATTGACAGAATATAAATATATCGCTAGGAAGCGCTACAGATGCTCATTCCAAGACAAAATGCGAGTTGAAACGCGAGTAGGTGAATTGTTAAAAGCGGAATTAATCGAGGAATCATGTAGCCCATATGCGGCCCCAGTCACTATGGTGGTCAAGAGAGAGGAAGGGAAGAGATCCCGCTTTTGTATAGATTTCGAAGAATTGAATAAAATTGTTGTACCAGAGAGTCAACCGTTCCCTAGGATTGACGATCTGACCTTGTGTGCTAGAAATTGTAAATTTTTCACGAAACTCGATATAAAGTCGGCTTTCTGGTCAATACCAGTGCGCGAAAAGGACAGGCACAAATTAGCATTTGTAACACATCATGGCCATTGGCAGTGGAATTGCCTCCCATATTGTTCAAAATCTGCACCAGCAGTTTTCCAAAGAATTCTGTCTAGCGTCATGGGAAAAAAAGAACTAGATAGATTTGCAGTAAACTACAAAGACGACATACTCGTTTATTCAAAAACCCACGAAGAACATATAGCACATGTAGAGCGAACTTTACAAGCATTAAAGGATCAAGAATTCAAGCTGAACGAAGGAAAATGTCAATTTGCCCTGAATGAGATTAAATATCTGGGCCATAAAATTGCTAACAATTACATTAAACCGATGAATGATAACTTGATAGGAATGAAGAAACTCCCGGTACCTCAGACAAGAAAACAAGTTAGACAATTTCTCGGAAAAATGAATTCTGACTTAGAATATATACCTCAACACGCGATACTATTGAACTCATTACATAACCTATTAAGGAAAAATGTCGAATCCCATTGGTCAGAACAATGTAATAACAGCTTTGTGAAAACAAACAAATGCTTATATTCAGCTCCGGCACTGGCAATATTTGATGAGAAAGCACCAATATATTCATATACAGATGCCAGCGTGGGAGGAGTGGGTGCAATACTAAAACAACCCCAAGAAGATAAATCCCTGAAGGCAGTGTTCTTCTTCTCAAGAAAGTTGAACAAAGTACAAAAAACAAAAAAAGCAATGTGCATAGAATCCCTAGCGATTAAAGAAGCAATCCTCTGTTGGCAACATTATTTGATAGGGAGAAAGGTTTTCATCTCTACAGATCATGGACCATTAGTGGATGTACAGATTACTTTTTTACCGATAGACGTTTACCGTTGCTTTCATCTTCGCCCGCGATATTGTGAAGTGGGAGCGCATGTGTCGCGGGGAAAGAGCGTTCGGAGTAGACAGAATACCCTCGTTTCTCGTACGAGCAGGTCGCACTGCAGAGCCGGTGCCCTTCTATTTGTAACCTTTCCGTTAATAAACGGCTAATACAACAAATTCAAGGTGTTTGAATTAATTCGTCTACTTCAACCTCGCAGACGCATGCAAAGTTGAGTAGAAACCCGTACATGGTCCTTCGTACCGGACGATGAAAATACGCCCACGCGTGTGATCAAAATCGATAGACACTGTATCGAATCGAAGTGTCGGTTCATAATACTAAACAAAATGCGTGTTATTCACATCGTTTCGGAGTGGAAGAAACATTGATTTATAATCGTGGATAAATTAGACGATAACGTGAATAAAGTGGTGTGGGATTATGTGGAAACAACTATCACATTTTTCCTCCATTTTGAGCTTCTTGAAGAAGGAATACCTGCATGCGACGACAGTAGAGTACCACTAGACAAAAAAACATCGACTCAAGCGACGAACGCTGAGATACAACGACACAGGAAATCTGTACCATCCGACGAATAGAAAAACGTACACAATTTCGAATTCCTCCGGCGTCGTGGTAGACAGAGAGAGACGAATCGAGTTTGACATCGAGGGATCTGGAATAGACACAGCGTGCAGAGTTTTGTGTATGAGGAAGTATTATTCGTATCGTTTACCATTGTGATATACGATCTGAATTGTTCCTTCCTCAGTTCATTACATATTTTTCACTTTGTTTATCTCGGATTACTATTTCAAACTGGAAGATTATCGAACGTTATCTAAATTAAAATTGCGCAAGCGTTTAACGGAAACGGCCATCACAAGAATCGAGAACGACATAAATAGATTTGATGAATCGTTATATGATATTTCAGATGTGAAGATAAAGCTTGACAGATCAGAGGAAGCATGGAATGATTCCCAATCTATAATTAGTAACTGAGCTGAGTTTGAGGATTTCACTGAAGAGATAATGAATACTGAATGTACAGAGGTCGAATCGCGGTATGACGGAACGCGTATTAGGGCTCAAGAATTGATTAGGAAAAATGCTAGAAAATCATCACAACACGGGTCGAGTTGTCATAATCAATCAATAGAAGATGATCATCAATCATTGCATCAAATGGTAGTACGAATAATGAATTTAATCGTGCATAGAATCGCGTTGATCAAAACCACGTTAAGCTGCCTAAGATCGATTTGCCAAAGTTTTATGGAAACTCATTAGAGTGGAATTCATTTTACAATATATTCACATCGTTAATCGATCGTAATGAGTCTTTGGATAACGTACAGAAATTCTCATATTTGGAGGGAGTAATTGAAGGAGAGGCAGCTACAGTAATAGCTTCATTAGATGTCACGGATGAACAATACCGAGAAGCTGTACAACGATTACGAGAGAGATATGATAACAAAAGAATCATTATTCAGGGACATATTCAAGCAATTTGAGATTTGCCCAATGTGAAAAGAGAAACTGTAGGATCATTAAGACAATTGCTTGATGGCTTACTTCAACATGTCCGAGCCTTGCAAGCACTTGGAAGACCCACTGGTCTTTCATTGGGATGATTTCCTGATTCAGATAGTACGGGCAAAATTAGATGCGAATACATTGCGGGAGTGGGAAAATAAACTTAAGCCATCAGATATGCCCACTTTTAGGCAGTTTGTAGATTTCTTGAACGCGAGATGTCATACTTTAGAAGCGATTTATCCCGAAACGTTAGGTTTTTCACAACACGAAAAGAATTCAAATCACAAAAAAAACCATATCTTCAAACGCAGTTTCTATTAAAACGAGTTGTTCTATCTGTCAAGACTCGCATCCGACGTATATATGCGATAAGTTAAAGAATCTTGATATTCCGGCGAAAATGAACTTGATTAAGGCAAAAGGCCTTCGCATAAATTGTTTGAAATTTGGTCACTTAGTGAAGGATTGTAGAGCAGGAGGTTGTAAAATATGTAAACATAAGCGTAATTCGATTTTGCATATTGAATCTAACGGTGGATCGCAAACGATACGCGAGGATACAAAAAGGCAATCCACTTCTGCTACTGATTTCAGTAATCCGTCAATTACCATCGCGTCGAATATCTTTTCTTCCAATGTAAATAGTTCGAATCTACATGTGATATTATCGACTGCCATAGTAAAAATCTTGGATGCTTTTGGTAAATGGCATTATGCACGCGCATTGTTAGACGCTGGGTCACAAGCCAGTTTTATTACAGAAGATTTATCGAGAAAATTAAACTTGCAGCCAAATCGATCATTCGTAAAGATTCGGGGAATAAATGCAATGTGTACGGAATCGAACAAATCTTTAGATCTCAAATTAAATTCTTGAGATGGCGGGTTTCACATGAATTTACAATGCATAATTTTGCCACGAATCTCTAGTCCTCAACCTTTGATTGAATTGAATGAAAGCAGTTTTTAAATTCCTTCGCACGTTTATTTAGCTGACCCGAACTTTTTCAAACGTTCGGGAATTGATATTTTAATTGGCGCAGATCGATATCGGGACTTAATAGGCACTGAACGTCTGAAGATAGATAAACATCATCCTTTACTTGTCGAGACCACGTTGGGTTGGATATTGTCGGGCGGATTCGAAGTGCTCACTAACAACATACGGGACGTTTCTTGTAATTTCACCGCGTTCGACGAAATCAATCATTCTTTGACAAAGTTTTGGGAGATAGAAAACGTTCAGAAAACCAGCAAAATGACAAGTGAGGAAACATTCTGCGCGGAATATTTTGATAAAACAACCAAACGAAACGAGGACGGAAGATTCGTGGTGAAATTGCCCGTGGATGAAAATTTGGTCCGAAATTTAGGTGAATCGAAATCAATGGCTTTGAAACGCTTTTATGCATTGGGAAGGAGATTTGACCGCGATGTGAATTACAAGGCTCAGTATTCTGCATTCATGCAGGAATATGAATTGTTAGGTCATATGAGGCGTGTGCGGGTGGATGAGGTGCCTATCAAGTTCAGATATTACATACCGCACCATGCGGTCTTGAGAGAAGGTAGCAGCACCATGAGATTAAGAATTGTATTCGACGCGTCTTCTAAACCTCTTAATGGATTAGCATTAAACGATGTATTGTTAAAGGGTCCTGTTGTTCAGCCTGACTTATTCGACATTTTGATAAGATTTCGTTTATCCAAATATGTATTATGTAGTAATATCGGGAAGATGTACAGACCAGTGTTAGTGGACTCCGAACAAACAAGTTTGCGAACCGTATTTTGGCGTCAGAACCGATCAGACGAACTACAAACCGTGACGTATGGGACGAAGCCTGCCTCATTTTTGGCAACACGGACTATTCAAAAATCAGCCGATTTGGAAGCGCCGAGTTCAATCATACGGGATATCGTCCACCGCGATTTTTACGTCGATGACGTTATCACGGGCTCTAACGATCCTACAGAACTGCGACGAATCAGGACACAGCTCTCTTAGATCATGAACTGTGGGGGATTTTCGTTACATAAATGGCGGTCTAATATAAATGAATTAGTTGGCGATACGGTGGAACCCAAAAGAATCATTGATTCGACTGCTTTGTCTACGAGTGAAAAAATGTTGGGTATTTTGTGGAATCCCGAAGAAGATTTGATACAGTATGCGTCCAGCAAGACGCTTCAGACTGATTGTGTCACAAAACGTTCTTTACTGTTGGAGATCTCGAGGATCTCTGATCCACTTGGATTCATTGGTCCAGTCGTCGTGGCTGCGAAAATATTGAAACAAAAAATTTGGCTTGCGGGATTAGACTGGGATGATGAAGTTCCTATGGAAATATTATCTTCTTGAAAAACATTTAGGATTCAAATCGATTTATTGACTCATGTTAAAATTCCTAGATATGTGACACTATCGACTCCAACGATACCCGAAGAGAACATGAAGCTTCAGCGAACGTTCAGATTAGATCTGTGTAGATCGGATCGAAGGTGCATTAGAGCTAACTTTTAGATTCACAAACGTTTGACGGAGGTTCTACGAATGTTGAAATGTCCACCTCGAAATACGTTCAGGAAACATAAATGAAACGTTCGCTGAAGGTTCATCGAAGGTTTGAGGAAGCTCCACAAAAATATCTATACTTAGATTAATTTATGATAATCTATGTTCATTAATTAATTTATTTTTCATATGAATTGATCAAAATTAATATAAGTATAGATATTTTTGTGAAGCTTCATTGAACCTTCGATGAACCTTCAGCGAACGTTTCATCTATGTTTCCTGAACGTATTTCGAGGCGGACATTTCAACATTCGTAGAACCTTTGTCAAACGTTTGTGAATCTAAAAGTTAGCTCTAATGACCCTTCAGCTCGATCTATACACATCTGATCTAAACGTTCGCTGAAGCTTCATGTTCTCTTCGGGTACGAATAGAACTACATGGATTCGCGGATGCAAGTCTTCAAGCCTATGGAGCTTGCATTTATGTGCGATCCCTCGATAAAGATGGAAACGTGAATTCTCGATCATTATGTGCCAAATCTAGGGTCAGCCCATTGAAATCTGTATCTTTGCCGAGATTGGAATTATGTGGAGCACTTATATTGACTCAATTAATGAACAACGTGGAAGCCGCAATAATTACAAGACCACATGACAAATACTATTGGACAGACTCAGAAATTGTCTTAGCTTGGATCAAATCGCCCGCCAGGCGATGGCAAACCTTTGTTGCCCATGGGGTGGGCGAAATTCAGGAGAACTCAACAATACATCAATGTCATCACGTAAAATCCGCAAGCAACCCTGCTGACATAATATCAAGAGGAGCCACGATTCACGATCTCGTTGACGATCGTTTGTGGTGGGGAGGTCCCAGATGATTGTCGGAGGAGGATATTGAACCATACGTCGAAGTTAAACTGAAATCATTGGACAACGTTCCTGAAGCACGTGAAACCGTTCAATGTCACGTCGTTGAAGATCATCCACCGAATTTGTTTGCGGACTTATGCAAGAGATATTCATCATTTTCTAAATTCATAAGGATCATCGCATTTGTATTGAGATTTATAAACAATTGTAAAGTTAATAACGAGAAACTCAATGGACCGTTGGAGTTAACTGAATATAAGCGGGCGGAAGTAGTTATCGTTTCCAGTATACAAAATTTATATTTTCGAAAAGAAATAAAACTCTTGAAAGCCGGTCGTGTACTTAAACAAAACTCTAAAATAATAGATTTGAGCCCATTTTTGAGCTATGATGATTTGTTATGTGTGGGTGGCTGGTTAGCGCTTTCGAATTGTTGTGAATCAATAAAATATCCGATTATATCACCAAGTAAGTGTAGATTCACCGATTTAGTAATAAGATATTATCATAAAAGATTATCACACGCAGGATCATCCACGACTCTGGGCAGTTTACCTACTAAATATTGGCCGATTAGTGGTAAAACGAATGTGAGAAGAATAATTCGAGCATGTGTGATTTGTCAAAAGGCAAATCCTAAATCCATATATCCCAAAATGGGATCTTCACCAAATTGTCGTGTAAATCCGTCTCGTCCTTTCCTTCATTGCGAAATCGATTTGTGTGGCCCGTTCCTGATTCGCGATCGTGTACGTCGTAATGCGCCTAAGTATAAGACTTACGTGGCAATTTTTGTATGCATGGTTTCGGAAGTGTTACATCTTGAGATCGTAGAAGATTTGTCTACCGAGTCTTTGTTAGCTGCAATAAAGAGAGTAATGTCCCGCCGCGGACGGATAACCCATTTGTACTCGGACAATGAGACCAATATGGTGGGAGCTAATCGAGAGATACAAGGTTTTATGAAGCAAATCTCCATCGAGCAAAATTTAAATGTGGAGAATCACGCGGAGAACATAATCTGGAATTTCATTCCTCCCAGATCCCCTCATTTCGGAGGGTTATGGGAGTCCGCTGTAAAATCTTTTAAGATTCATCTTAAACGTATCGCAGGGGACAAATCGTTAACTCTATTGGAATTTTATACATTACTTGCACAAGTGGAAGGAATACTTAACTCCCGTCCGATTGGTCCATTGTCTGATGATTGTAGGAATTATGAGGCCATAACTCCGAGTCATTTCCTTATTGGGGAGTCAATTGCTTCATTGTGAGAACCTGACATATCCGACTTCCTAACTTTCAAATTATCACGATGGAGACAACTAGAGCAAATAAAACAGCATTTTTGGACACGATGGTCCCAGGAGTATTTGACGTATTGTCAGCGCAGATATAAGTGGACAAAAGACTCGGCGTATGATTTGAGGGTTGGACAATTGATTATGCTCAAAGAAGAAGATAGGAGTCCATTTAAATGGACTCTAGGTAGAATTCAAAGGCTATATCCCGGACATGACGGGGTTGTGAGAACAGTAGATGTTAAAACAAAGGACGGGATATATGAGCGGCCCGTTGTTAAGATCGCCTTATTACCCATGGAGGTGTAATGTATTTTATTATTGTGATTCGAACATGGTTTATAATGATGACAATTTTTACTTCCTCCAGCTATATTTTTTTTCATATTATTGTATTGGAAACTTTGTTTGCCAAGGGGCCGGCATGTACAGATTACTTTTTCACCGATAGACGTTTATCGTTGCTCTCATCTTTGCCCACGATATTGTGAAGTGGGAGCGCATGTGTCGCGGGGAAAGAGCGTTCGAAGTAGACAGAATACCGTCGTTTCTCGTACAAGCAGGTCGCACTGCAGAGCCGGTTCCTTTCTATTTGTAACCTCTTCGTTAATAAACGGCTAACACAACAAATTCAAGGTGTTTGAATTAATTCGTCTACTTCAACCTCGCAGACGCATGCAAAGTTGAGTAGAAACCCGTACAGTGGACTTCAATATTAAGAATAGCAAGGACCCAGATTGAATAGGAATTTTGAATCACAAATCTCAATATGACTTTGATATTGTTCACAATCCAGGGAGAGAAAATATAGAAGCAGATTGTTCATCAAGAAACCCTGTACTAGAGTCACATGAAAGTCAGGATGAGGAATCTGTAATAAAGACAGCAGATACTTTACAAATTGAAGAGATTATAGAGAATCAAAAACTGATTGGAATAGAGAATTCGGGTGAAATCAGAGATAGGATCATTTATAATTCCATGAAACAAAAAAAGAAAATATGGATAACAAAAGACTTTGGCGTCTCAATTATCAGGAAAATACATATAGAACAAGGACACATAGGGGCGAAACAACTAATCTTGACTATATGTCATAAATTTTATTTCAAAAATATGTACAAACATGTTAAAAGTATATAGTATGTAGGAATTGTGAGACATGTATTGAAAACGAATCTAGGATAGGATGTTCTAAAGCACCATTGTCCAAGTCAGGTCCAGCTGGAGAGCCGTTTGAAATAATGTCGCTGGACACAATTGGAGGACTTAGAAGAAAAAGTACAAAAAGATATTTACATCTACTTACAGATAACTTCACTAGATTTGCTTATATCAGTACATCCAAAATCAGGTCGCAAAAGACTCCATTAATTCAGTAAGTGGAGTAGAAGAAAATGGAAGAACTCAAACTATTTGAACAGATCAATATGCAGGAATAAACTCCGCACAGGTTGAACAATTCACTAACAAGAGAAATATATCATTAATTCTCACAGCAGTAGATTGTGCTTTCTCAAATGGATTGAATGAAAGAACGAATCAAACACTGATAAATAGAATTAGATGTAAAATTTATGATAATAAAGAAAAACCATGGCCTAAAATAGCAGATAAATACGTAAGAGAATATAACAACACTATTAACAGCCCAACAGGATTCATTCCAAACTATTTGTCAACAGGAATGGACAACACCTTCATACCAGACAATCTAACAGATAATAAAATAGATAATCTGGAGAGCAACAGAAAATTAGCGTTAGATAATTCAAAAAAGATACACAATCGAAATGAAACCTATTATGATAAACAAGCAGTATAAATAGATTATGAAATTGGAGATTCAGTTCATATTCAACATAGAAATAAACTGAACAGAGAAAAATTAGATAGAATAAGGTCAGGACCCTACAGAATCAAAGATAGCATATCTTACACGATTTATTTAATAGATAGTAGGTTTAGAAAAAACGGATCAAACTTGTTCCATGCTAGTAAACTAGTTCCTCATACATAGGGCTACTCCCTCTGACTTGGGAAGGGGGATGTCAGTTTCAAAGCTAGCGCCAAAACTCAGTCGTACGACACTAGCGATCATACGGCGAACGCGCGTGTAACTTCTCAGCGGAGAAAGGAGTACATGTGATCGGCCCGAGCTCTGAGCATCGTGGAATGCCGTAGTCATAAGATTGATACGAGGGTTAATAATCTTCGAGAATTAACGACAATTGTATTGATTTAGGTAGGTGATAAATTACACTCTTATTGTTATGGTTATAGTGTAATCCTGTAAGTAATTTTAAATATAGTTTCAGCAACTACATCTCACATTGTCCGTTCAATGACCTAAATCAATCTCCTTGTTAAGTTTCTGATCATAAAACTCACATATGTATATGGGAAAGAACACAAAAAACAATGAACTGAATCAAATTATCAATCATTTCTTTACTTTCACTCTCTCTTATCATTATATAAGACTATCCTATCAACAGAAACGGATTTCCCTTGTTTCCCTATTTGTATCTTCACATTTTTGTCATTGAGGATTTATGATATTTTATATGGTGCTTCGTAGAGATTTTCCAATTCTCCGGTTTTCATCCCCTTCTCCAATGATATCATGTCTCCAGCTTTGAATTTTATGAACCTAGTATTCTGATCGTAGTGAGCTTTAGATTTTTCCTTAGCAATTCGGAGGTTTTTCCTAGCTTCACGTTGGAACCTATCTAGTCGGGCCATTAATTTAATTATATACTCATCATATGTCCCAAATTGTTCATAAGAAGGCGAAGGTTGACTTGGGGGTAGTGAAGGGAATCTTCCAAAAACGAGCTTATAAGCAGTCCGTTTAGTGGCTCCATGGATACTAGCATTATATGACAACATTGTTAGTTCAATCCATTGGTTCCATTCAGAATCTCGCGACGCGAATTGTCTAAGATATTCAGCTTACACGGCGTGTGACCTTTCTAGAGAACCGTTGGTTTGTGGGTGGGACGCGGTTGTTTTTAGTTGTCTGATATTTAATCGTTCAGTTATGGTTTCCATGAATTTTGAGATGAAATTGGTTCCTTGGTCGGTAAGTATTATTTTCGGTGCCCCATAAATACACGCGAATCTCTCCAGAAATGCATCCGCAATTGTTGATGCAATTGCGTTCTTCAGTACTACTCCCGTGCAATGTTAAGTCAACAGACATTGCGGTAGGGGGTCTGTTTGCCGAAAAAGTTTTTCGCCGAATAAACTCAATTCGACAATCACTAGTCATTTCTAGAGATCACTACGAAATCCCTCAGTGATTTCTAGAGGTGACTATCGATTGTTAAATTACAGTGCATTCGGCGAAAAACGTTTCCGGCAAAAAGACCCCCTACCAGACATTGCATGTTGAGTACATATCGATGTCCTTGTGTGCTAAGAGGTCCCACGATGTCTGAGGCAATTTTCTCGAATGCGTAACTAGGCGTGTCGGTTATCACCATTGGTTGTCTATTTTCTGTTCTGGCGATTTTCTTCAATTTACACTATAGACACCCAGATATGTAGTTTTGTACATCTTCTTTGATGTAGTCCCAGTAATAATTCAGACGTAGTCGGTTGAAGGTTTTAGTAACTCCTTTATGACCTACTACGGCGGAATCATGGGCTTCTCTGATCAAATCTCTCCTTTCTGAAACGTCCGGAACTCTTACTATTCCAAGACAAAATGTGAGGTTGATCGGAATGTGGCAAAATTCTCGATTAAATTCAATAATAATTCTGTCCCATTCAAGTTCATTACAAAATTCAATTTTCGGAATGCTGCAGCTACTTATCTCGTTCAATCTCATGATCAATTTCAATTCCCTAATCGAATCTTGGAGGTACGTCATAGTCTCTCGAATCGTAGGAATTCTATCAGATGGTTCTATGTAGAGTCCGAACAACCATTTGAGTCCCTTTTTCATACCTATTGTCCGTCCCAAGTTCATGGGTTCAAAACATCCCATATCAATTCTTTCCGAGAAGTCTTTGATGTTTCCGAGAGGTCTTCCCTTATCATTGAGAAAGAACATATAATTGTCCTTCAATTCCAAAGGATCTCTCGGATCGTAGATGTTTGATCCAAGAATCAGTTTGTTCAGATTTTCGTATAAATTTTCATAGGTTTCTCCATCGTCCGAATCGTCATATTCAGACTTTTCCCCATCGTCTATATGTTCAGATGGGTAGTCTGGTATAATTCCATCATAATCTCCCACGGTATTCCAATTTAGGGATCTGTGATAAGATTCTTCGTCATCTGATTCATGGCTTGATGAGTTTTCTTCGAAGTCATAATGATTCCTTCCATGCTCATTTACATTTCGGTGTTTGTCATAATCAATTATGGATTCTTCATCATCTGAATAATCAATTTGATCCCTTTCCTGAATCAATGGGTTTTGTTCATCATTGAACTTCTCGATAAATTCGTCGAGTTTTTCAAGGGACTCGTTTTTATTTCTTTTGTTTTTCTTTCCGACTTCCTCTCGGTATTGCTGTCCTTTTTGTGTTAGCTTGAGAATCCTTGTGGATCTTCTTGGTTGCGTTTCAACACTTCGAAATACGTCGTCATTGTCGACGCATTTTTCAAGTTCATCAGTCTCAATACTTTCGTTGGGTATAGGTGGATTCCGGAGAAGAGCGTCTGAATTAATGTTCGTTTTTCCGGCCTTATGAATTATATCAAAGTCATATTCCTCGAGTTTGAGCCTCCATCTGGTTAGGCGAGAAGTTGGGTCCTTTGCAGTCGTCGTCCATACTAACGGTTTGTGGTCCGTCATAATGGTGAATTTCCCTCCATACAGGTACGGTCGAAATTGAAATACACTGTATAAAATTGCTAGTGCCTCTTTTTCGTACGTACTGTACTTCATTTCGGTTTGGTTCAATTGTCTTGATACATAAGCACAGGGCTGTTCCTTGACTCAGAATCCCAGCAATTGCATAACCGCTTGCGTCAGTGGTTAAGAAGAATGGTTCAGTGAAATCGGGGTATTGAAGTACCGGTTCCGCGTATAAACAGTTTTCGAGAGTTTCGAAGGCTTCTTGCTGATCTTGATTCCATTCAAATGGGACATCCTTCATCAACAGTTTCGTCAGGTTTCGAGATTTTGGAGAAATTTTGTATAAATCGATGGTAGTACCCAGCTAATCCAAGGGATTGTTTAATGTTTTTGGAATTTTTGGGAATTGGGAACTTCCGCACAGCTTCAATTTTCCTCAGATCTGGTTCAATCCTTCGTCCAAAATTATGTGTCCGAGATAAGCAACTCCTCGGCATAAGAATTCGCATTTGTCAGGTTGGAGTTTTAAATTGGCTTCTCTTAGTCGTGCGATTGAATTCAAATATTTTTTCCTATCTTCGCTAAGAGTTTCCGCATAGACAACAATGTCATCTAAGCAGACGAACAATTATGTCCCTTGAAGTCCAGTTAAGACAATGTCCATGAGGTTTTGAAAGGTAGCTGGTGCGTTCTTCAGTCCAAATGGCATTCTGATGAACTCCTAATGTCCGTGCGGCGTAGAAAATGCAGTTTTGTGTTCATCCTTGTTACTCATTTCAATTCGATGAGATCCGGAAGCGAGGTCAAATGTACTGAAATATTTCGCGTCGCCCAATTGATTCAAGATTTCGGTGATATTAGGCAGAGGATAAGCGTTTCCTATGGTTTGTTCATTGAGAGCTGGAGAATCCAATACGAGTCTCCATCTCTTGTTCCCATGACTGTCCGCTTTTTTTTCTGTACGATCCATACCGGCGTATTGTATGGTGGTTGTGAGGGTTGAATGATGTCGTTATTCAACATTTCATCCACTTGTCCAATAATTTCCTCTTTTGAATTCGGTGAAAACCTATATTGTTTCGTGTGAATAGGTTTATCGTCAACAGTGGGGATTTCATGATCTAAAACATTGGTGTGTGTCAACGGATCTCCAGGAATATGAAATCTGTCTGAACTGTGTTTAATTAGAGTTCCGACTTCTTCCCTCTCTTCTGAATCAAGATGATCTAACCTCAACAATTTTTTGGTCTTTTTAAATCGTTCAGCTTCTTTTTTACTCAGTTCCATTGATTTATTTGAGATTTTCCAGAGATTCCTTTTCTTTCGACTTGTAATCCGTGTCTTAGTTGGTTTTCTGGATTTTGAATTTATTCTTCTGATTTCTCCTGAATGCAATACCGGGATAGATACTTTGATTCCTTCATCGGTGGTGTTGACTACGGGCATGTGCGTATAGCCATTATAATTTTTTCCCACAGCGTTTCTCATGTATACGCCGTTAGTGATAGTTACACGTGGTATATATCCTCCTTCTAACTCACTTTTTCCGAGTTGAATTTTTACAATTTGACGTGTTTGAGGTGGGATCGTGTAGATTTCAGATTCCTGGAGAAAAGGAATTCTCACATTTGTCAACTCCAAACAATTATGTTTCCAATCTATTTTTGCTTTTTGCTCGGATAGAAAGGTAACACCTATTATCCCATCTTGCTTAATTGGGAAGTCATCAGGTACCACGTGGAATGTAATTGGGTAACCGAGGAGGGTGAGGGATGAATCAACGAAAATCAAAATCAACGAAACGAAAAATTACTGCAAGTGTAAAGTTGGCTATTTATGTGGTATATGATGAAGTAAGTAATAAAATATGGAATAAATAAAACGAAACATGAAAAACAGTGATTAGTTGAAACAAAACACACAACCTCATGACCAACTTGATTTTTCCGAGTTATGATTCTCGCTGGTACGCTGGTACCATTCCGATTTGTGTTGCTTCGGAATATGATCAATGTTTCGTTTTATTCAATCCATATTTCATTACTAACTTCATTATATACCACATAAATAGCCAACTTCACACTTGCAGTAATTTTTCGTTCCGTTGATTTCGATTTTCGTTCATTCATCCCCCACCCACCGAGGGAATCCATGTCAAATTTTCCTTAAGTTGGGACAGTGTCTGGAGAGATTCCAGATGAGTACAAAATCTCATTTGTATCGATTGGTATCAGGTCCTTGATGATGTTGTGCTTAATCAGACATACTCCAGCTCCTGAATCTAGTGAAAAGGGAACTGTTCAATTTCCGTCAGTTACTTTAATAGCAGGTGGGTGTCATTCCAGAGCTAGCTTTATATCGGTGCTTCCATAATTTCTCCTTGGTGCACCATGGCATGGTGTATGCCTTGGTTCGGACGTGTTGTGTGTTGGTTTCGTGAAGTGGGTTGATTTTGAATTTCTGCCTCCCTCCGTGGGAGGCTCTGGGAGTCTCCAGAGTTCCTTATATTTTGAGCATCTTTCGGTACTCCACAGTCCTCAGAAGTATGGGAAGTACGTTCACAGAAGGTGCGATATTTTCCATTATTGATTCTAGGTTTCAATTTGTAACATGTACTTCCTACAAAATTGGCACTGAGTATTCAATTTTGGATTCCGGATAGTAACTTCTGGACAGTGGTCTGCTTTGTGTCCACTTCTCTTGCAAAGTTGACACATCATAGAGATCCCACATTCTCTAGCTAAATGTCCGAATCGATTGCATTTCGGACAGGGTCGATTCAACGGACAGCGATCAGAGGTGTGGTCCGTTGAATCACATTTAAGGCATCCTCTTGACTGCATGGTTCAGATCGGTGCATAATATCGGCATTCATCGGCTGGATGTCCGATTCTTTCACAAATCTGGAAGATGTCCGAATTCTTTTCGAACGGGTCCCTGCATTCTCGAGCTGTATGACCGCGTTTGTGACAATTGGTGCATTTTGTAAGATCTCGGCTTCTGCAAATATTTGCCTCATGTCCGGGTTTTTTGCAAATCTGACATTTAGGTCTGTCATTGTCATTAGATTTCTTGTATCTGTAACAATCGACAGCTATATGTCCGTCACGGTTGCAAATTTGGCATCGACTTGTGGTTTTAGATTCTTCTTTGTCCACTATCGGACAGTCTGTTGATTCATGTCTGAATTCATCAGATGAGATACATTTTTCTCTCTTGAGTGATCAATTTCTCAACTGTTTTTGCACGGTTGATTCTTTTTCTATTGTAATGGCTTCTGGTCCAGCGATGTTCAAGTCATTTTTTTCCTCAATTTGATTGAAAATTTCTTGTTTCAAACCTCGAACGAAGGTTCTGCACAACACCTGTTTCAATTCAGTGCATTTGGCTTCAGTAATAGCGTTATCATTTTCATTTTCATAGGCTTCTATTATTCTAGTGCCCAGTTTCCTTGTTCCACTAAAATAGGCAGCAGCATCCTCTTGCGTTGATTGACATAAGGTACCAAGTTTCCCAATGAGGTCTATAGAAGATTCTCGTGTAGCATAAATTCCTCTTAATGCAGTTATTGATTGTGCAACAGTTCCGGGATTTGAGCTGCGAGCAATATGTAGTGCTCCATCCCTCAATTCCGAACGTATCATTGTGGTGAAATTTCTCTCTATAGCAGGGTCGATAAGTAATCTTGCATCAGCACAGGCTGCTGCAAATTCATTAAAACTGGTGCCATCGCGAGTCCCTGAAAACACGGGGATCAATGATATCATGTCTTGGACTTTGACGAAATGATTAGCCATTTTGCGTGTAGTTTTCACGATTTTTTGTGGTCTAATAGAAGTTTTCTTCACTTGATTTTTTCTAATTTCAGTCGACTTTAGTGATGATTTTACGACCTTCCCTGGGTTGATAGGAATTCTTTTTATTTTGTTACTTCTGATTTTAATTGGAGAAATTGTGCTTATATCGATCTTAATAGTTCTATCAGTTTTTCCAAGAGGAGTACTGGTTCCAAGTGAATTTTCTACTTCCGATAATTCTTCTTCGGTTTGATTTGATGACTCTTCCTTAACGGCGATAGTAGTGTTCTCTAGACTACTTCCGTCATTATTTTTCCTTTCTTCTGTTTTATTCCCAAGATTTTTCTATTCAGGCGAATGTTCAAGTTTTGATTTCGATTCGAAGGGATTTTCAGTAGTTGTATAATCGAGATCTCCCGTATTTTCTTTTTTCGAGTCTGGATTTTTATCCTCATTCTCCAATTCCTCGTCCAATCTCTTCTGTTGGCTGCGTGTTGTTACGCCAGACATTCACTCAAAATTCCATTGGGATAGAGTTCGAAGGGTATAAATTCCCATGCGTTGATTATAAGTCGTTGAACTGTTCAACTTTGTCAATTAATTATGAGAATTTAATGATCAGATTATTCAATTCGATCAACGTTTATTCATCTACGATAATGTGACCCACGGATAAGAGTCGATATTAATGATTATTATTCGTCCTTTCGTGACAATGATTGTTTATAACAATTCATTAGTCGATTCAGATCCTCTTAATTGTTATGATGTGAAATTTGGATTTACTATGTATATTCCTGTGTGTATTCATCTGGGAATGAATTGTTGACCAACAATTGTTCAATTAACAAATTGTTCGTTCGTGAGAACCTCCAATTAGGTATCTTCGTTCAGTTCAAATGTGAACTAATTCAATTCGCAATTCAATGTTCCGGTCTCAATTGGTTATCATGAAGATTTTCTCCATTTGCATATTCATTTCATTGATGAAAATTGTTTATTCAACAATTTAAGAAGGTATGCCTTGTTCTTCCTTCTCGGGCTTTAATATGTTCTCCTTGTTTGAATTTGGTTTTGTGTTTGTTGGAAATTCGTGTTTTGTAAATTGTTTATAAAATTTGTTAGTTAACAAATGGTATCTCTCAATCAGAGTTCCAATCGTCCGTTTATTCGCGTCCGTTTTTGGTTGAAAGATTATAGTAGAGGTTGCGTTCGAATTTTCGAGCCTCATAATGAATTAAAACGAAAATCATTCATTTTCCGTCAATTCCTCAATTTATTCACTTGATTTCATTGATCATTCCTAATTCATGAGTATTTTCTTCCGTTTCGATTTGCAGGTTAAACTCCTGCTCCTAATTAATCCTGACAGGATGAACGTTTGTCTTTTGTTTCCTAATTTGTTCCGTGACGTTGATTCATTCAGTTGCATAAGTTGCATAAGTTTAAAAATTCTCATTCTTCCAAGTCATTCACGTATGTTAACCTTCCGTCGCGGTTGTTTCTAGCATGACCGTATAGTAAAAATATGATTCGAAAATCAGAAAAAATTAGATTTTGATTGCGATCAACCTTTTATACATAAATTAACCTATGTCTTTCTGTATCGTAAGTTGACCTTGCGCCGCGGTAGTTTTGAAACTTTCTACAATACGGGACAGGAGACGAGAATAGAATTATTCGAATAACATTTCAAAAGTACTGATTTAGTGTGTTTTATGAATTCATTGTTTTCCGTTTGTTTGTTTGTTTCCGTTTATTAATATGAGTTGATCAACCTCATTGAAGTTGATTGAATTGTTTCAATATCATTATAATAATCAATAGAATTTTTGAAATTTGAATGATTTTTACATCACTATTCATTCATTCATGAGTTATGAAATTCGCGTTCAATTGCATAATAGAATCTGTATATTCATTATTTCCTTTTTGTATTTTATTTCCTGTGTGGAATCTCCACAATTCCAAGATATTTGTTCCGATTATATTTGCCTACCTATCGAGATTGAACAAGCATTGCTATCCATGGGTTTCTATAATCCTTAAACCTCCAATCTATCCATGATCCAATCTTTTCACCTAATCTGTTGAGACTAGTCGGTGAATTTTATCTGTGAAGGGAAATTCAAATTCCAGTGGATTGAGGATTGTAAAATTCATTCTTCACATTTCAGAACTCGATAAGAAAGATTATTTCCCAGTCGTCAATACACATGTGAGAGATTATCGTGTTTTACCAAGGTTCGCTTGGTTAAAACAAGGATAATCAGGGAGATAAGGAGTACCCTGGGTTTTTCGAAAGTAGGTATACACATATATCTCCTAGTTACTAAATATGTACGTGATCCCGAAAGAACATGTCAGAATATTGAGTAAAGAAACAGGAATTCATGCGTTGCATATAGGAAATACCATAAGATTTGAATATTCATGTTTTAGATTTCATTTATTCTTCAAAAAGAGAAAAACACAGAAGTTGCTAGATTTCTTCAAGGCGCGCGAACACACGGTGTGATGAGAACGCACCACCTTCGAACACACTCGCTCTCAAGCACGGTGTAAGAAGAATAGGTGATCCAACTGGCCACATTTTTTGGTGGTGGGGATGTGACAATTTCTTAGAATTTCATTGATAGTTCACCAGATAGCATATGTGCAGCTTGACAAATTTTAACAACAAGAATGGCGTTTTGTTTCCAACACATAACCTGTTATCAGAGTTGGAAATAAACAAGCGATAAAAGGTTCTTGACAGTGATTTTTGTGTCAAATACACATGTGGATGGTATGAAATAAATCACTTGTTCGCCTCTGAAGTTGGAAACTGATACGTCACCGGAGGTTTTCGAAAGTAATAAATATGTAGATTGCATAAATTTAATTACTCCTCTGACCCTAGTTTCTATTCAAATTCAATGGAATGTCAATCGAGTAATCATGAGACATGAGTTCCAAGTTGTGTTTATGATATTGTAGGCTGAAATTCCGAATAAATGGTGCAAAAATGTGCAATCATAGAATGCCACAGTGGCGGAGCCCACACAGAAAAGTTGTCTATGTTTCGAGCACCTAAAAATGAACATTTATTCCCTCAGTGGTTCGAAGTCATTGCGAATACCAACAATCATTTGTGTAAGACCAGTGTAGTGTGTGAGAAACACTTCCGGAATGAAGAAATCAAAAGAGAACATGTTATTCACGATCAAAATGGACAGTGCTTATTTCGGGTAAGCATATCTGCAGGTAAAATTGGTCTTTCACCCTTCACCTGGTCAATAGTTTTCCTTCACTTTTCATACATTATCTCATCAATTACAATTCGTGAAGAAGATGAACCCCTTCATTTTGTCTTGTATGTTTTGCATGCGAGGGGGGTCTTTAAAAAAACCTCACTAATTCAAATTGTTTTTTCACAAAGACAAAGATATAGAAAAATAGATGCATTCCTGTACTCTGTGAAAACAATCATCATCACACTTTTATTATGAGTTCTATTATGAGTAAAAATTCTCCAAGAACTTCGTTGGACTCTGAAGTTTTTAAACTGTTTTCCTAGAATTCATCGAAAAGTTCTATACTATCTGGGATGTCATATGTATCACAATGCTGAACGTAAAACTTTGACAATTCCATTTCATTTGACTGCACTGAACGTAGTACCTTCATAAGAATTATGCTTTTCAATTCGATATTTAACGATAAGTTTTTTTCATGATGTAGTTGTCAATTTCTATTCTATGCGATTCTCTGAGCAATAAGCACTTATACTCAAACCGAAGATTTTGGTAATGTATGATGAATGGTTAATTGGATAACAGTAGATTGAAAACCATTGTTTCAGACTCAATATAAGAATCCCAAACTGATCGCAGGAGCAGTACTATCTATTTCTCCAGTCATTCATGCAGTGATGCAATCATATTCAGAATCAAGCGAATTGAGACACAAATATGAGATGTATATGTCATTCACAGATGAGAAATATTATATGAATTCTTCAGAAAATTTGCGGATTGACGAAAATCAGAGAGAAGAAGAACCTCATTCTACATCGAGTGAATCAGATACAAATAGTACGGTCTCCAAGCGACACAAGAAGTTTGGAATGCTAAGAACGTTTTTTGAAAATTTCATGAACATGCTTAGATCCTCCAATTCGGACTGTTTCGAATAATTATGTGCTTCATAGGATATTTGTACAAATTCATCTAAAATAGGCCGATTTGCACCTTTGTTCAGATTCACAGAATAATCATAGCATATTTGAGAAGTTCTTGTGTTACTTGATCTCTTTGTCCAGTTCATCATCGGAAAACTCATAGCGATGTCATAATACACATTGACCGTATTTATTCTCTGTTTTCTATTGGATCCCTCAGGGAATGTTCATCGATTTGAACAAGATACTCAGCGAGAGAACACGGGACATTCTAGTACGTCAGGATGTGAGAAATATAAGATAAATTTCAAGGAATATCCGCAGAGGGATGATGAACTAGAAGAAGAAGGACTTGACCTTATACGGAGTGAAATAGGGACAAATGGTACGTTTTTTGTTGGAATCAGTATGGGAAGTTCATGGTGATGTTGTAATGTACATTGATCCTCATAAATTCTATTTTCTTCTCCTTATTAGATCCCTTACAGAATTTTTATGAATTTGAATGCGAAACCCAACGACAGGGAGTAGAACTTTCTGCTCTACGAGGATGTGAAAAATATCACATAAATTTTTTAGGAAACCCGTGAAACAATTATCAAGAAAAGAAAAGAGGATTCGACTTTTTAAGAAATGAATTAATCACCGATGGTACGTGTATAGTACTATTTGAACAGGTTCCTTTCTCATCACACAAAACGTGACAATTAGGTATTAGAAATGACAGACACCCATATCCGGTCACCCTTACTACCCTAACAAAGCCCAAAATCTGCGTATGCATCCAGGGAACGTTCAAATACGTCTTTTAAAGGTCCTTTGGAGCTTCAAATGTCCGGCGAACATTGAAACCTCCGAGGCACGTCTGAAAGACGTAATTGAACATTCCTGGACGTACGCATCTTCCTCCTTTGGATATTGAGGAGAAGAATATAGACGGCCAGCACCTATTTTCCTGCCGAGCAAGAACTTGCTAGGCTCTGCCTATTTCTGTCCTATTTTAGTCCTAAGATTTGCTGGTTTTCGTCTGCATTTGTCATTCACGTTTGATCACTATTCAAATAGCACTTAGAGATCTTTAAAACATTCTAAGAACTTCAGGATGTAATTTCGATCTTTTAGAAAAGTTTCAACGACCTGCAAGCGAATTGGTGCTGTTGAAGTATTGGGGTGAACGTCATTGTGAGAGAAGAGAAAATCTGGATATCTATCATATCTCTGCACATACATTCGATCGATGATTCGTCATTTATGGCCTTCCTGGTTCTCATGAAACTTGGTTCATTGTTTCATTGATTATAAAAGGATTTCGGGAATGCCAGAACCAATGGATCAGTTTTCTGACCCTTCATAGTAGTGTGGTAGTAGTTTTTGAGCAACTTGAGTGGAGATTGAGACTCAAATTGCTTGGAGGAAATTGTGTACAGTGTTCAACAACAATCCGTTCCAATATAATTCAATCAATTCGGAAACTCCCGGATAATACAAATTTCATGAAGAATTTTTGAGAATTTAATTTTAACTCTAAAGTTCCCATATGAAAACTTGTGTCTCGAGATATCTTCTTGACGAGTTCAAAATGTCTCATGTAATTTGTTTAAATATCTCTCAAGATCCAAATACGTTGCATCGAACACCTTGAATTTGTTAAATCCATTAAGTCCGGGAAATGCAGGATTTCAACTGTAATTTTAAACATTGCAAATGATATATATATCATTGGAAACTCATGGCAAAAATACCTTACCTCCTATTCTCGAGGTTGCTCTTTCGGTTGCTGAGGGCAAAATTAACTTCAGATGGCGCCGGAATACCGATATAGCCGATTTAAAATGAAAAGTCGACGAAAAATTGGAGGATATTTGACTTTGTGATTTTTTCACGGGTTGAAGATGCACTCAAAATTATTCAAAACATCAACAAAAGGTGGACAAAATATCTCAACTTTACGATAGAATTTTTTCCCAGACTTGAAGGAGACCTAACCTCTCTCAATTTACCATATATTAACCAAAATAACTCGCAGATCTGAGAATCTAGGGAAAATTGACAGAACATATAATTTTATTCGTTCAATATTCTTCAAGAGAAATATCCGGAGGTTTTTGAGGTCGCTGACTACGAATCAAACATCAGATTCTCAAAATTCAAGATGGTGGACCTATGATGGAGGATGAGAAGTCAAAAAAAGCCTCGGGTATGGATGAAAATCGGTATGCTTATGTTCTTGAGGTTCCTGATTACGGATCTATTATCAGATTTTCAGAATTCAAGATGACGGACCTAAGATGGTGGATGAAAAGTCAGGAAAAGCCTCGGAGATGGATTGAAATCGATCCATCGAGGTTTTTGAGGTCGCTGATTACGGATTCAGCATTAGATATCCAGAATTCAAGATGGCGGACCCAAAATTGTGGACGAAAATTCGAGAGAACTCTCGAAGATGGATGAAAATCGGTGAACTGAGGTTCTTGAGGTCACTGACAACGAATCCAGCATCAGATGTTCAAAATTCAAGATGGCGGATTCAATATGGCATACCGAAATTCATGACATCACTCAAAATGATGCAATAATGTTTATACGTGAAGTTTCCGCAAGAAAATTGGTTGTTTCCGTCAGTTAATTATTCCATGTGCACGTTTCCCAAGTCAAACTACGTAGCAAGTTTATATTCTTGTATGTTCCCCAATAACTCAGTTCTTCATGCGATAAACTTCGTCTTTATTTTCTCCGATTCACTTGATGATAATGCCGAATTCAATTACCCTAATAATAGCTGATATCCACTTTTAATATTTTTATCACGTGTCACCAGTCTAATTACACTTCAGAATACTAATATTTTCTGAATCATTGAACTCGAAATTCAGACATACTATTGTTTATCCTATACAACTATATTGATTGTTTTTCTTTGATATTCGAATATTATCCCCCACCTGCCGAGGGTAATTGATTTCCGGCCCGCTTTTTTCCCTTCTCACACTAATTATCACTTGAAATATGGCGGGTCGGTGCCGAATCAACGAAAAAAAATTTACTAGCAGTATGAAGTTGTCATTTTGTTGCACTATGAAATGAAATTAGTCATAGATCATTGATTAAATTAAACGAAAATTCTTCATGTTAACCTATTCACTGCACCCGTTCATTACAGTAGACACGTAATTCATCATTCTAATAAAATTATTAATGATCTTCCTAATCGATCGGTACAATCAAACTGTTTCAAACGTCTGTAGAGAACGAAAATCGGTTTGTTGTTATCATAAACATAACCATACCATGACCATAAACATAACAAAGGGAAATTAAGTTTACCGTGGGGTTGTGTTAGCAAATCAATGTTTTTTACTTCCCGTTTAATTTAATCAATGATCTAATTCTGGATATCTATGACTAATTTCATTTCATACTGCAACAAAATGACAACTCCATACTGCTAGTGAATTTTTTTTCGTTGATTTGGTGTTTCGTTGATTCGGCACCAACCCAATATGGCACCAAAACGCAAGAGAAAGTCAACAAATCGTGCAGATAATGAGGTTGACACATCGGATGATGATTATGATCAGATATTACTCCTACCAAATTCAAATGATTCTGGAGACTCAGATGAAGAATCCGATATCGATTACGATGGCAATTCCAATGAAATAGATGGAATTCTATCGGAGTGTTCATACAAAGAAGTATCTAGGTCATATGATGATAACCAAACAAAGTTGGAGAAAGATCATGATTATGTTCGGGTTGATGGTGAGAAAAAGTATAAGAATGAACGAATGAATTAATGTTTCCTCAGTGGAAGTCAAAAAAGATTTATACGTGAATCTTCACAAGTTCAACTATTTCAACACTTTTTTTCAATAGAAACAAAAAATTGTATAGTGGAAGCCACCAAAGAGAATGGATATACTTTTAGTTTGATTGATTCGGACACTCATTTAGGAATTCTGATTTTATCAAGTTCCAATAAACGTAAATCTCAAAAAAATTATTGATCCCTTGACCCTCTTTTGTGTAGCAGAATTGTTCGATCTGTCATGCCACCTGATACTTTTCTTGAAATCAAATCGAACATGAAGTATTCAAAAAGTAGCGATGAAAAAAAAAGATGATGAAGCTTGGTGAGTTCGAGTATTGTTGGACAAGTTCCGTAAGAATATTCGAAGATTTGAGTTCTTTGAATCTGCATTATCGGTGGATGAAATGATGGCTCAATCTTATACCAGAACCAGCTTGAAGCAATTCATCCGCGGAAAACCGATACGATTCGGTTTGGAATTTTGGGGATTTTGTTCAGCGAACGGATATTTTTTTGATCTCGGTCCGTACTGTGGAAAGGGATCACGGGTTAATGAATTAAACAAATGCGCCCTCGGTACAAAAGTTGTCATGCATCTATTGAATAAATTTTTCATGGATACACCCTCCTCTAACATATCGAAATATCATTTGTATCATGACAATTATTTTACCAACATTGATCTCATGTTACATTTGAAAAAATTGGGACTGAAATCCACAGGAACTATTCGAGACAACATAGTATCAGCTAAAAACATAATTGATAAAAAAGCTCCCAGAGGCACATTCGTTTCAAAACATGATCAAAAGAGTGGAATCAATTATATCAGTGTGATGGATTCTAAGCAGGTCTCTATAACTTCATCAGTTACAGGAGTAACTCCAATGTTACCCTCAGAACGATATAGTGCAAAAGATCATTCAAGAATATCTCTCCCATTCCCTCACGCTTTTCATGTTTACAATCGATTCATGGGTGGAGTAGATCTCTACGACAGTCACTGCAACAACGTGCAGACATGTATACGTAGTAAAGAGTGGACTTATGTAGTTTTCACACGTTCCATTCTAGCCGCGATCACAAATGCACTTATGATTTATAATTTATCAAATCCTGAAACACTTTTTTTCAATCGGAATGGATAATTATATAGTGGAAGCCACCAAAGAGAATGGATACACTGAATGATTTGGACACTTATTCAGGAATTTTGATTTTATCAAGCTTCAATAAACGTAAATCTCAAAAAGATTATTGGTCCCTTGACCCCCTTTCAAGTTGCAAAATTGTTCGATCTGCCATGTCACGTGATACTTTCCTTGAAATCAAATCGAACATAAAGTATTCAAAAACTAGCGATAAAATCTATGATGTGTGATAGATTCTAAGCAGGTCTCTATAGCTTCATCAGCTACAGGAGTGACTTCAATGTTACCCTCAAAACGATATAGGGCAAAAGATCATTGAAGAATATCTCTTCCATTTCCTCACGCTTCCCATGTTTACGATCGATTCATGGGTGGAGTAGATCTCCACGATAGTCACTGCAACAACGTGCAGACATGTATACGTAGTAAAAAGTGGACTTATGTAGTCTTCACACGTTTGATTCAAGCCGCTATCACAAATACACTTGTGATTTATAATTTATCAAATCCTGAATCGAAAACGATTGGTACGAAAGATGTTGCTATGAGTGTTGCTAGACATTATTTGGATATTGGACGGGAGAGGTATGATGAAAAACATAACTTTCGTCGCGGAACAAGTCGAAAAAAATGTTCCACAGAGGAATGTATTATTCGCACATACATATACTGCTGCACTTGTGATTTGTATTATTGTAAAAATTGTGAAGACAGATTTCATGCGAATCTTCAAGGAAAAAAAGTGGAAGAATAGAAGCTCTCTATCAATAATTCAGGCCTAAAGATGAACAGAATGAGCTTGTTCAGTCATGCATAAAGTCATGAGTGGAGAAGAGAGAACATAAGAAAGGTTATAAAATATAATTGAAAAAAAAACAATGAAAAAAAATTTCAAATTCGAAAAATACAAAAAAAAAAAGAAAAAAGAAAAGACTCTTGCCGTCCACCTCCACGTGGTTTGAGTTGGGAAACGTTCACATGAAACGGCTAACGGACGGAAATAACCAATTTTCTTCCGCGAAACCCTGTATAAACAATATCGCATGATTTTGAGTCATATCATGAATTTCGGTATGCCACATTGGATCCGCTATCTGGAATTATTGAAATCCAACTGCAAATACGTTGTCAGCGACCCCAAAAATCTCCTCGTATACACATTTCCTCGTGATTTAGAAGCGTTTTATGAATTTCAGGATGCCATATTGGATCCGTCATCTTGGATTTCGTAAATCTGATGCTGGATCCGTTGTCAGTGACCTCAAGAACCCCAGTATACCGATTTTCATCCATCTTCGAGAGTTTTCTCGAATTTTCGTCCGCCATCTAGGGTCCGACATCTTGAATTTCGGACCTCAAAAACCTCAGCATACCGATTCTCATCAATTTCCAAGGCTTTTTTTGACTTTTCGTCCGTCACCTTGGATCCACTATTTTGAATTTTGAGAATCTGATGTTGGATTCGTTGTCAGTGACCTCAAAAACCTCAGTCCACCGATTTCCATCCATTTCCGAGAGTTTTCTCGAATTTTCGTCCACCATCTTGAGGCCGCCATCTTGAATTCTGGATATCTAATGCTTAATCCGTAATCAGCGACCTCAAAACCCTCGACGGATCGATTTCAATCCATCTCCGAGGCTTTTCCTGACTTTTCATCCACCATCTTAGGTCCGCCATCTTGAATTCTGAAAATCTGATAATAGATCCGTAATCAGGAACCTCAAGAACATAAGCATACCGATTCTCATCCATTCTCGAGGCTTCTTCTGACTTTTTGTCCGCCATCTTGGATCCGTCATTTTGAATTTTGAAAATCTGATGTTTGATTCGTAGTCAGCGACCTCAAAAACCTCCGGGTATTCCTCTTGAAGAATAAGAAACATATAAAATTATATGTTCTGTCAATTTTCTCTATATTCTCAGAATTGCGAGTTATTTAGTGACTATATGGTAAATTGAGAGGTTAGGTCTCCTTCGAGTCTGGGAAAAAATTCTATCGTAAAGTTAAGATATTTTGTGCACCCTTGGTTGATGTTCTGAATAATTTCGAGTGCATTTCCAACCCGTGAAAAAATCACAAAGTCAAATATCCTCCAATTTTTTGTCGACTTTCTATTTTAAATCTGCCATATCGGTATTCCAGCGCCATTTGAAGGTAATTTTGACCTCAGCAACCGAAAGAGCAACCTCGACAATGGGAGGTAAGGTATTTTCACCATGGGTTCTTAATGATTCATATATCATTCGCAACGTCCAAAATTACAGTTGAAATCCTGCATTCCCCGGGCACAATGGGTCAAAAGATATCGGAGACTTCCGAAGTGGCTGATCGAGACTGGATGGTAAGTTCTCAACCCATCAAAACAATTGAGAAGTGACCACTCCGTCCCGGTCAGCCACTCCGGAAGCCTCCATCGCAAGGTATGAATTGTTATGTGGATTTTTAGAGAGTTCTTCAAGAATTGATTACCCAATTCTGTGCTGTGTGGGTTTTTCTTGGAAAATAGCATAAAAGTCAATACGCAAAAGAAAATTCTGAAAAAGTTCCTGATCGGTTCAGTCGATCAGTTTGACAACCCATACAGCACTAGCATGGCTCAGATTCACTCTCATTACGTCAATTCCGGAAGAATTCATTGTGAATTCTTCAAGAATCCTCCATAACTACTGGGGATTAATAAAGGAATCTCTCGATCATAATAGAAACTCTTGAAGGATCCCACGATCACAAAGAAATATCGGGATCAGCACGCATCCTGTTTGAGAAAATCAAGTGGCGTGGATTCTTGTCCAGCACTGTACACCCACGCTTGACTTAGCTCGTTTTTCGTTCTCATATCAATAATTTGTCTTTTTCAATTGTTCCATCACAGAGAATGCTTATCAAAGAATGCATAAGTGTAGGCAAATATGCATGTAGTGAAGCTCGCAGACACAACACAACTTGGCTGCTTTTATGCATGTTGCTTAGTATAAGAAGCTCAGCAACTTATAATTTCCTACAAGACAATAATATCCATCCTCTACCATCCTACAATACTATAAGAAGATATGTCCACCGTATACAATTGAATTGTGGTTTTGATGAACAATTCTCCATCCTTTTTAAAAGTAAGTTTGGAGAGTTATGAAATGCATCTGAGCATGGGATCATCATTCTTGACGGAACACAAGTCCGGAACAGCTTAGGAATTGATTCTCAAACACTATCCTTCGATGGATTGATCAATGTGGAGGCAGCCACTTCAACAGAAGATTTAGCGGATCACGGCCTTGTTTTCTTATTCTCGTCCTTGTGTGAGAATTATTTTCAACCCATCGCAGTCTTTGCGAGTAAAAAGCCTACAAATGGGCATGTACTAGCTGAGTTAGTTCTCGCTGCCATCATACAAGTGGAAAAAGTAGGTGAAATCGTGCACGGAATCATTTGCGATGGAGCAACTACAAATAGAAAATGTGGACGAAATTAGGCATAAGTGGAGAGTTGCATCGAACTTCCTATTCCATCCCGAATCCTTACTGCACAGAACGGAAAATATATGTATTTTCAGCCACACCTCATTCATATGAGTATATGCATGATAGGATATTGACACATACCCTGAAGGTATTTTTTCACCTTTATTCACATTTTCTAAAACTCACCGTACAGCATTGCCACCGATGGAGTCATATCACTTTCCACCTGATATCGCGACCTTACATTCCACCTGAAGATGGCGGACCTCATCGGTGTCGGTGCTGCACGGGCCAAATGCAAAGTATACTCTCGGAGAATTAAAACTTGAAAAAGGCTTCTGAACGTATTACCCAAACAGCACTTTGAAATTATGTGAACTTTCAAAAAGCGTACTCACTCACGCAGAGAATATGCAAACAACATTCCCGGACGTTCTGATACCGTCGTACATATGTTCCAGGGGTATGCAGATGTCTCATTATATTATATTCATGTTTCTCGCGGGAGGTTACGAAGACGTGTTCACGGAAGCATCTAGTTGTTGTTGTACTTATGCGTGTGCTTTCGTGAAGGTCAATTTCTATAAGGAATTCTGGAAATCTGTTGGCAATGTCTGCTGACAGGTGAACAGAACGTATGCAGACACGCATTCGGGGTATCAAATGTAGGGGTATTCTCAATGTTTGGAATACGTATTCCTTGTAAACCAAATCATTTAACACCATGGACATAATATGTTGAGAGGTTCAAACAATTTTTGGTGCCGACTGGGTATTACTAGGATGTTCCTGAACGTAATCTGGATATTTTGTGAACAAACCCTGACAGCACACTTGCTGATCTCTTCGTCGTTTGCACCTAGATTTCAATGAGTTGAACATTATTCACGTGGCGCCCACGGGAATGCGACGAATACATCGGTGGGTGTGCTGTTTGTTACGTCAAAACCTTTTATATAGATTATCTGAAACAGACAGCAGCTATTAGGAATTGCCAAATCAAAGTTTGACAACCCCTTTGTTACCTCACTTTAGTTAGTTAGACTAAACAAGGACTGGGGGAAGGATACTTAAATGAAACTGTTTGACTCGTTAGAATATGGTTACAAAATTGAATTTATTATTATTTATGGCAGTGTTTGTTCACAAAGAGGTTTGATATTGAACTCGTATATTTATAGTTAAAAAAGAAAATTTAATTCATTATATAAATTTGTATATTAAATTTAATTTTAGGATTTACATTGTGAGCAGGAATTAGATTCATATAATTCCTTGCATGGAGGAATTGGTTGAATATCCCAATTTTCTCCTTCTACAAATAAGTTCCCCTCTTATTTTCAATGAAGCTAAGTATAATTTTAAATTATTTAATTCTTCATTTAATTTCATTAGGGATTCCTCATAGGTATTTAAGTTATTGAGGAAACGTGTTCTCTTCCTTCCTGCGGGTGGAATTCTATTTTCCCCAACGTCCCTATGGTGAGTTTTTATCCTTCTCTTCGTTCCCCGGATTCTATCTTCTAGATATTTTATTCTAATATATATCTCATTTTCCACTGAAAGAAGAACAGAAAAAGAAAACTTGTTAAGATATAATTCTATACTACTTCCGAGTATGAGAATAAAAGAGAGAGATGATTAAAAAAAAAAAAAAAATAAAAAAGGGGTAAAACGAATTAAAAGAAAGATTGACAAATTTTGGTTGTATTCAAGTATGAGACTTGAATCTATAAAAATTTCGATTTAAAAATAAAAAAAAGAGTTTCTGATTTCATAAAGAATTGGAAGAAATTCATATTCAAATATGTGGCTTGAATCCACGGGGATTGAATTTAATTTGAATTCTAAAAACTCAAGGTTTCATCGACATTTCAATGTTACCATTGAGTTAGGAAACTTAGGTTTTTCACCCACCCAAATAGTGTAAAACACTTACTTCTTATAATCACCCCGCAAGTGCCTTGGCGACTCGCTTCACGTTCCGTTTTAAATTTCGTTAAAACCGCTAGTGATCCTGGCTGTTTGTAGCACAGGATCGCAGTTACCGCCTGTTGTCGAGAAAAACAAATGTGGCTCCGATGGTTCTTCCTTCCGCGTAGTTGAAGCAATCCGTGCTTGTCTCGTTGAAAATTTCTCCTCCTTTGGAATTTTAAATTTGTGCTTGAACTCCGTTCAATTTCTGTTCAAGCACTTGTGTAGATGATGAGCAGCAATCCAAGCTTGCTCGTTGGAATTTGAATAATAAGTGCTTGAACTCCGTTCAATTTCTGTTCAAGCACTTGTGTAGAATACGACCGTTGATTGTAGAGTCCTAAAAAGGACTATTGATGTTCCAGCGTTGCAAGTTTAGCAAGAGCAAAGTGTAGAGTGTGGCCGTTGATTGTAGAGTCCTAAAAAGGACTATTGATATTCCAGCGATGAAAAATTGCTTGTTAAAGCTTGATCCTGCGTTGTCTTGAAGGTGTGAAATCCTGAAAAGGACTGTTGATGCTCCAACGTTGAAGATGCAGTTGTTGACAAGAGCGAAGTGTCTTGTGAAGTGTAGTGGAGTGAAGTAAGTGAAGCTGAGGAAATGTCGCGATATTTATACACGCGAGTTCTCTTGGTGAGCGCCGTGATTGGTTAGAGGTTCCCTGGAAGGGATTTTCAAACTCTAGACCAATGAGGAATCCAGGTTTCTGCTCTCGACGGTTGCCGATGATTCAAACTTAGCGGTATACGCGAGCGCCGCCTGTCGGGAAAGTCGCGAGTTAACACACTTCGCGCTCAACTCTCGCTCGGGGGTGACGGGTTCCCTCTTCGTCGTTTCCATGTCCATAATGTTTCAATTACATATTACAAATCAAAGGTTGTTTTAACCAGTATATCTCTTATTTTTGAGGTTTAATATCTAAGATTATTTTTGCATAACCCATTGATCATAATATTTATACAAAAAATATAGTTTTTAAATTTAAGATGCTTACAGCACACAAGTCCCTTTTGAGTTTGCAGAGAATTTAGAGTAAGGAATACTTATGGAATGCATTTCTATGAATCCATGAAGTATCCCAAATGAACACACAGAGTATCAAAAGATTTTCTGAAAAGTTCTTAATGAATACATGTGGGAGTCCTCGAAATACACACAGAAAATGCCTGAAGTAATCGTAAAGACTACTCGTCATGACAGTGAACATGAATCCCCATGGCAGTTCAAAATGTAGTCTTGTTCCGCTCAAAAAGGATCCACAACGAACACCATGAACTTCGATCAACAAGAATTCAATCAGAGTCCTCCTGAATTTGTAAACGTTTTTGGATAAAAGTAATGTCCAAGATACAATTGATAGCATATAAATTTATCGAATAGGTGCGTGTACGAGATTTGGAGAGTGCTTAGTGAAATGAATTATGCAATGTATTTTCAGTGAGTAATTCATTTCGGTGCAAGAAACATATAATATGTGAGAATAAATGACATATCATATGATCTTGAGGTTGAAGTTCATATACAACAAAGTGATGTAACCTTAAAGAAGAGAAGTGTGTGAAGATTCATGAATTGTTCGTGGATAATGAAGTAAATTATTGATTACTTCAAAATATATGGAAATTGGCTATAAAAATGCATTCATACAAATGATCTTTCGTGTATGGAAAAACTAATCGATTGTATCGTGTGTGGGAAATCCCTTATAGAAAACGATGGAAAAACTCTGTGATTTCCATCCTTTTCGATAAGAAACTTGTAAAAGAATTGATATTCAATTACAAACTTTCATTCAATTAGGAGAAAGTTCAGGATGCCTGTTTTGCGGTATGATTTATTTATACTGAATGAATTCAGGTGTAGATGCATTATGAATTCTCCCGAGCAGATTACGTGTTCTTTCCAAATCTCCACATGTCTTCATCCCCACTGACACAACAGGCATACCTTTGGAATTATTTTTGGATTCAAATTAATGATTGTGCGCATTCTTAAAGAACTCCTCAAAAGTGTGGCATTCAAATGGCATTCTCCAAGAACTGTTTGAGAACCGGTTGTGCTGTGTGGAAATAATAATGTAAAATTGGTAACCACATGTGAGTAAAATTCAGGAATTCGATTCGCAAAACTTAAATAACTCTTTTTATGAATTTCCAGAGTAAAAGAAAGATTTTCTTCAGTAAAAATGAGCGATTCATCATTGATGATGTTTTTCTTTTCAAATTTCATTATTTAGATTGGCGACACAATTCTTCGCACAAATGCCCAAATGTCTATACTTAATGACCTTTTATGGCAGGGGCAATAAAGTGTGCGCCTCCGTTCCAGTAAGGAGGTCATAAACAGGTGCCCAGGTGTCTATCCTTAATTAGCCCTTTATGACGAGCGCAATAAAATGCGCGCCTCCGTTCCAGTGAGGAGGTCATGAATGAGGGTAAGGAGAGGGTTCTCGGTTTTTTCCAATCTCTTGGAAAAAACGGTACTCTTGAATGTACTCGAGGGTGCCAAGCCAGTTTATTTCCGTTACCCACGTAGCACAGGTGTCGGTAAATGAGTACACTACTCTCCCAACGCTCGATATGTGCATTCTGTACATATTTTATGTAATTGGCATAGTTGGGCCCTATGCCGCGAATCATTTTGTGCGCGTGTGTTCGCATTAGGCGGAAACATTTGAAAAAATTTGCGTCTACGTTACACCTCCCCCCTTTTTTTGACAAAAACTCTTAGATTTTTTGGCAAAAAGACAAAAATGAAGAGGGTAGTGGTGAATGTTGAGATCTTAACCTGATTAGAATTACTAATATATATATAAAGGCGTATATAAGTGAATAGTTCATACATTTGAACCATAAGGGCGTTTCGTAGCATTAGGATTATAATCTGGATTTCTTTGGTCTTCCTTAATTTCTTGGATGGGATATAGTTGTCCTCCTTTGCCATCATTGTTGTCCTGGTTGTTCTGGGTTCTGATTGTGTCAGCGGATTCTTCCTTTTCCAGTTGGTTACGTTTATTCAGATGTAACAAGAGATTCGTAGCAGAGTCCCATAACGCTACTATCAGGTATGGTGACCATCCATAGACTGTGTGTAATGCAAACACATGTATAACGGTGTCGATTATCATTTTCAAAATTTTCATTGTAATAATTAGTCCTAAGATCCCAGCACTGAAAGTTCCGAATGTATTGAACCCAATCCAGAGTTTATTCCAGGTTGAAGCGGCGATGTGCCCAAGTGTTTTTTCATCCAATATTGCGTTCCAACTCAGTCCATGTAAATCGGTGGATTCTCCGGTTGCAGCACGAATTATATTATTCACAATTGATGGTTGATCAAAAGGAGACATAATATATTTGTTAAGTCTTTCAATGTCGTCCTCAGTGTAAATTCCCTCCTTCGCCAGGTTTCCAGGGCTCTTGTAAATCCAGGTCGGTGTTGTAAGAGGTTTCATGATGTAGGGTTCGATAGTTTCTGTCAAGAATGGTAAAAGCTTATACCAGACTCCTTCTATCTCATACATCGGTGGAATCAAATTGTTACATGGAATTTCTGTTCCCCGTGTTTTTAATATGTGCATCTTTGGCATCATGAAATAGTTGTCTTCACCTTTCTTCACGGGTAGTTCCTGGTAGCATCGTGTGGTTGAAGCGATTTTTACTTCCACAGGCACGCATTTGATCAGTCTGATCACTTCGCCAGTGATAATCGCGGTGTAGCCAGGACCTTTCTGGAAGTTGAAAGCGAACTCCTCTGGTCTTATCAGTGCTAAGGTTTGAGCATTCAGCAAAATTTCTCGTTCCAATCTGCATCTTTGTAGCATGACATCTTTGTATAAACCGTTGATTTGTGTCCGAATATATTTTTCCACGTATACGAACTTGCTATTGACGTACGTGAACAAATCTAAATTTTGAGTGTCCATGGGCTTCGGGCGTGAGAAAAAGGTCTCCCGTCTTCCCTCCAAGATGAAAAGTTTAGGGTGCTGTGTTTTTATAATTTGATATCCGCACAACGATTGAGATCTTTCCGCGGTTAGAGCAAAGGTGATATCGTCGGTCTTTACAGTGTAGATCGTTTCCGGATAATTTTGAGAAAGATCTTGTAATTTCGTGGAAAATCCTTCATAGAGTACTCCATATTTGTTGAATTTACAAATTTCCTGAGGTATGCCATCCCAATAGGTGTATCCTCCGGTAACATCCATGCAATATCCAGTATTTAATGTACATTGGGTTCCAGATTGTAGATATGATTTGTTCTTCTCTACATCGGTTCGGGCGTAATAATCCATCAAAGTGACTTTAATTGATCCTTGGACCACAACACCATTCCAGTTCCCATATGGATCACTATATTGGGTCCCATCACAGTCCCCATCAGAGTCAATTTCTCCTGCTAATGTTAATGTGAAAGTTGAAGTTGCATTTATTTTAATCCCATCTATGACGTTGGATCCTATGAGTAAACGTCCGGTTTCATGCAGACGCTTGCAGTTGTCTCTGGTTGTTTCCTGGATATACTCTGCTACTCCTTTTGATACAGCTCCGGTGTGAGAAAACATCCCGCAATGGTGAATTTCCCGGAAAATTTATACTTTACATAATTGTACATGCGCTGATCCAAAATCCATGAGTTGCAGTAATTGGATGTAAGTTGTGGTTTCATTGACTATGGGTTCTGGTATATTACAATCACCTATCTTGTTCAGGGTGATGGTGGTGATGTTTGCATTTGATGCTGCACAATCATAACCCAATAATCCATCAGTTCTAGCGGGTAGGAGGATGAGAACTCCAATCCAAAAAATCGTCGGATAGCACATGGTCACTACAAAATTCGAATTTACTAATAATTGTTTGAACTTACATCTAATTTATTCTTTTACAGGGTTTCATCATTCATAAAAGTGTATTGTTTGAATCAGATTTTTATAAATTTCTCATATACCTTGATGAACGATGGGGTTATTTACATTTTCATTTCCTTATATTTAAAGTGTGTTGTGAATTTAATTTATGTGTATATGTATCCTACTCTAACGGGTGTGCACATGCTCCACAAAAATTAAAATTTGTTCCTGAGCACGGGATTTTTCTCAAATCTTCTCCACAGTTATAACAAAATCTAATTTTTGGTTTAATGGGCATTGACATTGATCGGAGAGATGAGTATACGTTAGGCCTTAACTTCCTTCCCCTTTTTCCTACGTTCTCGCTTTGATAGACTGGCACGGGTTTCGGGCTGGGTCTTATCAAAGTGGAATATGGTCTCTTCAGGGTTTTAAGCTCAACTGCCTTTTTTATTGGCAACTCTAATTCTTCTTGATTGGTGCTGTCAATATTTTCAGCAAAACTGTTTTCTAAAACATTGTCGGTTTCCGACGAGGAATTCTTTTTAATGACAAATTCTAAAAGATTTCGCCTAAATCTCCATTCATTTATATTTTTTTCATGTACACATTTAGAACAGAAATCATGAGGGTCCATACCAATATTTATGGCTTGTTTTTGGAGTCTGCTGGGTTTGATGTGGACTAAATTAAAACAAGTTATCGAGTTGAACCTTCTTTTGTCTATTCCTTTAATGAAAGTTCTGTCAAAAATCAACCTGTCATGAATATGCATATTCACTGGTCCCGTGCATAAGTTATCTTCTATGGAGGCATTTTGTGGTTCCGGGTTGAAGAATTTATTACGAACTTCAGGTGGAACGATGGGTCCTGATGGTTTAATCTTCCTTGAAAAATTGTCAATGGATGTTCTCTTTTTAAATCGAAATTCCGCTTTCGCGACTGCTAGTACTTTCTGACGAATATCCCATTCAATCGGATCCCAAAGTTCTACGCATTCAGTGCAAAAATCTCGGGGATTTAAATTGTTCCCACAGGCAATTATTTGAAGTTCTGACTGTTCGTGATTATTATTTTTACAAGTGACTTTGTTGAATTTAATATTTTCATAGCCTCTGATATGGATTCCTTCCCAGATGAATCCCTCTCCAAAGGTGTTCCGGAATCTCCTTCCCCTCTCTTCCTTGGTTTGATTTACAGGATTCCTCATCATGAATACCGACAATGAATCAGTTTTATTTAAGGTTGATATTTTAACAAATCGCTTTGTTTCTATGTGGTGACTACGATCCTTAGCAAGATTGAAAACTTCCTTACGAAAGTACCATTCAAGCGTATCGACTTTACATATGCATTCGACACAAAAATCTTCTAGGCGTAATTCGTACCTATCTGCGCTATTTTGGGTTGAAATCAATTCTAAGTGTTCATGAGTATTTTTACAGTTTAAAGGAGTGAATTCTCTCCCGTCTAATCCCACAATATACCGATTTCTCCATACAAATCTTCCACAAAATTTAGTTAAAGGTCGAGTACTAAGATCGTCATTTAATGATGAAATTTCATCTGAGGGTTGTTTGGGTGGAATTCCATCATTGAGATGAACCTCTTTGTCTTCAAAAATTGATCTACCCAGATTTTTGGGTAGTTCCCAATTATCCTCAGGATCATACTCTTCAATATTTGAGTTTAATGGTGATGCAACATTTCTCAAAGAGTAAGATGGAGATATTAAGGGTTTTTCGAATTTTTCTTCTTCCTCATTGTTAACGATGATCTTATATACTCTAGGGATGGTTCTTGTAGGAAATTTTCTATCCTTTTCTCCAGGGTTACTGGTTTCCGGGGTAGGTACAGATTTCGGAGTTGAAACTTTGTTTAGTCCTATACATCGTGATGCAATTTGCTCATTCCTACTAGAACAGGCTGCTTCTTCGGCGGGTCTCGCGATAGCAGGTTTCGGGTGATTTTTATCCATCGTTGGTTCCTCAACGCAGACCTAAGATATACGTGTATATATGTATATGTGTTTCTTTTGGAAAGAGGAATGTTTTTTTTTTATTTATTTTTTTTTATTTAGCGTGTCTCTCTCTCTTTTCTCTCTTCTTCAGCAGTACGATATATATATATACATTTTTACGGAAAATCCGTGGAAATTCTTGGTGTCTACATTCTCTAAATTTGCATCTCTTTAAGTGGAATTAATCTATCTATTGAAATTATTTTTTCCTCTTTTCCAATTTGAATTTTGATACTTTTTTCATCTATAATCTCTAAAATCTTATAAGGGCCTTCATTTAAATTATCCAATTTCCCAAATTTCATACCCTTTTCTGAAAGCACTAAATCTCCTGCTCTAAATTTTACCCTTTTTGTTCCTAAATCATAGTAATTTTTTGAACGATTTTTAGCTATTCTTAAATTTTCCTTAGCTTCCTTCTGAAAACTGTCTAATCGGGACATTAATTTAATTAAATACTCATCATAGGTTCTAAGTTGCTCATAGGATGGCAATGGACTGCTAGAGGGTAAAATGGGAGTTTTTCCGAAAATTAACTCATAGGGAGTTCTTCTGGTTGCTTCGTGCATACTAGTATTATAAGAGAACATTGCAAGTTCTACCCATTGATCCCATTCCGAGTCCCTAGACACATATTGTCTGAGGTACTCAGCCAGTACGGCATGAGATCTTTCTAAAGAACCATTAGTTTGGGGATGGAATGCAGTGGTTTTTAACTGTCGGATATTTAGTCGTTTAGTTAAGGTTTGCATAAATTTAGATATGAAATTAGTTCCCTGATCGGTCAGTATTATTTTTGGTGCTCCATAGATGCACATGAATTGTTTTAAGAATGCATTTGCAATTGACGATGCAGTTGCATTTTTTAATATTGCTTCTGTACAATGTTTGGTCAATAAACATTGCATTGTGAGAATATATCTGTTGCCTTCTTGGGTCGGAGGAAACGGTCCCACAATATCTAAAGCAATCTTCTCAAATGCATAACCGGGTGTATCGGTTATGACCATTGGTTGTTTATTTCTTGTTCTTACTATTTTCTTCAATTTACAAGGAAGACATCCAGAGATGTAATTTTGTACATCTTCCTTGATGTAATCCCAATAGTAACTTAGTCTTAATCGATTGAATGTTTTAGTCACTCCCTTATGTCCTCCTATTGAAGAGACATGGGCTTCTTCTATCAATCCTTGCCTTTCAGATATTTCTGGAATTTGTACTATTCCAAGGCAGAACGTAACTCTTATGAGAATATGACAAAATTCCTTATTGAATTCATTGACTATTCTTCCCCATTCAATCCCATTGGGAAATTCGATCCTTGGTATACTGCAACTACTCATTTCATTTAAACGCATAGTTAATTTCAATTCTCGTATGGCGTTTTGTAGGTGCATCATCGTCTCTCTTGGCGTGGAGTTCCTATCTGATGGTTCGATGCAAAGACCGAAATACCATCGAGTTCCCTTTTTTACTGCTGACATTCTTCCCAAATTCATTTGTCCAAAACAGTCTATGTCTATTTTTTCGGAAAATTTTTTGGTGATATTTTCGAAAGGTTTCCCTTGATTGTCCAGGAAAAATACATAGTTATCCTTTTTTAGCTCTAATGGATCCCTGGATTCGTAAATATTCGATCCGAGAATGAGTTTATTTAAATCTTTATATAAATTTTCAAATGTTTCCGCTTCATCCGAATCTTCATTATCCGAATTTTCATCAGGATCTTCATGTGAAAATGAGTCCTGTTCATCTGTTTCGTTGTGACTTTCTATTATGTCTTTATTTTGATCATTGAAAATTGATTCTTCTCCAAAATCGTGCTTTGAGTTTTCAATTTCATATTCATACTGATCATCCTCATAATTTTCATCAGGTATATGATAATCATCTATGATTTCTTCATGATTCTGATTGTTTAACTCATTATCTTCTGTGCTCAGTGGATTTTGGCCATTATTGAATTTTTCGACAAATTCATCTACATCTTTGATAGATTTTTCTGCAATTATTTTATTTTTCTTTCTTACTTCGTCTCGATATTGTTGCCCTTCTTTTGTAAGTTTTGGAATCCTCGTTGAACGTCTAGGTTGGATGTTATAGAGCGCCTCAACGTCCTGAAGAGTTTCTCCATTACCAAGTTGTTCTTTGATTCTGGTGGTTCTTGGGTTTTCATCAGTTATCGGAGGATTCCGGGAAAGAGCGTCTGCATTTACGTTCATTTTCCCTGCTTTGTGTATGATATCGAAATCATATTCTTCTAATTTGAGTCTCCACCGGGTCAGACGAGAAGTTGGGTCCTTTGCTGTTCTCATCCAGACCAAGGGTTTATGGTCCGTCACAATTGTGAATTTCCTTCCGTACAGATACGGCCGAAATTGAGATACACTGTATAATATTGCAAGTGCCTCTTTTTCATACGTGCTGTATTTCATTTCCGTTTGATTTAACGATCTTGATACATAAGCACAAGGCTGATCTTTCCCAACTGGTCCTTGGCTCAGAATCCCAGCAATGGCGTAACCGCTTGCATCTGTGGTTAACAGGAAGGGTTTATTGGAATCAGGATATTGAAGTACTGGTTTTTCACATAAACAATCTTTTAATGTTTCAAAAGCTTCCTGTTGTTCCTGATTCCATTCGAATGGAACATCCTTCATCAATGATTTTGTCAAAGGTTTGGAGATTTTCGAAAAGTTGTGTATGAACCGACGGTAATATCCAGCTAGTCCCAGGAATTGTTTAATATTCTTGGGATTCCGTGGAGTAGGGAATTTCCGTACAGCTTCTATTTTCTTCGGATCTGGCTTCAATCCTTCATCCGAGATTATATGTCCGAGATATCCAACTTCTCGACATAAAAACTCACATTTGTCAGGTTGCAATTTGAGATTAGCTTCTCTTAGCCGTGCTATCAGATTCAAATACTTTTTCCGATGTTCACTCAGAGTCTTTGCGTAAATAACAACGTCGTCCAGATAAACAAACAACTCTGTACCTTGAAGTCCAGTTAGTACAATGTCCATAAGATGTTGAAAGGTTGCAGGTGCATTCTTCAATCCAAATGGCATTCTTACGAACTCATAATGTCCGTGGGGGGTGGAAAATGCCGTTTTATGTTTATCTTTGTCACTCATTCTGATTTGGTGAAATCCGGAAGCAAGGTCGAACGTGCTAAAATATTTCGCATCCCCCAGCTGGTCCAGGATTTCAGTGATATTAGGTAAGGGATAAGCATTTCCCACAGTTTTTTCATTAAGAGCCCGGAAGTCCAACACGAGTCTCCATCTTTTATTTCCATGACTGTCCGCTTTTTTTTGGGACAATCCACACGGGAGTGTTATATGGTGATTGTGACGGTTGTATGATATTATTATCCAACATTTCGTTGACTTGTCTCACTATCTCTTCTTTCAAGTTCGGAGGAAACCTATATTGTTTGGTATAAATAGGTTTATCATCTGTGGTCGGAATTTCATGAGTTGGCATATTAGTATGCGTGAGTTGATCTCCAGGAATATGAAATCTGTCTAAACTGTTTTTGATTGAAATTTCGACTTCTTCTTTTTCCTGTTGATCAAGATGATCTAATCTCAATAGTTTTTTGGTTTCTTCGAATCGTTCAACTTCTTCTTTACTCAATTCTATGGTTTTATTGGAAATTTTATAAAGGTTTCTTCTCTTCCGATTCGTAATCCGCGTTTTCGTTGGTTTGTTTGAATTTGAATTTATTTTTACAATTTCTTCCAGTTTGAGTACTGGTATGGATACTTTTATTTCTTCATTGGTAGTGTTAACTACTGGCATATATGTATAGCCGTTATAATTTCTCACCATAGCATTTCCCATATATACGCCATTAGTTATGGTTATAGGTGGTATATGACCTTCTTCTAGATTCGTTTTTTCAATTTGTATTCTCACGACTTGACGTGTTCGAGATGGAATCGTATAGATTTTTGATTCTTGGAGGAAGGGTATTTTTGAGTTTTTTAAGTCTAGGCAATTTTCTTCCCAATTAATTTTTGCCTTTTGTTCGGATAAAAATGTTATTCCTATTATCCCATCTTGTTTTATAGGGAAATCATCAGGTACTACATGAAATATAGTTTCATATCCAATGAAATTCATACTGAATTTTCCCATGGTTGGAACGGTTTCTGGAGAAATTCCGGACAGATATAATATTTCATCAGTGTTGATGGGTATATTGTCCTTGATAATGCTGTATTTGATTAAGCAAACTCCTGCTCCTGAATCCAATAGGAAGGTAACTGTCCGACTTCCATGATTCACCTTGATGGCAGGAGAGTGTAGTTCTAAGGCTAATTTTATATCGGTGCTTCCATGATGTCGTCTTGGTGAACCATGGCATGATGAATGCCTTGATTCGGGCATGATGATCCTCGACTCCGTAGAGTAGTTTGATTTTGAGATTCTTCCTCCCTCCGCGGGAGGCTCTGGGAGTTTCCCGAGCTCCGTATTTTTTGAGCATCTCTCCGTACTCTACAGTCTTCAGAAATATGAGTATTACTCTTACAAAAGGTACAGTATTTTCCATTGATGGATCTATACTTCAATTTATAGCATGTTTCCGCAGTGTGACCTGGTCTTCTACAAAATTGGCACTGTAAATCAAAATTTTGATTTCGAACAGTGATATCCGGACATTGATCTGCTTCATGTCCAGATTTTTTACAAAATTGGCATGATATAGAGTTTGTACATTCTCTGGCAAAATGCCCGAATTGATTGCATTTCGGACAGGGCCTATTCAGTGGGCAGCGGTCGGAAGTATGGTCCGTTGAATTACATTTTTGGCATCTTTTTGGCTGCATTGATCTAATTGGTGTGTAAAATCGGCATTCGTCGGCTTGATGTCCGATTTTCTTGCAAATTTGACAAGTGTCCGAATTCCTTTCGAATGAGTCTCTGCAATCTCGGACAGTATGTCCTCGCTTGTGGCAATTTGTGCATTTAATGAAATCACGACTTCTGGACACATTTGCTTCATGTCCAGATTTTTGACAAATTTGACATTTCGGTCTGTCGTTATTATTTGGTTTTTTATATTTATAACAGTCTCGAGCTGCATGTCCATCACGTTCACATATTTGGCATCGTATACTTTTCCTCTGTTCTTCTCTATTCAATATCGGACAATTGGCTGCTTTATGTCCGATTTTATCGCATAGCATACATTTTTCATCCTTAAGTGATAAACTTCTCAGTTGTTTCTGGATCTCTAATTCTTTTTCTATAGTTATAGCTTCTGGTCCGGCAGCATTCAAATCCGTTTTTTCTTCCAGTTGATTAAAGATTTCCTGTTTTAATCCTCGTACAAACGCTCTGCATACTGCTGTTTCTAAGTCGGTCCGTTTAGCTGCTGTAATGGTGTTTGCATTTTCATTTTTGAAAGCTTCTATTATTCTACTGCCAAGCTTCCTCGCTCGACTGAAATAATTAGCTGCATCTTCATTACTCATTTGACACAAGGTTCCGAGCTTCCCAATAATGTCTATGCTGGACTCTTTTGTATCATAAATTCCTTTCAAGATGTTGAGTAATTCCTAAATAGTCTCTGGATTTGATCCTCGAACAATGTGTAGTGCTCCATCCCTTAATTTCGAGCGTATCAAGGTTGTTAGATTTCTTTCTCTATCAGGGTTGATAAGTAGTCTTGCATCTTCACAGGCTGCAGCAAATTCATTATAAGTACAACCGTTGCGAGTTCCAGAAGAAACGGGTACTAGTGACACTGCATCTTGAATTTTAATGTATTGGTCCGTCATGTTGGATGTAGGATTTGTATTGTTAGGTGATTCAGTGAAAAAGTTTTCCTCAATTATAGTGTCCTCAAAATCTTGAATAGTTGAAGTGGAATTTATTGTGTGTCCGCCAGCAGCTTCGTTTTCCTTGAGCGGGGTGCTGGTCAGAAATGTATTCGTTGAATCAATTTCGTATTGTTCTCCAATTTGATTAACACTGTCGCTTAATTGTGCAGCGATTATAGTGTTTTCTAGATCGCTCTCATTATTCTCTTGAGTGGTATTCACTTTCTTCGTTGGTGTGTGTTTTAATTTGGATTTATTTATGGAGGGATTTTGAATCTTAGAGAGGTCGTCCTGCTTTGCACCGGCGTCCAACGTTAGAGTCCCAGAGTCTGTAGATGTTGTCCCCTGTTGTTCTTCAATTTTCTTCTGTTGGCTTCGGGTTTGTATACCAGACTTTTATCCGAAACAAATCTTTGTACTTGTTGACTTGATTTATTTGTTTCTTTGTTATTATTGTCTTAGTTGTTCAAAATTTTTCATGTTTTAATTTACTTCGTTTGTTTACTCAATTCTTGTATTTCCTTTGTTATTATTATTATCACAGGATAATCATCTGCTTACTTCTTTCATATATTTATTTATTTGTTTGTTTATTTGTATTTATTTATTTGTTTATTCGATTTGTTCTCATTTATTTACTTGTTGTTTTTCTTGTTTGTTCATTCAATAATTTGTATTTTTTTTTATAATAAGAATTTTGTTCATGCAATGAAAGTTTGTTTCATTAATGTTGAGAAAGAATTAGTGAATTTTTATCGACTGCATCATTCAGAGGATATACTCTCTGGTTATATCATGATGTGCATTTAAGATTATATTTGAATTGGTACGCAGTAAGCTAGATTTACTCTTAGGTTTTCATCATAGTTTGCGTCCGAAAATATAGGTATACATCATTCAGAGGGTATACTCTCTGGTTATACCATGATGTGTATCCGAAATAATGATTTATTTTTTTCTCAACATATATATTGAAATTTATTTCATTGAATCTGTTTTCTTTTATTTTGCATTTAACTTGATTATGTTGACTCAATTTAATTGAAAACGTTTGTTGTATTTGATGGAAATTTTCTAAGTCCTTTGATGCGAAAATTTTCAGAGGAAAATATTTTTTCCAAGTATCAAATTTCCTAGGTATGAAATGAAAGGAGATTTGATGAAATGAACTATTAATTTGGTATTGAAAATTTTGAAATTTTATTAGTAAAAATTTTTCAGAGTGATAGAATGAAATTGATTTTAGGTATTGATGGAAAATTTGTAGAACAGTTTCAAATAGGCATCCTTTTGGTGTCCTACCGACTGCGCCAAAATTTTTATAACTACAGCCTGTTACGTCAAAACCTTTTATATAGATTATCTGAAACAGACAGCAGCTATTAGGAATTGCCAAATCAGAGTTTGACAACCCCTTTGTTACCCCACTTTAGTTAGTTAGACTAAACAAGGACTGGGGAAAGGATACTTAAATGAAACTGTTTGACTCGTTAGAATATGGTTACAAAATTGAATTTATTATTATTTATGGCAGTGTTTGTTTACAAAGAGGTTTAATATTAAACTCGTATATGTATAGTTAAAAAAGAACATTTAATTCATTATATAAATTTGTATATTAAATTTAATTTTAGGATTTACATTGTGAGCAGGAATTAGATTCATATAATTCCTTGCATGGAGGAATTGGTTGAATATCCCAATTTTCTCCTTCTACAAATAAGTTCCCTCTTATTTTCAATGAAGCTAAGTATAATTTTAAATTATTCAATTCTTCATTTAATTTCATTAGGGATTCCTCATAGGTATTTAAGTTATTGAGGAAACGTGTTCTCTTCCTTCCTGCGGGTGGAATTCTATTTTCCCTAACGTCCCTATGGTGAGTTTTTATCCTTCTCTTCGTTCCCCGGATTCTATCTTCTAGATATTTTATTCTAATATATATCTCATTTTCCACTGAAAGAAGAACAGAAAAAGAAAACTTGTTAAAATATAATTCTATACTACTTCCGAGTATGAGAATAAAAGAGAGAGATGATTAAAAAAAAAAAATAATAAAAAAGGGGTAAAACGAATTAAAAGAAAGATTGACAAATTTTGGTTGTATTCAAGTATGAGACTTGAATCTATGAAAATTTCGATTTAAAAATAAGAAAAAGAGTTTCTGATTTCATAAAGAATTGGAAGAAATTCATATTCAAATATGTGGCTTGAATCCACGGGGATTGAATTTAATTTGAATTCTAAAAACTCAAGGTTTCATCGACATTTCAATGTTACCATTGAGTTAGGAAACTTAGGTTTTTCACCCACCCAAATAGTGTAAAACACTTACTTCTTATAATCACACCGCAAGTGCCTTGGCGACTCGCTTCACGTTCTGTTTTAAATTTCGTTAAAACCGCTAGTGATCCTGGCTGTTTGTAGCACAGGATCGCAGTTACCGCCTGTTGTCGAGAAAAACAAATGTGGCTCCGATGGTTCTTCCTTCCACGTAGTTAAAGCAATCCTTGCTTGTCTCGTTGAAAATTTCTCCTCCTTTGGAATTTTAAATTTGTGCTTGAACTCCGTTCAATTTCTGTTCAAGCACTTGTGTAGATGATGAGCAGCAATCCAAGCTTGCTCGTTGGAATTTGAATAATAAGTGCTTGAACTCCGTTCAATTTCTGTTCAAGCACTTGTGTAGATGATGAGCAGCAATCCAAGCTTGCTCGTTGGAATTTGAATAATAAGTGCTTGAACTCCGTTCAATTTCTGTTCAAGCACTTGTGTAGAATACGACCGTTGATTGTAGAGTCCTAAAAAGGACTATTGATGTTCCAGCGTTGCAAGTTTAGCAAGAGCAAAGTGTAGAGTGTGGCCGTTGATTGTAGAGTCCTAAAAAGGACTATTGATATTCCAGCGATGACAAATTGCTTGTTAAAGCTTGATCCTGCGTTGTCTTGAAGGTGTGAAATCCTGAAAAGGACTGTTGATGCTCCAACGTTGAAGATGCAGTTGTTGACGAGAGCGAAGTGTCTTGTGAAGTGTAGTGGAGTGAAGTAAGTGAAGCTAAGGAAATGTCGCGATATTTATACACGCGAGTTCTCTTGGTGAGCGCCGTGATTGGTTAGAGGTTCCTTGGAAGGGATTTTCAAACTCTAGACCAATGAGGAATCCAGGTTTCTGCTCTCGGCGGTTGCCGATGATTCAAACTTAGCGGTATACGCGAGCGCCGCCTGTCGGGAAAGTCGCGAGTTAACACACTTCGCGCTCAACTCTCGCTCGGGGGTGACGGGTTCCCTCTTCGTCGTCTCCATGTCCATAATGTTTCAATTACATATTACAAATCAAAGGTTGTTTTAACCAGTATATCTCTTATTTTTGAGGTTTAATATCTAAGATTATTTTTGCATAACCCATTGATCATAATATTCATACAAGAAATATAGTTTTTAAATTTAAGATGCTTACAGCACACAAGTCCCTTTTGAGTTTGCAGAGAATTTAGAGTAAGGAATACTTATGGAATGCATTTCTATGAATCCATGAAGTATCCCAAATTAACACACAGAGTATCGAAAGATTTTCTGAAAAGTTCTGAATGAATACATGTGGGAGTTCTCGAAATACACACAGAAAATGCCTGAAGTAATCGTAAAGACTACTCGTCATGACAGTGAACATGAATCCCCATGGCAGTTCAAAATGTAGTCTTGTTCCGCTCAAAAAGGATCCATAACGAACACCATGAACTTCGATCAACAAGAATTCAATCAGAGTCCTCCTGAATTTGTAAACGTTTTTGGATAAAAGTAATGTCCAAGATACAATTGATAGCATATAAATTTATCGAATAGGTGCGTGTACGAGATTTGAAGAGTGCTTAGTGAAATGAATTATGCAATGTATTTTCAGTGAGTAATTCATTTCGGTGCAAGAAACATATAATATGTGAGAATAAATGACATATCATATGATCTTGAGGTTGAAGTTCATATACAGGAGAGTGATGTAACCTTAAAGAAGAGAAGTGTGTGAAGATTCATGAATTGTTCGTGGATAATGAAGTAAATTATTGATTACTTCAAAATATATGAAAATTGGCTATAAAAATGCATTCATACAAATGATCTTTCGTGTATGGAAAAACTAATCGATTGTATCGTGTGTGGGAAATCCCTTATAGAAAACGATGGAAAAACTCTGTGATTTCCATCCTTTTCGATAAGAAACTTGTAAAAGAATTGATATTTAATTACAAACTTTCATTCAATTAGGAGAAAGTTCAGGATGCCTGTTTTGCGGTATGATTTATTTATACTGAATGAATTCAGGTGTAGATGCATTATGAATTCTCCCGAGCAGATTACGTGTTCTTTCCAAATCTCCACATGTCTTCATCCCCACTGACACAACAGGCATACCTTTGGAATTATTTTTGGATTCAAATTAATGATTGTGCGCATTCTTAAAGAACTCCCTCAAAAAGTGTGGCATTCAAATGGCATTCTCCAAGAACTGTTTGAGAACCGGTTGTGCTGTGTGGAAATAATAATGTAAAATTGGTAACCACATGTGAGTGAAATTCAGGAATTCGATTCGCAAAACTTAAATAACTCTTTTTATGAATTTCCAGAGTAAAAGAAAGATTTTCTTCAGTAAAAATGAGCGATTCATCATTAATGATGTTTTTCTTTTCAAATTTCATTATTTAGATTGGCGACACAATTCTTCGCACAAGTGCCCAAATGTCTTTACTTAATGACCTTTTATGGCAGGGGCAATAAAGTGTGCGCCTCCGTTCCAGTGAGGAGGTCATAAACAGGTGCCCAGATGTCTATCCTCAATTAGCCCTTTATGACGAGCGCAATAAAACGCGCGCCTCCGTTCCAGTAAGGAGGTCATAAATGAGGGTAAGGAGAGGGTTCTCGGTTTTTTCCGATCTCTTGGAAAAAACGGTACTCTCTAATGTACTTGGGGGTGCCAAGCCAGTTCATTTCCGTTACCCACGTAGCACAGGTGTCGGTAAATGAGTACACCACTCTCCCAACGCTCGATATGTGCATTCTGTACATATTTTATGTAATTGGCATAGTTGGGCCCTATGCCGCGAATCATTTTGTGCGCGTGTGTTCGCATTGGGCGGAAAAATTTGAAAAAATTCGCGTCTACGTTACATGTTAAGGATAGTTGAGGAGTCCGAGCAAAGTTTGTATTTCCTTACAGTATGTACACCATGAGAGAACGCTAATGTTCAAGGAATGTTTACTGGAAGTTAAGTGAACGTCTAGACATTTGAAAATTCATTCAACATTCTATGAACGTTAATTTACGTACAATCAACCTACATCTCACCTCACCGTTTTGTGTTCTCTTGAGTGACTTATATGATCATATCTATCGAATAACGAACAGTGCTTGTATCCCAAGTCCTTAATATTGATTCCTAATAATCTAATCCTATCCGCATGTTGCATGAAACGCATGGAGATATCATTTGAGGAATTTCAATCCACACACGACACCAACGTCGCCTCTCTGTGGAACGACAGAGAAGCAGCGTAGAGGAGACGGAAAAATGCCCGTCTGAGAAAACGGTTCGGTCATTCCTCTGTGATCTCTACGCTGCTCCTACGTCGTACTACGTCGTTCCACCGCTTCCTTTCTTCTCCCCCAATTCCACAAAGAGACGACGTCATCGCACTGGCGACTGTCCTATACGATGTGACGTGATAAATGGTCACAAAAAGAGTCGCGAGATGGCACCGCGCATGATCCCCAGTAATAGTAGTCGTAAACTTTGAGAACACGTTTGATTCACCTGAAAGAACACAGCTGTCGCTCGCTCACACGAGAATCGGGAACACATCTCCTCTCCTTTTCTATCCCTGTCCCCCTCCAATCCCTGCCTTTCATGATTTGTTGAGGTCTCCCGTCCCCGGAGGCAGCGCCACCTACGCCACGAGTACCAGCAAAGGTTGGTTCAACGCCAGAAGACAACACCAGCGCCACTCCAACTGTTCCTCGGTCGTCAACCTTCCCGGAGACCGGGAATTCCTCGTGGGTAACTCCATCTCTCTCCAATCCCGGACCACAGAGAGAGAGAGAGAGAGAGAATCAGGAGAAGTCGTATCCGAGGATGCCACCCCGTCCCTGGACCGGCAGAACAACGGCGGAGGTCGACTTGATCACACTGTACCCCTTCTTCCCCCCCCCCCTCCAGAAGTTGGAGAAGGACACAAACACCCGCGCCCGGAGGATCTCCGCAACGCACATGCGCACACTCACCCAACGAGTACTAAGAAGCCACCACCACACGAGCGCGCAAAACGAGCTCGAGAGTGCGCTCCCACGGAAAGTCACCGACGGGGTTTCGTATATGATTTTGTGAACTCACCCGTCGGTGGAGAAGAAGGGAATGGCCATGTTGCCTGTCACTTCTTGTGTGACTGAGCGACCGCAAAGTTCACGTCAAAAACGAATCTTCGAAAATTATCATTACGGTGAGTGTACTGTGCCATCGGGGCTCAGGTTTCGACTGCGATTCGGAATTCCGCATCTGCCAGGTTTCTCCGCCGGTGTGGAAGTGCTAGTGCGGTGGAAATTGGTTTGTGGTGAAAAATCGTGTCATTCACGTGTTTTTCCTCTCCCCTGTTGTTTTGACTTAGAGTCACCCCCTTCGCCCGTGTTTGCCGACCCTTGATTGATTTTATGGTCGCGGTCTCCCGGTATTTCCCTTTTACTTCCGATTCATGTCAACGGCATAGTCCGTGTAGTATATTCCCTCCTGGTCGCGCCCTCCTCGTCTTCTTTCCCTCCCCGTGTTCCCCTAACTCTTTTATACATTCACATGGTTTATTGTGCTTTTGCTTCCACGCCGAAGTCGTGCGAATTTTGTACAATTTGAGAGAGATTCAAAATATACTTGTGCTGCGAGCACGTGGTTAACCTAGAAACCGAGTATAGTTTCCTTATAATCTCTAGAATCGACCCACCCCCTCTCCCTGAGTTTTTCCTCCTCCTTTGACCCCTCAAGACTATCGTGAACAATTTACTCGTTCGATTTCAATATATTTCAGATCTCAGCCCCTTATAAATATCCACGACGGGGATCGTGGAGGCGCTCGACGACCCTTGCGCCTTTGTATATGGGTATAGGAGCTATCCATCACAACGAGTATTGAACCCCCATTAGATATTTGATACACGAAGGAAAGAATCATTGTTGGCCTAATAAACTGGTCTGTTACTATAGCGCCTTCAAAAGATAATTGCTGGAGAACCAAGAAAAATAGTTGACACAACTCAATTTTTTTGCTGAGGGAAAACTAATTGGTTAACAGAACGGACGTCTTAGCTGCACTGTAAAAAATAATCAGAATTTTCCTATACGAAGCAACCGGAAAATCCCGATCATGCAATAGGAAATCAATTCCCCATACATGTGTATAAAATTGACCATAAATGTATATAAAATTTCCGAGCTTTATGGGATCTTTCCCATCATTCTCCAGTAAATTTCCGACAAAATCCGAAGGATTCCCAACGCGCGTATGTGTTAATTACTTCCGAACATTTCTGTGAAGTTTCCCATAGATATTTTCCACAGTGTGCTGGAGTGAATATTTTTGCAAGGACAACAAATTTTTTTGTAGGCGCTATAGTAGCAAACCATTTTCCTCTGTGTAGGTGAAGCTTTGAGTGAACCTATAAATTTCGATATTAAATCCGAACAAAAATATTTTCTTGAATTTGTCCGTTGCGAAAGAAGTGGGAATTCCCCTGAAGATCTGTAAATATAGTTTCAAGTACTAAAAACATCCCAAAACGCATGGCTTTTCCAAATTTTAGAGGTTCAATTGGAGAATTTTTTTTTCGAGAATTCATCAAATGTTAATGTATATTCAATTTCTCATCTCCTCATGCCTCCATTTCATGACCATAGGTAGATGGATGGAAGATTAGATGGCGTCATTACGAGAGTATTTATAAAGAAGATCTCAAGAACCCTGCACACCTCTAAGTATGTCCGAAATTAACTTCCAATCATATACGGCCAAGTGATTGTTTGAGAATGAGAGTTCATCTGGCAACACAAGTGAGTGTCAACATATAAGCAAGGTCTTGATCCAATGGATTTGAATTCAACTCTTTCAAATATGCTTCAACGAAAAAACACAGTTACGAGTAATATTCTATAAAATTGAGACAAGTTTTTTCGATCTTCTATTGCAAAACTGCGAACTTTCTCATTCTCTTGAAATGAGTGATAGGTTTCATTATAATATTCTCATAGTAATCGATGGTGAAAATTTGATGTCAGTCGTTTCATCCAATATTCTCTTGCAGATTTCCAGCAACAGTGTGGCTCATGGTCTTGAATTTCACAAACAACGGAATGTATCGGAGTTACAAGATTGTGAAGGTACTATTGAATTCACCAAAAAATTGGATAATTCATCCGACGCCCTCAATAGAACTTATCCTGCAGGAGGAGTGAGACAAAATGATAGAAATTCTGACGTATGTTCGGTTGCATCATGTATGGATATTGCGCATGGGTGGAAGTTCAAAACATTCAATGTTTCAGATTTCAAAGGAATCTCTTGCTTGGCTGGACGTGTGGGGGACAAACTTGATTGGAAAAAAAATTACGCCAAACATATTTTTAACCCCGTCAACCGCTCAAGGTCTCCGCGTCACCATCCATTCAACCATCGCTTTATGTAATGAATTGTTAGAAAGTGGATTATTCAAATATGTCCTAACTGGGAAACTTAACCAAGATAAAATTGAAGTAATATATGAATATTCTTGCTGTAATTGTGCTATTATGCTATGCTTCTTGTATGTTCAATCAATGATGATTCATGCATGTTTTGTTTCACAGCAATTTTTCGGCATAATTCGTCAGGCAGGATCTTAAAATGAGCACCCTACCATAATTACATTCCTTCAATTATACAAGATGCTCTCTATTTTCAAAGTATTGCGACCACCCAAGTTTGGTAACTGTACCGTACGAGAAAAAAATAGCATCAAAATCAGTGAAGAAGAATTCAGAGGAATTTTTCAACCTTCTAAGACATCGAGTTCTGAAGAACATATCAGTGAGTTGAAAGAAAGGTTGGATAATTTGATAGACTCCAATACTGAATGTGATGGAATAATTAATCATAGCTACGATTTGGCTTCTGTTGTGGATTGCATTATATAATACGTGACGGGATTTGTCTCTCGTAAATTACTGAAATCTTTTCGGGTGTCTTTGAAGTTTCCCGACATGCTAGAAGCAGAATTAGTTGATTTGAAATCAAGAGGAAAATCAATCCATCCAAACATCGTATTATTCAATTTATTCAAAGAAATAGAAAAGTATTTCACTCTGTTCATTGAAAATCGAGAAATTGATATTTATGACCGTACAACATCTGCTTTACTGGGAAATCACCACTTCTCTTTCCCTTGTGAAGACCACAAACTTGATGTTATTGCTTACAGCATTCACTATTACTTGACTATGAGAATGAGACAATATATAAAAGCCACAACTAGTGATATGAAAGAGCAGAATAAAGAAGAAAAGAAACTCTCCAAATTGGTGAACACTTGAGCAAGCAGTCTGGTTTCATTTTTTCGAACATATATCGATGCACATGTAATTAACATAGATGAATTGTTGTAAATTGGTATGCAAAAGTATTAAATGAAAACGAAAGCAACTTCTGAGGCGAATGTCTATTCTGATTGTTGTTTCTCATCTTATGTTGCGGTTGATGTTTCATCTTGTGTGCTCCCATTTCACTGATTGAAGCAAGGACGACGCTGACAATATTGTGCGTGACATACATAGAATAGATTGAAGTTATAATTTCATTCCCAAATCTCTATGAAACATCGATTGATGCTCATTTCCCATTCATCAGTCTAGTGGGAAAAGGAGAGTGGATGTGTAATTTACAGGAGTCGAAGTCCGTATCTTATTTCATAAAAATTGCTGAAATGCGAAGATGTAAGAAATATTCAAACTTTGAACTCCAGCTGCAGATTATGAAAATATATAACACTATTATTTATTGATTCATTTGTATTTCTCAAACCCTCAATTCTAACGATGAGTGAGTTATTAATCCTGCATAGAACAAGATGCGGGACAGAAATTTGAATGTTTTTTCGATTTTTTTTCAATTGAGTAATTTGTTATAAATATGCGAAGTTTAAGAGTAGCTGTCATAATTACTAGATTGCTCCCTTCATCACGTAAAGATAGAGCATTAAATTGAGGAGTAATCGCGCAGCTGCCATATACTGTTTTGAGGTTATTTGTGTTCCTTGGAGGCTGCCGTTATTGTTTACATTATTTGTCATGTCAACAGCGTCAAATTCGTAAATACTAAAAAATGATCACAAACGTCATGCCCCCGTTGGATCACCTGTTCTTCTCACACCGTGCTCTCAAGTCACACGAACTCCTAGCAGAAGGAAACAAGATGGCGGCTCCCCATGGTTTGTCACGTGTAGACACCGGGCAACACAACCGTGTGATTGAATTTAATATAAAGTGGACTCCCGGTTGTGCTAAGGTTCCGAATGGACGTGTAGTCTTTCTAAGATACCTCAATTGATTAATTGTGGGCAATTAAGTATCGAAATTTCAGACAAAAATAATTGGAAAGTAAAAATAATTACTGAGTCTAATTTGTTGATATAAGGAAACATTTCTTATTATGGACATTCAGATGCAATGGGCAGTTGGATTTCCCTAACCTAACTGGCCACGTGGGAAGGAGGGTTAAAAGTGAAGTTCAAATCCGAATGTGTGGATAATGAATATTTTAAAAAAGTTTCTTACATCAAGATGAGTCTAAATAATGGTGAACTAAACAATAACCTAATTAGTTAAGGGTTAGAGGGTTTGGGAAAAGAAAATCGTGGAATTAACGACCTGGACATGGCTAACACTCATCAAGATAGCTCAAATGGAGCGAATGTTATGAAAAGCAATGAGGAACTTGAAAGGAAGCCTGAATATGATGGAGATGGTATGAATTTGGACGTTAATTTGAAAGTACCTAGAATCGGAGATGGCGCAGGTCTCAAATCTGTGAATCTTCATGAAATACCCATATCGTCCGGCAAATACAGGGTTGAAGTGGTATTGGAGAAAAATAGGGCTAACCAGAACAAATTCAAGAAGGATAACACCTTATATATCATCGAGTCACTTGTTAAACTGAAGGTAAAATTTGATAGAATCATTGATTTGGGCTTCAGGAAAATTGGTATGGATTTGGGTTCTGCGAAGGGAACAAATGATTTAGTAGCGGATGCGAGATTGATACCGATGGGCTCATCTGCACATATTCCATATAGGAATACTGAAAGAAGAGGAGTCATTGAGAATATCGAAACCGACTTTGATCTACAGTATTCGAAAATGGAAGGCACGTCAAATATTGATATCATCAAGGCGGAAAGGATGCATACTAAGGTCACAGGTTCAAAAGAATTGCAGCCTACAAAAAATGTAATACTCACGTTTGAAGGAGACATTCTATCGGAATATAAAATGTTTTATGGTCGAGTTTGTACTTGGGTGCAACCTTATATGTCTAAGGTAATGATATGTTTTCATTGCTCCAATTTTGAAAATAAGGCGGAGCATTGTGATGAGGAAAAGATATGCATCAATTGTGGCAAAAATTACCATGTGATGGATAAAAGGGATGAGTGCCAAGAAGCAACTGAATGCATAGATTGTGGGGATAATCATATCCCTACAAATAAGAGTTGCCCCAGGTTCAAAATTGATAGTTATATTGTGTTTTTGAGTGCTAAAGACACTATTTCACCATTTGAAGCCAGGGTTGAATACAAATTATTCAACAATAATAGGAATTATGTGTCAAAGAATTCAGATGCAACGAATATCAATTTAAGATACAAAGAAAATTTCCCGAGCAGTACATGGGATGGAGATATTCAATTTCTGGATGATCTAAGCCGTAAGAAGGCTTATTAGCAAGGAGGAAGTACTACAGCGTTCTCAGATGTTTTGGTATCCCAAAAATCGACTACAGTTTTGCAGAAGAGTGTAGCTACACCAAATTCTGCGAAATCGACGACGGCACATATGAAGAAGTCAAAGGATTTTACGAGTCATAACCCTGATGACAACTTAGTTGAAGTTATGGTTAGGATTATCAAAAATAGATATCATGATCTTAGTACGTCTGATGATTGCAATTATATATGATCGAATTTGAACAAAGAGTTGGTTGAATATAGGCATGCAGTCACTAGCGGTGAATTTTATGAGAGTCATAGAGGCGTGGAAGTAGATGTAAAATCGATTCTGGAATCTAAGCAAAATGATAATGAAGGATAATGGGTACACAAGAATTTTTACAAGTTTTAGTATGGAACGCACGATCAATTTCGAATGAAATTCAAGATCTTAGAAACTCCTCACATCTCTATGACTTGATAATAATAACCGAAGCCTGGATTAATGGTGAAAGCATTCCTAGTGTATATGGCTTTAATAATTCAATTAGTAGACGACAAGATAAAAAAGGAGGTGAAATATTGATTTATTTCAGAAAAAGTTTGTCTATTGATTCAGATAGTAATTTCTGTATCGATCGGATAAGTGAAAACTTTGAATATTTGAAATTTGCAGTTAATAGTTGTGAGCCTGATATTAATTCTTTGGTGTTATACAGATTTCCGAACAGAGGTAATAAAGTTGAAGAATGGGTGAACGTCTTTCAATCTTTATCCTAGAGTGAGTGTAATTTGATAGTGGGCGATCTGAATGCGCACAATATAAGTTAGAACTGCGAGGAGAGTAGCGGGGAGGGTTTACATTTAGAAGAGGCACTCTATGATAATAATCTTTATATAGTGAATGGAGATACCCTGACACATGTTGATGCCACACATAGTAAATCTTCGAACTTAGACTTGTGCATGACGGATAACAAAATGTTGGATAAGATCACGTATACAACCGGCAATGATACGTGGGGTTCCAATCATTATCCACTCCAACTGAGTTTGCGATTACATACTAAATCAAACGATCCTTACATTAAGTTTAATAACAGATTATACACTAGGAATACTGATTGGGAGATGTTCACCTATCTCATGAATGAGGGAGGGAATTATTTAATCTCGGAAGAGTGTTGTACATTAAGTTGTTTGGAAAAATATGAAGTTTTTTGTGAATCTATAGTTTCTAAGTTTGATTTGATTAACACAAAGAACAAGGCACATAATAGTAAGGATAATGTTTCGAACAGATATAATAAGTATAAAAAAGTTCTCTCACCTTGGGACAGCGATTGTGATAAAGCTAAAAAAAAGCAGAGAAAAGGCGTCGGCTAAAGCATATAGAACTAGAAAGGTAAGGGATTTTATTAATTGGAAAAGACTGTCTGCTGAAGCAAAGCTTATTTTTAGGAAGAAAAAAATGGATTCATTTGTCAAGTTTACGAAGTCATAAGTTATTTATTACTCATTTGAGTGAAGAGAATTGTGCATTGAATAAGTTTTGGTTATATAAAGCCACAGTTCAGATTATAGAGAATCTTAGGAGATTAGGCCTGGAGTTGTCATTGGAAGAAACTAATTTCATTTCGTTTCATAAAAATTGCGATAGGAATAAAAACAAAAAGAAATGTGATGAATGTGGTGAGTATATTCATATAAACGGGATTAAGAAAGTCAGCTGTGAATCAATAAAATTTTTAGAGGTCATTTTCAATAGTCATTCAAGTTATAAACCCCATGATGAATATATTAAGGGGAAATGTAATAAATCGCTTAATATTATCAAGTATTTGAGAACGACTTGGTGGGGTGCCGACCCATTAGTCCTGTTAAATATATATAAAAGTCTAGTCAGGAGTGTTTCAGAGCATGGTCAAGGTATCATCATTAAAGTAGGTTTTAACATTCAAAACACTCATCTGCAAAAAATACAAAATCAAGCCATGAGGCTATGTTTTGGATATAGAAATTCTACTCCAATAAATGTAATGAATAAGGAGTGTAATTTGATGTATTTGAAATTTAGAATTCTAGAGTTGAGTTCTAGACATATGCTGAAGGTCGTTAGTGTAGAGGATCATCCGGTAATCAGGGCTTTAAGTATATATGACAATGAAAGACTGGAATCCACTCCATCTCAACCGCATGGCTTGAGAACGGTTATCATAGACACTTATAGCAAGATCAAAACTGATAATGTACCTTTATTAATAATAGCTGAAGGTAGTCGATATGAAGAGCATATTGATGATGAATCAGCGAAAGATACTGAGTGGAACAGTACCATAAATCTTGCTGATGGTTTTGAAATTGAAAATAATCTTGATTTTGGAAACTACGTGCAAAAATATAAGAATATTAATAAAATTGAGGATAATTTGGTTAACCATATACATACGGGTCAGTTATCAAAGACAAACAAGCTATAGGTGCTGGAATATGCAGCGAAAAATTGGGTATGAATCATAAAATAAGCATAAGCCCAAGTGGCTCAATATTTACTGCCGAATGCATTGCATTAGAGTTCGCTTTGGAACAGATTGAGCCTGATGAGGGGACTCACTATTTGGTGTTGTCAGACTCCTCAAGTGCCTTGAGTAGTATGAAGAATTCCTATCACAAAAGAGATTTACATCCTAATATTGAGAATATTAAAAGAAGACCGTACAAATTATATTTCGATACTGGGAAAAATAAAGGGTCCATACCAATCCTGTGGATTCCGGCGCATGAAGGAAGGGAAGGGAATGAATTAGTAGATAAGTTAGCCAAAGAGGCCACAGATGGTGAACCGGATAGGAATATTTCAATCCCTTGGAAGGATTGCTTCAAAGAAGTTCGATTAAAAATCAAAAATCATAATCAATCGGAAATGCTAATGATTGCGAATTCGGATATCGGTTCTCATCATTTTGAAAATTATTATAAAGTAAACTCTGAGTGTCGGTTCAAAAATATTAATAGACCCAGAAAATATATTGTTATAAATAATGGAATTAGGGCGAACCATTATAATTCGAATGCCTCATTGGCAAAGAAAAACTATATCGATAGTCCATTTTGTCAATATTGTTCGGAATTTGATAATGAAGAAATTCAGAACATAGATCACATAGTTTTTAAGTGCAATTTTTTTAAGGATAAAAAAGTTGTTCTTTCAAATAAGTTACGAAAGATGAACAAAGATGGATATAATAGTGTAGTAGGTATTATAAAATCTGATGAAATAGAAGCTATGAATGCGGTTTACTCTTTTCTATGTGAAGTTAATATCAGTATTTGACTTACACATATAATTATTTATTTATTCATAAATTTTGTTCTCTTTTTTTTTATATATGTCCTGTATAATTTTTGATTTAAATTGTATATTCATATTTCGTATCTGAGAGAGTTGTAGATGGCGTGAAATCGGTAACGTGTAAGGGTCATGGTAACATCCAGTTCACCCATTGTACGTTCAATCAAGTTCAATCAATTTATTGAGTACCACCAATACATCCATACTCATACAGAACAGAATTGAAACTAACCCCAACCTATTTCTATAAGAAGGACTGGCTTCCCTAACGATCTCTCAAATGCGACTTATCTCGATTTTACAATTTGAACCTGATAAAAAACAAGGAATACATAATAAGATTATTCATGTTTCGATAACTTGAAATTAACACCATTATAATTGATAATTTCTTCCCAATAATCTTATATAAATATATCTTGTCGTTTATTTCCATTTACAAATCTCTTCACTCTTCTTGGAATTTTATATCTGTATCACAGTAATACTCATACAGTGTATCCAATATAATTCTTTTTCTTCTTTTATTAAGTCCACTACACTATGGAGTAGAATATACCCAATTTTAAATAACTCTACCATCAGTTCTTCTCTGTGACTAGAGTATTTATCACATTCGAACGTGATATGATCTATCTCTTGGTACGATAGGTCATTACAATTACAGACTGTATCATTTATTATGTTTTTCCTACACAAGGAGGCATTTGAATTATAATGATTCGCTCTAATCCTATTGAATAAAACGGAAAATTTTCTACTTCTATTCAGTCCTGTAAACCAGACTATCCTATTCTCTTCGTGGAAATGATCAAAGTATAGTGCACCTTCATTCAAATTCTACGCATTGATCTTTAGTCTGTTAAAGTATTCTTTTTTATAATTGTTAACAATATTACTATGAATATTATTAGACGGAATTAACAACTGTACGTCTGGATCACTCAAAGTGGCATTTTTTGCCAGAAAATCCGCAACTTCATTGCCCAGAATACCGCAATGGGACGGAATCCAAATCAACTTCAATATACCTCCTTTGGCACGCAAATACCTGATTACTTTTAATATTTCTTCGTGCAAAATAATGCTCATAGGGGACGGATCACTACCTACACCAAAGGATTTCAACGCCAATAAGCTTGAGAGTGAGTCAGAAAAAATAAAAAAATTTTTTAAATCATACTCATACCAATTCCAAAGCTTTGAAAATTCCGTAATTTCCTGCAATTAAAATATCACACAACGGATTTAATGCAAAACTCCTTCCCACATTCAAGGACGTCGAAAAGAAGGCAGCTCCACTGGGTTTATTACCTTTTATCACTGATCCATCAGTAAAAGCCATTTGAGGCAGTTCCTTTAAACCGTTATTCTTGATCAAATCGACCATAACTGGATTGAACCCACTACTGTTCTGGATCTCCCTTCCCGAATTGGTGTCCATAGGTAATTCTTCAAATTTGTCTTGATAATCTATGTTATAACATTGTACATGAGTTGATTTGATGATTTGATCTTCGAATTTTTTATTAATCGAGTATAAATGTGATAACAGTAGCTCATTCAACGAAGGACTTGTGAATGAATACTTACTAAGCACCGCTAAATATTCCTTCAAGGCTTTTATAACCGGATCATTGGACACACTCAATTTCTTGAGCATGTATTTGGTCCTCAAACATTGAGTTCTAGTTCGAATGTCTAATATACCTGCCTCTTTATGCATCACCCCAATAGGAGTGGAATCTCTATATCCAAAAGCAATCCTTAGAGCTCTATCTTGAATCTTATATAAACCATCAAACACCTTATTACTTCCGGATTTCATTATCCCAATCAAACCATATTCTAGAGTACTTCTGATAAGGCTCTTATAAATGTTGAATAGAACCATAGGGTCCCCCCCCCCCCGCCAGGTACTCCTCAAGTACCTTATGATATTTAGCAGTTTATTGCATTTATCTGTTGTTACTATAACATGTTCCTTCAAAGAAAGGTGACTATCCAGTACCACTGCGAGGAATTTGATAGACTCATTTGATATCTTCACATTACCTCGTAAAACTATCTCATCATCACAAATCCTACATTTCCTTTTATTCATCTCTGGTGTGTGAGAATTCATATATTTAGTTTCATCAACTAAGAGTTCCAGTCCTAGGTCTTGTAAGAATTCACTAGTTCTATGAAAAGCTTGCATTAAGAGAATCTTGTTTCACCATAACGGTTTAATATCATAAGGGATTAATACACAATCATCTGCGAACTGTGACACTTTGATACCTCTTGGAAGACAAGACTGAAGCTGACTGATATGGGAACTAAACAAAACAGGGCTGAGAACGCCACCCTGTGGAACTCCTTCAAACATGTCACGAACTTCCGGATCTTTATATTTTTTGACAAGAGTAATTCTTCGATAAGTTATCCATTGTTTTATGAAGTTTACTATCTTACTTGGACAATGAGCTCCGATTGAGGCATTCAACAATTTATTTGGAATATAATTATCAAACGCTGACCTTTTGTCTAAAAAAGTTACTGGACAGTCAATTTTTTCTAGCCTGAAGGCTTCCAATTCAGCGTTAATTGAGGCTATGTTATCCAAACACGAACGTCCTTCACGAAAACCAAATTGGTACTCTTAATGCAATTTTTTTTTCTCCAACCAGTCATTCAGTCTTGCTGAGATCATTTTCTCAAATAGTTTGCATATTGCAGATGATATCGATATGGGTCTCACCCCCTTACCTCCACTTTTATCTATAAAAAAGGATAAATATTCATTCCAACTGGTGGGAAAGGTACCATTCCCATAACAGGAGTTCATGACATCTGACAATGCGATTTGAAATTTTTGTGGCAACATAATGAGAATCTTATTATCTAATCTATCTAGTCCTGCAATTTTATTTGGTTTCAATGAGGTAAGAGCTGCCAAAAATTCATTTTATGAAAAAGGGGAATTAAAATCTGAAAAAAGACTTTCGTCCGCGAACTCTTCCAATTGAATACTTTGATTTAACGGAGACGTTGATGCTCCAATTACCTTATCTTCCATATCCGATTCAGTCTCGTGATTCAAGTGGAATCAGAGCCGATATTGAGAGAGTTCACCCTATTTTCAAAATATTTGATCTTCTCCCAAATTTCAGTAGAGCTTGTCGTTCTATTGAAGGTCTCTGTAAATTTGATGAAAGATTTTCTTTTCTTTTCTTTGAGTAATTTTCTTGTTTTTGCCTCCACTCTTCCCTACTCTATTCATATCTCAATTGTCATTTAATCTAAAGCACGTTTCAGAGCGGTTTTCCTGTGATTAACCGCCTCCCGACAATCCTGATCCCACCATGGAGGAGTTTTCTTGAAATTATTAGTTTCAATTTCTGTACCGGATAGTGATTCCTTAGCAGGGTTTGATCTATTTGCATATGACAGTGCATTTTTATCGTTTCAACAATACTCTCGTATCTTTCCAAGCATGAAAGATTGGAGAAACCTGGATCCTGAGCAATATTTTCATGTTCTTTTGAAAATGTCAAGAAATCGTTCCAGTTTGTTCTCCCATTATGGAGCCTATTGTTTAGTTTTTGATTAATAGGGTTAGCTCTATTCGTCAGTCTGATATTAAAACTCACCGGCAGATGATCCGACCCTCAAGAGTCTTCCCCCACCGAGTGAGATATCAAATCAAAAATTTTTCTATCACAGACACATAGATCTGAATCAGACTTACTTGTATCGCCAAATCTGGTGATAGTGTCATCGTTCACCACGTACAAATCCGTATCATCAATCGCTATCAAGAGATTCCTACCATTATTACAGGTATAATTACAGTTCCAGCTCGTACTATGAGCATTATAGTCTCCAATAAAGACATTATATTCCTTATTTTCCAGAGAATTGAAGATTGAAAGCCATTCCTCGTGAGGATTTGTTGTGTGTGGTGATCTGTATAAAACTAAGAAGTTTACATTAGGTGTCATATTATTTACAGAAAATAACAAATATTCAAAATTTTCTGATATATTGGAAATAAAAAAATTATTATCTACTTTGATAGGAATGTGATTTTTAACATAAATTGAAATTCCTCCGCCCACTTGGGCTGATCTATCTTCTCTCAAAAATTTATACCCCTTCAGATTGGGAGTAAAATTGTTTTTTAACCAAGATTCGATGATTATGATTATATTAGGTGTACAAATAAGTTTCCGCGGTTTCTTATAAAAAATTAGGAATTTATTGTAAAGGAAAAGTACATTACGTTTTATTCAAAGTATTTTCCATCATTTGCCACTACTTTTCCCCATCTTTCTGGCAACATTCGGATACCCCGTCGAAAAAACTCTTCATCTTTTGACGCTATCCACAAATCTACCCAATTTTTGGTGTCTTCATATGATGTGAAGCGCTGCTCAGACAGACCATGTGCCATCGACCGGAACAGGTGATAATCAGAAGGGGCTAAGTCTGGTGAATACGGCGGGTGGGGTGAAACTTCCCAGTTGAGTGTTTCCAAGTATGTTTTTACCGGCGCCGCAACATGTGGACGAGCATTATCGTGTAAAAGAATAATTTTGTCGTGTCTGGAGTAGTAATGGGCGCGTTTTTCCTTAAGTGCCCGACTCAATCTCATCAATTGTGTTCGGTAGAGAGCTCCAGTAATGGTTTCGCTTGGTTTCAGCAATTCATAATACACGACACCAAGCTGATCCCACAAATACACAGCATGAGTTTTTTTCCATGAATATTCGGCTTAGCTGTCGATGTTGATGGTTCGCCGGGCTTAACCCATGACTTTCTCTTCTTTGGATTATCGTAGTGAATCCATTCTCCGTCACCAGTGACTATACGATGCAAAAAACTCTTTTTTTTATTCCTGGCAAGCAGCATTTCACTCATGCATAATCGGCGTTCAACGTCTCTCGGCTTTAGTTCATATGGAACCCAATTTCCTTGTTTTTGAATCATTCCTAACGATTTTAAACGATGTGAAATTGCTTGTTGAGTCACTTGTAGAGTAAGTGCAAGTTCTTTTTGCGTTTGGGACGAATCTTCCTCCGATAGTACTTCTAATTCCATGTCTTCGTACACTTTCGGCCTTCCACTGCGTTCTTTGTCTTTAACGTCAAACTCACCGTTCTTAAACTTTTGAAACCATTCCTGACAACTTCTCTCACTTAAAGCAGCTTCACCATATGCTTCTAGAAGCAATCGATGCGCCTCAGCTGCAGATTTTTCCACATTAAAGAAGTAAATCAAAAGTTCCCGCAAATGATGCTTATTCGGAATAAAACTTGACATTTTTGCACGAAAAAAATTACGTGATGCTGATACGGAATCACTAGTACTTTAAGGTTATGGTGTTGCCAGATGACTAAACTTGGGATATTACGTTTTACATCTGACAATTTCTCCATAACCTTCTGGTGGGGCCATCTTTTGACAAACCGCGGAAACTTATTTGTACACCTAATATCATAATGGTTCTTAATTATATCATGCATATCTTGCGCCTTACTCCGGAATGAACGTGCATTTCAGAGTAGAATTTTCAAATCAGAAACATTATTCATCAATGGGTTTTGATGGATCTATTCCTAAATTTTTCGAATACTGTGCAATATATTCCTTTCTGATGTCGTTGACATTTCTTCTAAATATTCCTAAGAGTTTATTTCCAGTTTTTACATCCATCCTACCCTTATAATGTTCATAGATGATTTGCATCCACTGACGCATAAGTGGAGCACCTTCCGTTTCAGTAATTTTTGGGTTCGCAACTATGCTATTTACTATACAGTTGAAGTTGGCCGTCAGATTGTGTGCCTCTCCCGATGAAAGGTGTCCTGGAAAACTCTCGATTATCGGATCCTTCAGCTGTTGCCTAATGGTGTTTGTTAAGTCTTTATTGAGCGTTCTTTCAGGTGGATTTTTACCTTCTTTGTCGGACTCTTTATCCCGGGATAATGTCGTTGATCTTTGTGTATTATGACTGAAATCACTGAGCTCGATATTGTTTTTTGGAAAACTGCCTTTCGTAGATTTGTTTGTAGTCACCCATTGTACGTAACAACTTGTATGGTCATGTTCAATAGAGTGATTCCAATTCAATTCAATTGATTTAAAGTACCAGTGTTATTGAAGTGTATATAATACCGATTAATCGAAGAAGTGCAACAATACAGGATCCGAGTATAGGAGGATATTTTCCGTCGGGGGGCAGTTACACTCAGATAAGTATACAAAAATTCAAAATTACGTCGAAGGACTATTTCTCTGTTCAAAAATTCCCTATCTTCTCTTTTACAGGATACAAAAATGAAATAGAACTCAAGATGAACTTCAGCGAATGGAAGAGGGATGCTTCTCTTTACAAAATAAAAGGGATTCTGATACGTAAGACCAAAAATGTTATGTGATTTAGTTATGTAAATTTTATGTAATATGCAATTTAGTGATATAGCGAGTATATAAAAGTAGTCAGTAGGGTCAAAATGAATTGTGTACACTTGCAGTTGGTGAAAAAAATCAACTATCGCTACTAAAATATTCATTGGACTAATATTGTATATATTTATCGTCCACAGCATTCAAAGTCGAGGATTACATGTCTCGGAAGGGAACAAAACCAGTCCGGTTCAGTAATTTCAAAAACAACAAGCCAGTTACCGTCCAGGAGAAAGGATCAAAACTAAACAGAAGGATGATCGGAGTGAATTTGCCATATGAAGATTTGATTACGGGAGCAGTGGATCCAGAAAAACTCAAATCGCTAGACGATACTCAATGATTACCGTCAAAGGAAGAGTCCATCAACTTTCATCATCCTTATCGGATATATAGTTTTCATAAATACAAGTTCATCATCCAAGAGTATGCACAATATGAAACCATATTTTACGTGACAAATGATAGTGAAGGTTTGGAATGTTGAATGAAGGTATGTTTTAATAATTCATATTTTGTTGTAAGACACTTACTTCTCATGGGTGATATTATTCAATTCGATTTCAACAATTTTTATCTATATGAATCTGCTTGAATGAATCATCAGCTTTGAGACGAGGTTTTTCTTTGAATGAGATTATAGAGACCAAATACATTAATTTGAACTATTCATTATGATTGTTCATTAATATTTGTTATCTATAAGGGAAATTCATGTATATGTCTCTTCTTACAGGGTTGAGCTATGATAATTCCTTTATGTAAAGTCGATACGATATCAGAGGACATCCAGCATCGAGGGAAGATGTTTCTCTGTTTCAAATGTGCTTCGGGAAGGAGGGAATTCTACATGTCATCTTGCGTACCCCTCATTCTGGACTCTAGGGTTGCTGAAATTCTGATTCTGGAAGGATGGGTTCGTCTTGTAAGATATTTTTGGTTGGAAAGCAAGGATTCCAAGTGTTCTTAGGAAAGTATTTTATCGTCACACATATGCATCAAGAAGAGTGTAGTGAAGTGTTGATGTGAAGAACTTGTGACGTGTGTTTTGTGTCCACGATTGTCAAAGTTGCCACGTGAAATCAAAGAATTTCCAAGTTCAATCTAGTGAACAGTGTTTCCAATGGTTTCAATTGAATATATAGCACCAAAGTGATTGATAGTTTGGATCTTAGAGAAGTTCTAATCGACACCTTGGTTGGAACCGATGTTTTTCTTCCACGATTCTGAAAGTCGTCAAGTGAAATTTGTGTTTCTCTGACTTCAGTGGCATAAATTATATTTCAAATGGTTTTAATTGTATCTTTAGTGTAGTTGTGATGTGTATATATGGAATTCTAATAGATTTCGAGGGATAGATTTTGTATGAAATATGTTTTATAGTTGCGATTTATCAAATCGCTGAAGTTATTTTCAAGATTTCTATAATTTCATGATTGTATCGTGTTATTTGTTTTTTCATTTGATTGTGTGTGCTAGTTAATGTGTTCAAATCAAATCTCAGAAGATTTGAAGTGATACATCTTCTATGAGATGTTTTTTGTGTTCGCGACTATCAGAGTCGTTATAAGGAGACAGTGGAAGTGGTGAAATTATAGGTTGTATTCAGTGAAGAGGTGATTCAGTTACCGCAACCCTTCTTGAAATGGTTATTGTTTCATATATTGAAGATTCATAGTGTGAAATGATGAAGTGAAAAGCTGAGTTATGTGAAGAGAATTATAGTCACATGAAAGTTGAACTAGTGTGTGTTCGCTAAAGAAATTTGATCAATTCTATTGTTCGGAACAGTGAATGTGGTTATTTCAACCTTTATCCTCTTGATAAGTGTTTGTAAATTATGTTTTTTTTTTTCAAAAAAACACTGAAAGAAACAGAGTTTTGGAACAGTTCCAACACGATATCCTTGTATGTCCTGCCGACTGCGCCAAAATTTTTAAACCACCGCCTGTGACGTCAAAACTTTTCAGTTTTCTAATATCTAGCGGGTAGTTTGAGGGCAAATACAGAATCGATGTCCTGTACTCCCTTTGAAACCCCACTTTAGCTAGGAAATCGATCCTAGACGAGGACTGGGGAGAGGGTATCGTGAAATGGAAGATGTTTTGTTCCAATACTGAAATGTAGACTCGGTATATTTCCAAAGTAACAATACGAGTTTGCAAATGTATATAGTTTTATAATTTCATTGCAAAGATTATCGTTTTGAGGTGAGAAATGAATTGTAATTATTTTGAAAACGAGAAAGAGAGAAATAAATCTCCACTTACAACTTTAATTGTTATATATATATATATGTATATGTTTTTGAGAAAGAAAGATATATTTTTCTTCCTTTGTCCCTAACGGAAATTCAGTGGATTAGAATTATAGTGAAAGAAGAAATTTGAAAGAAATATCCTGAGGGTTACTCAGTGACTAATTTCTTGTATAAGAGTATAGAAAATACCTGAGAAACATGAAAGATGGTATTCAGTTTGAGTTCCTCTGGGGTTTGCCCAGTACATTATTTCTTTATCTTGATTATTTTTTTATTTGAAATCATGCATATAGGGCATGAGAGGAAAAAATGTATCCATCTACTACGTAGAAAATTCAGAACTGATAGTTCTTGATTTCCTTTCGCAAAAGGGGATGTAGGAAAGGAAAAAGATTACTCAGACTCGCGACGAATTCTCTCAGCGATGAAAGAAATCCATTTGTTGAGGATATTCAACATAGTAATCGAAGGGATTCAGGATTATGGATGGAAGTAGAGGAGTCAGAGAAGGTTTATGTGGAGTTGAATCTGAAAGAATACGAATGATTTTGGTTGGTAAGATTGATTGGAAAGAAGAAAAAAGAATAATAGCAGAGGATGGTGTGTGAATTACTCCTTCGTCCAAATGTGTGTGAACTACTTCAACGTCTAAACATCAAAACTTGTTGAAATTTTTCTAAATTTTTGACTTCTTCTTGAGCAAATGCTAAGATTTTCTCATCGTATCCGAAATTTCCTGAAAATTTCTTCCTAGCAGGTCCTAGTGAAGGCAGAGTACCAGAACGTACCTTCTGCTATTTGATTCCAATTCGTTCTTGTATATTACGAATTTTGTTACCAAAAGCTCGTAGCTCATTGGCAACAATTTCTCCCACTGAAATTTGAAATTTCCCCGTTAAGTAAATTCTTAAATTCAAAGCTGTGATAGACATTAGTGAATTGAATAGCAAATGGGAAGGGAATGGAATTTGGATTCAATATGTGTTTCTGTTGACAGAAACGTCACAAAAAGGAGAGAAAAGTTATCACAAATGGCACACACAAAAAAACTCACCCTAATGGAAATGTTGGAGGAGAAAATATTTGAGGAATCGCTGTTTTCTCCTTGGAATTGAAATATAATTTGTCGGTGCCCCACAGGAGTCCTACTCAAACCTTTGAGTGAGCGATTGAGTATTGGAGTCCCGTTGTGGAGTTTATTTCGCAGCAGAAATGAGAATTTGAGGAAATAGCTTGAGAATAGCTGAACTTGAAGTGAAATCGTTGGTGATTCTTGCTCAGTCGTCACCTCGGTTTTTAGTTTGGAAGGGGGAGAATTAGGAAGTGGTGGAAGGGTAGGTACATGCAGGAAAATCTATGGGTGTGCAGAAATTCCAGATTGGTTTAAGATTTCATTTGAGTGTGATCTAAGCATGGATTCGTGCATTACCTGAGGGTAGGCCTGTCCTTGAGAAGGAAATTCTCCATTTTCCTCAATTAGGACAACCCACTCACCCTTTCTCTTGAGCATAATGCCTGATTTATGCTCTCTTCTCAATATGTATATGTATCTTTCTTTCTTGATGTACAATTTTTGATGTACAACTGACCACGCATTTCCGAAATCCCAGAAGAGAGAAATCGCTACGCCTTAATCTTTCTCATTCTTCTTCTTCCTCATTTACCCACCTTTGTTCTCTACTTCGCAGCGTTGCTGAAGTGCACGATTCACGCGCGATGTGGAGAAGTATCTGTTCCTCTATTCACCTCGCTATCCAAATATTCTTGTCTCTGTGCCCCGTGCATTGTACACGTGCGAAGTAGAGAGATTTCCTTTTCATTCCTTCCTACACTCACACTCACACGTATTGCGGCTTGGAGTCTCATGCATACACAACTATCCGTGTCTGCGTGTGACTCTTCGCTGCATGCGTTACGAGTGTACTATACCTCTATTGTCCTTTTCCTCACCCTCTTTTCTCAACATCGTTTTTTTTTGACAGGATTGTCGAGAGGTGATTTCGGGAAAGTTTCCAGCATTCCCCATAGTCCCTCCCTATGATTATACCCAACTCTGAAATGATATTTTTTACATTCTTTCACCTCATGAATACCCCATATTATTCTCGGTGGCTACATACGTGTATTCTCGATGCTGAGGCCAGCGTAAAATCTGTACTTGGTAGCGATAAGGCACGTGTGGGACTCATCGGCGCCGAAACCCAACACCGGATTCCTTCGAATTCCGACGTTGGGTTGAAGTGCTGACCACGCCGGGGAAAATATTCCTCCCACCTCCTTTATTCCATCATTTTTCTTCACCCCCTTCAGGCCCCGAGATCGTCGTTCTACAACGCCCTGTTAGTCAGTCTCTGCTTACCTTTACACCGTGCGTGTTTCCGCTATGTAATTTTCTCACGTTCAATCTCTCCCTCTCTCTCTCTTCAGGGGGCCACGGTGACCAACGGTTCACGACCGCCAAAAAGATTTCAACAGGGGTCTATGTTGCCCCCTGTATAGATAAACAAGAAATGTGTACTCGCAACTATTTCCCAAGTCATGAAGGGATGAATTGCTCTTGTGAGAGAATTCTGGGCCCTCCCGCTTGCGAAATAGATGCGATCCCGGAACCCTTTCTTTGGTGTGTTGAGCTCCATATGGTCTCCGGGGTTTTTCCTGGAGAGATTGAGGGAGCAGAGTTTCGTTCGTATCGCGCGCGAAACTTCCTAATAATTTCCTTATTTTTCGTTGTTCTGTATAGTGGAACGTGTTCCAGGTTTGTGTATTTTCCGTGAGCAATAGCAGTGAAGGTGTCAGTTTTTCGTCCCAAATCGTTCGCTCTTGAATATGCTTCCCTTTCTCTATCTTTCCTCCGTCTTCCGAATTTCCCCCCGTCGCAAGCGTGATTTCAAGTAGTTACACAACACGTATATTCAATTCTAAAAGTATGTTACTCAATTCCAATTATGTATGTTATCTCCAGAGTTGAGTTAAATCTTTCCCTCGGTTTTTTTTCTGGAAATTATATCGAATAATTCAAACCTTCCATTATCTTCATTCATTCCACCGTTGTCCAATTCCTTGACAAGGGCATCGGCTTTACCGCTCGAGGCCGATGCATCCACAAATTTTCCCAAAAGGGGTAAAGGTTGCGGTGAGCTCGACTCAAAAGAATGAAACCTCGTTCTCGCTGTAACAAACTATCGTGCAAATTTTGCAAATATTGCAAACTTCAATAAGGGAAGAAAGGACACAATTTGCGAAATTTGCACGAATGTTGGGAGCATCCAGTATGACAAAAGGCAAATTGGATCCTTCAAGGACTCTATTCTGCTGACATTTCAGACATTCATTTTGTGGTTCCGAAGTAATTCAATGAGATCTAGTTTGTGGACCTGTTTCCATCTGGAGAATGAGTGTAGTCAACCCCGAGGGAGGAAGGTCTTATTATTAGGCTATTGTGTCTCTTTTCAACCAATGAGATTCCAACGAAGATAAGCATTGCCTAAAAGTGGAATCTCTCATCCCATCTATCATATAAACAGACCACACCTCTTCGTAGCCTTCGCTCGCTCCAGTAGTATATGTTGTCAGCATGCTCCCTCAATCCCGTCATTTTATCAACATCGGTATTTCGAACAGCGAAAGTTCCAAAAACAAGATCTCATTGAGGCTTTCCGAAGCGTGTGACCCGGAGCGTCAGGGGCGTGGAATGGACCAATAGGAATCCGTATTTCACGCCCTGGGTCAAACACTTCGGATGCTCAATTGAACACCTTCGGAACCATAAATCGAATCACTGAAATCTCAGCAGGATAGAATTCTTGAAGGATTCAATTCACCTTTTGTCATATTGTACTGTATATACTGGGTGATTCAAAATTCCCCTACACTTTTCTAAGAGCAGATTCTTGATGGAATTCTGAAAAGGTTTTGGTCCGGGATAGTCAGATCTGATCCTTAGATCCGGAGGTATAAGCATTCTTTGATTTTCTGAAAACTCCGAATACATTGGAAGTAGCATATTCCTGACTTTTGAATCCGACACCATTTTCTAAGTCAGAACACAGGGTATCCATGGGGAGGAAGGAATCTGAATTGACTTCCTTCGTTGTGAATTTATAGGGGTTTGAAATTTTCTGCATCCCTTCAGATCAGAATTTAAGGATGAGGATCGAATCAACGAAAGGACAAATCAACGAAACCATTGGTTAGAAAGGAAGAGATGTAAAATGTACGATGTCTTATTCTTTCCAACTAACGGTTTCGTTGATTTGGCTCTCATCCGAATTTACCAACTTTGAATCGCTATAACTCTACAACATAGGGAGCTGGATTGGATCAATTTTTTTCCAGGGATACCCCGTGATCTAACTCAGGCTGGTCTCCCATGCAACCGGATTGTCCGGAACGGAACGATCCTAATTGGTAGAATACTAGTTTCATTTGGATATGACTATAACAATACCAGGAATCCACCAATTCTGAGCGTCCCGGACAATCCAGTTGCATGGGAGACCAGCGTCAGTGAATGGTGTTGGATTCAAAAGGCAGAAATATGGTACTTCCGAGGTATTCGAGTTTCTCAAAAAATTAAAAATGCCCATATCTTTGGATCTGAGGATCAGATCTGGATATTCCGGACCAAAATCTTTTCAGAATTTCATCAAGAATCTGATCTCAGGAAAGTGCACGGCGATTTTGGATCACCCAGTATAGTATGATGAAAGGCGAATGGGATTTCCCAAGGACTGCATTCTGCTGACATCTTAGATAGCACAAGAGTTCTTAAAGAGTTTTTGAAGAATACAATGTATTCGAGCCGGATTCTAATGGAACTTTATCATAATTCTAGTGCTACCTGGGATTTCAGTGATTCATTTCGTGGTTCCGAAAGCATTCAATGAGATCTTGTTTTCGGAACTTTTGCTATCTGGGGTGGATGAATTCCGACTGTAATCATAATATTTCACTTCGGAACATTTTAACCATATCACTGGTCAACGTGAATCATTTTTCAAATGTTAAGGTAGTTGGAATGCAATTTTTATCAAGAATTCGTGATTCACGAGATGGTGTCCTACAACTCATCCCAGGCTGGAAAGCACAGCAAAGGTGTCTTCAGATGGCAGCGAGGAGCGACGAGTGATACATCAGCTGGAAAAAAAGCTGATGTGGGACCTCTACTCGTACCCAAGGCATCGCTCGTCGCTTATCGCTGCCATCTGAGAACAACTAAAGAGGGGATTGAATCCACCCTCTGTTCATACCGCCCAATGAGAAATCTGAAGTTGATCGCACTCTTAATATCATTCAGATTTCTTAATATCATTCAGCAAACAACGGTATGGTGAGCTCATTAATTCATTTACTTTTAATATTATGATAATAGCATCGAATGATTTCATGAAAGCCTACACAAAATTATGAATGTGAAATCAAATCTTTGATGATACCTTCTGTGATGGAAAACACGAAAATTGAAAAACTGCATTTTATGTTTCGACACTGTATCGTGCTTCCATATGAGTGATTTATTCATTCTAGGGACTGCGTTTCCGAAATTACTCACATCAAAGTACCGCTCAATCTTGAATTGTAAAATGCAGCTTCACAATTTTCATGTTTTTTTCACTTATACTAGGAGTATTATTTTCAAAGATAATTTAACAACAACAAGAATTCTGTGCCTTGCGTATTGTGATGTCACTGATGAGAAAATTATTCTTTCAGGGATCCATTGATGAAGATGACCTCCTGCTGGCAGATGTTGGTGACAACACAGAGCCTATCGATCAACAGGAGGGGAGTGACATTTCTCAGCAGCGCAGGGAAATACAAATGCAACAGGAGCTCTTGCGTCAGCAGCAGGAGATGCTGCTGGTGCAAGAGAGAGCTATAAAAAGAGCAGAAGGAACCCGTTAATGCTCAAGCCAACGAGTTGCTTCTGGAACAACAACGGCGCCAGGAGCAGTGGCAGATCCAGCGAGAGCAGGAGCAGCAAGAGTGACAGCAACACTGGCGAGAACACCAGGAATGGCTGCAACAACAACGATTACGAGAAGAAAAACAACCGCAACAACAAGAACAACAGCCACCGATACCACTATATCCACTATTGCCACAAGACCCACCGCTGCCAGGACCACCTGGATATCCACCCACCTCTTAACCATAGCATTCACCGCAGCGATGTAAGGACAATTCTTCTGCATTCAGTTACTTTTGTGCAGAAGATGAATGAATAGAAGTCGCGGTATTTCAAGAGAAAGTCGATAGAATGTCACTTATATTCATGTCAACGTTTCAGAATTGGATTCGTTCCATCTTCAACACATCCAACTAACAATGTACCAAGAAAGCATGGAGAGGGGAAAATGTATTATTAAGCTGTATGTTGCCTTTCGAGTGGAGGCAAGAAAAATTTCAACGGACAGCTTCTTTCATTCCTGTGATTGACTATGATTTGTTATGATTGTGCAAAGTTTATATCTTTGGTCCATCCCAAAGCGATCCTCTCAAGTTTCCTTGCTCTTCGCTTTGAAAGCCACATATAGCTTCATGATACCTTTCCATTCCTTGCGATATTTATCTTGTAAATTTTCCTCTTTCAAGCTTTTTGTACTATTTTGCACTATATTGTACCTTTATATGTTTCCTTTGAGCATTCTAAGTTTGATGTTCTGAAGATCAGATAAATCCAGCTCTGAAACATTGACATGAAAGTGACATTCATAGGACTTCTTTCTTGAATATCATGACGTCTATCTATATTTTTCAAATTTTCCATACAAAATTCCAATAACACACGAATCTTGATGATTTTCTATAATGATTCTCAGGCCGAAGAGTGCAGCAAGGACGAGTGGCTTGCTGGATGTGGCGAATGGCCAATGTTGCAGCCAGCGAGGGCCATTCGGGGTCGATAAGACGAGGAAGAGGGAGGGGAAGGAGAGGAAGAGGAGGAAGGGGAAGGGAGCAATAGAGATTTTTTTTGTCACTTTTTCTTAATAGTACTTTGATTTCAATTTTAATTCCAATTTGCAAGCAGTGTAGAAGTAAGTTGAAGATCAAAGATTCTTGTTTATTTCATTTTCATTCAGATTTTTTTCATATGTACTGTATTAATTTACAAAATTGACAAAATAAAAAAAAATTCATAATAAAGTATGCATTAAGTCTCATTCTCCTCACTGTTCTCAAATTTTCTTTTCCTTTTTTCAGTTGCAGTTTTTTGATCATCAGAGAGAATATTTTTTGAATCCATTTGATTGAGAGAAACTAACGGAAGGTATCTTCAAGGAGGAATTATTGCAATTCTGTCAGCAAATATATAAGGTCAAAGAGGTAAGCTTTCTATTGTTAAGTTTTTGGATTTCATGGGACGTATGGTTGATCATCGTTCCCATTCACCATTCCTGTCCGGACAGGAGTATAGCAGATATACTACAATTTCAAGCATCAAGTGTATTGCTGTTGGTGTTCTTATTACGATTCGCACACGAACGTAGATCAGATTATAAACGGTCTTCTCATGGAAAGTTATTGCATAGAACAATATCCTCTTTGTAGGAACTAGTCAAGGTTAACTACATTTCAATCTGGATGAAGTGACTAGAGACCTCACTTATATTGGAATGACCTGAATAAATCATTCTGTGTAAGACGACGCCATGAAATCTTGCTACTTAGATTAGTATACATCATATTGGATTTCACATTATACCAAAAGATACTCTCAGCATTTATGATAGTACATGAAAAAACAAGAATGTCTTATGAACTTTATACTATAATATTCATCATTATCATTATCTCCCTCCACTAATCATTTCTCGAGTCCAGCTCCGGCATTTATAGATTTGGAAGTGGAATTTAAATAATAATACTTTAACTATTGGAGGAATGTGCATCTTTTCGAATTTATTCGAGTTCCTTTTCTCCTTCCTCCTTCATTTCCATTCCATTTCCGGTCCTTCGAGCCGGATCTTCGGCTCGAGGATTGATTCTTGATTGCTTTCGATTTTCCATTCTTTTTTTTTCGCTCAGAATTCTTCCCTCGGTTGGTTTTATGCGACCTTGTGTACCTTTTTTGTTTCCCTGCAGAACATACATCTTTGATTCTCGTACATCGTCCGTCGACGTTCGTCGTGAAGCACCAACACCTGCGAACATCTATACATCGTTTCCCGCCAAATGCTGTGACGTCATCGGCCGCTTCTCTTGGTTCATGCTTAGCAACATAGGTGCCTCTTCGTAAGTTGAAATATATGTATGCTCATCGCTCGCTACCGTTAGGACTATCTCGATGATCTACAGTTAACGCATAGCTTGTCGTTCGCTGCGCTAGTATACGTTCCTGCCAATGCTGAGATAAGTACTTACGTATACTCTATATCGGTACGTGTTTGTTTCGATTTCCTTCGATCATACTCTTTGCTTTCAAATTGACATTTTTCGTTCGAATATAAACGTTCTGATTTTATTTTATTCAATCATGAACGACACGATAAAATCTATCGAAATGGTCATTGGATTAATGAGCCGAAGTGTCGTTACTTTTAAAAAGCAAGGAGCGCAATTCAATACTCCGGCAAACATAAAGAAACGTATAGAGTTGGTGGAAGAATATTGGAATGAAGCGCGAGCGCTGCATTTGAAATTACTCACGACTCTTTCCGAAGACAAGCCAAAAAAGCTCCCATATTTTCAACTCGATCATTTTGCAATTACGGAGAGAGCTTATGATGACGCTTTATCTGGTTTCATGGCACTTTTGCCTGAACCTGAGCCAGATGCACGTGCTCCCGGTTCTAATGCTAATGCAACTTCACAGGTAATTTCTAGACCGCTTCAACTGCCTCGAATCGATATGCCGAAGTTTGCAGGCTCTTATTCGCATTGGACGTCTTTCAAGGACCAATTTCAGGCTATCTTTTCCGCTTATCCAGACACATCGAAGGTTCAGAAACTGCTATATCTGAAATCTTGCTTGACCGATGAGACTTTGCTTTTGATTGATAGTCTACCGGTGACGGATGCTAACTACGATGCTGCTTCGACCGCTCTTTCGGAACGATACGAGAATCGAAGATTAATTGTAGAGGAGTATTTGGATAGTTTCATTAGTGTACCTAATTTGAAATCTTGCAGTACAAAGGATTCGAGAAATTTGCTGGATTGCTCTAGTAACGCGGTAATTGCACTTTCAAATTTGAAAATTTACAATGAAACTTGGAACCCCATTATAGTCTTCATAGTCGCGAGCAAATTGAATCTTCAAACCCGCACCGAGTGGGAATTCGAGCTTGGATCTGCTGTTGACTGCCCTGCATTTTCTCAACTCAAATCCTTTCTGACTGCAACGATAAGAGCCTTAGAATCTTCTGCGATACAGAAATTATGCACTGCACAAAAATCTACTGGCACCGTTGTAAGATCTAGTGAACCTGCTTCTCAAACTTTTCGTTCGCATCAAGCTAGCGTTTCGAACGATAGATGTATTTCATGCAACGCAGCACACAAATTATATCATTGTGAAAAGTTTAAGGCAAAAACTGTGGCAGATAGGTTGAATTTTATAAAGCAGAATCAGTGCTGTCTTAATTGCCTCAGTAAAGGACATTTCTTGACGAACTGTGACAGTACGAATGCATGCTCAGTTTGCAAACGCAAACACCATTCGCTTTTGCATAAAAGGACTGCACCTGATCATTCTAACTCAAATTCTCAAAATAGGAATCCAAATAATGCTAATGCCTCTCGCGAATTGACTAATTCTGATCTCAGCACGCATTCTATTTGTTTGCAATTGGTGCACAAGAAGTTCCTTTGCTCGGTTTTGCTACCCACTGCCATCGTACTGATTCGTGCTCCTAATGGTAGATATGTTGAGGCTCGTGCTTTGCTTGATCAAGGTTCTCAGGCCACTCTTGTTTCGCAGAGTATTGCAAAACTGCTGCATGCAAGAGAGAAGAAAATCGACGCCAGGGTGAGCGCTGTTGGAGGGAGTTTGACGACCAATATCAATGCTGCCATCTCTCTTTCGATTGAACCTACGCATCAGCGTAGACCCGCATTGGACGTCAGGGCTTTAGTGCTTTCAAGGCTCACTTCTTACACTTCTTAAATGCTACACATAGAGGAAACATGGACCCATTCGCATCAGCTGTTGCTGGCTGATCCTGCTCCACAGTTGCAAAATACCATCTTCGGATGGGTAGTTTTTGGAAATTATTCTTCTGATCTGCCTAGCATTGCTGTCAATCACTTATGTGCTTGCTCAGAGCTCGATGAATCGTTTCGCAGGTTTTGGAGATTGGAAGACCTGCCTACTGCCTCTTCGATGAATGCTGAGGAGCTCGGGTGCGAGCAACATTTCGTTCAAACTCATTCTCGCAACGCTGATGGTCGATATGTGGTACGGTTGCCATTTAAATCTGCTTGTTCGGTCGAATTACCTCGTTCGTCTGATATTGCTCGGAAGTTCTTTTTGAAAAACGAATCCAGATTGCTGGTTAATCCTGAAAAATTCAATGCATATCAGGAATTCATGTTTGAGTATCTGTCTAAAGGGCACATGGAGCTGTCACCTGCTGCTCCGCTTACACAGGCTGCTATTTGTCCTATCATCCTGTATGAAGGGAAACGAGTTCTACGTCAAGGTTACGCGTAGTATTCAACGCGTCTATGCTTGCTGCAAATCGCGAATCGTTGAATGATTTTCTACTAGTTGGACCTAAGTTACAGGCCGATTTATGCGCGCTTATTTGCAATTGGCGTTCCTATCGCTTCGTGATATGCGCTGACATCGAAAAGATGTTCAGGCAGATCTATCAGACCCTCGAGACGCCGATTTTCAAAGGATTTTTTGGAGAGCTGGTGCAGGCTCCGATTCGGAGACTTATCGTTTGCTGATCGTAACTTACGGAACTGCTTGTGCTCCGTTTTTGGCCAACCGGGTCATAAAACAGCTTGCTTCGGATGAGAATTCTAGGTCCCCGAATGCGATTCCTTGGTTGCGCTTTCGTGGATTTCTAATCCTCCAAATAGGTGGAAAACATTCGTCGCCAACAGGGTATCAGGCATACAGACTCGACTTTCTGCTGCCAACTGGAGGCATATTTCTGGAAAGGAAAATCCTGCTGACCTCGCATCCAAGGGTATTCATCCCAAGAAGCTCATTCAAAGCGAGTTGTGGTGGCGAGGCCCTCGCTGGTTGAGGGAGTCTACTGATAACTGGCCTTCTGCTTCTCTGAATGTTGATGATGCTGCGCTGTCGGAAGCTCGGGCAGAGAAAACTGTTTTGACAGTTCCTTTTGGGAAGCAATGGGCACCATTCCGGCCTGTTTCCTCTTACTTGCGTTTGCTCTGCGTCACTTGCTTTTGCAAGCGGTTTATCACTCATGCTCGTCACGAATCGCTTCCATACCCCGATGTTTCGCCTACGCTTGATGAGATCACCGACGCAGAATCGTTTTGGGTGAGGAAATTGCAAATCCTGTTCTTCAAGGATGAACTAGACGTGTCAAGCGGAGGTCAATCGATCCACCGTGAGAGTAAACTAATAAAACTCAATCCTCTCGTCGATGCGACTGGTATGTTGCGAGTAGGGGGCAGACTTGAAAAGTCTAAGCTATTGTATATTCAGAAGTTTCCGCTGATCCTGCCCAGCTGCGAACTTTCTGGGCTTATAATCCGTCGAGTTCACTTGCAAACGTTGCATGGAGGTGTACAGCTGATGATGTATACTATTAGACAGCAATATTGGATATTAGGACTTAGAACGCTCGTGAAGCGATGTATATCCAATTGCGTTACCTGTGTTCGCTATCGGGCTATCCCTGCGCAGCAACCCATGGGTCCTTTACCTGAATATCGGGTTCAGCCTTCACGGCCTTTTTCCCACTGCGGAATCGATTATGCTGGGCCATTCTTCGTCCGGTTATCACGAGGTAGAGGCAATCGGGGAATTAAGGGATTTGTTTCACTATTCGTTTGTCTGTCAACCGAGGCAATACATCTCGAGCTCGTAAACAGCTGTTCTACGGCTGATTTTCTTGCAGCTCTCGATAGGTTCGTTGCTCGACGCGGTATACCATCCGATGTCTACACGGACAATGGTACGAACTTTGTAGGGGCCGATAGAGAGCTATCGGACAATTATAGGCAAATAATTTCGGATCCGTTATTGAAGGATCAATATGCAAACGACCGCTTACGCTGGCATTTTATATCACCTAGCGCTCCTCACTTCGGAAGGATTTGGGAGGCTGGTGTGAAACGATTGAAATTCCATCTTCGTCGAGTTTTAGGTGATGTTATTCTTGTGAGGGATGAATCCCAAACTCTTTTGTGTAACGTCGGAGCATGGCTTGATTCACGACCTATTGCGCCGTTATATGACGACCCTGAGTCCTTGGAGGCACTAACTCCTGGTTATTTTTCGATCGGTTCCAGTTTGAAGGCTTTGCCTACGCCTTCTGTGCTCGATCTAGCTGATAACCGCTTGTCAAGGTGGCAAATGGTTCAGAAACTGTCTGAACAGTTGTGGAAAGTCCGGAACCGAGATTATCTGCACTCTCTCCAACAGCGATAAGCATGGCATTTGCGACAAAACAATCTTCGGCCTGGGGATCTGGTGCTGCTGAGGCACGACAACTTACCTCTCGCTAAATGGGAGCTTGCGCGAGTGGAAATGTGCCACACAGGCTCCGATAATCTGGTGCGCGTTGTGCCCGTGCAAACATCCGCAGGAACGTACAAACGCCCTATCTCAAAGCTGTGCGTTTTACCGATCAAATTCGATTCATCTGCCAACTGAAATATAGCTCCATTCTTCTTGTTTATTCGTTTGCGCTCGTGACAAACAAGGCTGGCGGTAATGTTGTGGAGACGGCAGTTTTGAACGCGGGCTATGATCGAGATTCGAAAAGTAGAGTTCGGTTAAGATGTATTACTGTGCGTCAATAGTTTAAGTGGATGAGTTTGTGTGTGTGTGATTCGTGCGACCGACTTCGATTCGGAAATTAACGGAGTCAGTCGTTGCGAAGCGTTCCACCTGTGACATATAATTGCGTGTGTGCTATATTGGCTCTTTCTCTGTTGCTATGCGGAAATTTTGTATCGCCTCTATCTTGCTTGAAGTGCCATTGTTATTCGCTAAAAATGCTCTGAACCTTTAGAATCTATTTGATCGAGTGAATTTACTTCCAAGTGTGATCAGTGTGTTCGAAAGTGTGAAGGAACGTGGAGCAACGATTCACCCCTTTTTTTGTTCAAACCGTTCGAATTCAACGATTTACGGAAAGAATCAAAGTTTTTCCTACAGGGAACTAACTTTATATTATAATATTCATCATTATCATTGTCTTCCTCCACTAATCATTCCTCGAGTCAAGCTCCGGCATTTATAAATTTGGAAGTGAAGTTCAAATAATAATACTTTAACTATTAGAGGAACATGCATCTCTTTGAATTTATTTGAGTTCCTTTCCTTTTTCCTCCTTCATTTCTATTTCAAATAGAAATGAGAATGAATAGGAATCAAAATGTAATGTTTGGAACGTACAATGAGTACATGAAATCTAGAATTCTCTAAATGCACAAATTTTTGAGGAAACAAAGTCATTTATTGTATCCACTGTATTGCTATTTGTGTATTGCTTGAAGAAAATTGAGATTGATGAGATTTTAAATCACGACGGAATGAAATTAATGTTGAATGATTCAGTGTTTTATTGGTTTTAAAATTGAAATCAGAAGTATATATATATATACACACATATATATATATATATATATAAACCAGTTTCCATCAATTCCAGTTTCAATCAATGGAGCTCTGGAGTGCCACGACAGTCTGCTACTTATTCAACGGCTGAACATTTGCAATGTATTTTTCCATTGCTACCACCCACCTTTCTCTGTTCAAAACAATAAGCATGCCCCCACAGATTCAATGTGGCATCTACCGTACTGGATTCCAAAATATTCATTCATATAATAGGCATCAAATGGAGCATACAAATGTTCCTGATTTAGAAATATCAGATTTATATCCCAAATGTGGAAAAACATTTGATACATATTTCAAATTCAGACGACATATTCACCTGCATCATGAAAACTCTCAAAAGTTGAGAAAATATTGTTGCACAATGCCTGGATGTGAGGAAAGATAATGAAAAATATATTTTGAAGCATATGAACCGACACTTAGAAAGTGTTGGTACTTGTATTAAATGTTCATTGCTGAGTTGTTCAACATCACCAGTGTTGCCAATCTGCGGGGAATTCCCCGAATTGCGGGAAATTCAGGTTCATTCGGGGAATATTGCGGGAAATGGTCTGTTGTGGGAATTTTAGTGGCCAACTGTCAAAGGAACTTCTTTTGTTCCTCTCATACATCGAAACAAGACATAATCATATGATATATTTGTAAAAGTAACAACATCGTATGAATAAACAAATCGGCATAATGCATCGATGATTGAAAAGGACTTCATCATCTAATCAACCCGAAGTGAGTAATGACATTATATTCCTCAATCTTGTTTGTTCTTGAGAATGCTTGCAATTAAAATGACATCTCTCCAGGAGAAACGTCAAAATGATCGAGATGCAAATGTTTCGAAAGCTGAATCACAAAGAGAGGTCAAGAGGAAGAAGTATTCCACCTCTTTTTCCCATTCAAGATTCAGAAAGGTTTTTACTTCGAAGTTTCCACATCTACTCATCTTCTTCACTCATTACTCTGTACATAAACAATTTCATTTTCTGATTCCGGGTTTATAACACTATTAACATGTTACCCACAGCCTATGATTTTGTTGATAATTCAGTTTTTGTGGGGTTTCTCACCTAAGTGATTTCACTCTCTCGACGAAAATCCCTTCATAATGTTTCATGAATCTTGATTCATTGAGGAAATATGGAAAAGGACAACAGAATTTCGGATATTTCCTCAATGAATTGGAACTATGAAGAATTAGGAGAAAATTTTTCGTCAGGGTTTGTACACAACAGAAAGAAAAATTGCAATCACCATCACCGACAAAAACTCTGAAGTAACGTTTATTCACTTCAGTTTGAGAAATATTTTCATCCTTTCAAAGTGCTGATATTTTACCACTCCCACATTCAAAAAAGCTTCGAAAATTCATAATTAATTGTGTCCTTCGACGAAGTTCTAGGAAAATCCCAAACAGTACAATAATTCTCGGTACATTCATGAAGTATTCTATATGAATCCTAGGCTTCTGATTACAAGGGTGCTTCAATGAACTTATTCCAAACTACTGTACTGTCTCATATGTACAGGTTGGTTGAAAAGTTTCTGCGCTCGAAATGAGAGAATACTGTTTTGGTTACGAAATATATTTTTTTATTCGATATAATCTCCTAGAAGCTCAATACACTTGTTCCAATGATCTTCCAATAATTTTATCCCATCCTTATAATGGTTTTCCGGAAGCTCTGCAAAATAACCGTCTACGGCTGCTATGGCCTCTTCATCCGACGAAAAATGCTTTCCACGAAGGAATTGTTTGAGATTTCCGGAGAGATAGTAGTCGCTAGGAGCCAAATCTGGCGAATACGGTGGATTTTCAAGCAATTCGTACTTGAGTTCTTTGAATTTAGCCATCGTCAAAACACTTTTGTGAGCAGGTGCATTATCTTGATGAAAAATGATTTTTTCCTTCTTTAAACCAGGTCTTTTCTCACGAATTTTTTCATCCAGCTGATCCAAAAGGCTGCAGTAATATTTGGAGTTGATTGTCTTACCTTTCTGAAGATAATCAATGAACAAAATTCCTTTTGCATCCCAAAAAACTGATGCCATAACCTTCTTTGCTGATCGTTGTGACTTCACCTGCTTTGGAGCTGAACAACCAGCTTCAGTCCACTGTAAACGTTCTTGTTTCAATTTGGGATCATGGTGGTAGATCCAAGTCTCATCCGTCATTATAGAATGACGCGAGAAGTCGATTTTATTCTGCTCAAAACGCTCCAAATCACGCTGAAAAATTTGTTTTCGATCCAGTTTTTGTTGAATTGTTGACATGTGCGGCTCCAACTTTCCAAACAGTTTTTTCATACGTAATTCTTCATGTAAAATATGGAGTCCTCGTTCGTCTGAGATGCCTATGGCATTAGCAATTTCACGCTTAGTCAAACTTGGATCTTCACTGACCATATTATGTACATGCTCAATGATTTCTACTGTGGTTGCAGTTTTTGGTCGTCCTTCGCGTGGATCGTCTCCAAGGCTAGTACGACCACGTTTCAATTCAACGGTGCGTTTTGAAGGTGAGGACTCTTCATACACTTCTAACAATTGCTCATAAATTTCCTTTACTTTTAAACCCTTCAAAACAAAGAATCTAATGACTGCACGATATTCAATTTTTTCCATATTGAGAAAAATCAATGACACGTCAACTTCAAATGGCTTGTAAACAAAGAATGAATTGACAGAATGACTTGTAACTCTGCATGTGTTCTCAGGACAGATATACCAACTTGAGAAAAAAAAAGTTTTGAGCTAGGAGTGCTATCTCTTGGTGAGCGCAGGAACTTTTCAACCAACCTGTATTTATGTCTCGATTCAATCAACAATATAAAGACACTCTAGTTTCAAAACTCCAATGGCACTGTAAAATTAAATGTTCAACTTCAAAACAATCATACTCAGATGTAAATCCCGAAGAGAAATAAATGATTGAAATATTTTCTTTAGAAAGCAAGAAAACCAAAGATTGGTGATGACGGTGATGATGTTAATAATAATTCTATGTCATCTGAGCTACATGGATCTTCTCCCGTTCATGAGAGAAGTGCTGAAGGTGTTCACAGGGTACAAGAAGAACATGTAGAGGTCAGATTTTATTGTTTCTAATTGAGATATTATCGTTCGATGGAAATGGTCTGAACGTTTTGCTCATTTGAGGCTTCCTTGATGGAATGTTTATAAAAATACTCATATTCAGTCCAATTCATTCGAGTATTGAATTAACAATTCTTGCTTCTCTTAGGATGATATAGAGGTAGCATCGAATGGAAAATCCACGGATCGAACCAGAAAAACGCCCAAGAAAATTGAAGAAAAATCTGAGGAAAGATATAAGTTCATAACTTCTTGGCGTAACATTCCAGAGTTTAAGGGCTGGCTGTCAAAAAAAGATGCAAAGATGAGGGGTAATGACATCTGTTGGTGAAAAATATGTGAAACGGATATCCATGCACACAGAAATGCTATTAAGAAACATTATAAGTCAAAAAAGGATCAGGGCCTTTCATCTCAGACTGCCAAAACAATCCCCTGACCTGATATGTTTGACGTCACTCATAGTATTCTCGCGAGGAGAGCTGGAATAAAACTTGCTGGTCTATCGGCGGTGAACAATTTACCATTCACATTAATGGACACCCTTCCCCCATCATGTCATAATTTATTTCTAGACTCGAAGATCTCAAAACAGATCAGTTCTCGAAGATCAAAGGCAACTGCGGTCATTGGAAACTCAATAGCTCATCACTTTCAACGAAGTTTAAATGATATTTTGAGACAAGACGGATGCTTTTTCAGCATAATAATGGATGAAACAACAGATAGAGGGAATATACAACAATGCGCCTCCGCAGTGATTTCCTTCGATGATTGTGAAGATCAAATTGGTAGGAGATTTTTCGATATGATTGAAGCACCTCCAGGAACAGCAGATGATTCAACTACATGCCTCAAAACTCGTTTCGGAAAGTATGATATTCCACTATCGAATTTCGTTGGATTTTCAAGTGATACCACAAACGTTTTGTTTGGAGAAGACAAATCAGTTGTACGCAAATTTGAAAAAAGATTCCCCACGCGTGGCTTTTATCAAATGTTCAGGTCACATGATACATTCAGTAGCTTCTAAAGCTTTTCCAAAACTACCAAGATCAGTCGGGAATCTCCTAAGGAATATAGGATCCCACTTCAGTCGAAGTTTTCAGTGACAAGTACGTTTTGAAGAATTCCGAGAATTTTTCAATGCTGAAATCCATAAAATCTTGTCGCCATCAATACCTAGATGGTTATCTATTCACGAATGTGTTAATTGTGTACTGGAACAATGTATACGTTTGAAGGCATATTTCAGAAAATCACTGTTTGGAGATCCATCGAAGACTGTAGAAGAAATGCTGATAACAATGGAAAATACATTCACGAAAGCATATCTTAAGTTTATGTCTTATGTTTCATCTCTGATGAATGATTCCAACACAATGTTCCAGCAAGATCAACCCTTATTACATGAGCTGAAACCAGAGATTGACAGATTAGTTCAGACTTTGTGTTGTAACTACATGGATGTAAAAGGTGTGAAAGGAAAGAATGCATTAACAGTAGACCATCAAAATCTACAGCTATTTGTTCAAAACTATCAGATATATGTGGGATTACTTGCTGATGAAACTATTGAGGATTCGAAAAATGAAGGAGTGCTCCTACAAGACTTGGATATTTTTTATAATTCATGCAGAAATTTTCACATAGAAGCCGTGACTAAGATTGAAACAAGATCCCAATTTCGAGACTCACTATTTGAAACCTTGGAAGTGGTCAATCCTGAAGTAGCTCAATTGAAAGTTTACGTCCAATACTTGAGAGATTTCCTAACTTAAACGACCATGTCACTCCACACTCATTGGATCAAGAATGATGCAATCATGCATTACTTGACCTTGCAACGCATAATTTATTCCCAAATCTGCCAGCAGATGAATATTTGAAAAAAGTAGGAAAATTGAGAAATGCCGCTGGAAAGCTATTGTTTCCAAATCTTCGGACATTATTGAAATTTTCTGTTGGTATTGCCATTCTTTAATGTTATTGTTGAACGATCGTTCAGTGATTTGAACAACATCAAAACTCATCACCGAGTCAGTCTCAAAACGGGGACATTGAAATGTCTCTTATCATCGGAAGAAGGTATAGGAAACTGTGGAGGTTGTTTAAAATTCGAACCGACCCACAGTGTGAGATATCGTCAATCTAGGGGAACTCAATTCATTTTTCCGACCATGTTATTTTTTAAACAAGACCTGATATATAGTGAGCTAAATATCCCAGTCGAACGGAACTACCACATACTTGTACGATAGTGACCCGCAACACCGGTCAAGTCATACGCGCCCAGCGCTCTGCAACAACTGTGTAATGTGAAGTAAATTAATTTGACTAGTGTTGAGCTCTGCGTACGCGAGGTGGTCAGTGTTGTGTCCAATTATTTTCACTGATGTCTTAAGGTAAGATTTTGTATTTTAACTCAACATTCCATTGAAGGATCAGCTAACAACATAGCTGCGAAAAGATGACTTGTCGTCGTTATAGAAAAATCTTATAGTTTGTCAATTTCGAACAGAATTTTACTTAGGTGTTCCAAGGTGTTCCAACTTGAACTTTATCCCACATTATAGCTAATTTAGTATAGTACTGAAAACAATCGAGGAACCTTGCGCAAATTCACGCGAAAATCTTATACAGTGATTTGTTTCAGGATGGCTCCCATACTCACATGGCGCTCTTTGTTCGATATGTGGGCACAAGCTCGCACAAACAAATTAGAAGTTGTTCCAAACTGGGTAATGGAACAAACAGGAGTCGCGGAACCGTCCACTAGTTTCAGGGCTAAAATAAGAGAGTGTGTACATAGTATACAAGTCAAATGGGTTGAAGCAAATCGCCACCGGGAGAGATTCTTGAACGACAACGCAACATGGTTGAAAGCGGGAGTCAAGTTCAACTTCGCACCTAATCTTTCGATGAATGCAAATAAAAAAGCAAGTGGTAGACCTCAAGAAGCGTTTGAGGAATGTTCCTCAAAAGTTCAGACCAGAAAAATAAAAGCACTTGTCGAAACAACAAGTAACGAAGAAATGTCGAAAGCCGCTGAGTTGAAATTGCGCAAGGCGGGAAAACGTCACGCGGCTGCGATTGTGAAGAAGCTTTGTTGTTCTTCTTCTATGAGGGGTACGAATATTAAGAACGCTCGAAAATCTTCGTTTCAAGTTCCATCTGAATTATCAGCAGATCAAGCGTTAGCTGGACTTGTTGACGCGAATCTTTCGACAAACGAACACAATGTTCTGCGTGATCAAGCTACAGAAGTCGGTAGTAATATTCATTCATCCTATGATGAGGTGAAGGATGCTAAGAAACTTTGTTATCCTAACGATATTAAAATCACCGAAACATCCGCTGAAATTGTATTGCAGTCTCTCCTCGATCACACTGTCAGAAGGGTGATTAAATCCCAAGAAGATGTATTCCAAACTTTGTCCGATGATGTCAGTAACATTAACATTGCTGTTGAATGGGGACGTGACGGTGCTCAACAAAGTGCGTACCGTCAAAAATTTTCAGACGAACAATCGACTGACGCAAGTTTGTTCAGTATTTCTATGGTGCCTATTCAAATTTATAACATGAAGAACAATCAAAGATCTGTAATTTGGCGAAATCCAGCTCCATCTTCTACAAAATACTGTCGCCCAATCAAATTTATTTTTGCAAAAGAGACAGTCGATGTTGTGAAAAACAAAGTACAAGAAGTAGGAGAACAAGTTGCTGATCTCACTCCTATTGTACTAACTGTGAGAAATAAGGAATTCATCTGCAAGCCTGACATGATTTTTTGTATGATTGATGGAAAAATTTTTAATTCCGTATCCGAATGTTCGTCAACGCAAAAATATCACTTACGTGGAGCACTACCGACTGAGATGAATAACCTTCAGATTCTATCCAAGAAAAATAGTAATGAGAATTTTTTGACTCTTGGACTTTCACCCCTGCATTCTTGGATACGGTCTTTTGGATGTATTATCCACATTTCATACAGATTAGATATCAAGAAGTGGCAAGTACGTGGCAAAAAAAATGAAGTCAAAATGGAAGAGAAAAAAAAACAAGTTCAAGAGAAATTTCGTAATCAGCTTGGACTATTGGTAGATATGTCTACACAACAATCAGGAAACACTAATGATGGCAATACAGCCCGTAAGTTCTTTAGAAATGCTGATAAATCTTAGGAAATAACTGGTGTGAATGTAGACTTAATAAGAAGATTTCATGTCATTTTGGAGTGTTTTAACTGTGGTTTTCCGATTGATACAGACAAATTCAGTAAATATGCTCGTGATAGTTTGGAACTGTATTTGAGAGAGTATCCTTGGTATTATATGCCTGTAAGTGTTCACAAAGTACTGTACCATGGAGGAGATATCATAGCCGCAAATATTATTCCAATAGGCCAGCTATCAGAAGAGGCTCAAGAAGCGAGGAATAAAGATAGCCGAAAGTACAGAGAACTTTTCACCAGAAAGTCATCAAGAATTCATACGAACACGGACTTGACTCATAGGTTGCTGATCACATCTGATCCATACATTACAAGTTTACGTGCTGTTCCTAAAACTAAACGTTCGCCAATCATGACAGAAGTTTCAGAACTTTTGAAGGAACCTGTTGTAAGTGCTCCGTCTGATCACTCTGATGATGGCAGCAGTGATACAGACTAAATGAGATCGTATTTCTGTTTTGTTAACTCAGTTTGTTCTTTATGTTCTGATTTTATGAAAATATTCACATTGATACCAAAGTTGGAATGAAGTATACCTAGTCATTTCAAGAACCGTGAGGAGCATTAGGTTTTTGTGTAGTTGAAGTTTGTCAAACATGTGATAATTTTTGAAAATAATGGGAATAAAGTTTTTTCAGCCTCTAACAAGTAACCAAAGAGTTCATTTTGACCAAAAGGATAATCAAAATACACCTAAGGTAAGTATCGATCAGGCAGTGAATAAAAATCCCTTACACATACACTGTGCGACCACAGAAATGATAAATGCCAATGTATGGAGAAAATGAATTCCGATGAACGTTTTTAGATCTATCTTTTTAGACATCTCAGAAAATATCTCAAAAATATCCTGTGGAACATGTTTGAGTAACTCAAAGATATCTTAAATATCCTAACAGAGCTCAGATGTATTTAAAACATATCTAAAAGTGTGGCATGAGGTATGTTTCGAGTATTTCCAAAATATCTTTTGCTATTCCAAAAGGGAGATCGAAGAACGCTCATTGAGCATTCCGGGTATCTTGAACAATAAGGTACTTCAGCAAAACTTTTCGGGATGAAACATCCATGTCACTTCATGTACCTGGAATATAATAGTTTGTGGTGATTGATGTTCTGTGATATATGTAAGTTTCTATCTGCTATCAAGTTGATACAATATTAATTATATGTATCTTAGTTCGAAATACAGAATTTGTTACTTCATTTCGACACTTCATTGATTCTCGCTTATTGTGATCACAGAATTTGTTCATATTCTCATTTTTATGAACGATTATTGATTCATAACAAACCTTTTACCATTGAGCTTATAACCCAGTGAACAGTGCTCGCATAAAGTGAAGTTCTGAGGCATTTGATGAGTGGAGAAATTCCCCCTTGAAAGAAAAGAGGAGAAACAGTCCACTTCTCCCTCCTCCCAAGGGAGAATTTCTGAACTCATCGAATCCCTCAGGACTTGATTTTATGCGAGCATTGAACATCAAACTGATGAGAGAGGGATCTTTGCAACAGCTCGGAGCTAAATGGACCACGGTCGTATATACAGGTCTGAGAACTCCTTCGATTTTCGGTGGTGAGGATGACCGGCTTACAGCGTGTATCGATAGTTTCAAATTTCACCACTAGTGAGCGATACGATCAGGGAGAACGGATGGAAGATGTATGTAAACATTTGAATGTTCAAAACAATCCGGTGAAATCACTTTCAGACATATTCAGTAATATTCCACTCTTCGCAATAGAAATAATAAACTGTGTGTGTAATATATTCTCTTTTACTTAAAAACAACACATGATTAGTTATGAAGTTCGCGAAATTTTGTGAAATTTTCTACAAATTATGGATTTCAAGAGTGCCTGCATACACGATGTCACCAATTTCTATTACAAAATAATTATGTAATCCAACAATCCTCAATGAACTGATTGATTTGAGTATTTACAAAAGAACGGATTATTATTATGCTATGAAAAATTGAGGAGAAATTTCCCATAATCAATGGCTAGATCATTCCTTTGTTAAGAGATTATGGTAGGAATTGGCGTGATTCATCAGTCTATTGAGATAAGAGGTTATAATTCATAAACTGTACCGTTGAAAATGCAATTATTTTTTTTTCAGTAGATGTAATAATTGAACAAATTCGTGATGCCGAAATTATGTGCAGTGCCTACTTGTCGAACAGGTAGAAAAACAGCATTAACGAAATTCTCCGTTTTTCGTGTTCCAAAAGATATAGAACGGAGAAATCAATGGCAGGCAGCTATTCCTGGTGAATTGAAATTAAAAGAGAATCATTTCATATGTGAAGCTAACTTTGATGAGTCTTATATTAATCGAGAATGGGTGGAGAAAGATTTGGAAAGGAAAATTATTGCAGAGGTAATGCCATTATACAACTTTCAATTCAAACATTTCAAAATACATCGATGAATATATGTAATACTTTTATTTAAGGTTCCATATAAGATACCATGCCTGGAGCATCTAGCTGTTCCTACCAAATTTGATGGAAATGTACAAAGTTCAAGTGTTCTTTGTTAATCTCCAAACATCCATCAATTGCCTCAACAGAGAATTGAAGACCGGATTGTCGTCAAACGTAAGTTTTCAACACCTGTGATATGTCTTATAATCTTTTAGAAAAGTCCAATGTTCATATATAATTATATTTCTTTTACGTAAAAATGTGTAAATATTTCTGTTTTGTTGTAAGAATATAAGGTCTAAATTCTTGATTAGGTCTACATGTGCTTTGGATATACTTTCATAAAAAAAAAGCATTCATATAGTTCAATTGGTGACCTTGACGGGTGAATGAATAAATATAACGACTCGTATTTCACTTATATGGAGACATAAACATCAAGATAATCCTCAAACACTTTGACTTCTCCTCAATACATAGTTACTCATAAGCGAAATACTCTTATTGATCTGTCACAAGGATTAATACGTGTGTGTGTCTCAATATAGTGAATACAAATATACGTACAGCTCCATGTCAAATCATCACAGTCCCCCACTTGAAGCAAAGATCAGATGTGGAGGAATGTATTATCCAATATTTTTTCCTTCACGACTTCCCTTGATTTTCAATTTGGAATGCATATGAGTTGAATATACAGGGTGTCCTATTTTAATCTTTGAATGCAAATATCTCAAAAACATGCATCTCAAACCAGAAGGATTTCATACCAAAGTTGTTATAAAAAGAGGGGGCCACAAAACTACGATATCAGTTTCATCATAGATGGCGTTATGATCGATTAAAATGGGGTCAACACCATTTTTTTGAACGGGAACCCCCACTTTTCATTGCATATGTTGATTCTACGCAAAAAACTGAGTAACTTTTGCTTGAAACGTTTTTCTAAATTTCTGAAGATGGCGCCACAATCGATGAAAAATGAAGCCTATGAAATAATATGCGGATATCTTGTGGAATGCATCCAAGAGCCGAAATATCTCATTCAAATGTGGTCAAGAGAGAGGACGACACAATGGCGATATCAGTTCCATAGTAGATGGCGCTGTGGTCGGTAAAAATGAGGTCAACTTCAATTTTTCAAATGGAAACTCCTACTCTATATCGCATATCATGATTCTACGCGAAAAAATGAGGAAGTTTTGTTTGAAACATTTTTCCTGAATTCTTGAAGATGGAAACGGTGGGAAATGGGGTTGATGAGAAAGTTCCACTGTCGTTTCCAAAAAATTGAATTGAAGTCATTTACAATATTTCGGACATGACATTTGTTGTGTTTTGTGTCCGATTTCTTCTCTGAAATTATTATTGTTTTGATTTGTTTGTTGAGCGTTGCTTCACACATAATGCGGTAGAATTGTTTCATCAACCTCATTTTCCACCGTTTCCATCTTCAAGAATTCAGGAAAGATGTTTCAAACAAAACTTCCTCATTTTTTCGCGTCGAATCATGATATGCGAGGAAAAGTAGGAGTTTCCATTTGAAAAATTGAAGTTGACCTCATTTTTACCGACCACAGCGCCATCTACTATGGAACTGATATCGCCATTGTGTCGTCCTCTCTCTTGACCACATTCGAATGAGATATTCCGGCCCTCGGATGCATTCCACAAGATATCCGCATATTATTTCATAGACTTCATTTTTCATCGATTGTGGCGCCATCTTCAGAAATTTAGAAAAACGTTTCAAGCAAAAGTTACTCAATTTTTTGCGTAGAATCAAGATATGCAATAAAAGGTGGGGGTTCCCGTTCAAAAAAATGATGTTGACCCCATTTTAATCGATCATAACGCCATCTATGATGAAACTGATATCGTAGTTTTGTGGCCCCCTCTTCTTATAACAACTTTGGTATGAAATCCTTCTGGTTTGAGATGCATGTTTTTGAGATATTTGCATTTAAAGATTAAAATGGGACACCCTGTACAAGCGCTAGTGGAATCTTTCGTATAAATGATGATGCTGATGATGATGATAGCTGCACTATCTTTCATCTTAATGCAACAGATGAAATTGCGACATTCCAGAAACCGGATAACTCAACAATAAACCCTAAGTCAATGGAAGAGTGCGAACAATCACCATTCCATTGTTGTCCATCCACCGTCACTGCAGAACATAATTACAGTAATTCATCATGAATATTCTGATCTAAATGTTGAAATGAGAGTTGCTTAGAGATCATAAGTAATATAATTATATGTCAATGCATTTTTTCATTGTATAGGTCAAAGGAATGAATTTTCAGCTCGCACAGAGGAAGAAATCACTACTAACGGGAGAACAAATGTCGGTAAGTTATAGAGGTCATTCACAACGTGAATAAAAAGAATAATATAATTCAAAGAAAACCAGGGATATTTTCAAAAAATTCCTAAAAACTTGTTAAATTTGCTGGCACTAGAGCACCAACCCTCTTCAAGCACCCATGATATAAAACTCAAACAGAATGAATACTTTCTTCTCCCGTTGTAGATATTACAGAAGTCAGTACAAACACCTCAACCTGTCAACAGTTTCACTCTAACTCATCTATGATTCCTGAATCTTGGCGGATTATGGAATTGCCGTGTGCAAATGGATTAGACATCATATTTCCATATGTGAGAATGAAAAATGACAATGACGTGCGTTCACCAGTGATGGTCGAATCAGTTACTCTCGACTCACATAAAATCCTAAGATATTTCGTTTTTGGACGTCATATTAATTCACGCGAAATGAATCTGCCCGATGTTTTGCTTGAGCCTGAATCAATTTCGAATATATTGCAGTCATTTGAGCGGATGAATATTTGCACTGGACTGGGTGCTGAGGACAACCATTATTCGCAAACCAATGTCGTATACCAGGATAATAATCAACAATGGCGACACAATAACTGTTCCTTGGTTTCGAAAGAAAAAAGGTGTGTTTCCTGCATGAAGTTAAGGAAAACCGTACTTCAGCGAATATTACGATTCAAAAATCGTTCCACGTTGAAGCGACTCCATGGTGTCCATCATCCAATGCATCAACGTCAATTATTAGCAATGCAAAAGAAACTGCATGTTCAGAAAAAGAAGAACAATCGGGCTAAGTTACGAGAAAAACTTTTGAAACAGGAAATAAGTGAAAAAGACGATCAACTCGCTGCAATGGAAGATACTTCACTTTCTGAACAATTTTCCAAATGGAAAGTTCCATCGACTCAACAAATAGTTCTGAAAGAAATAGTGGCATCTGCAAATAAAACTGATCCCAGAGGTCGTCGTTACACACATGAGTGGATAATGTTGTGTTTATTAATGAATATTCGTTCGCGAACATATTATGAATTCTTGAGGAAAAATAATGTTTTGCCACTCCCTTGTACCAGGACAATACGTGGATACTTCTCGTTGATTAACATGAAGTGTGGATTTGATGAGCATTTTGCAAAACTACTTAAAATACATCTCGGAACTTTAATTCCTCTTCAAAGACACGGCATACTTCTACTGGACGAGATACATTTGAGGAAATCAGTGGCTGTTTGTTCCAAGAATCTTACCTATATTGGTTTGATCGACTTCGGCACAAATGGAGAACGATCAACTGATATCAACGATCAGGCAACGCATGGTCTGGTGTTGATGTTTCAATCCCTTGCTGACGAATATTCTCAACCAATTGCAGTTTTGGGGTCGAAGAACTCCGTCAAGGGTGAAGAACTCATCAAAATCATATTACAAGCGATTTTGTACATGGAAAGTTGCGGAGCATTTATTCATGCGGTCATTGGCGATGGTGCTTCAACCAATACAAAAATGTGGTCTCTCCTGGGTATCAATGGTTCACTTGAAAATACGAAAACATCGTTCAATCATCCTCTAGATGATCGTGAAATTTTTGCATTTTCCGATGTACCTTATTTGATCAAAAACATCAGAAATCGGCTTTACAATAATAAGCAACTACGGGTGAGTTGAAGAATCATTAGATCCTGCAATTTTTGAACAATTTTTTCATAGTAAATAATTCCAAATAACCCCTATCAGTTCAATTGATGTCAAATTCAAGCTTTCTATGAAAATTAAGATACTGATCATTGTGACATTGATGAATGTTTCAATCTTAACTTCTGAAATCAACTTCTCAGTGTTACCCGATTCATTGATAGAGAATTGATTGGATTCCACATGTCATTGAAACATCGAAAGCTCTAATTTCATTACTTGAGTTCTATAATTCCCTTACCTAGAATATTTTCCGCTAAAAAACTCTGTTAGAAATTTGTTATACGTTCTTTTTCGCATAGACTCAGTCTTCAAAAAGCTATGTTCGTTGGGAATATTTCAAAACGTTACTGGAAGTGGATAGAATGTACCCAGGAAATGTTCGAGTATGTCCTAAAATTAGTAACAGGCACGTTTTTTTGGACAATACATCGAAAATGCGTGTTCGGCTGGCAACCCAGGTATATGTTAAGACAAACTTCGAAAAATTAATATCAACATTCACTTTCAAGTCTTCTCAACCTATCATGTATTTTATGTTATCAGATATTCAGCAACTCTGTGGCTAAAGGGTTGGCATTTGATGCATCACAAAAATATAAAGCATCCATTGGATGTGAGGGAACCTTACAATTTTGTGGAGCTATTGACCATATGTTTGACGCTTTGAATCGCAAAACTCCAAATCAAGGCCTCACCCCACAAAACAATGACTACAAGGTATACTTATTTTTGCTCAATCCATTTTTGCTCAGGGGGAAGGGCTTTGGATCGTACAACAAATTCTATTGATAAAAATAAGTTGGGTAAATATGTTGTTAGATATGGTTCATTTTTCGAAATAAAACCTGGTGGCACTTGTATCAGAAAATGACGGGAACGTAATTATGAAATAAGGTGGATCTAAGCGTATAACGAGCATAAAGTGAAACATTAGGAGGTTTGGACGTTCTTAGAGCATTTTAGAAACTGCCCAGTGCTGTCAAAGTTCCGGTTGGTATTCAACAAGTCCTAGTGATGGCAATCCTTGGAAAAGATCCATCATTTTTCATTCGAAAAGTATCTAGTTTTCATCGAAATATGTGAAAATTACATATTCTTTATATGAAAAAGGATCAGTCCTCTTCAAAGATTGCCATCACTACCAGGTCCGTATTCATCGATAGAATTATGTTGCACTACCAAAACATTCTTCTGAGTGACTTTATTGAGATGGGTGATGATTTCTCAATATCACTTATCGGAGATGATCATTTCTGCACGGAGAAAACAAATTCGCTGGAATAGCAAGAATTTTGCTGTTTCAACGAAATTCGCTTGTGTTTATATGGACAGCGAGCAAGTCCGCTGAAGTGAACAGCAATTCTTTGTTTCAGCGAATCAAGCTTCGCAAGATTAGCGAAAGACTGATAATTATAACGAATCAGTTCGTGGACATACCGAACTAGTTCGGTAACACAGTGGATTGTTATCATTAGGTTATTCAGTTCACTTAGCAAAGTTGAATCTTTAAAATAGTGAAAACTTTTTTCTCCGTGTGAGAGTATTTTATGAGCTCAGCAATAATTCTTAACTGATGAATAAAAATATTATATACTCAATCCTTGTTTCCAATCATTTTCATCAGGTACTTGAAAAATCATTGGATTGGTTAAACCCATGGCAATTGGCAAAGCAGAATGGCGAAACCTGAAGGATTTCTTACGAATCAGACCGCCACAGGATCACGGATTTCTTTGCAATCTACCATTGACATGTGTCCCTATTCAGGTGAGAAATTCCAATTCAGATATTTACTGACTGGGAAAGTCAATCAAGATAATTTTGAGGTATTTCCATCAAGTTCCTTATAATATGTTCTGTACGTCAGTATTATTAGATTATGTTAGTCCATTTTTAGAAGCCAATTTGCGTGCTGCTTATGTAAGATAACGTTATCAAAACGCATTCGGTTGCAACGACTTTTTGCTATTACGTTATATGCTATCTAGATATTGCAGTAGACTTCCTTACAATGGTAGTATGATATTCTCATTTAAGAATCTTATTTGTGGTGGATCTTTCATGATATTTGAAGTTTAATCCATATCCATATGAGTTCATTTCCCTTTAAATGGCCTTTATTATCCCTCAAAATCCTTTTCACATCTTGCAAAATAGTATTTAACGCTAGATATCTCTCAAGTAACACAAGAGGTTAAAATGCTAGGAACATGTTCGGAAAATTCTACGAACACGCTGAGAACCTCCAAATGAGACTGTGTCAGATAATTATGTATGTGATATGCACCTCCATAGAATATCTTGACGAATTTATTCAAAATAGTCTCATTCGCACGTTCTCTTCACATCCACAAAATAATCATAGTATATTTGAGAAGTTCCTGTGCTACTTGGGCTAGAATATTTTCAAAACGATGCATTTGATACCTCCAAGACGTCTTCCTTGTTCAAAATTTGAATTCCAAACAGAAACTGACAAGAACTTACAGATCCTTCAGAGGAAATCGGACGAGTTTCAACATACCACCTGGTTTCTTTCAGAGGATCACGTTGCTGAAGTTCGAATCATTTATTGAATCGAATCAAACTTCCAATATAATCTAACCAAAATCATGTTTGTTCCCATTTTACAAATATTTTTTTTTATCTTCTTTCTATTCAAAAGGAATGAGATCAAGTGATCAGCATGAACTAAACATTTGTTATTTCAAAATCCAATTGTGAATTTAGTTGAATAAATGATACAAACTTCAGTAACATAGAGAATTTGTCGCACTTTGCCAGATATTGGGTGCTTCCATTGAACTCTATGGTATATTGGAATGAGCATCCCCTACATCATCGCGGTCAGAGAGGAAAGTCCGAAACTCACATGCCGGACGAAGATGAGGTGATTGAGGGGTAGAGAAAGCGATATGGTCTGACATGTATCCGAGAGAAGAGATTTTCTCACAGTAGTATATGGCTGATCGGCCTAAATTATAGAATATCTGCGGAGTGCTCATTCCAGTGTTGAACAGTTCAAAGGGTGCTTTCAATCGTCTCAGGGGCTTACTCCGGATCAATTTTTCAACCAATCAAAAAATTGGAAAATCTTTTCGAATTTTTTGATTGATTAAAAAATTGATCTGGAGCAAACTCCTGAGACGATCGGAAATATCCATTAATATCATGAGAGTGTTTTGTAACATTTCAAGGGTATCAGAAAAACGATTCTAAAAATCAATCTCAGAAATGTATAAATGTTTGACGTTTTTGAGAAATTTTTCGGCACCATACGACAATCAGCAGGATGCAATGACCATCCGAGTTGTCCTACCTTCTTGCAATTATACAAATTGTTATCGGTATATAGTATAATAAGGCCTCCAAAGTACGGTAATTGCACAGTGTCTGAACAATCACCGTCGCCGATACTGATATCGATTACTGATCTCAAAGATGCGTATGGCGAGAAGGAAGTAGGGAAATATTCTCAGTGTATGAGAGCTATAAGAACAAAACTGGATGCAGCATTGCAGAGTCATGATGTTTGGGAAGCGGAAGATCTCATCCACTACAATCCAGATCACGATTATACCCTTTCCCCGATCCTTGATTGCATCATCTACCATGTTACAGGTTTTCCACCTTCCTTATATTCCCCGAAAAGATCCTTATCAAAACGATTCCAATATACAAAAATTATCCTGTAAAAACAAAATCAGAATCATGTTCAACCGAATAGATCACAATTTTTGTTATAGAAATATTGAATGTAGGGGGAAATCTCCTAACGCCGGACGGCACCTAGTATCAGACACTGAGAATATCTATCAAATTGAGAACAATATTCACATGTTTGTTGCTTAGTTCGAATACGTATCAATGTACGTATTCGAACTATGCAACAAATATGAGTATACTGTTTCTAATGTCACGTCCAGAGATATTCGAAGAATATTTCTTTCAATGACATATGGAAGGGATTAATATGAAATATCAATACCTAAAAATATAAGTTCCCCTATTTTACGTCATGGACAAGGATGGGGAGAAACAGAACAGTTGAAAAAGGAAAGTTGAAATAACGACAGTGAATTACAATAAAAACAATTTTATTCAGAAAGACATTTGAATAAATCGATATAAGATCGTTCGTTTTCCGTCAAACTCAACAATTTCAGATCAGAGTCTGAGATTTCAGTATATTTACCTAGTAATGAAATACAATTTATGCAATCAAAAAACTCCTTATTACTGATTCGACAACTATTGCATTTATCGATGTGATAGAATTTCTTGATTAATCTAGCCTGATATTCTTCTAATTTTTGTATTTTCTTTAATATATATATCTGGAGTCGATTGGATCGAGAGGTATTCCTTTCCAAAGATTCGAGGAGTCGCTTGAAACC